>OX457037.1:74976879-75576879 GCA_949752735.1 Lumbricus terrestris
TCAAAAATGGTCAAAAATAGCGTGACGTACTTTATGGACGGCCCCTATTATTATTATTACTACTATTAAATAAATTTGTAACGCGCGCAAGGTCACACCGAAATGTGAATTTGAGTTGCGGACAGTCACCCGCCAGAGGAAGATGCAGTTAGATAATTATCCATGTGCTAATATTATTGTGCATAGCATAATAATATCTTAATCTTTACTTAAACCAACATGGATTTCAGACCGGTCATTCGACTGCCATGTCTCTCCTGAATATTCAGGATAAAATATCACAAGCTATAGAAAACAATGAGTATTCTGTGGGAATATTCCTCGATCTTTCAAAAGCATTTGATTCTGTTAATCATGCAATCCTCTTGAAAAAGTTGGATAATTATGGCATAAGAGGGTTGCCACTTCTTTGGTTTAAAAGTTACCTAGAAAATAGACAACAGCTGGTTCAATGTAATACTAAGGCATCGAAACTTCGCCCAATCGAATTTGGTGTTCCCCAGGGCTCCATCCTGGGGCCACTACTATTTTTACTTTATATAAATGACCTGCCTCATGTTTCCTCTTTGCTACATTTTGAACTGTTTGCTGATGATTCGAACGTTTTTATATCGCACAAGTCCCATGAAAACTTATTCCAAATCGTAAATCTTGAATTACCCCTTGTGGGTGACTGGTTTAAAGCAAATAGACTCTCCCTAAATCTAAGTAAAACATCCTATATTCTCTTTAATTCCCACAGAAAAATCCCCCCCACGCAAGCACCCCCATTACTTATTGATGGTGTACCCATCCCCCAAACTAACAAAGTAAACTTTCTTGGCGTAGTTGTCGATCAGAATTTGACCTGGAAGGAACACATTTCCGAAATATCTATCAAACTGGCCAAAAATATAGGTATTTTATCTCGTATCGCATATAAGTTACCAGCCAACATATTAACTAACCTATATTACACATTAGTCTACCCATATTTAGCATATTGCAACTTTGTCTGGGCCTCAAACTATTCTTCGAGTCTTACCCGTTTGATTATTTTGCAAAAAAGGGCCATTAGACTAATTACTAAATCTCCCTACAAGTGTCATACTGCCCAACTTTTTCTTCTCAACGGTATTTTAACAATAGATCAAATAAGAATATTTCAAACTGGTGAATTCATGTTTCGCTATAGGCATGGCCTATTACCCCAAACCTTTGCCAACTATTTTAACACCGGTTCGACTATCCATTCTTACAGTACTAGAACAGCCTCCAACTATAGACCGATATTTGCTCACACCAACACTCGCAAGTTCTCAATTAAGACAGCTGGTCCAGCTGTTTGGAACAATCTTTCTATCGATATTCGTGATGCGCCTAATCTCATCCTCTTTAAAAAACGTTTGCGTGCTCACTTACTCACTTTAAATGTTTAACTATTCCTTATATTCTGTTTGTTTATCTATAATATTCTTATACTAGATAATATTAATTTGTATTATTCCTTTTTGAACTCTGATGACTCCCACTGCTTATGTTACCAATTTCCACTTATAAATATATTGATGCATAGGTGGCCCTGCTAGCGGGACCTCGGTCCTTTTAGGTCCTTCCTTTGTAGCCCAATTTAGTACTGATCTGAACTTGTATTATGTTATGTTTTTTTCTTACTTGGGAGCAATAAAAACTTATGTTATGTTATGTTATTATGCCAGCGCACATGTCAAGTTGTCGAAAACTGTTAAATTAATGTGATTAACCAGTGTTTATCTTTTTTTAGAAGATTGTGACTTGGCGTCAGATAAAAGAAATAAACAAAGTCTATTATCAGAACTCAGAAACGAAAATGATCTGCTGAGAATGGAAATCGAAAAAGAAAAGACAGAGAAAAAGAGTTTGCAATCAATAATTGAACAGCAGAGAATTATTGCAACCAAAGAGGCACAGGCTTTGAGAGAAGAGCTGATTAAAGAGAAAGTTAATTATAAGGCATGCATAGAGAAACTGAAACAAGAGTTGGACAACAATAAAGTAGAGAAAGTTAATTATAAGGCATGCATAGAGAAACTGAAACAAGAGTTGGACAACAATAAAGTTACAACGAATAATGAACCTCAAGTGAGCAACGACAAATTAAGGCAGGAACTTGATGTACAGAAAGCGATCAACAATTCACTTCAAGTCAGTTATGATAAATTATTGAAAGAATTAGACAGAGATAAAGCGACACCTAAGACACCTAAGACAATAGAAACCAACTCTGGGAGACTCCTGCCAAAACTAGGGCCTTGGAACTCAGGTGCGTATGTGACTTGATTTGTACTTTTTATTACTAATTATTACTTTGATGTATTATAATTATATTTAACCCTAATCATACCGGTTGGGGTATTTTTTAACCCACGCATATGATTATTGTTATAAATTATTTGAACCATTAAATATTTTTTCAATCAATTTTAGGAATTTGTCACATTAGAGTATACACAATTACACATTAGAAAGAAGATATTGGGATTAATTGGAATGGTGATACCTACATGATATCCGCAAAAGACTATTTCTTAATGTGTAGCATCAATTTGCACAGCAAAATGCCCGACTTTCACAAAGGCAAATGAGCAGTTTTGGCGTTTGGGACACTTGGCAAGTGATTTCAGTTCTTTGTCCAATCAATTTTCACTTGTTACGTGAGTTACTTTCCGTTCCTCCCTCCCAACACTCTTAGCTTTTTAGTTTTCCCTTCATAGTAACAACAGTCCATTGAAGAAAATTGTTTGTTTAGTCGTTATGTTTGGTAAGTTGTGCCTCTTGATCAATTCCTTATCATATGTTGTAATCTAGCATTCAACCGAGTCATTATAGTAGTAGATCTGTGTCCCATGTTATTTACATGCGAAGGTCATCAGTTCCCAACACAATTTTGTTATCAATTTTTTGATCGAAAGAAAAATAATACCCTCGAAGCCATTTCTCCATTTTAACTTCCCGCGTCGATTAATATTTTAGTTACAGATGAAAATATTGATAACAAACCACGAAGTGGGATGACGGATGAAAATCTTCAGATCAAAACAAGAAGCGGGGTGATTTTTCTGATATTTTAGGGGCAATAAATGCGATGATTGATGCAAATTACAGTTTGCAGGGGGGTTATTTTTAGGAGGGGGTAATTTGAAACCTTTACACCGACCCTGTCATCGTCGTTGCCACATCCTTTAATGTTGACGTTCATATGGACAAAATTGTTCGAAAATGCGCTAACATATTTGAGTTTTACTTAGCACATTTCTATTTTCAGTCGAGCAACGATACACATCGGATCCAGTTTTGGTTCAGACGATCAGAACAAAAGTGGCAAAAGAGAAAAATAAAGCGATCGCTGGATTATCGATCGTAGAAAAAGACTTATTTGTTGTGCATTGCGAAAGTTCAGAAGTTGAAGTTTACGATTCGACGAAATTTACTTTCAGTCGTCGATGGAATTTGAAGGAACTAATAGATCCGTGGTACATAGTATCGTGCATCAGAAACAAATGTCTCTACATATTCAATTTCAATGGATTCATGGACAACTCGAAGGCAATCTTGAGAGTAGACCCAAATGGCAATGTTATTAAGAATTGGTCCACAGGAGATGGTTATGGTCGTCTGTCTGTAACAAATGAATTTACTGTTATATTAGCTTCGTATGGTCAAAATAAATTGAATGAATATTCGCCAGAAGGACGATTAATCCGCGAAATACATCTATCAACCTCAGGTATTCGTTCTCCATGGCATGCTATTAAGCTGACCAATGGTCATTTCGTGGTCAGTCACGGGGCTGTTGACGATGATCTGCACAGAGTGTGTATTGTGGATGGCGATGGAACACTGAAGAAGTCATTTGATGGAAAATGCGGACCTACCTTTGGGGAGTTGAATCGTCCACTTTATTTGTCGGTCGATGAAAATGGATTCGTGATGGTCGTTGATCAACTCAACAGTCGAGTTTTGTTGTTGGATCCAGACTTGGAGTTTGGGAGAGAAATTCTTTCAAAGGAAAAACACGGATTACGTGTTCCACAGAGGATTCTTCTGGATGAGTCAAATGGTCGATTGTTTGTGGCTGACAACGAAGCGAACAGTGAACGAATTTTGGTTTTCGATTTATAAATAATTCATTGAAAAAAATAAAATTATGGCAAATTGAGTGAAAGTTCTAGGCATAGACCTACTTATCGTGAGACTCAAAGTCAGTTTTCTATAATAATTATTATTCTCTGTGCTTTAGCCTGCATGCTGGCAATATACATAGCCTGATTAATTATTAATCAGTGATTTAGCGAATAAACTCTTTCAAATCAAAGTGAAATAAAACATGCTTTAGGCCTAAGTTTTATATCCGTGCCTAATTGTTTTAATCAACATGAAATAAAATCGTTCGCTTTCCCGTATCCTGCTTGAAACTTACGATGTTTTCTTAGAATTTTAGACGTTAAGATTTTCAAGCACTTCAATATCGATATTTGCATCTGTTTCTAAGTTTCTTGATGCTGATTATAATCCGCACCCTATAGATTCAAAATTCAGAAAGCTTATCCTATGACCGTGCTCACGTTGCATATAATCTTAATTATTAACAATTATAATTAAGTGATGAAATACCGAGTAGGCCAAAAGGTCTGCAGATTATCCTGAACACAGACTTGACGGCCACGCAATGGTAGCAATCTGCAGGGGCGCAACCAGGACATTGTCCTGGAGAGGTGCTCAATGCTCATAATGCTCGCGCCGAAGGCACGAAGCCCATGTCGACTAGGGGTCTGGGGGAGCGTCGTAAGCTCTCCCAGCGAGGTCTGGTGCGGAGCCCCAGAAAACTAGCGCTTTTACAACTGTTGACATCAGCTAGAGCACTTTTCATGGCTCCGCCCCAGACCCCGCTGGGGGAGCTTGCGACGCTCCCCCAGACCCCCTCGTCGCTATGGGCTTCGCACCTTCAGCGCTTACAATATAAGCAAAAGTTTCTGTTAGGGGGATTGCTTCCACCTTACATGGGGGGGATAGTAGGCCCTGGGAATGCCTAGTCATTTCATTTTAATTGATGAGGTTAATTTTGCTGAAGTTAGTCGAATTTTCATACGGATATTTTTCAGTTTTATTTATTTCGACGTAATGACTTTGAAAGTAGGCTAAATCAAGGCAGTTCTCGCGAAAATACTCCCATGTGCATAACCATAACCATAACCACAGTTTTTATTGCTTAACGTGACAATTGACAAAACATCTTTATTACATAAAAAAGGATATAGAAACAAACAGAAAGCAAAAGGAGAGAACCCCTAAGGGACTATTGTCCCACTGGCAGGGTTTCCCAAATACAAGTTCAAATAAACAGCAACAAGTTATGCAAATTATAAAGTACCAGGTATAAAGATTAATTGTTATCTTAACTAGTTAACTGCATACGGATTTAACATAAAAAGTAGGCTGCCATAGGCCTAGGCCATCGTATCAGTTCTACGTACCAGGCATGTGAACAATTATTTGGTCTGTTGCATAATTTTACCTATTATGTTTCACTCCAGTTTCGACATTCTTCTCAATCTAATTTTGAACGTCTTCGGTTTATTAATTTATTTTGACCTTGTGGTAGCATCTGGAAATACACGAATGTTCTTAAAATACGTAGTTCGGACTTACCGCGTGACTTATTTTCAATCAATGTAGCCTAACATGACATCAAGCTTAATGGACTACTGGCAGCGCACCATTATAGGCTTAGTATCAAATTTACAAACCTATTTGCATCGAAAACCAGTAGGCCTAATCGTAATCACAAATAATTATGTTCAGACCACAAAAAAGGAAATTCTTCATTGGCGATCCCGACCTCGCAACACAAAGAGCAGATGAAACAGTGATTAAGCTCTATTGGGCTAAATCGATGACGAATCTACCATTCTTACAGAAGGTGATACAGCAAATAGGCCTACAGTAAATCCATTATATTAATCACGAAGTAGTATCAAGCTATTCGAGCATTCCTGTTGCTACAAAGTATATCACGCAGTCATAAGAGTCTCTACTGTGATTTAGGGTTCATCAGGAAAGCAAATGTTGTTCAGTTCTTATGTTTAAGTAAAAACAATAAAATATCATACTGTACTGCATTGGATGTGTCTCAACTTCCACGCTCAGTAATACAACTAATACATTTTTATGACCATGCGATGACAACGACGCAAATTTGTATGGAAGATGTCAGATGGTAACAGCACGTGGGACCTTGGTGCTCGAAACCGCGCCAAATCTGAGTAAGGAACGTAGTTATTTAACTGGTCGGCAGAGCTCTGCGCCCACAAAATGTTGGCGGCGGCGGCACGGCGCTGCCGGCGCAGAGCTCTGCTGGTCGGTAACGAGATTGGAAAGTTGCATAGACTATATATAACAGTGGTGTTCAAGTTAGGCCTAATCTTTACAGTTTTTGTTCACTTTGGATACAATGACTGCAGGAACAATTGAAGTGGCATCATATCGCTTTACAAATCGCCGTCACGCTCTGTTCATTATCTAGTGAAAAATCAGATGGGCTTGGCAAATTGCACAGACCATATTTGGAGATCAAGTAGGCAATGAAAATACAATACTGTGAGGCTATGAGTCCCAAAGTCATTCGACCGCAAAATGCTGCCAGCCAAACTTTTATTGCCTTTTATGCCTAAAGGTGTAGTTTAGGCGTAGGCCTACACGGATAGTCTGTAGGCCTGGTGTAGTGAGACTTGGAGTTTCCCAAAATCATTAGGCACATACCAGCCAAACTCTTATTACTTTTTGTGCCTAAAGACCATGGGTGGAGTTTGGGTTCAGTTCTTGGAGGGGCTAACAATAACTTGGGTTTCGGGACGCGACGCGGAGACTTGGTCCAAATCCCCAAAACTAATTTTTCCCGGTCCAAAAAGGTTGATGACCTTTTGCTTAGTAATTCGGCTCGAAATCCCATTTTTCCGGCCATAAAAACTGATTACCTTTTTTAGTCCTTCGGTTGGAAAATTACAATTTTCTCCTCCAAAAAATTGTTTCGGGCCTTCTTGGGGGAACCTAGTCCCCCCTCCTATCCCCTGACAAACTCCGCCCATCATAAAGGCGTAGTTTAGGCGTACACGGATAGTCAGTGGGCGTGGCGTAGTTAGACATCGAGTTTCCCAAAATCATTAGTCACATACCAGCCAAACTCTGATTTCTAATTCTAAAGGCGTACCGGTAGCTTAGGCGTACACGGAGAGACTACGGTGAGTAGACCTGCTCTATTAAGACATCGAGTTTTACTTTGGGGCAGAAAGAAACTATGTCGGCTGGAAATTGCCTGAGCGTAAGTTTGATATGATAATGCCGTGTTGGAGTTTTGAAGTAAGTTCAACAAAACTATAATAGACACCTATTGCAACTCATGTGTCTAGCAAGCACATACTTTTCCTCTAAATATCTCCTATAATAAAATATGTACGTGTAGATCTCGAATGTCTTTGTCGGATCTTGATGTTTTGTGGCTGGCATTGCCGAGTCATAAAATATAAGACGAAACTTAGTACAATAATTGACAATTAAAATGCTAATAATGTACGAGTATGTCGTAATAATTCAGGTATAACATTTATAAAAATTAATGTATAAAAGTTCATATTGTATAGTATTATATTGTACTAAGACGTTTATAAAAGCGCCTCTGATAGGGTGAACCTTCAGTTGCGCTCCCGGTGCGCAGGTTACGAGAGAAGAACTCGGTTTTGAGAAAAGCAAAATTAATGAAGAGAATGGAATTCAGATCGAGTAGATGAGGTTACATCATATACCAAAGCGAGGGACCAATTGAAGTAAACGAACAGGACTGAGCCATAGCTGTTCTAGTATGAGGAGCTAGAAGATCAAAGTTTTTTGAAGCGCAAAGAGCGCGATGCGAGAAGGGTGAAGGAGACCGTGGTGTCACACCGGATAGCCTACACGTGTAGACACTGTAGATGTTTCGGAGCAATATCACATTATGCTTTGGAGACCAAGCTGAGGATTTTGACCGCTTTGTAGCAGGAAGTAGAAAAGGAAGAACAGTTAATTGAATTGAAATAGTGTTGAAGTAAGGTTGTAAAATGAATAGCCTATTAATTTATTTATTGTAACCGTTGACCTACTTGCCTATTAGTTAACATTTGGAAAAACTTAAATGTTTTATTATATCTTCTGCGCACTCCTTTGAGTGCCATATGCATTTGTCAGAGTTAAATGTCTACTTATTTTTCGGGTTAAACTGTATTATAATAAGAAATGCCTAAGTGTTTCAACGAAAAGAGATTTGCACTGCTTTGTAGAGTTGCTTGAATCACGTAAGTAGAGTATTAGGCCTATTTTAGTCAAAGGAGAACTACATGGCCTATCGCTATAATTATGTCCTAGTGGCCTACTCTGGATGACGGCTTTTAAATATTTAACGAAAAGATGTTTCTTGCAAGAACCCATGTTGTTGGACTCTTCAGCATTGGTCTAGGACTTTACTCCCGGCCCATTACCCCTGCCATTACCCCCTACCATTACCACCCGACCATTACCCCCCGTAGGACATTACCCCTGCCATTACCCCCATCTGTTAAATTTAGGTCCAGTGTATGTATGCATGTGTGTAAGTATATATGCACGCATGTATGTAAGTATGTATGTAAGTATGCATGTATGTATGTACGTATGTACGTGTGTACGCACGTACGTACTTATGTACACACTATGTACGTTTATGCTTACATACATGTATTAGTTGTATTACATTGTATGTATGAATGTATGTACACACTTTCGAACGTATGTCAGTATAATATGTAATTTATGTTTGTGCTTACATACATACATATATACATACATACATGCATACATACATACATACATACATACATACATGCATGCACACATACATACATACATACATACATACATACATACATACATACATACATACATACATACATACATACATACATACATACATAAACTGGCCCTAATTGTAAAGAGACGAGGGTAATGGCAGGGGGTAATGTCCTACGGAGGGTAATGGTCGGGGATAATGGCAGAGGGTAATGGTAGGGGTAATGGGAGGTGGTAATGTCCTACGGGGGTAATGGTCGGGGGTAATGGCAGGGGGTAATGGGCGGGAGGTAATGTCCGGATACCTGAGCTTAAGAGATTTAACGCAGCCACTGTTTAAAAACATTTTGCTGAATGAATACCTTTGAAGATTACTAATCCAGAAAAGTAGGCTTTTAAAACTACTGGACTCCAATCTACCTGGTCTGAAAAAGACAATTTACTTTGTCGTCGAATGAAATTTAACACTCGAGTGCCCAAGGTATTTTTTGGTACACGAAGGGCGTCGAAGGCCCAAGAGGGGAGGTCCGCGCGGACCCCAGCGTGTTTGTGAATATCTTGAGAGGGGATTGGAATATCGTTACAGAATTTAGTTCTATGTGATCCCAAATGAATTTGCAATCGATTGATGTATCTTATATCACAATAGCACCACCTGTTTTAAAATAGGAGTGTACAAATATCGTGATACACATTTTATGCTTGCTTGCGTCATTTACCGAAGAATGCCTATCGTTTTCATGTTAGTATCTGGAGAAGGGATTGGAATATCGTTGCAGAATTTAGTTTCTGTGTAATCCCAAATAAATTTGCAAACGATTGATGTATCTTATATCACAATAGCACCATCCGGTGTAAAATAATAGTGTAAAAATCTCATGATACACACTATATGCTTGCTTGCGTCATTTACCGTAGGAAGCCATCATACGTCCGGTGCGTCCGCATGCCAGTCAGCTGCTCTCACTTCCAGCTATCGACGGACCAATTGCATTATGGTAGACTAAATCGTAATCGCAATTGTAAATTTGTATAGCGCCGCTTCAAGAGAGACTTCTCAGAGGGATTCCTGACCTGATAACACTATGCCACGATTGAAAGGGGTAATTTTCAAACAATTGCTGAGGAAGGGGAAGTACGAACGGCTGTGTCACTGTGTGGTGTTGGGCCTACGTGTGGGTTGAGTAAGAAGTGTAGGCCACTGCCGTCTACAACAACACCGGCTAATAAGAAAAGCTGAGCCATTTATTCGCGTAACATTGACAGAACGGTTGCCACCGTTTGAATGAACTTTCCTAAACCATCCGTTTTGACGCACGCCTGTTGCATGCAATTATTGCTTTGTAGACCTACGCAGACTTGCAGACTTTCAAATTCTGTGCTGCAAACATAGGCCAAACATAGTGCTACACTGTCAGTAATTCTAAGTTCAACAATTTATATGAATCTTTCTTTCATATAACGTGCGCTGGCCATTTATTTATTGGCCAGTAACCATACGCATGTATGACAAATAGCCGCATATCTTGCGGTATCCTTAGTATATGCTATGGTTGTGTGGTACATGGTTGTACAATACTCACACAAAATATACCATTCGATGTCCAAATGGTTGTTTTAGGATGTCCTATGAGCATTTTTGCAGATAATAGCCGTTAAAAAGTTATCCGGGAAAAACGGGCCTGGGGTCCGGTCGGACCTCCCCTCCCCTTGGGCACTCGAGGGTTAATTTTGAATAGACCTATAGATACGGCATCTATAATTATCACCACACTCTGTTATTATCAATCAGATGTACTTATGCAATGGTGCATCCTGTCAAGCAAACATCTATTGCATCATTTTGGTGCAGCTGTCCATATACTAAAGTAGAACAAATAATGAAGCAAGTGGATGACGTCAACCAGACAATGTTACAGCTCTTGTTACGCTGAAAATATCTGTTGTTCTCACAAGCAGTGGATTGGAACCACTTCCCAAACAGCCCATGCATTGTTTGATCTTGAATATCAATGTATATCGCGTATTATGTACTTCAGTTCAATCAGCGATGAACAACGACAAAATTCGCCAACGTGTGCAGAATGTTTACGCAGCTTTTGTAACAGATGTTGACCCAAACCGATTGAGCGACTATCTAAAACAAGAAGGCATCATTTCTATCGAACAATGGCAAGACATATGTGGCAAGAACAAAACAACTCAACGCCAATGCCGCGCTCTACTCGATTTTCTACTGACAGGAAATGATCCACGAGCTTTTGTGGTCGTACGAACAGCTCTGGAAAAACAAAATCATTATTTATTGGGCAAAATCGATGACGAATCTACCATTCTTACGGAAGGTGATACAGCAAATTCATTATTAATAACGAAGTAGGCCTACTAGGCCTATTATAGCCTAAGGCCATTCGAGCATTCCCCCACTACTCTCAAAACTAGCGCTAGAATTGAGCAATACTTGATCGCCGAATAAGGTGAGCAGTAGTGAAATTCATGTTGTTATTTTATTACATTTGCTTAATTCTCTCATTTTCGATTAGACGTGTAAATTCTGTTAGGCTAACGGTTTTTGTGTCTACGACATCGAGGATATTAATTTTGTGGAAAAGTGTCACAATGAAACAAGAATTTTCTGCGTTAAGTTGGAGCAAATAGGCCTAAGCTTAGATGATAGAGACAACCGAGACGAAGACTAAACACAAGGACATGTCGTTAATGAATGAGAAAGGGATTCAGAAATATTGTCAAGGTGATGGCTATGATCTGCTTTCATATGAAATGAAAGACACAACATTGATGCAATGGCCAACTCGTAGCCTGTCTTGGGACTGCGTTTATTTTGTTAACACGTCCAATTTTATTTTGAAACATAATTACAGGCTTATAGTTGGCAGTGTCTTCATTTTAGATAAGAAAACAATCAAACGTCTGAAATTTGAATTGCAAACTCAAGTAGAAATGATGCAGATGCAGGAAAAGAGTCTGCAGGAAGGTATATTTTTGCCATATATTATGTTTTAAGTTCTTTGTGTAATGGAAACCCCACGATGATTATAATGCACATCGTACAGGTGAAATGTATCTGAAACAACAGTTACTATCGGCAATTAAAAGAGGACCTAGTGTCAACCGTAGAAACAAATAGTCTACGGTACCGTACCTTGAAAGTATAGAATTTTTATGTAGGATCAGGGATTGATTAACTCATGTTCAACATGTTCGACAGTAAAAAGGCCCTACGCATACAACAAGAATATCTTTGATCATTGTTAATTATAATGGAAACATTATGCAATAAATCTCAGAACAAATCGCGAAATTATTTGCAAACTACTGCCTTAAATATAGGTTTTATAGACCTACAACTTTGCACATTGTCAAGTGTGGGCCCTTATTGGAATATTTTCATTCAGATTAATCTTAAAATCAGCCAGAGATGCTAGCAAGAGCTATCAGTTTTAACTGCTTATATGATTTTTTTACGGTCGATATCTCATGCGATCGGAATTCAAACGATTTGCGACATATTTATGAATGACATCATTTCACACTTTATTGTTACGAATTTGGCCTACTAGGCTACCGGCCTGACTACGAAAATATGTGTTGATTTGTAATAAGTAGCGGCACTACAGCGCGGCAAATCAGGTCAACTGCCATGGTTAAAAACTCGGCAAAACTCCGAACTCCGGTCCCAAATTATTTCGCATGGCTTATCACATAGATATGCTTCTCCAATGCTTTCTTACTCACCCTCATATACAATGACGTCATTATTGAGGCCATTTTGGTTACCAGTACATTCTGAGTACATTCATCCCCAGAGGCGCAACCAGACCATTTTCCTGGGGGGTGCTCAAAATTATTATTGTAAGCGCCAAAGGTGCGAAGCAGTGAGTGCCGAAGGCACGAAGCGATGCCGGCTAGGGGTTTGGGGGAGCGTCGTAAGCTACCCCAGCGGGGTCTGGGGCGGAGCCCCATGAAACCAACGCATTTTTTACTTTTGACATCAGCTAGAGCACGTTTCAGGCTCTTGTTTGCCAGCTGTATTTATGAGCAATAAAGTCATGAAAACTTCTGAAAAACATGGCTTAAGACTTCAAAAATGTCCTTTCCCATGTGTTTTAGATAAGATAGTGCATGGGCATTAGGCCTATAGCTCGCGAGTGGCAGAATTAATGATAACCAGTGTTTAATCTAACCCTCCCCAATGACCAGTGTTTTATCTATAGTCCCTTCTCTGGGAATCAAGGTTTCTGGGGGAAAAGCGAGCATCCGATGGAAAATGGCAGGGGCTTTGGGAGGGGATGTGTTCCTCCATATAAGAAATTTTCTAATTTCCACACAGCAATGGCAGCATTTTAAGCTGCAATCTAAAGCAAAATTGCTATACTATTTCAGCGCTGATAAGAGTGGTCTAAAGACTCTAAACTTGAATGAACATACTCACAATTATATAAAAAAATTATGAGTTTCCACGTTTATTATGGGCACCCCGTCAAAAGGGCACCCGACAAAAGGGCGCCGACAAAAGGGCGCCGACAAAAGGGCGCCGACAAATGGGCGCCCGACATAAGGGCGGCGCTCTTAAAAGAAATAGCATCGATGAAGAGTCGGCCTATAAGTGATAATATTATGAGCAAATAAGCAGGTCAACCACGACGCGACAAAGAGCAATTACTACTAAACTATTTCACACATGATGTTTGTTGATACCCAACATGCTCCGAGGACCTGGAAGAGGTGCTAAAATAAACAAATCAAGTGCAGAAAGCGGTAACATGAGAGGTTGGAACGTTCGTTACCACGTGATACGAGCTTCATATAAAAGCAAAGGACGCAGGGCAGGTCTACCGTTTGGAAATCGTTAACATGGAGGAGATCGCTTCGCAGAAGGGAAAGGCCATTATACTTGTTGGCGGATACAAAAATAATTACTTCAAATTGTAACGTAGCCCAACGATTTACGTTGCTGGTTTTACGCCAGTTAGCGACTCGGCGAAAGGTTATTTTTTAAATGTTCGGCTTTGGCACTCTTGTAATTAAAAGGTTCAAAAATATTCTTTTAGCGAAATAAATTAGCAAACGTTTCTGCAGTCTTCTATTTCCAGAAGTCTGATTGATATTGGCAGGTTTTTTATCACTGCACAATATTGCTTTTACAACAGTACTCAACAAAGGTTCAAAGCTATCGTTCCTACCTATGTGGATACTGCCTTGTTGGAATATCTCCGAGGCATTGCACCAACCTTGCACTTTAAGTTTATACGCTTGAGAAAACATTTCTATTCGACATTGAAACATTATAGCCGAGTGTTAAGAACTTTTCGACTTTACCATTAGGCTAACAATTTATTTGCCGTAGACTGCAGTAGTTTTAACTTTTAATCAGATTCCTAGTTTTAACAATTTTTCAACTTCTCAATAAATTGCTTGTTTGTATTTCTCAAATAATTTCTTGCCTTCTAAATCTCGTTAAAACTTAAAGTCATATAGCTATATATAATGGTGGCTCACTTGTCGTTTTCAAATTATTTATTTCATCCGCGATATCTTTCATGATAATATTTCTTTAAGGGCGCCGCCCTTATGTCGGGCGCCCTTTTGTCGGGCGCTCTTTTGTCGGCGCCCTTTTGTCGGCGCCCTTTTGACGGGTCACCTTATTATGGTACCATTTTAAGATGTCAACCTAGCAAAATAACTCTATTACTTCAGTGCTAATAAAAAAGTGCGATTTCAGATTCAACATCGGCCTAGCAGGGGAAGGTGGTTGGGCAGGTGATGTGCCTCCTCCCAAACATAGAATTTTTATTTCCACACTGCAGTGGTATCATTTTAGGCTTTCATTTTAGCGAAATTTATCATGATTTCATTGCTAAAAGACATGGTGTAAGACTTCAATGCCCCTCCCCATTGTGTAATTTGTCTAATTTCCATACTGTAATGGTAGGCTTAACAGCTGTCATCTAAATAAAATTGCTCATTTTCAAAAGTCATAGATTTTAGTTTAAAATTTCAGAGTGTTGCCTCACAAGTAGGCCCCTACTTAAAAATGTTGGTTTTGCACAGTGCACCGTGACTTTTAAAGCTGTCGTTTTTACAAAATAGCTCTTGATTTTAGTGCTCAGAGACGTGATATAAGCATGGGCGGAGTTTATCAGTGGCTAGGAGGCTAAGCCAAGAAACCCACAGTCATGTTTTTACTGGGTAAACGGTCTATTTTTCGGGCTTAGCCCCACCCAAAGCACGTCCATCTGATGACTTTAAAAAAATCATCAATTTTTTCGGCCGGGAAATAGCCTACATAGTAAGTTTCACGGGATTTTAACTTGACGACTAAAAAAGGTCAAATTTTCGGCGCCGCGCCTTCTGGACCAAGTTTTTACCCCCCCCCAAAAACAACCAAACTCCGTCCATAAATACAAGTTTTCAATAAATGTCCCCTCCCATTGATCATTTAAAAATTTGTTTAAATTTAACCTATAGCCTACATACTGTAATGACAGCATTTTAGACTGACGTCTTAGCAAAATTGCTCATTATGATAAACAGTGAATAACACTGCATAAATTTGCAATAATATTTTTGAAATTTTTAAAGCATATTGGGAATTATTGGGGATATAAACATCTCCAACCCCCACCACAAACTTTGGTGGTTTGGAACTTCAGAGTGTTGCCTCACAATTACTTACGTATCCCTATCGCTCTAAATATCCGCCCATGACAGTAAGTTATGCACAATATATTTTCATAGGCCTACGATAGTATAATAATTATATTATAATAATAAATAATAAAATTATAATTATATAGTAGGAAATAAGATCATGGTATAATCTGGCAGTTTATGTAATACAATATAAAAAACAGCAACTGAAAACTATCAGTTTTTCAAATGTCCTGGGGAAAATTTTTCATTTCTTGGCGCTTTCTCCGCTGGAAATGTCTAGAATAAACAAAGCTGAATAACTGTGTATTATTATGATACTAATTTCAATGAAATAATTCTATAGGCCTTAATAAAATAGCACACACGGTACTATCAATTATGTCGAAACATATTAATTATCAATAAATTAGCTGTAATGTGAATTCATTCAAATCACTGACGCTTTCAATTCATCACTAGGCAAATTCTCGAGACTGCAGACAAACTCAGGTAGGCAAGCTAAACACTGGAATCTACATGTAGTTCTTTATGAACCATGAATTTTCCTAAGATTATATACAGAAGAATGAAGAAACTTGCTTGATTGTGTAATCTGAAAGAGCGAAGACCCCCTACCCCCCCCACCCCACCCCCCAAAAACTCATCGGATTTGGAAAAATTGCGTGGGTCACCCTTTTAGCCCTGGGGGGTGCTCAAGCACCCTCCAGCACCCCCCTGGTTGCGCCACTGTTCATTCCGCTTCTTGTTTTGGTCTGATGATTTTCATCTGTCATCCCACTTCGTGGTTTGTTATCAATATTTTCATCTGTGACTAAAATACTAATCGCCGTTGAAGTTACAATAAAAATCTTCAGACCAAAACAGGGTAATCCCGCAGTTTAGCGTCGTTAATTACCGCATGCTTGATAAATGGAAGCTGGATTGATGATTTTCATTCATGTATTTCAACATGCATCCAGCTTCCATTTCTCAAGCGATGTGCTGAGGTTGTTAAATATTATTGGCTCACCGGCAAATGGTGAATGGAAGCTGGATGAAGGTTCCTTATAGGTGAAATAGAAGCTGGATTGACAAAAATAACGCTTGAGAACTGGAAGCCGGATTAATGATACATCGCTTGAGAACTGGAAGCCGGATTAATGATACATCGCTTGAGAAATGGAAACTGGATGCATGTTGAAATACACGAATGAAAATCATCAATCCAGCTTCCATTTATCAATCCCTTAATTAGAAGAAAAGAAATTAACGACGCTAAACTGCGACCCCACAACAGGAAGCGGGATGATTTTTCTGATTTTTTGAGTGCAATAAACGTTTTCGGCAGTTATCTACAATTGCTGTGAAGTGACGGTAAGACAAATGCTGTGAAATAATTTGGGACCGGAGTTCGGAGTTTTGCCAAAAACTCTTTGCCCTGGTCGTTCTCCTGGCATGCCAGAATTTGTCCCTGCCAGAATTTGTCCCTGCCAGAATTTGTCCCTGCCAGTAATTTATTTAGAGCATAAATTGCCTCTGCTGTTGCTCTGCACCGTTTATCGTCAAAAAACGGTGGGTGGCCTCACTAAAAGTGGTATAACGTTTGTTGTGTTTGAAATATCCTGATGAAATCTGGCCATCATGTGTAAATATGAATTGCCTTTAAAACCCTAAAAGTTCATTTCGAAATTCTTACTTGTGGCCTAGATATTGGCAAAAAACCTAGAGGGTCTTTTTTGGCTCACCCTTTATAATATAAAAGATAAGTATGTATGTAACTGGCTGACTGGCTGGCTGGTTGGGTATGTTCCACAAAAACTTCCGATCCGCTCGACAGATTGCTCCCAAATTTTCCACGAATACTTCATAGCACACGAGAACAAACATAGTTGGGGGGTCGCGATCCAGGCCACAATCACAGAGGGGCCTTTCTGATGCACAGGGCATGCATGCCAGCTACTTGCAGCACACAGTGAACACGAAGCAAAACTGCAGAGATTAAATCGCGGATGAGTGGAGCACTTTGCTTCCATCAAAATGTCTGCATCCTTTGTCGCTAAGTCTGCTCACAATATACAAGACAGTGTGCAGGAAATGTGTGTCACTCGACGCTTTGGTTGCCACGCTGATGCAAATTTCTGCATCATTATTTTGCCAAGGAAAGACAAAAACTCATTCTGCAAAAACGTACATGTACGACGCAAGCTTGCTTGCACACATCCAAAACAATCTTGATGGTTATTGGATTGATATATTAAATGTTGGTTTTTGAATTTGACTGATGCATGTGAGAAAACACGCAGGAGAGAGTTCAATTCTACAGGCGATAAAATAAGATAGGCTACGGTACTAAAGTAGGCCAATTATTAGAAAAATCATTGCTAAGTAGCCTAATTAGGGATGCAAACGGCAATGCATCGAATAATTATGGCACGTGAACTTAAAACAGCAATTACTCAGTCATTACGGTAGGCTACCTTTAAAATTGTTATGGCGCATGACAAGCATAAGTTACAAAAGTTAAATGTTGTGCTTCCCTGTTGTTCTTTTCGCGCAAATTGTATAATGTATATGGCTGTTAACATTCACTGTTAGGCCTAATCTGCGGTGAATTTTCAGTTATTATGATAATGCAGTCAACAGTTTACATGACTAGATTATAATTATATAGCGCTGAATTATTCTGCAATATTTTGATTACTTTCAGCTAAATCTGAAATTGATATATTGCGCAAGAGGGTAGCTGAACTGGAATTTGAACGTGCTAAATATCACCTCAAGGAGAAAATGCAGTCAACTCAAACTCATTCAAGTAAGAATCACATGGCTTGGGAGAATCTTAAATTATAAAACAGAAAGTTTGTCCTTCCAGATGTGTGTGTGTGTGTGTGTGTGTGTTGACTCTTCGTAACAAAATAGACTCGGAAATGAAACAGCGTCAGTTTAACAAAATATTTGCAATTGATTCTTACCCAAATTATAAGGTCAACGCAACTATTTTCAGCTTTTAATTCAATTCAAAACCAGAGTTATTAGAGTTTTAAGACAGATTTAATCAATCACCGCTCACGCCCGGCTTTAGTAGAGCCTACAGGCCGCATGACGTCATACCCGCCCAGTAATAATTTCCGTAGCGCCCCGCAGGGACGGGTCACGTATGGCTTTTTCGGGAAGCGGGGTGGGATGGAGGGTTGGCGAAAACCCGAAATTTAGCAGTCAACGATGGGTACCAGAGTGGAGTAGTGTTTAAAACCCGAAATTTCACTTTAGAACTCGAGTTATTAGCGTTTTAACACAGATTTCAAATCGTTCACGCTTTAGTAAAGAGTCTCGAGCTTTAGTAAAGAGTCTACAGCTTGCGTGACGTCATACTCGGCCAGTAATAATTACCGTGGCGCCCCGCAGTGGCGGGTCACATTTGGCTTTTTGGGGAAGCGGGGTGGGGTGGAGGGTTGGCGAAAACCCGAAATTTAGCGGTCAACGATGGGTACCACAATGGAGTAGTGCTTAAAACCCTAAATTTCCCGGGCGAAGCCGGGTACAAAAGCTAGTTATATATAAAACCAGTAAATTAATTAATAGGCCTAGATTTAATTTCTGTTCAAACTCAGGCCCATACGCGTAGATCAAACATATTGCAATTGTGACGGTTGCAGGCCTAGATTACATGTAGGCCTAGTCGCCATAGTGTTATAACAAATATGCGATGTTTATAATCTAATATGCTGAAGAACGAAAGTTTAACCTAGTAATTTAGACTTATCTAATTTTAAATAATATTTATTTTAAAACGTCGGCTTCGCAAAGCATTGGGTTGTCACATCAATATTTATGATATATTCTTACTGAGATCGCGTTCCAAAAGAAAATCATGTACAAGAACGAAGAGGTAAGAACCGGAAATTAAAGGAGAGATTAGACGAATAATAATTATTAGTCGGCCTATTTTGAAAATATAAGATATCTATCCTTACATTTACGATGTTACAAAAACACCGGAACAGCAGCACATTCTAGAATTTAAGCTGGCTGCAAGGTTACACTTGCAACTGGGAAAACAGTAGGCCTACCATAATCATCAAGTTGTGTTATGACATTCAAAGCTTCAGATAAGCGAGTCCACTGAGTACAGTATTTGGCGTGAGCGATAAACAAAGACAAGAGAAGTTGATTGCCCTATTGTAGGCCTATTTTCAATTCAAGACAATGTTTGACTCGAAATTCAAACATAGGCGCCTACTATGTTATCCTACATCAGAGAATTAGGCCTATGTATAGTTAAGGCTATTAAATTAATAATCTAGTTTCGATATCCTAAACGATGAACTTTTTATTATTTTCTTTGTTTGTTTGATTATTTTCTTTCGATTTTGCTTCGATTCGTCTGAAGATGAACGACCAGTGGAGCGAGATGCAACTGAGGAGGTCAACCAAAAAGTAAAAGGTATAATGGATAGAAGGCCTATTGTATTATTGTGTGCAATAATGAGCACCCTCAAGGAAAATGTTACAGTAGCGCCCCTGGGAGGGAGGAAGGACTTCGGACTTCAGCCCAAGCCTGAAATACTGGTGCCGCCACTGTAGGCCTATATGCATTGCGTATACTTTCAGCTCATGGTCGTTCTGGGTCGAGACTCTTCGAAGTGATTAGAGTCTCGACGGTGGCCAGATTGCTTTATTCTGCAACGGCATGAAGGGGAATCGCTGGGATGTGCCCATAAATAGCCCTACCTCTCAAACAATTGGCCTATGCAGAAGCTGTCATACTCTATACGGATCTTCATCTCTCTCGTTGCGGTCTGCTAATCATCTTGGATATTTTGTTCTTACTAGGACTTCAACCACTCTTATCCAACATTTGGCGTTCTCTCGTTTACATTGTACATGTAGAATGACCCTTCTGAGTTCTGACTCACTAAAGGCTAAGCTATACTGACCAATTCTTTTCTCATCAGTCTCTCGTTCTTTAAAAGCTTTTCTTCCCCTCTGGAGTTTCCGTGCTGAATGGTCAATATTGCCACAGAGCCTATAATCAGGACAGTAAATTTTTATTGAAACCCAAGTAATAGTAATCACATCGAAAAAACAAGTAGGGCCTACAATAGAAAACAGACAAACTAGAAGGAATCGTATATATAATTAGATACGATATTCAAATTATAGTTTCTAAACTCTCCACAAGTTTGCCTAAATATGATGAAGACTGAAGAGCTCCTGCAGGATGCACTGCCGAAACCATTATATTTCCCATTCTATCATTGGACAGTTCTCAAGTATCTCTATTAACTTGGGCAGCTGAGTGAGCGCTCTTATTGAGCTCCTGTAACTGGCATAGCGATAGCAGTTAAAACTAATAGTCGGTTTAATTTGTTAGATCTATGACAAGGTGTATGAACAGTTCTTGGATCTATGATCAACAATGATGTCATCGACGATGATGGATTGAGTTCTCGAGTAACGTCATTGCATTGAGTTACGACTGTTTGACCCAAGAAATATAAAAGTTCCCAGCATCAAGCAAAACCACACTTTATTTAAAGTTGCCCTCTCTGCAAAGACATTGGAACCTGCCCAGTTCCAGTAACTTTTCTGTAAACGGGTGATACTATGCCTAATTTCCTATTATATATTTTAATGATGCCTCATGCTAATCCTGATAAAATATTATATTGAACTTTTCTTCTAGATACAACCGACTGTTAGGCAGATCTGATCAATGAGATAAAAACAAGAACATCTATTAAAAGACGGCAAAGCTATCCACAGATCAGAAAATTTTGAACGCTGAAGTATTCATCATAAGTCGACGCTCTTCAAACATAGATCTCGAGGTTCACGACGCTTTCAGATTGACTTTAATTTGACTTGTAGGGTTGGAGATTTTAGAAGTTCCATGGGGGAATCCATGGGATATAGTATCCTGCAGGATTAACCAGTGTCTCTACATTATGAACTGGAAAGAAGGTAATTCTAAAGCAATAATAAGAATTTATTAAAAGGGGATGTTGTAAAACAGGGGCCAACAGGCAGCAACTGTGGTCGTCTTTCCATTCGCAAGACTCGAATATCATTCTGACGACATACAAGTCAGATAAATCATCGAATACACAGCAGAAGGAGGATTAGTGTGCCAAATAAAACTACCATATCAGTTAGCGCATCCACAGCATGCGATTAAACTACATGGCGGTCGTTATCTAGTCATTCATGGAATGAACGATGACTTTCAACAAAGAGTTTGTCTTTTGGACAACAGTGGTCGCGTTCTAACATCTTTCGGTGGAGAGAAGGGATCAGGCCGAGACCATTTGCACGGACCAATTCATATGGCTGTGGACAGATCGGGAACAGTATTTGTTGCAGAATATTCAAATAGCAGGGTTCTATTGTTGAGCCAATCTTTGAAATTTATGAGAGTGGGGTAAGTCATCATGCTGGGTCACGTGGAGGGATATCAGTTTTCTATATTCTCTATGCTTTAACCTACATGCTGGCAATAGACGTAGCCTAATTAAGCGAATAAACTCTTTCAAATCAAAGTGAAATAAAATATGCTTTAGGCCTAAGTTTTATAGACATACCTAATTGTTTTAATCAACATGAAATAAAATCGTTCGCTTTTCTGTATCCTGTTTGAAACTTGCGATGTTTTCTTAGAAATTTAGTCGTTGAGATTTTCAAGCACTTCAATATCGATATTTGCATCTGTTTCTTGATACTGGTTATAATCCGCGCCCTATAGATTCAAAATTCAGAAAGCTCATCCTATGACCGTGCTCGCGTTGCATATAATCTTAATTATTAACAATAATATTTATAATTAAGTGATGAAATACCGAGTAGGCCAAAAGGTCTGCAGTTTATCCTGAACATAGACTTGACGGCCACGCAATGGTAGCAATCTGCAGGGGCGCAACCAGGACATTGTCCTGGAGGGGAGCTCAATGCTCATATTGCTCGCGCCGAAGGCACGAAGCCCATATCGACTAAGGGTCTGGGGGAGCGTCGTAAGCTCTCCCATCGGGGTCTGGTGCGGAGCCCCAGCAACTATCGCTTTTACAACTGTTGACGTCAGCTAGAGTACTTTTCAGGCTTTTGCTTGCCAGCTTTTTCTAGCGGCACAGAAGTGCTTTTACAACTGCATAAATTCATTGAGAACTGCACCGTTTGAAAATAACTGCATTTAGAAAAACCCTGGCATGTGCCCATCCTCGGCATAATTTTTTTCTAAATTTTCATACTGCAACGGTAGCATTTTAATCTGTCGTTTTAACGAAACTTCTCATAATTGCTTTGTGAAAGAAATGGTTTATGACTTCAATAAAATAATGTTCCTCTCCATTGTTTAATTTTTATTTCCATGCTTTAATGGTGCCGTAAGCGTTTGGGATGTCATCTTAATAGAATTGCTCATTTTCAGATGCTGGTAGTCATACAATTATTGTAGTTTAACCCTGCGAGTACCAGTGGGGTCAAAAATGACCCCAAGCCCACTTTGACTGTACACTGCGCAAAATCTGTTCGTGCAAATTTATTAAAAATTTGTGACTTTCAAGATGCACCTAGTCTCTATCGAAATATCAATTAATATTTCCCTTGTTTATCACCAGAGGGCGCTGGCAATCTTTTATAGCATTGAGTACCAGTGGGGTCATTTTTGACCCCAATAGCTTTTTTGAATACTTTCAATGGTATCCTTTGAAATAATTCATAATTATAATTTATAAATCCTTTCTATAGTATTATCTGAAGAAAATCTGTGTTAGATAATAATTTATATACACATTTATCCCGACAAATCACCACAATTACGAAGCCCAACAGAAAGGAACTTCCGACTCATTTTGTTACCACAAAAGGTCGCGAAGCCCTCACTTCCATTTTTGGCTTCCATGACGATTCAGCACTGGTGTCGTACTGTCCAAAGAAAGGAAAAGTTGTAGTCCTGCTCAGCAGCATGCACAGTCAGGTAGAGATAAACAACAATATTCCATCAAAGAAGTCAATCATTGTTATGGACTACAATTCATCGAAGGGTGGAGTAGACACCGCTGATCAGATGCTGAGAATGTACACGATGTCGTCTCCAAACCTGTCGAAGAAACGTGCACGATGTTCCATTTGTCCAAGGGAAAAGGATTTAAAAAAAGGCCAGCATAATCTGTGCAGCCTGTTACGTACATGCAATGTGTGCAAGGAACATGCCCAGTATAGGCCTACATGCATGAACTGTAAACTGTAACAGTGCAATGACTGGATATTTTCTATGCTAGTTTCGGACATTGAATATTCGAACACTTTGAACATTAAAACATACCTATAACTATGAAAAATTTAATTCATTTCAACAGCCTAAACATGTTCCAATTGCTTTACTACTATTTGTTTTTTGCCAATGAATAAAAATGCAAAAAACAAGAAATTTATTGAAAAATTGTGTTGGGTTCATTTTTGACCCCACTGGTACTCAGTGTATCAAAAAAATTCTGGTAATCTGAGGGTTAAGACGTCAGGGTGTGGCCTCCCAATTGTTTACGGTTTTTGGAGCTTGCACGCTTTTGCCGAAGCATTTTAAATTTGTGGATTTCCAAGGTAGACTTATTCTCAGCTGTGTAATGTAGGTCTACTGTTGTTTTTGAATTATAGTCACTAACTGCTCTTATGTTGCTTTATAGCCTACGTGTTTCAACTTTAAAGCTGATATCAATTTACGCTTCTTATTTTTAAATCCAACAATGGCCAAACGCTTAGCAGTTGATTCATATCAACTATGGAGGGAATTGTAACCGAACAGCTGCCTATAAGCTACAGACTTATGTAGCGCTTGTATCAGAACACAGCCGCCTAATAATATTGACGGCCACATCGAAATGGAATCGTATTCGTCGCAAGCATGCAATGGTTTGTGCCCTTTGACATTTCTCGTACGCTGTAGGAAAGTGTTATATATTTCATTCCGGATTAAGAGTGGGTTCAAACATATACAGGACAATAAATAGTCTATGGTATATCGCAGGATGTTGCTTCTCTGCCATATCCGCGTTTGAAAGTCATATATTTTCCTAAAGCGCTCATTCTTAGACTTATGCTACCACAAGGTGAAACTTTCACAAATTTCCATACTCCAAAGGCCTGGTAGAGAGGTTTTTAAGGAATTTCTAGAGCTGCACAACTCCTTCCTTCCTTTGCCATCCTCCATGGTAATTTGTAAATTACTTCCAATCGAAGGACAATCACCTTTTTGCTAGTTTTAACTGTACAGAAGTCCTTCTACAACTGCACAAATCCATTTAGAACTGCACAGTGCACATTTTGTATACAACTGCACGTTAAAAAGCCCTGGGCTGCATTGACACTGGCGGTGTCCGCTAGAAACGTTTAGCCTAGATGTGCAAACAGATAGTTCAGTGTACGAGGTATCCTCCCTGCCTCATGCACTATGTTGTAGTATGTCATCTGACTCATCTTGATGATCTCCAATAAACGAAATAAAATTATATAGGCAGCTATCGATGTTGGCATACTTAGAATCTTGCAGTAACTGGATGGGAACAGGTAGACTGGTAGAGGCATGCGATCGACATCAACTAGCCAGCTAATGTATTACTGCAGAGGAAGGGGAGAATGTAGGAATGCCTAGTCATTCCATTTTAATTGATGAGGTTAATTTTGCTGAAGCTAGTCGAGTTTGCACACGGATATTTTTCAGTTTTATTTATTTCGACGTAATGACTTTGAAAGCAGTCTAAATCAAAGCAGTTCTAGCGAAACTATTCTCATGCACATGTAGGCCTACATGTGGATTTAAATTTAAAAAGTAGGCTATCCCAGGTCTAGGCTATCGTGTCAGTTCCACGTACAAGGAAGATGAACCATTATTTGGTCTGTTGCACAATTTGACTCATGTTTCACTCCAGTTTCGACATTCTCCTCAATCCAATTTTGAACGTCTTCGGTTTACTCTGCCAATTAATATGTTGCTTCAGAGTATATCACAGTAATAAGAGTCTCTACCTGCGATACATAGTTCATCAGGAAAGCCACTTATGTTCAGTTGTTTTGTTTAAGTAAAAGCTACTGTTGGAAATCAGGGTCATGGGGTTTAATTTTTATTTGAATGACCGTCCCCGTGTCCGCCTGGGTACCTGTGTCTACCTAGCCTGTGTCTACCTAGCCTGTGTCTACCTAGCCTATGTCTACCTAGCCTGTGTCTACCTAGCCTGTGTCTACCTAGCCTATGTCTACCTAGCCCATGTCTACCTAGCCCATGTCTACCTAGCCTGTGTCTACCTAGCCCATGTCTACCTCTAGCCTGTGTCTACCTAGCCTATGTCTACATGTACTGGGCGTGGCCTCGTGACACATAAGTACGTGTGCGCGCAAGCCGCAGTCAGTCTTCGAGAGTCAGTCATCGAACGCAAGTCATCGATCGAGAGCCGTCAGTCGTCGAGTCAGCCGCCGTCAGTCTTCGAGAAACACAGTGATCGGAAGAAACAGTCAGCGAAACGCCGTGACACAGTGGAAAGACGAGTCGGTCGAGCGTTGCGGGATCGAATCGCGGTGCAGTCAGCAGGAAATCGTCTGAGGGTAAACGCTTTGGAGAGCAGGACGACGATTTGACGACGCTGCCGAAATTCAGCGCCTGCCGACGACGAAAGGCTTGGAGGCCTTTGCGGTGCAACACTGTCGACTCGGGTTCGATTCTTGACCCGCGGTCGTGCTCTTCTGCAACCCGACGCCTACGGACGACCGAAGGATCGGTGATCGTCGCTGTGCCACGACGGGCAGGATTCAACGCCGGATCTGCCAACGCTTCCGACCGGGTGAGCGCAGTGGTTCAGCTTCCGACTTAGACGACACTGAATCGGGTTCGAAACCCGACCCGCTTCACGGATTCTCTGCGTGCGCTGGCGAGGCAGCGGTGAACTACACGCCAACGACTGCTGATTCGACTCCGGACCTGCCGACGCTGCCGACTGGTGAGGACGGAAGGTTTGGCGACCTTCCGCATCTGACGACGATCGGGTTCGAAACCCGACCCGCTACACAGACTCTCTGCGTGCGCTGGCGAGGCAGCGGTGATCTACAGGAAGACGACTCGGCGTCCTACAGTGACAATTGCGGTGAGCAGTAGTGCAGTGGTTTGAGACGGTAGTGCTCCGAACATTGCTCCGAACATTGCTCCGAACATTGCTCCGAACATTGCTGGCGCTATAGAAGTCGACCGAGAACTGCAGTACGAGTTTCTTCTTTGACGTCGTGAATAAATGTGTTTCAAGCCTGACTGGCTAGTCGTCAATCTTCAGTTGACGCCGGACTCGACGGACGGACGATCGCCTTGAGGACTAGGGTTTGGGATTCGGTCCCTGGTGTTAATTGCCCAAACCTAGTTCCGCTACACTACTAAATACCATATTGCATCGCATTCGATGTTTCTCAACATCCACGCTCAGTAATGTATTCATGAACATACGGTAGCCTAACGACGCAAGTTTGTTTAGAAGATGTTAAATGGTAACAGTAGCCTGGGACGTGAGTGCTCGAAACCGTGCCAAATCTGAGTTAGAAACGGAGTCATTTATAACTGGTCGGTACCTAGGTTGGAAAGTTGTATAAGCTATAGCAGTTGCCTTCTAGTTAGGCCTAGGCTACCCTTTACACTTTTTTTCACTTTGGATACAATGAACAAATGAAGTGGCAATTAAATCATAATGTACAAATCGCGTTCACGCTCTGTTTATGATAGGCTACATGTATACGTACTGTACATTGTATAGCATACTGTAGGCCTAGCCTATACTTCACCAGCTGTGACCATCATGAAAACATCAGAAAGCTTCTTGTTTTTGCTCTAGTTAGCAATAATTAAAAACATTAGGCCTACTGGCCTGCTCTGAGTATAAAGACATGAAGATGACTAATAGAGATGCTTTGGAAAGTCTTGGCGCTGAATAGTTATGTGCTTAGCATAATAATATTATGTTATGCCGTCGGTAACATCCATTCTTGCTTGATATCAATGCCCGACTAAAGTAGCACGACACATTTTAACATGCAGTGGTGGGCTTGACCTGATTTAGTAGGCCTAACATAGACTCGCACCTACTGTGTCTACCTTCGCGATCATCCGTGAAGCTAAACGACTTTCACAAATCGCACAAACTATATTTGGAGATCATGTAGGCAATAAAAAATACAATTCTGTAAGGCCATGTGTCCCAAAATCATTAGACCGCAAAATGCTGCCCGACCAAACTCTGATCTGTTTGCCTACTGGCGTAGCTTAGGCGTACACAGATAGGCTAAAGTGAGTAGGCCTATTAAAATACGACATCGAGTTTTACTTTGGTGAGAAAACTAAACCGGCTAAAAATTGTCTAAGTGTAAGTTTGATATACGCCGTGTTGGGATTTTGAAGTAAGTACAACAAGACTATAGACACCTAATGCGATTCATGTGCCTAGCAAGCACATGATTTTCTTCTTAGGCTATATCTCCTATTGTATTGTATTGTATTGTATAAAACATTTATAAAGCGCCTCTACTACGGTGAACCGTTCAGAGGCGATCCCAGTGCAACTAAAAGCTGGATTGAAACATTAGTGATCGGATGGATGAAACAGTTAAGCTGCTCCGATAGACTAATATTATTTACAACGCTGAAACTATGGATGCAAAATGCTCCGTTTTTAACAAATTATGTAGCTTACTCTATTACTTACTTACTCTTGCTACTTTACACAACAGCACTGACTGACTGACGCGGAAGCCCAATGTTGGCTATCGATCGCCGGAGTTGAGGCCGCTCTATTCTGCCTCTATCTATGACCACCATACTGTTTACGTCCTACCGAGCCATCAGTGACTTCTAGGCTACCCACACCGGATAGCCTACATGTTTCGGAGCAAGAACCCATTGGAGACCAAGATGAGGATTTTGACCGCTGTAAAGCAGGAAGTAGAAAATGAAAGAACCTTAATTGAAATGAATAGGTCTATTCTAGGTTTATTAATTATAACCGTGCACCACTGCACCTATTTGCCTATTAGTTAGCATAGGGAAAATTTCAATGTTCTTTTGAGTGCCATAAGACTTATGTATTTGTCAATGTCAAATGTTTAATTTTTTCGTGTTAAAATGCTTTATCATAAGCAGACTTGTTGTCCTCGAGACCAAAGTCTTGGTCTCGAGTGCGCTCGAGTTCGGTTTTAAAAGTCTTGGTCTTGGTCTTGGTCTTGAGAATAAAAGTCTTGGTCTTGGTCTTGGTCTTGAGAATAAAAGTCTTGGTCTTGATCTTGGTCTTGAGGTTCAAAGTCTTGGTCTTGGTTTTTCAAGACCAAGACCAAGACCTGCCTTCACTTCCCTTCAGTATTAACATTGAATAATCAGGGTGATTTTTAAGGTCGGGGGCCGATGTAAAATTGTAATTCACCGCCACGAAAAAGGCCAAGCCTCTTCGCGTCCTACGACAAATATCTGCGGACGGATACAATTCCAACTGGTCAGGAAATACCATCGGCAGCAGCAACAGTTATGCTGTATCTGGAAGCCATGCCAAGACTCGTATCAGAAGCCAGGCGGTCAGATACGCCATGGCAGGATTTTAAAAAAGACTCACGATTTCTAAATTTATATCCAGTGCTTGAAAAGATGCTGTGCGTGCCAGCAACTTCAGCACATATGTAGAACGTATTTTTTCGCATGGTGGAATTTTCATGAGGCCACACCGGGCACGCCTTGGTCAGAAAATTCTGACTGAATGAATTGGTTCTGTTAAAATGCAACAGCCATTTGCAATAACATTGCACATAATCACATTAAGGAGTTTCGTAGGCACGAACTGAACTCGGAATTCTCTGCAGTTTGGTTATAGAGTTGCTTTGTTTGAATAAAATACGTCTTCATTAAGATAGCAGAACTTGCATTTTCGCAAGGTCTTGTCTTGGTCTTGAGACCAAAAGTCTTGGTCTTG
Source organism: Lumbricus terrestris (assembly GCA_949752735.1). Lineage (NCBI taxonomy): Eukaryota > Metazoa > Annelida > Clitellata > Crassiclitellata > Lumbricidae > Lumbricus > Lumbricus terrestris. Next base: position 75,006,378 of record OX457037.1, read on the forward strand.
TCTTGGTCTTGAGTGCAAAAGTCTTGGTCTTGGTCTTGAGAATAAAAGTCTTGGTCTTGGTCTTGGGCTTGAGGTTCAAAGTCTTGGTCTTGGTCTTGAGGTTTGAGGTCTTGACAACAACACTGATCATAAGAAGTGCCTAAGTGCTTCAACGAAAAGAGATTTGCACTGCTTTGAATGAAATACCTTTGAAGGTTACTATTCCAGAACAGTAGGCTTTAAAAACTCCTGGAGACCAATCCACCTGGTTTAAAAAGGACAATTCACATTGATGTCGAATGAAATTTAATTACGTACAGACCTACAGCGTCAATATCTTCATACTTTATTAGGCCTATAGGCAATCTGGTGCACTGTTGCATCCTTTCAAGCAAACATCAATAATTTATTTAATAAATTATTGATTTTGCTCTACGAAAGTTCAGCTTCCATAGCCTGCAGAAGAATAAAATGAAGAAGCAAGTGAATTACGTCAGCTAGCCAGCCCATCTTATTGGATCGGAAACAATCAACCAATGTAACCAATGTTAAGCTGAAATATCTGCATCTGTTATCACAAACAGTGGATCGAAACCACTTTCCAAATATGCAGTGTTTGATCTTGGATATCAAATGGATATTGTCTATACTATGTATTTTCAGTTCAAATAACGATGGAGAATGACAGAATTCGACAACGTGTGCTCAAGAATTACACAGCCTTTGCAGGAAATGTTGATCCTGACCTACTGAGTGACTACTTGAAACAAGAAAACATAATTTCCATCGAACAATGGCAAGAAATATGTGTCAGGAACATGACGCCTCGCAGCCGATGTCGGGCTTTACTGGATTTTCTACTAGCAGGAAATGATCCAAGAGCTTTTTTGGTCTTACGGAAACTTCTGGAAAAAGAAAATCACTATTTGTTGGGCAAAATCGATGACGAATCTTTCTGTCTTACAGAAAGTGGTAGGCCTACAGTCATTCAATATAGTAAATCCATTATAATTTATTAATCACAAAGTAGTATAAGGCTATTCGAGCAATCCCCACAGCCAGTGGCGGATTTAGGTTTTATTGCATGGGGGGGGCGAGGAGAATTTCAAGAGGGCGTCTGTACTTACAAACGGCAGTTAAACAGTAAATTAATTTTAATTCGTCCGATTTAACCGAATACATCAAAGAGAATCAAGAATCCAAAACAGAAACTTTTTAAACTTGTGCACTTGACTACTTTCAAGAGTTACATAAATTTATGTTTGGGCTATATATAACAAATATTTATTAATGCTATTTATTGGATATTGATCCAGGTAAACGTGTATTTTAGCGTCGTAAATTATTCGCTATTGCATGGGTTTCAGCATGGATCGAGTGCAAGTCGCATTGAGGCGGCTCGCATTGAGGCGGCCCGTTTAAAAATCTGTCTAAAGTTCTGTGACACTATGGCAAGGGAATGAAAATTTATAGTAAAAAAATGGGTTTTCGCCCCCCGCCCATCATGGAGACCAGGGACCGGTGTGTGTGGGGGCGAAAACCCATTTTCCCCTGGGCCCCATGGTGGTAGGGATTCGCCAACCCTCCACCGGGTACTTCTGATGGCCCTCTGTCTAGGTACACAGTTTCGGATGAATTGCTGAGTCTTAGCGAATATTGGGGGGTTTCGCCACCACCCTGCCCATGGGTGCAATCACGTCCTAAAAGTTGGGGGGCATAATGAATCACGTCCTAAAAGTTGGGGGACCATAATAATAAAGTTAGGGGACCACTCAAAAGTTGGGGGACGCGTCCCGTAGGTCCCATAGGGTGGTTGGGCCTATGACCCTGCCCCATGGTGGTAGAAAATCGCCAACCAATCGGGGTGTCTCCTGCCGAGACCTACACAGTAGTGAAGGTTTGGAGTGAAAAGTTGAATGTTTTCATATAACCTACGCAATGCGGCAATGGACTATAGCCTTGTAATAAATAAAAATAACCAATTATGTAAAGAGTGTTATATTCATGGTGTGATTGCGTAGAGTCGTTAAAAAATTATAATATTATAATTAGCTGGTAAAAGTAGGCCTATGATAATTTAGTTTCCATGAAGGACATTTTAGGTTTAAGTAATAAGTACGGATCGGGCCCGAGGGGGCGCCATTTCTTACCCAACAGGGGCACGGGGGGGGCGACCAGATCCCCCAGGCCTGGACTAAATCCGCCACTGCCCACAGCTCTCAGAACTAGCGCTAGAATTGTGTAATGCGTGGTCGTCGAACAAGCCTAGGGGAGCAATAGTGAAATCCATGTGTTTTTAATACATAGGCCTAATAATTATATATGCTCGATTTTCTCATTTTTCTTCAGACGTGTAGATTCTGTTAGACTAACGGTTTCCGTATGACATCGAGGATAGATCTATTTGAGGAAAATTGACACAATGAGACCAGAATTTCCATGTTAAGTTGGGGCAAAATAAACTTAGATGATAGAGCCAACGGGTCGAAAACTAAACACAAGGACAGGTCGTTAATAAATGAGAAAGGGATTAAGAAAATATTTTAGAAGTGTTAGTAGGCCATGCTATTGCTCCTCTCTGAAATGATTTGAAAGACACTACAGTAATTGTTTTAATACAATGGCCAACTCGAAACCTGTCCTGAAGTGGCTTGGGATTGCATTTATTTTGCTAAAATGTCCAATTTTGTTTTGAAACATGTAGGCCTACTGTGGCAGTCTATATTTTTATTTTAGATTACAAAGCTGTCAAACTTCTGCAATTTCAGCTACAAAATCAAAAGGAATTGACGCAGATGCAGGAAAAGCGTTTTCAGGAAGGTATTTTATCAAATTATATTATTATTAAGTTTTTGTGCAGTTGAAAGAGTTATGCGATAGGCCTAATTATTATATCTAGGCTATATTGTACACATTTGGCAGTTTGGTAGTTCTTGCTTGGTTGTGTACCATTTGCAGCAATTTTGGCTAATTATTGTATCTTGGGCAATAAGTTGTTCGAATTGCAACAAAAAGGCTGCAAGCCGCTATATGAGCCTATGTTTACTCTCGCAAGCAATTATTCATTATCATAATTATAGTCCATAACCAGCCGAACTGAGCTGTTGAACTTGATAAATAAAGAAATTATTGTAATTAAAAGTATATTTATCGAAAAAGCAGACCACTTTTATATCAGCACAGAAGTGTTTTTTTAAGTATGACATTGTAAACGGATATGCTGAAAATAACAAAATTATTATTAAGTATAATAGGCCTATTTATCAAGTCTTAGACAACTCTTTTCAGTAATCCCTCCACTGAAATATAGCAAAGCACTTTTGTAAAAAAAAAAGGACAGCTTAAAATGCTGAAATTGCAAGGCGGAAATTGAAAAATTTCTTGTGGGGAGGGCGCATCCCTCCCCAAAACCCTCCCCGTATAAGAAACCTTCATTCCTCAGAGGAATGGACTAGATTACATATTGCCGGGAGGAAAGGCCGGTGTCACGAAATAGAGTATCTCCCGTATTAATTGTATCCCCCCCAAATAAAAAAAGTCGAAAAACCGCTTCCGCGTGTATTTTTTTGCAAATTAATTTTCATCTGCTTTGTTTTGAACAATTACACTAACAAGTACGTTTATTCCTACTAGATAATTTGTTTTGCCCTGTTTTTAGAGCACTTAAAACATTTAAAACACTTAAGAACACTCAGAGTAACTAAATAAATTCGAGTTGCCTTTATCTGAACTTTGCTTAGGACACTTAAAACAATTAGAGTCAGTTTAAATTTTGATTACAGCATAAATTTTTGAATTATGCGCATTTTTCAAAAAAGGGGATAGAATGGTTTATCCCTCCGGATAGTATAGACCGGTTAATTCCATCCGGGGGGATAGATTAATTCATCCCCCGGATAGCTCTCAGGGGGGATAGTACGTTTCGTGTCACCGGCCCAGGAAGAGGGGTGGGAAATAAAATGGATTGAGTCCGGTTGTTAAGGGGAGAAAGAAGCCCTGGATGTGATGACCGTTATTTTGCGATGTAGACCTACCGTACTTATATCTGTTAACTTGAACATTGGCATATAAATCTTCAAGAATAATAGTTATTATAACGGTGCATAACTGGAACCAGAATAATATATTGGACAGATAGGTTCGCTTTCATTTTGGGTTAAATGCTACATGAGAGAAAGCAAGCCGGAGAGAGCTCAAATCTCCAGGTGATAAAAATAAACAGTTTTCATAGTTAGAGAAAGCAAGCCGGAGAGAGCTCAAATCTCCAGGTGATAAAAATAAACAGTTTTCATAGTTAGAGAAAGCAAGCCGGAGAGAGCTCAAATCTCCAGGTGATAAAAATAAAATAGGGCATATGCGGTACTAAACTAACTAGAAAATAAATCCATGGTGTCCTAATAATAATGGATGACATTCAATGGAAAGTCATTGCTATATAAAGATGGGTGCAAACGGCATTGCAGCGCATAATTATGGAATGTTGTAGGCCTACTTAAAAGAGCGACTACTCAGTCACAAACATTTATTATTACGGTGCATGAAGCACATAAATTCTAAAAGCTATTTGTGCTTATGTGTAGTTCTTTTTGCGAAATTTGTCTATACCTGCTAGCATTCAGTGTTAATCTGTGGTAATTTTTTAGTTAATATGGCAAGGCAGTGGAACAGTTTTCATAGTTAGATTGTTTTAAGCGCTGAATTATTCTGCAATGTTTCGACTATTGCAGCTCAATCTGAAAACGATCAATTGCGCAAGAGGGTAGCTGAACTGGAAGCTGAACTTGCTGGATATCACCTCAAGGAGAAGATGCAGCCAAACCAAACTCATTCAAGTAAGAATCACAAGGAATTTGGAGAATGTTATAGGATTATAGATCTATATAAAAACAACAAGTTAACGAATTGATTTCACTATTGATCAAACTCAAGCCCACAGGCCTGCGCGAATAGAAAAACGTAGTGCTATTGTGATGGTTTCACTCATGTTGCATCTTAAAATTTCAAAAAAATATGCGATTTTTATAATCTGTCGACGAACGAAAGTTTAACCTAGTTATTTTGACAGCCTACATTACTTGTATCTAATTTGAAAATCATTATTCTAAAACGCAGGGCTGTTTTCAAGGGCATATATGCGGGAATACAGCGTATAGGGGAGAATGTCCTGCATTGGGACAATTTTTACATTTTAAGGCATATAATCTGTGTTAGTTGTAGTAGATGTATATTGTTGATATAGTCCGAAACAGCAACGTTTCATGAACCGAAAATGATTTTATTGTAATTTTATCACAAGAATAAAGCCAAAATATTTTGAATTTTCCTTTGTGAAAAAATGTGTCCCAGTCCAGGCCATGGCGTCCTGCATTGGGATAACGCATGTGGAGCATTGGGACAAACAACGGTGTCCGGACAATTCGTCCCCGGACAATTCGGACCGGACAATTCGGACCGGACAATTCGGACCCGGACAATTCGGACCGGACAATTCGGACCCGGACAATTCGGACCGGACAATTCGGACCCGGACAATTCGGACCCGGACAATTCGGACCCGGACAATTCGGACCGGACAATTCGGACCGGACAATTCGGACCCGGACAATTCGGACCGGACAATTCGGACCGGACAATTCGGACCGGACAATTCGGACCCGGACAATTCGGACCGGACAATTCGGACCGGACAATTCGGACCGGACAATTCGGACCCGGACAATTCGTAGCAGCCAACATTAATGAAACTCCAACTTTTAGGCCAGATTTTCATGCTCATCACCATTACCGTATACAGATGTCGACCGGAGATACTGCTGCGCGTTAAAATTCAATTCGAAATTGAAAATTATTTCATTGTTCTCAAAGCAAATGTAGGTCTAAACATAATATAACACGTTACCTCACTTGGCTATGACATTAAAGGTATATTTGGAAAGCAATAGGTTGGCCTACTCCAGAATGGACAAGTCACGCATAGACTTACCTCACTTGGCTATGACGTTTTAAGGTAAAGCTTTATCGTAGCGTCTTTTTAATTTTTCCGTTAATAGGCCTAATTTTAAAGGCTTGATTGCGTTTGTGCGAACCTATATTATATAACTCCGTAACTCAGGTACATGTAAGCCAATGCAGGATATCAAAGTCATTATTCAAATTAATCAATTTTGCGCACTACTGTCTATCAGTTTGCGTGTATGTCTGTGTATGACTGTCTATTTGCCAATTCGTCTATGCGTCTCCGTCTCCCAATCACATTTTATTATGTACGTCAGCCAATTCACTTTGAACTTGTTCTGCAACCAGAATCCAGCGCTTTGACCTTTTGGATCTTATAATTATATTTCCCACAATAAGTATCTGAAGAATAGCTCCAAAACCATCACGTTTAGGAAACTAGTCTTTGTGTGGAACCTGCCAAAGAATAGCTCCAAAACCATAACTGCTCTCATAATATTCAGATTATGAATAGACGTAGCCTAATCTGTCATCATAAATGAATTAGTGTAAATCTTCATTGTCCCACATTGGGAGTGGTGTAAATCTGTCTTCATAATCGAAATGGCTACTGTGGCGTAAATGTGGCCTGCGAGTTCCGCTACTGCTGGGAAATCGTAGAAGACAATAAAAGCGCATGATTAACATTTCTATTGAATGTTAACTAACAAATTTGATCTGAAGATTAAAAAGAATAAAATAAAGTCAAATTACAAGCTCAAGAAGTTCTCCAAGCCTCAACTTTAATTTGCAGTCAAATGTAATAGTGTCTTAACTACTTTCACCAATGTGTTTAATACAGTGTCTTAACTACTAATCTCAAACAAGACTAAAAGGCATCAAAGTTACGTTACTAGCACAGAAGTTCTCCAAGTTTCACCCATAATTTGCTGTCAAATGTAATAGTGTCTTTACTACTTTCACCAATGTGTTTAATACAGTGTCTTAACTACTAATCTCAAACAAGACTAAAAGACATCAAAGTTACGTTACTAGCACAGAAGTTCTAGAAGCTACGAACTTCAGTTCCTGTGATATGTAATAACTCTGAAACTAATATTCTGAACACAGATTAACAAACATAGTAAAAACTTATTCTATGTTATTCCTTTAGCTTAATTAATCATTTAAGGTGATGCTGTGGCTGCATCCGCGCAAGTACTCAATGCACGAGCGGTTACTGTAATCCAGCACCACAGTTCTCAAGCGACGATCCAGGTCCCTATATTTCTTCTTCCTCAGAGGAGGATCTTCGCCGGCAATAAGACGTTCGACATTCAGTCGATTGATGTTCTGCTCTCGTTGCAGTTTCACAACTAATCGTGGCACAGTTGGATGGGCTATCTGAACTGATAGTGCGAACGCATTGTGCCAACCCTCGACTGCGTTGTTGGTACGAGGATGCTCTAGACGGACAGCTTCGTAGCAATCCCAAATATGTGATGGAAAAAGAGCAGCATTTCTTCGTCGTCGTCGCGCTGGTCGTCCTAAGAATGTATCTTCAAAGTATGTTAGCAGTGGATCTACTTCTGGGAATGTTTCCAGTCGCGTCAATTCTTCATAAGCAGCTACTTTGTCACTGTTTGGGACGTAAGCTAGGGCTACTAGCATTCGGATATGCATTGCGAAGTCGGGTTCGTTGTTGTATCTTCCAGCAAACCCATACTCCTGAACCCTGCGCCAAATACACTGTCCAAAGTGGAAATGGCAACCATGAATCTCTGTATTATACACATTGGTAAAAGCCTTCATTGCAGCCATTTCAAAGTCAGTGACTACGGTTGTTGGTTGTAACCCTGGCTGAATCTCCAGCAATTTTCTCAACAGAGCAGTGTACGTAGCTTCTAGCTTATTCGGCAGTAAAGCGAAAACGCATGGAATATTTATGCCATTACGTGTTCCATGAATAGTGTATAGCTGAGAGTATCCGGCTGGACTAACCTTAAAGGTTCCGTCTGCAAACCAGACTTCACAACTGGCGAGGAAATTCAGATCTTCGTCCGCTGCAAAGAGTAGAAAATCAACGTCATTTCTCAAGAATGGTTGACCATCTAAGGTATTTCGAAGTTCTGCTGGAAGAATTTCACCATCAGCCTGAGGTGGAAGTTGCCGATATCTCCGGATGTTACGCTTAAAGGTTTCAATTTTTGGTACAGTTGCTTGCGCTGACGGGCTCAAATTCACCGTAGTTGACTGGACAATTATTCTGGCAGGATCTTCAGAAACCTCTGCTCGTCGCCTCATGCTAAGTCTAAGTTGAGCCTTCTCTACTTGTGCTGTAGATGCTGCATGCGAATGCTGTGATGGCAACTTCACCATTTCCCCATTGGCTGTATGACAGCGACCCTTACAAGTACGATCAGAGCATCTCCATATGTCCACCTTTTCCGTTTTCCTGTGTATGTGATACAGATAACCTTGGAAATTCAGCATTCTTTTGCCTTTCTCTGACTCCAGAAATTGTGCAGCCATCCTAAATTTTAATTTTTCTCAGTTTGATGCCAATTTCTCACACAGATTTCATTTTTTACCACGACAAGTCCAAGCCGCTGAATAAATCCCTACAGTAAAAAAAGGTTCAAAATGTGAACTAAAATGTGCAGTATGTTCCATTTCCACTATGAGCTTATGAATGAATTATGAATAAATTTGTTTATTGCACATAAAAAAAAGAAATGGTACAAACGTGAGTCAATAAATACAGTGCAATAGGAGTCAGGAAAAGCTAATAGCTTATACTACCCGGACCACCTCTTCGTTAACTATTTTCAAGCATGCTATTATTTCACTTAACTAGAACACAACTGATGAAAGTACCAGTTCTAATTATATAATATGAAAATAATAGTGAAAATAATAAGAAGAAGAAAAAAGAATAATAATTATAACAATAACATCAAGAAAATATTAGCGCAGCAGTATTTATCAACTGAAACCACATTGATATAAAAGACACCAGAAACATAATAATCAACAGCTTGTTAAGTTATACTGACATACAGAGTGTCCAGATACTGCGTGTGTAGAGATGCAGGTATGAAGACCAAATAGTTAATCAACATCAGTATAGTTTAAAAACAAAGCAGTCTTTTTGACTTTTTCCTTGAAGGTACATAAACTATTTTCCCTCTTCACATCATCTGACAGTGAAGAATTCCATAAACGAAGACCTAGAATTTGGAAGCAATTAAAGTGACAGGTGGTGCAAGCAAAAGGAACAACATAATTACTCGATCCACGAGTATAAGTGAAATTGAGCTACCATCACAAAATGCTTTTTAAATATGGGGTCAGACATTAATTCCGAATTTAAACATTAGGATGACAATAGACAAGTAGCACATGTCATAAATTCTGAGAATGTTAAGTTTATTGAATAAAGGGCTGGACTGAGATAAAAGAAGAAAGTGAAATATAATACAACATGCAGCTTTCTGAAGCTTCAGAATGCAGCCCAAGTTGCAAGTTTTGTAAGGAGAAGCCCAAACAACACAACAGTACTTGATATATAGTTCCAGTAAGGTATGGTATAAAAGCTTCAATTTTTCAGTTGGTAGCACAATTCCAAAAAAATTAGCAATTGGGAGGGGACATTTCTTGAAGTCTTACACCATGTCTTTCAGCACTTATATTATGAGAAATTTTTGGTGAGATGACAGCTCAAGGTATGAGCGGCCTGAAGTTTTTTTGGGGTGGGCCTCAGGTACCCTAGCGCCAGCACTGCACGTACACGAGGAAGATGCACATGATTTACATATATATATATATATATATATATATATATATATATATATATATATATATATATATATATATATATATATATATATTATTAATTGTAAGGCTGTCACTGAGAGTAAATCATTTATAAATATACAATATAAATAACAAAGTTCCCAATATTGAACCTAGCACTTAAAGACTCGAATTACCTTATCAATTTTAAGTTCAGGAACTTCACATTTAACAGATAGAGAAGCTGAGGAAGAGTGGTTAACAGAAACATATTGCAACCTATGAGATGAGCTACGGAACCAATTTAGAGGTGAGCCTCGAATTCCATAATGCTCAAGCTTATCTAGCAAAATCGTATGATTTCAAAGGCTTTAGCCAGATCTAGGAAAATCCCTATGGTCAGTTGATGCTCATCAATAGATTTGCTCATATTGTCTGTAAGCTGAAGGAGCGCCATATAAGTAGACAAGCTTTTTTTCTCAAACCAAAATGGCTATATACAAGCAAATCATTCAGAGTTATAAAACTAAGGAGCCTATTATAAACAATTTTTTCAACAATCTTGGCAAAGTTGATCAGGAAAGACACCATCAATCAGTGATAGGTTAAAAAATCTCTGATAATACAGGTGACATTTCATGGGAACAATGTTTTAATATTAATATAGAAATGTTATCGAATACTTCACTGTGAGAATTTTCCAGGGAAGCTACAATATTGGTAATTTCCTGAGGTAAAATCTGGTTTTAAGAAATGGAATGAGGGAGTCTGGACTTTAAGTTGTCTCTGTGGCCTTCAGGAACTGACAAAATACTCTTGGCAAGCTGAGTACCGTCTCTTCAATTGACTTACTCAGAGGCGCTCCCAGCCTAACACTTGCAAATAAAAAGTACGATTTGAGCGACTTATAAAAAGTAGTCGCGTTCACCCTAAGCATCAATCGCAAAGCTAATCCACAATCTAACAGGCGGCGCTGCTTTATAGAAGTGCGAGCTCGCGGAACAAAAAATTCTCCTCTGTCGAGACGGGCTGCGAGGTCAGAGGCAAAGATCAGACATGCACGCTGAAGCGCAATAAAGAAAGTACCGTTTATAGCGTATGGGTTTTGTTAACTGAAATAACATCTCATGAAATTATTTAGACAAAATCATTTCACGTTCGATTGGGGCACCAAAAATTTATTCGTCCATACAACTTCTATTCGACCAACGCTAAAAATCCAAACCCATACAATGGCGAATAATTTAGAATGCTAAGAGAATATATAGATTGTGACATAAGATTTGCTGATCTGTCATACCTGCTTATTTCTGTAACCTATTATGCAACAAGTTTAAAGTAAGACACTGTGAGTGTTAAAAGTTAAAACATCTTCGCAGTTTCATATTTAGAACAGACGTATGGTGATTTCCGCTCGACCGCTCGATAGAGAAAACATAGACTTCATATTATTCGCACCATCATGGGATTGGAAGAAGGCAGTGACGTAGCTAGAAACCAAATTTAACCCCGGGCAGCAGATCAACTCAACCAAAAGAAACATTGGTCATAAGTAATAATAATAATAACAATATCTTTTCTTTAATTAAACGCCTGCAAGACGCACTGCGCTTTACATTGACAAGTTATGCATTAATCTTAATTAAACTTAACTATACTAACAGAACAGACAGCTTTGGAATTACACGGCGCTAATAGCAGCCTACACAGCGAATCCGCCCAACGGGGGCTCGAACTCACTACCTCTCGCACTCTACGCCAGCGTGTTATCCATTGCACGACCGCTGCCACCTACCTGAAAAATATTAGCATTAGCCTAACATATTAGCCTATATAACAGGCCCACATTAGAAACTGCGCAAAATGCAATCAATCTTCAGCTAGCTGAAATAGTTCGAACTATCAGGTCATGCATGCCCAGGTCATAAAGACTATAGGCCTAGTCTATAGCCTACTAAACGAGTAGCTTACGGTAAGAGAATAAACTTAGAAATGCCGAATTTTGATAGGCTATAGCTAGGCCTATGAGCTGTCCGGGTCCGAATTGTCCGGTCCGAATTGTCCGGTCCGAATCGTCCGGGTCCGAATTGTCCGGTCCGAATTGTCCGGTCCGAATTGTCCGGTCCGAATTGTCCGGTCCGAATTGTCCGGGTCCGAATTGTCCGGTCCGAATTGTCCGGTCCGAATTGTCCGGGTCCGAATTGTCCGGGTCCGAATTGTCCGGGTCCGAATTGTCCGGTCCGAATTGTCCGGGTCCGAATTGTCCGGTCCGAATTGTCCGGGTCCGAATTGTCCGGGACGAATTGTCCGGGACGAATTGTCCGGTCCGAATTGTCCGGGGACGAATTGTCCGGGAACCCAAACAACAGATCTGGCTCTAATCATATATAGTAAAGTATAATAGATCATATTCCAGTTGATAATATCTAAATGAGTGATTAGAGTAGATTAAACAATAATATTATCAAAAATTTAACCAATGCGAACAAGCTTCCAATGACCCATGTAATCCTAATAGAAAATAGCCTTACAGGTCAATTTAAAGTGAATGCAACGTAACATAATAATAAATAAAAATTATATTTACCCATCCTGATAGCATTCTGATGCACACAATATACAGTAAAACCATGTAAGTTTAATTTCATAGGATGAATTTCCTGCATTTGGGATAGTCCCAATGCAGGCCATCAATGGCCAGAGCACTACTTTTGAGATAATAAAAAATGTACTCAATGAATTATCCCCAAATTTCACCATATGCTTTGCAATATACTGCACTAAACAGTTTACTTCTAGTTTAAGCTAAATTAGCACTGGGCATTTAATGCAGTGGTTGAGACTGAGTGAGTAAAAAAAAATTGTCACCCCTAAAATTAAAAATTACAATATCTCTGTAAAACATCTTCCTTATTGCAGGATAAGACGTATGATCATTCCCCCACATCAAATACGTACCCTGGTTATTTTCACACTCGATAATATATAGAGACGACTTCTGTACCACCACTGTCCCAATGCAGGACCTGTCCCAAACCTGGACATTCTCCCCTACTCATTGCACCTCTGGGGAAAATGACAGCGTATAGTCTACTCACCTCAAAAAACGAGGGTAGGTCTACACGCGGGTATACACTATGCAGCGTATACCCACCTCACCAAGACCAAGTGGGTACACCCAGGGAAAATCGGGATTTGCGAAGGCTCAAAATCATTAAATCAGAGCGTGTGACGCCGTTTTCAAGGTTTTTCGGGCGATAAGTCCCAAAAAGGTCGTCGGAAATTTCGATGACTAAAATAAGGTCGTCAGAAATTTTTTGCCCAAAACGTCGATTTCTTCGGCAGCAGCGTGTAGGACTGTAGGCCTACTCACCTCAAAGGTTTTGAGTACAGCCTGGCTAAAATGTCGTTGTCGCAAGGCACAGGATTGTCATATCAACGTTGATGGTCTTTTATAACCGAGATCACATTACAAAAGCAAAATTCTTTAGAAAACCAGGAGATAAAACGATGATATTGAAGGAGAGATCAGAAGAATACGTAGGCCTATTTTGGGAGACAATATTTAACGATGTAGGCCTAACAAAAACGTCTGAACAGCACAGAGCCGTTTTAAGGCATAGGCACGCGAGGCACGTGCCTAGGGCCCCGCGCAACAGGGGGCCCCGCGGCGACCCAAAATGCTACATTGCATAGCAAATTAGCAACATGTTAACCTACGAACTTTAACGTGTGCTAAGCTTAAATTTATTTTACACTAAGTCTTGTAATACAAGGATTGCTGTGCTCTAGCTGTGTAGGCCTACAGGCCTAGGTCCTTCTATCAATATTAATAAACGTAATAAAATGACACACATGCACATAGAAGGCATGAGTAGAGTACCGGTACTCTAGTCTAGGCCTATATCTGAGACCGAGAGTTTGAGGCGGAAATCGGGTTACGTTCAGTGTTTAATCTACACGTAAGCATCTCCCAGTGTGGAAGGAACTTCACCCAGAAATGACTGCCCAAAACATTTGACCAAATTATAAGTTTGAATTGCAGCTTACATTATTGTATAATACACGAACTCTAGTAATATACCGTGATATTATTTACTATTAGCCTATATGATATTATGACGATAAAATCTATTATTCTAATATGATACAATCATTTTACAATGAGTATAATTTACTGTTAATAATATTATTTGTACAAGTACTATTTTTGCACCACTAATTTTCGCCTTTTTAGTGCTACCTTTCTAATTTAAAACTGTCGAAATATCAAAATGTTTTGGTACTTGAACACTTAGTAAAACAGCATCATTTCTACATGGCTTCCAGATTTTGGCGGTTCTTCCTTGGTTTTGTGTAACATTTTTGGGCATAGGCGTACGGGACATTTCTGCAGCGGGGGGGGGGCGGCAAAAAAATTTAGCCCGAAAATCTGACGACCTTTTTTTTAGTCATCCGTCCAAAATTTTCTTAAGATTTTTCCGTCGAAAAATCTGACGAGACTCTTTTACCCCTGCGTGCCCGAAAAATTCCTCCCGTACCTGTTTTGCCCGAAAAAATTTCCCAATTTTTTTGCCCGACCCTGCCTCTTTTGCCCGAAAAACACATTTGCCCGAAATTTGGGGGACATTTGCCCCCCTGAACCCCCGCCTCGTACGCCTATGTTTGTGGCAATTCCGAGAACTGTAGGCCAATCAGAAACCCAATTTATTCGGTCATGTATGTAGAATGAACAACAACCGACCAGTAAAGCAGACCATAATTATTCGGAATGATCGACGGTACGGGAATTAGAGGAAGACCAAGTAGAGAATGGTTGGACGATGTCAGGGATTGGTGCGGTATGGACATACACGGACTCAGCCTGATAGCACAAGAGAAGAGTGCATGGAGACAAACAGTGAAACTTGCGATTGACACCAACGGGTGTTGAACCCACGGACGATGATGATGATGATGATGATGATGATGATGATGATGATGATGATGATGATGATGATGATGTAGGCCTATCCTGGTCAACAATGCAAGCCTTTTTTGAGGAACGCGCGGGAATAAGTCAATTCCAATGCAAGAAAGTAGATCTTATATAATTATACATCTGTCTGCAGTTATTCGTTAGGCTAAACTGTAATGGTCCAGCAGCAGCAGAACTGAGTTGCTGAACTTGATATGTCAAGAAATTATTATTGTAATAATAATTATATTTATTGACACTTTCAACCACTTTTGTAATCAGCACTGAAATAATAATCTGCAATTTTGCTTAGATCCCAGCTTACAATGCTGTATGTATCATTACAATGTGGAAACTGAATAAGGAATTATTATAATTGCAAGAACAATCACTGAAGTCTTAGACTAGGCTACAGTGTAACTCATGTCAGCACTGCAAATGTTGAGCAATTGTGTTAAGATGGCAGCTTAAAATGCAATGTGAAAATTGAACAATTTCTGACTGCATGGAGGGACACATTCCTTTCCCATAACCCGCCCCTCTCGGCGCTACACATCTCAGCAATCGACCGACAAATACTTGTTCTCCGTCCCCAGAAACCTTGATTTAGCTAGAGTAGATATGTTTAGGATTAGGGTTTGTGCCTAGGGCCACAAAACTCCTTAAAACGGCACTGATTATGCATAATTCTATTCTAATCACTTTATTTATTATCATTTGTAATACGGACTGTGATTCACGGTCGGTGACCACAGATTTCTTGATATTTGAACGGTTCTGCCAGCTCATTATTATTTTCTTTATTTCCAAACTGTTATCGATTCTTATAGGGAAAGTCAGATAACGAATAGTCTACTAATCCAAAATGCTTTAGCTGCCTCATGAGATTTGAAACCAAATGATTTAAGTGTGTAACGTCTTAAACAATTATTGCAGTGAAAGTTATATGCTTTGGAATCACAAATTTACAACCATTTTTAACAGAGAAAGAAAGCTATTCTTCTAGCAAATATGGAAATGCCAATGTCGGATCATCCGGCGGTCAACCTGGGAAATCCATTGCTGAACGTTTCGGGTCTGCCACGAACTTAACTGAATACTACGGTAAACTGAATTATTTTTCTTCTTATTACTATTGTACGCTTTAAATAATGAATACACCATAACTTCAGCTATGGCTCAGTTGGACTTAACGAGATTTATTTAAATTATGTGATCCTAAGCAAACTCGTCTATGCTGCTGATTGGGAGAGGAGAGCATTAATTTTCTGCAGGAACGATGGACACAGTCATGTCTTCAAGACTTCAACAACCATAATTTTTTTAACTTCAGGAATAGCTGAAAGTAGTCTGTTTATTTAATATGTCTGGAATAAATGCAGGCCGAGAATCATAATATGCTGGTCAACAGGAAACTTCTGTTTGCTTGCAAGTAATAACATAATCTTATTACAAATAAGGTTGATGTCCGTTTTGAAATGTGAGAATTAGATTTGGGTATCACGTTTGATGCCTCTTTGATTGTTTATACTAGACCACTGTGATCTTAAGTTATCATACTTCTTTCCTTGAAACCAGTTTCCATTTTTTTTATTGGATTACTCAGGACAAAGCAGCGCCGTCTTCAAGCCCGTGAGCAACAGGTTATCTCTCGGACAGGTTCCACATGGTAATTAATTGCACATAATATCTACTAGCTGGGTACCCGGCGTTGCTCGGAAAATTTAGGATTCGCCCAGTTCCCGGCCAATCTCAAACTTCCCTACCCTCACTTGACCTAATCCGCACTCCTACTGCACACCCACCTTTTTTTAAACCCACCTCACCCAGCGCAGCCCACCCACCAGCTCCACCCCACACACCCCACCCCAACCATCCCACATGACCCCACCGCACTTACCCCACCCACCCCACGACACACCATCGGACCCCTCCGCATCACGCCACACCCCACCCCACCTCACCTCACCATACCCCACCACAATACGACCTCCACCGGTACGCCACCGATGAAATTTGGGTTTTCGGGAAAAACAATTCTTCCCTCCCCCAACAATACCCTGCCCCACCCGGCCCCTGTGGGCCGAGGTATGTGTTGGGTGGGGGCGAGGCGGCCCGTGTAAAAATCTGTCTGCCACGGCTGTAACGTTTCAGGTGAACAATTTAAGTGTGAAACTATGCATGGCAACGGCTGAAAAGTATGGAAAATGAGGGGTTTTGCCCCCCACCCTGGCCCTCATGGTGACAGAGATTCGCGAACCCCTCCACTGGGTGTCACATGCCGAGACGGACACAGTAGTGAAGGTTTGAGTGAAAAGGTGCAAAACTGTCGAAGTGCATCCCGGACAAACAGATACACAGAGTCTTCTCTTGATTTATATTACAGATGATCGAGTTAATGATTTAATCAAATAGAAGCTCTAGCTTTTCTGACATTATGGACTATAGTTCATATGCGACTAATTTGACTTACCTAACATGGTATTTGAGGCAACGGTCTATATATCAACGTTTATATTGTAAGTGCATTAGGCCTACTGTACTTTACAACTCTGAAACATAAATGTTATAATTATTATGAATCGCATTAGCACTGGATTAACGTTTAGGTCAAATGACAACGAAAACCTTTTATTTCGATGCTGTAGGTTATAACACTGATGCGTATAATGCACATTATCATGATGGAGGGCACTTATTACGCGGAAGAGATCGACCTGCGGTACTGTTCAACTGCAGGTGAGTGTCATTTTGTTATTGATTCAAATTAGACTTCCTTGTTGATCTGTGTGCTTGGTCTTTTTTGGGGCCCATTAATTAACTCAAGCTCTGCAAAGTTCCAGCAAAGTAGACAGACAAATTAGCACATAGCCTTAATTTGTGGTAAAATATCAATATTATTATAAAAACTTGCAGACAAATAATTCCATCATGTCTATGCAAAACAGGAAACTAAAAATTGCCACAAATGGTCACTTTCAGAATTCTGAAAGTGACAATTTGCGGCAGCTTTTATACAGTATTCAAGCACTGTATTGTATCCAAGCAAGTATTTGTGCAGTATAGAGTCTATCTCTGCGCAGAGCCATTCAGAGGCGTTTTCCTTGCGCCAGACTTCGAGAGAACCAACATTGTTTTTGGGAACAGAGAAGAAAATGAAGACGGTGTCAGATAGAACTGCCGATCGAACAGAATTAGATTTCGCATTTCCAAAGACAGACCCCAATAATTAATTGAAGCAAAAGACAGACCTATAGCCATGGTTGTTCTCGAACTGGGCATCAGAAGATTTAGTGCATTAGAAGAGCAAAGTGGGCGGCGCGAGGCAGCTGAATGAGGTCGTGGAAATAGGTTCATTCAACATTTCGGGACAAGACATTGTTTGACCTTGAAGATCAGCATGATGATAACGTGGGAACGGTCACTCGGTCTAGAAGCATAGTACCGACTGGACGCGAAGGAGACAAAGTACATTGGGAAACCAATTAGGATGGAATTGCAGTGGTCATTACTCGAAAAGAAGCAGATGCGTGAGCTATTAGTATATAGCGTTTGAGAAAGAGACAGAACGACGCGTGGCTATAAGCTGCCTCAAGAAAATATATATAGGGACCTTCTAGTTGTGTTTAGGGAAAAGAAGGAGCTAAAGCGTGGCACCTTGAATAGATCACTTACACTATGGTGAGCAAATTAATATTCTGGAATTCTTCAAAACTGCATCAATATTAATTGGCGTCAACATTAGGCTAAATATTCAATAGATAAGTAAATAAATAAATTAACATAAGGAGGCCAAAATATTAAATCCACATCAAATAGCATCAATTTTAAATATTGAATAAATTAATATAAATATTCGAACAGCATTAAATAGCATCAATAAGTTTACTAAAAGGCATCGATGGGCCTATAAACAGCATAGTTGTTAATTAAATATCAATCCATTGAAAGAATAAAACATTTTGCAGAGGTCATATTGAGCTATCGATGGTTAATAAAGTTTTGATAACTAATGCCACGGGACACATGTCCAATGTATGGTCGAAGCGCAGATTTAGACAAGGTTTTCAATGCTGAACATCAATCGATCGAGAAGGAAATGTTTTCCGTGAGCGGAAAGTCAATACAAAATTAAGCAGCTGCATCGTCTACAAAAGTTTTTCCAATTTATGATTAGGCCTATTGACTGTAAAACTTTTTATTGTAAGAACAATGTTTGAGTTTCACGTTGATAGGCCTACATTACAATCTGCTACAAGATATCTCTATTGATCCTGTTGGCTGCATACAGATTGTTTCGGTATCCAACAAACGAGTGAAACTTCCAGGCGACTGAGCAGCCCATCGCCAACACCAAAAAATGCCACCCTCAGATCATCGGGCAGAAGGTCACCCCTTGGATCAAGACAATACGGTGACGAACTTTAATTATTTAGCATTATAATACATGTATTATATAGGCCTAATAAGCCGAAGAGGTCGGTATTAATGTTTGTCAATTGAATTTTATTTTAGCCCTACCAGCCCTACCTAAATAAAATAAAAATAAGTAATTTGAAACGTGTCTTTTCACTTCGTTCATTCGTATTAAATTGAGACCATTTTGCAATGCCTTTCCCCCGCAAAATTAAAATAATTCCTGTCATAAACCGGTGTAAAGGTTTCAAATTACCCCCTCCTAAACATTACCCTCCGGCAAAGCTCGAGGGTACGCGTACCCTAAAATAGAATACGTTAAAATACGTACGTACCTTTCAAAAAATAGAATACGCGTATGGTACGTACCATATAGGCTACGAACATTTTATTCATGGTTTACTCGGCGACCCATAGCCAACGTATAATCTGACGTCAACTGTAGGCCTATGCGTCATTGAAACCGGTACTTCCGGTAGCGTACAGTAAATTTAATTCGATAAATTCTTTGGTTAATATTAATTTAATGCAAATTGTACTGTCTTTCTGATGAGAGCTAAGTACACGTCGCTGGTTTGCAAACTGGTGTAACTCGAAAGTTCATTAGGCTTTAGTTAGGCTATCTATATAGCCTGCGCATCAGTCAGCGAGTCAGCGATGCCCAGAGAACGTGGGAAGGAATGGACGCACGTGAAAGTTTTGAAAAATGCGAAAAACAATTATTATTTGATTGAATGCAATTTTTCTACAAGCATTTCTGGGTTGGATCAGGCAATCGCATAAGAACACATCGTTGAAGTGCTGCAGCAGAACTGAGACGACTGACTGACATTAGTGCATTAAGTGCAATGTATGCTGGATAAACATAGACCTACAATAATTATAGCATTGCAGCAATATACTACGCCGTATACTGGGTTGTGAGTGTTTGCTTAAATTAATTTGAACATTCTTATAATGAGTAATGACGAGGCTAGCGTATTTTATTATTGTTTACGTACCCTAAAATAGGGTACGTTAAAATACGTACGTACCTTTCAAAAAATAGAATACGTACGGTACGTACCCTCGAGCTTTGGGAGGGGGTAATCTGAAACCTTTACACCGGTACACGAGCTCAAGATGTTTCAAACGGTGAAATTTAGCCACATAATAGAATTATGTTTTCGCCGAATTGGTCAAGAAAATAAAAGGTCACAGCTGCAAGCGAAACCACATGTGCACTTCCTTTAATTAAAGTTGCCCTCTTTGCAAAAGACATCGGAATCTGCCCAGTTCCAGTAGGCCTAACTTTTCTGTCAGTGGATGAAATTGTATACTTTTAATCTTGATAAAATATTATATTGCATTTTGTTTCTAGATACAACCGACTGTACGGCAGATCCGTATCTGATTAAGGAGATAAAAACAAGAACATCTAAAGGCAACCGCAAGGCTATCCACGGATTAGCAATTTTGAACGATGAAGTATTTGTCATAAGTCGACTCTCTTCAAACGTTGAGGTTTACGACACTTTCAGATTGACTTTGAGTCGACTTATAGGATTGAAGATATTAGAAGTCCCATGGGGGAATCCATGGGATATAGTATCTTGCAGGATTAACCAGTGTCTCTACATTATGAACTGGAAAGAAGGTAATTCTAAAGCAATAGTAAGAATTGATCCAAAAGGGAATGTTATCAAACAGTGGCCAACAGGTATCAACTGCGGTCGCCTGTCCATTACACAAGACTCGAATATCATTCTGACGACATACAAGTCAGATAAAATCATCGAATACACAGCAGAAGGAGGATTAGTATGTGAAATAAAACTTCCATATCAGCTAGCGCATCCGCAGCATGCGATTAAACTGAACGGCGGTCGATATCTAGTCATTCATGGAATGAACGAAGACTTTCAACAAAGAGTCTGTCTTTTGGACGACATTGGTCGCGTTCTAGCATCTTTTGGTGGAGAGAAGGGATCAGGCCGAAACCATTTGCACGGTCCAATTCATATGGCTGTGGACAGATCGGGAACAGTATTTGTTGCAGAATATTCAAATAGCAGGGTTCTATTGTTGAGTCAATCTTTGAAATTTATACGAGTACTGCTGTCAAAAGAAATGCATGGTCTAAGGTATCCATGGAGTTTACACCTAGATGAAGCAAATGGCAGACTTTTTGTGGCGGACAACGATTACGAGGAAAGCCAGAATCTGCTAAAAGATGGACGAATTTTGGTTTTTTACATCAAAAGTCTGAATTTACTGCTGGCTGAAAAGGCTGAATTTGGAGTAAATTCTGCTGCGGTTCTTAGATTTCAGAGTTACTTTTGATCTACAGGCCTACATTATTGCAGATACAAATTTCTATGCGTGGGATGTGTTTTGTGACTTTTAAGGCAACGGGTAAGGGCTTGCTTGTGTTATCGTTTAGGATAGATGTGATATAATGTACGACGTTGTACGTCCATTTATACAGTTCTTGTATTGTAATTGAAAGGTGCGCCGCAGAAGGTTCATAGCCTACATGTACTTGCCGTAGGCATGCTCAAGCGTTCCGGTTTTTTGCTGGATATAATAATGGAAGCGACCTGACATCTCCCTCAACCAGAGTGCGAATCGCATGAGGGGTAGGCTACAGGAGATTCAACCCCTAGTCTTTCTTAAGGCCTCGTAGTTAAGTCTTCTTTTCACCCTTTCACACCCAACTCCATTTGGATCAGTTATTTTTCTACAATTCTCCGATTACTCTTAACTTCTTTCAGCTCTCTCACGAAAATCAGAGAGACAAGAAAAATGAGCAGAGGTGGATCAGGGTCAGAGGGGTTCATGTATTTGCCCCTATTTTTTAACACTTGCTTGGAATATTGCTAAACTTGTTTTTTTTAGTAATTGGTCCACAAAAATTGTATTGACGTGCTAGACAAAATGCTAAGTTAGGTCTAAGCAAATCCTATGTCATAGAAACGACGGGGAATCATAGAATTAGATGAACAAAATATAAAAATTTTAGAATCATTAGTAACTTGAAGACATTGGTTGCCATCATTTTCATTAGTGAAATGTTAAAAATTTCAAATTTATAAATGGGCCTAAACTGGTTTAACTTTAATTACATGTGACGATTGAATGGTGTGTCGCCAAAATTTTGCGGCAAGTTTAGGTGTGTCCCGAGCCAAAAAAGGTCAAGAATCTCTGCTATAGAGTATGGGCTTGATGCAGTCGCAATCTCATTATCGCAGTCACAATTAACATCACATGGTCAGCGGAGAGCGCCTCTGAGTAGGTTTTTGAAGAGGCGCTATAATAACTTCTCCGAATCATACCAGTAGATCAATAAATTTCATCATGTTTATGCTTCTAGATGAGTTGTTTCTTTATTTTGCGTATGGATCGCCTCCCACAGCACAAAATTTCACGGGTGGCTTACCGGTGGAGATCGGAGTGTAGTAAGGTGTCGTGGGGTGTGGTGGGGGTGGGGGTAGAGGTGGGAGGGTGAGGAAAGAGGGTGTCGTGAGGTGTGGTGGGGTAGAGGGTGAGGGTGGGGGTGGGGTGAGGGAAGATAAATTTTCCCGAAAATCAAAATTTCACGGGTAACGTACCGGTAGAGGTCGGGGAGTGGTGGGGTGTCGTGGGAAGTGGTGGAAGTGGGGTCGGGAAATTTTTTCCCGAAAATCAAAATTTCACGGGTGGCTTACCAGTGGAGGTCGGAGTGTTGGGGTGGGGTGTCGTGGGGGGCATAGATTGAGTATTCGTGACTTTAGGGTTTAATGTTCGTAAATATTTTTGGCAAATATTTTGATTTTCGGGCACAACAGATGCAGTGTTTATGCTAAGACAGGTGCAAGAAAAAATACTGGAAGGAAACAACAAAAGATACTGGACCTTTGTGGATATGGAAAAGGCATTCGACAGAGTACCACGGGAAGTCGTCTATTGGAGTCTGAGGAAGAAGGGAGTCTCAGAAAAGATGGTACGGCTGGTGAAGTCAATGTATGACGGTGCAAGGACAACGGTGAGGAGCAGCCTAGAAAACTCAGAGCATGTAAGAAGAGAGGTGCCATGGGGGGTCAGCCATTTGCGCGCAAGACGTTTGCGCGCAGTCATTTGCGCGTTGGACGTTTGCGCGCCGTCATTTGCGCGCCGTCACAATATGCAAAATAAAGAATCATATCAAAAAATCTGTATTGTTTTTCTACGAAATTACTACTTGAATTTAGCAGTAAGTTAAGCTAGGTATCAATGTTTTCTACGAAATGAGCGTTAGGTATCAATGTTTTCTACTAAATATATCTACATAATAGTCCAACCGAAAGTTTGCGCGAGTTTGTTGATTCTCTTCAATAACAAATTGAAATGTTATGCCCAATTCATTTCCGATATTCCAACAATGGTATGTTGCCGTAACGTAAACATAAGTACACATCAAAGTGTAAATAAAATAGGCCTACTCATCATACAGAAGTTCGCTGTTTGATCATACAAAGACGGCAGACGTAATAGTAGGCCTAGAAGTCAATCCACACCGCGCGCGCAAACATCCCGCGCGCAAACGACGGGCATTTTTGCTGCGCGCAAATGACCGCGCGCAAATGACGGCGCGCAAACGACGGCGCGCAAACGTCCTGCGCGCAAACGACAGGGCGCCGCCATGGGACATGCTTTATGCGGACGATCTTATTGTGGCAGATGAATCAGGAGAGAAGATGCAGACACGGTTTACGGACTGGCAAACGGCATTAGAAAGCAAAGGTCTGAAAGTGAACATCGCTAAGACAGAAACTATGGTCTGCTCAAAAACAGCTGAAACATTATTAGCATTGTGGACAACACAGGAAAGGAACTGAAACAGACGGAAACTTTTAGATATCTTGGTTCAACAATGAATGCCCAGGGTGGCTGTAAGGTCGACATCAGAAACAGGATTCGGTTGGCTTGGCAGAAGTGGATGGAGTTGACTGCAGTTCTATCTGATGCTAAAATGGCAATACAACTTAAGGTAAAGCTATATAAAACAAAGGTTAGACCTGTTATGATCTATGGGGCAGAGGCTTGGGCGATGACGACAAGGGGAGAGGGATTACTGGAGAGGACGGAGATGAGAATGCTGCGTTGGATGCTGGGAGTTTCACTCAGGGATAGAAACAGGAACGAGGACATCCGAAAGAAACTTGGAGTGGCGTGTGTCTCGGACAAGATACGAGAGGCCAGGTTGAGATGGTACGGTCATGTGATGAGAAGAGAGGAAGACAGCTGCCTTAAAGGAATCATGAAGGCAGATGTCTATGGACGACGCAGTCGGGGACGACAAATGAAGAGATGGGAAGATGCGATACGGGAGGACATGAAACATCTCAAACTGAAAAATGAAGACACCAAAGACAGAGGAATGTGGAAGAGGAGGATCCGAGTGGCTGACCCCTCCGTAGAGAGGGATTAATCAAGCCTGAAGGAAAAGAAGAAGATTCGTAAATATTCGTGAATATTAAGATTTTTTAATATTCGTAAATATTCGCAAATATTCATTAAAGAATTATGGTGAACGATCGAAACTGCAATGTTACTCGGTATTCTGTATGTCTCTATATAGTATTCCCTACAACATTCACTCGCATCCAGGGCAAGGCTGAATTAAAATATGCAATGCGCTTAACATGCTGAGATCTGGATAATTTTTACTTGTAATCTGGCAATATTATTTCTTGCGTTGGTATTTAGGCTAGGCTATAACTACTCATTCTGCTACACTGATATAAAATTACTTTATCAATTTGCAGTTACTATTGTGGCGGACAGGCCACAAGACATAATATTAGTCAATGTGAGCGTATAAAAACAATATTGATAGACCCATGGGAGTGTTTACAGACCGTTTAAAACACGTAAAAGTCGTTTAAGATCACTTTGGTACATGATAGCTTTTTGACCGAAGGTACTCCATGTCGGGTCGGGATAACCTTCCCGATAGGCGTACATACATATATATTGGCCCTGGATGGGTATAGGAGGACGTACGAACCTCAGTAAACGATATCCTATAATAATGCCATTTTCCATACGGAAGACCGATGTCCACGTTTAAGCCAAACCATAGCGTGCAACTAGAGCTTCTCCGGTGGAATAAAGCCTGCCGCACGGTGCGTCGCTTATAACGTGGAGTAGTTGCCGACTACTCCATAGTCGTCATACGTACTATGTTCGTGAATTCGTTCGTAGTGTATTCGGTTGTGTTCGACTGTCTCGACAGAGTTGGCATTGGCCATTTGAACATGATTAGGCGATCCTGAGGTATGCGGTTGTGAGAGCTAGTGTGGACGATCTTTCAGGGTTATCTTCCTTGTCATCGATCTCTTCGTGTTCAATCTTCCGTTCAGGGGGTACGTGTTAATCCGGTCAGAGACGCCGCAGCTCTGTAGGTCTGCGGTAGGGAAAACGTTTGTGTAAAGGGTGAAATCCCCTGGTAAAGTATACGAAATATTCCAAAGGCATTCATTTTCATACATGACGCTTGCGCCGTTGCTCCGGTAGTGCGGTTGGGCCCCGCCTGCCACGATCACGCCAAGTGGGTTGATTTGTTACGTTTATACAGAGAACTTCGTTGTATCCGTGGCTTCAGAAACAGCATTCTGCAGTACGTTGTGAGAGATTGTCCGTTCCAGGTGGTCAAGTTTGTTGGGTGTCTTGACTTCAGTTTTATCCTTGTGTAACTTCAGGAGCATGAATTCCCTGGAAGCGGCACCTCGGTGAAGGGCGACCCGCGGGAATAAAACTCAGTCGGTGAAGATTGGAGAAGCCGCAGCTCCATTGGTCTGCGGGTATAATAAATACACGCGTAGAGGGGAGCTCCCTCAGAAAACTTATATACTTTGACTCAGTGTTTCATCTTGGGCCTGAGCGGATGACCCGTCAGCTGTAGATTCAGCCCCTCTCTGCCACGGTCGCGCCAGGAAGCTAATTATACAATTGATAATCTTGCTTGGCAAGAAAGGATACAGCTACTTACGTCTATATTTTGTCCGAACGACTCTAATAATACTTGAGTCTTACTGGTACACGAATTGGTTGCTGACTTTTTTGAAGGTTTTCGACGGTCTGCCTCGATCGACGTTGTATCGGTCCGAGGGCGCTTCGACCGCCAGGCGCTGGTGCCGCCGTGTTTCTTGAATCCTGGAGTGAAGGTTTTACACGTTGACCTGTGCCACTCTCTCCCCGATTGATAGCCAACACTTGGTGAGGTTGCATGCGTTTGACGTCGTGTTCCATAACGTTTGCAAGGTTTCTGTCCGTGGTCGAATTGTTCGTCTGAGGAAGACAGCCGCCTCAGTTGGGCGTGTTACATATACATTTGGTTACCTGAAAAGTGTTAACGTAAGGCCGCCCGTAAGCAGCCGGGTAGAGGCTTGTCAAGTAAGAGAGCAGCTCCTTATACTCTGTCAGCGTAAGGACGGGGAAATACGTGTTCAGTCGGGAAGGATAGTTTGCCCGACTGACGCGCAATTACAGTTACCGGGAAACTAGCGGGAGTAAGTGTGACTCACGTTAGGTACCATTTCCCGTGTCAGGTGAACATTACCATTCGAAGTCCGATCGTTTGAATCTTGGTGTGAAAGTGTTCGTCTTACCCTGGTTGCCCATGAAAGTGTTGATAACTCGCGAGTAAGGCGCGAGGGAAATTCGGTACAGGTTCGGTAAACTATTCTCTGTTCTTTGCTTGGTGTCGGCAAAGACCAGCGACGGTCGTTCGCGACCAGCCTCGGTATCGGTCGATTGCAAATCAATCGTCCGCGTTTTCGGTTCGGTGCCCCCGTTTACATTTGTCTTCCGTCCCTGTAATGTCCTTCTGGTTAACGAATAAAAGAGTTCAATAAAACGTTAAAGACCCTGTCTAGCTCCATTAGATAAGGTTATTGAAATTAAAGTGACCCGTAGTTAGGTTCCCATCACGTCCATTACTTCAGGCCCGATGCTGGCCTGCTGGTGATCGGACGGGGTCGGAAGCCGCTATACGAGGTTTCTTGGAGCTCGTGGGTTACGTGTCTGTAGAACAGCATCGCTATAACGAGGTTACGTGTCTGGCGAACAGCATCGCTGAAAGCCGGGGACCAGCATCGCTGAACGCCGGTGACCAGCATCGCTGCGAGCCGGTGACCAGCATCGCTGAGAGCCGAGGACCAGCATCGCTGAGAGCCGGGGACCAGCATCGCGAAAGCCGGTGGGTTGGTCAATTGTCGGCCAGCACCGGTTGGAGTTAGAAAGTTGGGTGACTGTAGGACAGCACCGGTGTACGCGCCTTACGAGTATAGCGAGGCGGCGGGTGCACGAGTTGTCCGTCGGACAAGGGAGCGTCGGCGCATCAATTTTGACAGAGTTGGTGGCGCGTCTTTTCCTTGGGAATAATTCGGCGGAGGTTAATCGGAGCTCCGGCCGTGGGTGAACATAGTTACGACCGGTCGGTCAGGGCATTGCTACCTACCGTCTTGGGTCCTGGTGTGGAATATTTCCTGGTGAATTCGTTGTCGTTTCTGTTCCCTTGGAGTGAGTTGGGGTGGTCACCGTTTAGTCCCGGTGACTTCGCCTTTTAAATTTGTCCGTCTTTTCCGAAGGTGTCATGCCGTTCTGGCGAGGCCTGGGACTCAGTCCCTTGGAATGGCCGTGGTTCAAATCACTTTGGTCTGCAGAGTTACGAGAACGTGCCGTGTTACCCGTCGGTGGCATTAGTTCGAGAGTTGCTGTCTGTTCGATGTTGCGCAGAAAGGGAGATCGGTCGGGCAAGGGAAAAATGCCCGTGGCCGCGAAGGGTAGCTCCAAGCGAAGCAAGGAACCCTGTGTTGAGCGACGGCCATCCTCAGGCTCAGGATGTTACTCCCAAAGTGACCGTGGACGAGGGCGAGGCAGACTCGGAAGCGTCCGAGCTTTATACCCTGTCGCGAGCGACCATCTCAGAGGCCTCTTCGGCCGAAAGTGAGGACGGGGACGGCGCGGTGGCGTCCCGTCGAATGAGCAACAGACACAGACACGCTAGCGACCCGGGCGACACTCGGGATCCTGGTAAATTCATGGGTCGCCCGGGAAGCCAGCAGCTCGCTGCCCCTTGTGTGTCAAACATGGCAGCAGGGGCACGAACGCCACACTATTATAGGCAGTTAAAGTTTAGGCATATTGCTAATTTTAGCCTACTATTGCTGCTACTAAGTCTTGCCAACTGCCATCGGTGACTCTGCCTCTTTTTGGTTGGGGAGGATGGCCAGAAGTCAGACAAAGTGACTAACATTAAGTATCGAATGTGATATGAATGCCGCATGGCCACTTCTCTTCTCATCACATGACCGTACCATCTCAACCTGGCCAGACCCAGCAGAGACCTTGAAGTTTGTTTACAATAAATCTATTAAAGTTATTGTCACAGCCTACTGATATAGGCCTATGCGTAGATTAACTAAATTTTGCACAATTTATTCAGTAAAAGTTAAACATTTTAATTTTTCATAAATAACAAAATAAGAATTAAGAATAAAGAATTTCTTGAAAGAACATAATATTTTACGAATATAATATGCGTTGGCAGTTTTAATATTCGTTAATATTCGTGAATATTTGAAAATCTTGATATTCGTAATATGCGAATACTCAATCTATGGTGGGGGGTTGCGAGGTGGGAGGGTGGGCAATTTTGTCCCGAAAACCCAAATTTCACGGATGGCAGTGGAGGTCGGAGTGTAGTGGGGTGTCGTGGGGTGTGGGGGTAGGTTGTGGGGGAGAGGAAGAATTTTTTTGGAAAACCAAAATTTCACGAGTCGCGTACAGGTCGAGGTCGGAGTGTGGTGGGTGATGGGGGTGGCGTAAGTGGGGATTGGGGACGGGAAAAAAAGTTGAGAAAGGGAGGGAAGGAGGGATGGAGGGATGGATGGATATAGGGATGGAGGGAGGGAGGGAGGGATGGAGGGAGGGAGTGAGCCGAGGACGGCCGAATTCTAAAATTCCCGGGCAACTCCGGGTACCCCCAGCTAGTAATTAATAAATTATCGTGACTGCCTTATTATGTGACACTGACATTGCCCCACCTTCTGGCAACTGGCGCTGCCGAGTCATTTGTGTAAGCAGCAAAGTTCGGCAGTGTTGAGCCATTTGCTCTGTAGTAACATTTAGCCTACACTGTGCCTTCATTGCTTAAAGCAGAAAATAGGTGCCTAACAGACTCAGTCGCACATTGTCAACTTTTACACAAAGATAGGTCTCCGAAATTAACAAACAGCAAATTGTTGCAGGCTTCATTAGGCAATCATCTAGGCCTGATTTATTTAATAAGTGCTTAACGACTTAGAAAAATTAATGTCGTTAACAAATAGGAACTCTTGCTTTGCTCTCCTCGAATAACGCCCATCGCAAATTCTGCAGCGTACACCCGCATGAACAGTCTCAAAGATACAGTCAACAAAAAGTATGTAGATTAAGCGACAACCGCTATTTAAAGAATGACCATTTGCGCTGGGAATCTACGTTGGAAATTTACTTTTGCAAAGTTAGCCTAATCAGTAGGCCTATGTCTACTAGCGATTTCTTTTTCAGTCGGGGAGAGTCGCCATGAATGGACCACCTAAGGCAAACTTAGGTTTACTGTATAAATGCTACTGAATTTCCAAAAGGAAAACATGCCATATGCTTGGTTGATTGTTCATCTATGTTATTAATAAGCAAAAGACAGAAAATATTCGTGGATTTATGAGAAATAACTAACCAAATCTGTACCCCTAAAAAGTCCAATCAAGGCAACCTGCTTCCTGGAATGGACCGCATGGTGTCCTTGATTGGACCATTTGCCCTGAATGGGACACAATATTTTAAAGACGTTTTTAAAAGGTAATTTTACCCAAAAAGCAAGGGAAACGCTTTAGAACACTTAGTGTCTAACCATACAGTTAAAAATATCAATGCACAATTGGAGTAGCTGAAATCAACTTAATATATGACTGGCATAGCCTCTGCCTGCAGACCAATTAGGAGTACTTTGCCATAATAACCAGTGCAGGTCTAAATATAGACTATATAGACCTCTATATAGTGAAATTATATGGCCTAGCTAATACTGGGAATAAATGATTGTGAAGTCTTACATTAGTACTCCGTTAAATCTATTTGAGTATATCTAATACAAAAAGAATTGCGCGCAGTTCGCACAGAGGAACATTATCTTCATCATTAATAGCAGTGTATTGCTTCAGAGCAACTGTTATAAAACTATTAAACCTACAACTGACATTAATTGCATATTTTGAAATTATTCGTTCTATGCCTGTCAGAAGCATCGCCAAATCCCATGCCACACTGTCGACTATTGTTCGATAAAACATATATAGCCTACGCCAAAAGAGGGCATTTCAATTGGTTAAAGAATCACAACAGGACATTGCAAGTACCGGTGTCCTTAAATGGACCACGTGCACCCAATAACATTGCAAGTACTGGTGTCCTTAAATGGACCGCACCCAAATTATCGGTCCAATTAAGGACACTTAATGTGGTCCATTTCAGGCAACAAGGACTACTTCTACTCACACTGTGATAGTTTAACAGGTGTCAGTCTTAGCGCTAAACCGAGTATTGTTGCTTAAACATGAAACCTAGCTATGGTTAAAACAAACGTGACTGCAATTTTTAAAGCTTGCCTAAATTGCCCACACTCATTGTCAGGTAGGGCAAAAATTAGATCAACACTATGTGAAAAATAGTTTTTACCGCAACTAAATAAATGCTTAGAATTCCTTAAAACTGATTGCGGCGGTACGATCAATATTCAATCGCGCAAGAATACAACATTTGAAAACGAAGCAAAAAATGCGTCTAGGGTGTTAAATGGCTGCGGTCCAATTAAGGCAACGGTCCATTCCAGGCAACTCTCCCCTCATGCTCACAACAAACCCATTCGTGTCTTCGCAAAATTATATGACAGTTTGGTGAAGGTAGGCCTAAGCGTACAATACCATTCTAAGCCTGCGTGTGGAAGCAATGAAAAATGGTCAAGTTATTGAGAAATTAGGTTGCATAAGAACAACAGGCCTGGTGGTCTGTTCTCAGGAAATGTTCTAGACCTGCGTATACAGAAGCGATCAGATAAAATGTGTGGGTTGCGTGATTGAAGTCCGTGCATGCCATATACATGTAGGCCTACTTAAAAAGAAATTGAAGGTACATGTAAAACATTAATTTAAAATTGAGAATATTATACAATCGTCGCTATGACAAAGAGTAGACGTAAAGCGGAACTTTATTTCTAAATAAAAATAATAAAAAATTACAACACATAAAATTATACGTATTGCTTCAAGTTCTTCCTAAGTCTCCATGCTCGCTTAGTGGCCGATCCCGGTGTAAAGGTTTCAAATTACCCCTCCTAAACATTACCCCCCCCCCTGGTAACTTGAAACCGGTTTCAGATTACCAGGAGGTAGGATGAAGCCGGTTTCAAGTTGCCCTCGGGGGTAATCTCAAACCGGTTTCATCCTACCCCTACGGTTTCAGGTTACCCCCAGTGAAAGCGTTGTTTTCGTCAATCCAGCTTCCATTTCACCTACAGAGAACCTTCACCCAGCTTCCATTCCACCGGATGGTGAAATGGAAGCTGAACCTAATCTCCTACACGATTCTAAAATTTAAGCCATCAATCTTCAGATTTACGACATAACTCACGTTATGAAACTTCAAAGGACCTTGATGGTGTTCCAAGCTTTTAGCTTATGGTGGCTTCGCACTAGAGGCCAACAGCATTCCATTTCTTTGTTTGCACGTGACTTCCACTGAGCGAAAATAAGTCTGACTATTTCAAGTACATTATTAGACATCTAGTAATTTTTGAAGTGAAAACTAGGAAACTAGGAATGCTATACTCAATATCCGATAGATTATTTTTTAGCCAGAAAGATCGTTTTTTTCTACCTTTTGGTGTGATCGTATACATTAGGCGCATATTTGATGAGAATTACATACCGTAAAGACATATGTGAGGTATTCCTGCATGGCGAAAGTATACAACGGTAAGGGCTTTGGACTGTGACTTGATAACAATATTCGTATTTTAGGTGTGTGTTTGGCGAAAATTACTCTTTGCAAGGACTCGTGGTAGGTTTTCTTAATGAAAATGTACAAATGTAAGGTCTGCTTAGAATTGAATTTGGTGAAAGAGAGCAGCAACGAATGCTTTTGACATGTGTCTTAGTGACAAGTATCATAGTTTAGACATGATTTTAAGAAAATCACGAACGGTAAGACTTTCGAGAGCTGATCCTATTGAAAACACAATATAGATGCAAGATCCTCTGAGTCGCGAATTTTCTGCATTGTTACAATATTGAATACTTTTGATAATATGTGCGTGGTGAGAAAAATCAGAGGTTATGCATGATTTTATGAACTTATTTAGTTGTGAGGACTTCTCAGAAACGAGAACATATAGAAACATGGAGTTACAAAGTGAAAATAAGAACTCATAGGAAGACCTCATTCTTCTCACGCTTGGAATCATGCGTCATCGAAATGACTTTCTTGTAACACAAGCCAGACAAGCACTGTCAAATTGTATATGACAACATCTCAATTTTCATAGAATTTTTCAATCTGAAGTGGGAATATTAGCAGCTGCGGCTGAGCGGCACACTGAATTTCTCAATTTCAACGTTAGTTTAAGCTACAGAATTGCTAAAGTTGTGTGAAGTCAGAGGTGCATGAGCATTGAGCAATGATGTTCAAGCAGCAGAAATAGCAGAAATAGCAGATGAGACTATGTGTGAGCTTAATTTTCGCAATTTTAGGTAACAATATGGCCTCAGTTGGATGAAGTCAAAGGAAAAGCAGGTATAGAGGAGGGGGAGAAGGATACTAGGCTTCCCATCATCTCTGTAAAATTCTGAGTGACAGTAATATAGTTTGGTTGAAATTGTATGATTAAATTGATCAAATTTGTATTAAAGAATAAATTTCAGCCTCGAGGGGCACCCCTAAATGTTTTGCAATTCCAAAATCCTTCTCGACATAATGTTATTTCTATAATTGGCATGGATTGAAAGGGTGCCAGACAAAATTTTACGATTTTTATTTTTTGGCTGTATGCTAAGGGCCACCCTAATATATATCTGGGGGGAAATGTCAATCCTGGGGGAACTTCCCCCCAGAGACGTCCAGATTAAACACTGCGCAAGCACCGAATCCAACTTCTCAACATTATGTTTCTTACCTCTTACAGGTATACCAGCTCGGTTCCAAAACACAGTCACTGCTACTTATAGCATGTTAACTAGAATCACAGACTGTCTGCTTATCAACTTTGTGTAGATGCGAAAAGTAGCCAAACGTTTGACTAAATGATGATAACTTTGCTCCAAGATATCAGGTTCATATGAATCAAGTGCATATAGCCTATGCTTGTTATTGCTCACGTTTTCATCATTAATTGATAATTATATATAAGATTTTTTATTTTCTGTGTCTGACAATCTTAGTATAGTAGACTGCAGCCAAATGTCAGTTATTATGAACCAGCTTGTCATAAAATATTGTTATGGTTTTTTTAACCAAACAAGAAAACTTTCGTCATATTTGTGTATTGTTAAAATTGACAGCTCGAGGGCCACCTCTATAATTGGAATAGATTGGAAGAGTGCCAGCAAATGAGTTCGAACTTCCATTTTTAAGGGCCACCCTAATGCCCTCATCATTGGTCAAGTAAATGAATATCTATGACATGACTTGCAATAGGTTTTACCGTCCCTCCAATTTTTTAAATAATTTTTTCCACTTTGGAAACGTTGGGTCAATAAAGGTTAAAGGCCGATTGAAGGGAAAGACGCTGTTTCTGGGGGACCGTAAGAAGCGAGTTGCAGTGGTCTAGGCTGAAATAGACAAACGCATGAACTCTTGCGGTAAAGACAAAGGAAGAAAATGTGTAGAGTCATTGGATATCTGTATAGAAAATCTCTCGGCGTTCAATATTAGGCATGCTGAAATTGGGCTGCAGTGAACTCAATCCTAGAGATCATGTATAAAAAATCATAATGCATTATCCATGAGCAATACAGTGCAATAAAATACAGCTGAAATCGGGTAATGCTCATTAGGGTGGAGTGAAAAACACGAATATTATAGATCGAAAATCCGATAGCAATAAAAAGTTGTCTTATGGTATGGGGTCAAGAAATATCAAAAAAGTTTTGAAAAATATTAATGTCTTCCTTTGCCCCCAGAGGGCCAAAGTTTCGAAAAATTGGAGTTTTTTGAGAAAATTGCAGGTTTTCTTATGAAATATTTTTAGTGTAAAATAATTAACCACCAAGCAATACATCGCTGGAAAGAGCTCTTTAAACTGAGTAAAATCATATCTTAATTTCAAGAATATTCGCATATTTGTAGGAGATATTAACTTGTTAAGATACCCCACGTTGGCGACATGTCGCTATGCCTGAAAATGGTAAAACACTAATAACTTTTTTATCCTTTGAGATATTTCAACTTGTAATATGTCATTCTATTCAGTTTATGACAGTCTATCTGACGGTGCATTTAAACTTATAAGAACCTTCCATTAAGAATTTCAAAGCTCATGAAACCCTACAAAAAAGAGGAAAACTAAAGGAAATGTCCTCAGAAATTGCAAAACTTTGAAAAAAGTGTAGATAATTTTTTACGTTGCAACCTGCAAATGCATCACTGACAATTGCAAATGTACCAAAGCCAGAAAGGTTCCAAGAGAGGAACAAGAGTCCTACATGATCAACAGACAATTAGAGTTATGACGATTAGCCGTCAGGATAAGATTATATCAACTTCACTAAAGAAGCGGCATGATAGAAAGAGAAAGGAGACCATGCGCCTATAATATGTCGTAAACGTCTGGATTTCGTCAACGAACAAGCATAAGCAGACAGCAGTGTTCAAAATAATGAAAGGGACAGTGAAGTAAATCCAGTAAAGTGTTAAATCTTGCCAGAAGATGAATCCAAGGGTGTATCAGAAAAGTCAAGACGTATAGTAGTAGTAGTAGTAGTAGCAGTAGCAGTAGCAGCAGATGCAGCAGCAGCAGCAGTAGCAGTAGTTGCAGTAGCAGTAATAATAATAATAATAATAATTATAATAATAATAATAATAATAATAACTGGGACCTAGACGAATAGGGTCCATTCCAGACAAATCTGCTTTTATCGAGAGTGTTGAAGTCCCCGAGGGATCATGTTTACCTCGGGGCAATTAATATAATAATAATAATAATAATAATAATAATAATAATAATAATAATAATAACAATAATAATTTTCGTTTAATCAACCATACGGTTGACAGAGCGCAACTGGTTGCAGTGTACACTTTATATGCAGTTGAAACAATAATATTTACAGGAACTCAGATTACAGAATACACAAATTACTATACTGACTTAACAGACAGCTTGCAATAATCGGCGCTAATAGCACCTACAAAGCTGTCGTCCCAGCGGGGGATCGAATTCGTTACCTCTCGCACTCTTTGCCAGGGTGTTATCCATTACTCTACCGGGTATAGGCTTACTTCACAAAATTAATTAAACTAAGCAAATGAGAAAGAGATTGTCAAAGCTGTCACGACTCTGTGACCGATATGAAACATCGGATAGAGCAGATGCGGTTATTCCAAATGCTGTACTAGAAAACCTTGGTATTCTTTCACACATCGAATCAAAACATGTGATCGATCGCTATGAGCTTCGACGTGTGAAAGAATCACTAGACAGAATGCAATGCAGGAAGTTGAAATAAGGGATTCAACTGAAACATTGTACTTTGATGGTCGCAAAGATAGAAAACTGAAATTAGGAACAGAGCACTCGTTGGAATACCAAGGTCTTCTAATACAGCATTTGGAATAACCGCACCTGCTATATCCGATGTTCCATATTGGTCACAGAGTCGTGACAGCTTCGACAATCTCTTTCTCATTTGCTTAGTTTCATTAATTTTGTGGGGTAGGCCTTTACTAAAGGTCTTGACTTTTCTGACACATCCATGGTTTCATCTTCTGACAAGATTTTACACTTTACTAGATTTACTTCACTGTCCGTTTCATTATTTTGAACACTGCTGTCTGCTAATGCTTGTTCGTTGACGAAATCCAGACGTATTGCTTGGTGGTTAATTATTTTACACTAAAAATATTTCGTAAGAAAACCTGCAATTTTCTCCAAAAAATCAAATTTTTCGAAAGTTTGGCCCTCTGGGGGCAAAGGAAGACATTAATATTTTTCAAAACTTTTTTGAAATTTCTTGACCTTATACCGTAAGACAACTTTTTATTGCTATCGGATTTTCGATTTCTAATATTCGTGTTTTTCACTCCACCCTAATGCTCATCTTATAAAGTTTAGAAGTTCATAATTTTGAAGTCTGACAACCATTACGAAATAGAGGCAGACTGGACAGGTAAGTTCTTAATTTAGAGCGTAAGCTCAATCCCACTAGGAGAGTTGCCAACATGAGGAGCTCAGTAGGCAAAGAGTTCCAGATGGAGGAACCAGCAACTGGCAGGCCTGCAGTAACTGTGAATGAACGCCGTTCAATTACAAACACCACTGACACCAGACGTGTACCCTGAACAACGTACTCTCCAGTGTTGATCGAACAGAGGAGCGAACTTGAGCAGCATTACAAGGTGTGGCCATAGAACAGGGGTTCTCAAACTTAATTTTTTTTATTATTGTACCCCCAATTAAAAAAATCAAATGATTGCGTACCCCAGCAAAATCAGATCAGAAACAAAATGCCACTGCGAAGTTGCCTAGCATGCAGTGACAACTAAAAGTCCTGTAATTCATCCCTGACATCGTGCAGCCTGTTAGAGTTGTAGCCTTTAATTATATCATCATCATCAACAACAACAACAACAACAACAACAACAACAACAACAACAGAGGGACCAATGCCCGTAGGCGCTCGATGCCATTCTCGTTGTTCCACGCCAGGATTGTCTCTCCAAGGCAGCGTGTGTTTAGTCCTGTAGTGGTGCTCCACACCATTCTGTTATGTCATCCAGCCGTTCTTTGTGTGGTCGTCATTTCCTGTTAGATCCATCCATTCTTCCAAACACAACTGCACAATAATTATATAGGGATCAAAATTTAAAATGCATGGTTAATCATGTAATCATATAAAAAAAGAGAAAATTGGTTAATAACTCCTGCAACAAAGAGCTGTCCTATAGCGTTATAGTGCTATGGGCTTGTTTTGACTAACACAGATTTCTGGTTTAATACGCCTATTTGTCAATTTGAAACGTAAATTTAGGACATATTTGCCTTTGATGGCAATAATAGTTTAAAAACCAGTTTCGCACAGAATTATGACATGCTCAAAGGAATCGCAGATTTTAAAGCTCGACCAGAAATTATTACTTAGGCCAATTCAGCTCTCCAATATTTGAACTCTGTAGGCCTAGGCTATTAACTGAGAATTTCTGGCTTTGGTTCTTTCAACCATTTATACACTATTTGTTTCAAAATTATAGTAATGTGCCTAAACATAAATATGTTGTATGCACTATATGCTATAGCACGCGAGTTAAGTAGCCTAATATTGCGTGAAATGAATGGCGATGTTGTTATGATAATTATCTTGCAACCTTAACAATCAAAGAAAGATGGACACAAAGTCCATAAACTTAAAGAACATTTATATTTTTGGAATTGTTCGCTTACCCCTTAGCGGCGCCTGGCGTACCCCCAGGGGGAGGCGTACCACAGTTTGAGAACCCCTGCCATAGAAGATAAATAGGAAGGCATTCTGTGCACATGAGGAGTGCCAGTCTTAAGCGAATACACTCACGGACAGAAAACCAGTGTGAATCACGAAGATCAGGTGTGACATGGTCTCCGTCAGCCAATCCAAGACATAGGCTTGAGGCCTGATGCAGTATTCTATTTAGAGGAAGCAGTGTGCAAAGTGCATTGAGGGAGACCTTTTCAGGTAGGCTACCTAATCCGTTCAAGTTATTCGTAAACTGTTTGCAACTATATGGCATATGCATGCTAGGAATTGAGGCAATGACAGAAATGTCTAAATGTCATTATATTTAGGCCTATTTCCACTGTGTCATCTCTAGTAGGCCTACTGTTCTCTGAACCTCATTTGCATATTGGACAACTAGAATGTAATCTGCTTTCTACCGCAGTATTCGCCTTCTTGGAGTTTTTCCAGATTCTTCGTCATAGGAATGGCCAAAGATAGAAAATAACCTCTGCCATCATCCGTTTTCTCCACAAACTCTCGAAAGAAAAGCATTCCAAAAGGATCCACTATTTCCGGGTATTCTGCAGAGGGCACAGATGTGACGACTAGCCCGCTTTCTCCTGGTCTATGAAAGGTTTCTCTGTTGTCTGTTATTACCGAAAAGCATCCGTAGATGTTGTGCACAAATGAATTATAATCTGTATGTCTTATTGTCGCTTGAGAAGCATATGATCGTGGTGGAAAGCGTTGAACTACAGTTCCCTTGACCGGATCCACTGGAGTTGGAGCAAGGTGCAGCTGTCTTCCTTCGTAGGACACAGATTTTGTGTAGTCGATATTGTCGACATTGGCCAAAGCGGCGTCGTATGACTGGCCGTCTTCCACGCAACACGCCACAGCGCGTATGGCGCCAATCCTTTCGTTATTGTCATTGGAAAGAATGTCGCCAACTGTCTTGTCGTGTCCACATGAAAGTACATGGTCACCTTTACCTGCAATAAAATTGTGTAGGGTGAGAAGGGGCAAGTTGACGGCCGGGGCAAGATTATTGTTGCGCTATAAAATTATGATGCGTGGCAGGAAACCAGTCTAACAGGATATGTAGTAAAGAAGAAAACAAGCTCGTCCTTTTTGTGAATTGCGACAACGTGCTAAGATGCTTCGATTGCTGTTTTTTTTCTTGAAATTAACGTTTCCTATTCACCTCTTAACACATTGCGTGGTTATAAAATAACGTTTATCTTAATCCCCATGAATGCAAAAAATTTGAGAAATAGGTCGTTTTGTTAAGCATTTATTTTGAGTCGTTACTGATGTATTTTGTGTTTCCAAATCACCAGTATACAAATCATAGCTCTCAGGTTTTGTTTAGTGCCCATGTGGGGGCAAGATGGCGGGGGCAAGTTGGTGGAGCGCGACCAGTGCAAACCCTGGTGACATGAAGCGTGTTTAGCCTATGAAGGACGTGGATGCTTTATTTGCGACTTTTGCTGAGACTTCTAATAACAAAAGACATTGCAATTTTTAGATATTGCCATTTTAATCAAAATATTTATCTATCATCTTTATAAAGACTGAATTTCTTAACCAACACGAATTTATATAGTTAGAGACTTTGTCGATAACCAAGGACTCTACAGTGTTGTATACCTTGCTAATATAGGCTACTTATATAATTTTGTCTTACATCTTTATTAATGCTGAAGGTTTTAAAACTAAAACAACCACAGCCCCAAGCTTGGAACCACCAACTTTCCATCATTGAAAATAGGAAAATTGTATGTTTAGATTGTCAACTAACTTGCCCCAAGCAGGCAACCAACTTGCCCCAGCACAGGGGCAAGCTGGCTGACTTTTATAAAATTTTAAAGTTCATTTTTAGCAAACTTAGAATATTTTGTTATGCCTGATTTTGTGCTAGAATCTAGGTGTTATAAATCAATACGTTGTGGAAAACCCCAACTTTGTTGGCATCAAAGAGGATGATCAGGGGCCAAAAAACTCTTAACCCTGTCAACTTGCCCCCACTTACCCTACTTTACTGTTTACCTTAGCGCCTATGTTTAAATGCATTAGGCGCCTAATGATGGCACACTAAGCCGGCCAGAAAGAACATGTGATTAGAGGTTTAAGAAAAGCTATGAAATAAAATGAATAGGCATCTTCTAGGGTCCTGTAGTAGTAAACTGATAAATTGAATAACCCTTGGAAAAACTGATTCTGCAAATGATTATGGTGTAATAGACTATAAATAATTATTTGATCACTACAGACTTATTGGCGTGTTCACCAAGTCCGACCACGTATCTCAGTCGTATCCCAGCTTCCTTCCACGCAGTGCACCTCATTCAGGATTGCGTCTTTTGCTTGCCGTTGCTTATCAGGCTGGCAGAGTTGCTTATCACCCTGTAATCTACGTGATTTTTTGCCTCCCCATTTCCACTAGCATAGGCATCATTCAATTCAATTCAATTCAATTGTTTATTCAAGAGATCAAAGAAACATAATAACATGTAGGCCTAAACAAACTGACAAAATAAGCAAGCACAATGTACATTGAGCCAAATAACATCAGATAAAGGTAAATGATCCCTGTGAAAGGGTAACCCAGAAAGGGAGTGATCCCGCTAGCCTAGGCACCCACTAACAGTAATTAGTATCAAGACTGCAGATAGTGTAAAGTAGCTCGCAATTAGAATGGAGAGAAGAAGTAAGACATATAAGGAAAATTAACAGTGCTTGAGGCTTAGTGTGCATTCACAAGACCAAGACATAATTATGAGAGGAAGTGGGAATACAAGTGGATCTAGCATTAACTGTGGACTGAGGGATGATATAGCACAAAATAGTCAGTGGCTATAGTGACCATATAGTTGATTCTAGACATAATGTAGGATATAGGATTTTTAGTTCACAATGAGAAACCTTTTTAAGCGACTTTTAAAAAGGCAGATAGATTGTAGAGAAATTATGTGATTCGGGAGACCATTCCAAATCTTGGGATCCAAATATTTTTTTGAGAATTGTTTAATTTTTAGGCGTGCATATTCACAGCGGTAAAAATTGGCATGCCTGGTGGCATGATCATGAATTTTAGAGCCAGTCGTAAAAAAGTTTATGAAAGAGTTAAGCAATAAATTATGGTGATAGCGATACATAAAGAGGCAAATCTGAAATTTATTAATGTTCAGTAGAGAGAGCAACATATGATTTAAGTATAGAGGAGCAGAGCTGGACCCCAATGAGCACCACAAATAATTCTTATAGCTCTTTTAGATAGTGTGATCAAAGGTTTAAGGCGGGAGGGATAGTTGGAACCCCAGGATATATTACAATAAGACAAGTAAGGGTAGATAAGTGAATAGTAGAGATCAATAAGAACTTTATTAGGGAGGCAATGTTTAATCCTGAGTAAGACCCCAATATTTTTGGCAATTTTTTTTGAAATAGTTGAGATATGATCCTGCCAAGTTAAATGACTATCTATGATGACCCCAAGAAATTTAGAAGAATTAGTTTGGTTAATAGGTATTATTATTAATTAGAAGAGGTTTATTCACACCATGGACAATTTTCTTTTTGGTATGAAATAAGATGAAATTTGTTTTGTCTATGTTAAGGGACAATCTATTAGTTTTGAACCATTCCCCTATTACAACTAGTTCATTATTAGCAATATCAAATAGGTGGTCTAGGGAATGGTGAGAAAGGAAGACATTAGTATCATCAGCAAATAGAATAAATTTAAATAAAGATGAGGACATAGACAAGTCATTAATGTATAGCAGGAAAAGAAGTGGTCCCAGTATAGACCCTAAGGGAACACCACACAAAACATTCATGGCCAAAGATTTATGACCGTTAAAATAAACATATTGAGATCTATTACTCAAATAGTCTAAAAACCAATAATTACTAACACCACGAAAACCATAATACTCAAGCTTTTTTACCAGAATTTTATGATCGACCGTGTCGAAAGCTTTTGAGAGATCAAAAAAAATACCTAATGAGAATTTTCTATCATCCATAGAATCAGTAATATTGCATTGCAGGTCCAGCAAGGCCATGTAGGTAGAAAGGTTACGTTGAAAACCATACTGAGTGGAGGATAAAAGTTTGAATTTATTAAGATAATCAATTACTCTATTAAACATAAGTTTTTCAATTATTTTAGAAAAAAAAGAAAGTACAGATATTGGTCGATAATTACTGATCATCTTCTTATCTCCAGTTTTGTAGATTGGAGAGATTTTAGCATTTTTAAACTAATCCAGTAGAGAATGAAGCATTTATTATACTACTTAGGGGGTAGCAATAGCATATATTGAGGATTTAGCTATTGAGGGACTAATGTCATCAGGGCTGGAAGAAGCGGATCTTAGTAA
This sequence comes from Lumbricus terrestris, assembly GCA_949752735.1. Lineage (NCBI taxonomy): Eukaryota > Metazoa > Annelida > Clitellata > Crassiclitellata > Lumbricidae > Lumbricus > Lumbricus terrestris. The sequence continues at coordinate 75,048,572 of OX457037.1, forward strand.
ACTAGAAACCTGAATAATCTCCAGTTCGGAGGTTGGGGCTATGCCAAAGGAGCACATTGGTACGGTGGACATAAAGTGCTCAAAGGAAACAGAGGCTTTTGGGATTTTTGCTGCAAGTGTGGTTCCTATAGTAGTAAAGTAGCTATTAAAAGCATTTGCGATAAGTACTGGGTCCTGCATTAGTTCAGATCCAACAAGAAAGGAAGTGGGGAGACCAGATACTTCCTTGGTATTAAGAATTTGCTTAATTATTTTCCAGGTCAAGTTTAAATTATTGCCACACTGGTTAAAACAATCAGAGTAGTAACGGGATTCACATTCTTTTCTAACAGATTTAAATTTATTACGATATTGGGTGAATAATTGTTATTCGAAGCTGTAGGATTCAGCAGGTATTGCTTATGAAGACTTGATATTTTCCTGCAAGATTTAAGAAGTGATTTAGTCATCCAAGGTTGTTTAATACAATTACGTCCCTTAGTTTTAACAGTTATCAAAGGTATCATATAACATTTTATACCTTTGGTAGAAGGCTGTATAAGCTAAGTTAGGGCCACTAATTAAGCAAATTTTGTCTACAAAGTCCCAATCAGTTGCGTTTAGAGAATTTAGAAATAATGCCTTGGCCTCCGGGCAGAATTTACGTGATTGAGAATAGGGGGCAAGAGTCCGGAGTGGTGGGCTAAGGTTAGTGTGAAGAAGTATAGGGAGATGATCCGATATATCATTAATTATAACACAAGAGTCTTGACTGAGGCTTAAGCAGTTAGTAAATATAATATCTATAAGGGTTGCAGAAGTGTCAGTGATTCTAGTGAGCCTAAGGATAGTTGGGAAAAATTTGTAGGAAAACATGGTGTTAAGAAAGGCTTCATTGGGGGTGTTCACTATGTCGAAGGAGATTGATATTAAAGTCACCCAATAGGAAAACACGACTAGTAGATTTCGATAAATAGGATAGAGTGTCATCAAAATCCTCAGCAAAATCAGAGATTGAATTACCAGAGGGGCGGTATACAGAACCTATTATTATATCTTTCATTTTGTTTTGGGGCAATTTTATAAACATACATTCAAAAGTGTTCATTTTGGGTTTCGCCCAGTCAGAGTCCAAAACTTCAAATTCAATGTCAGCCCGAATAAAAAAGCCAACACCACCCCCCTGCCCCCAAAAACCTGGATTTATAAATAAAATTAAAACCCGGAATTGAGATGGTTGATGCCAAGTCATTAGAAAGCCAGGTTTCAGTTAGAGCCAGTACAGATGTATTAGATTGAGCCAAAAGAAGATGAATTTCCGGGATTTTTAAGTTCATGCCACGACAATTAACATGGGTCATACAAAAATGGTCACTTGTACTAAGACTAGCGAAGAATTCAGGTAATTGTGTAATATCTTTATATAAACTTGAAAATGCAGTCCTAGCATTATAAAAGCTGTAGTCAGGATCAAGGTCTTCGTCTCTCAAAAGCGATCTACAATCTTCATTTAAGTCACATAATTTCAAACAATAATCACTATCGTCGTTTAACAAGGATAATCTAGGACGAATGGTGTTTTCAGACAATCCTAAACTATGATCGAAATCATCATGCAGCCACGCACTGCGCTTTGCCGTCCATAGTGACCCCTTTCACTCGCTCTGCGAAGATGCAGTCTACAAAGCCGTTCCTTCGCTGTGGTTGGTCCAACAACCTGGAATGGGCTTCCCTGGACTATGCGACACCTTCCAAACTGTTCTCAGTTTTACAAGCTGTTGAAGACTGCTTTTTCCGCTTGATCTTGATCGGGAGCGCATCTGAGTAAATATTTTAACGGAGCGCTGTAGGCTATAAATTCCAACTGATTGATTGATTTCAAATGAAGGAGTCATTATACGTACCTCCGATAGAAACAAACGCTCCAAGAGTTGTCATAGACCGTGCATTTATATTTATGATTATATTTCCAGGCCCAAAGTGGGTTCTTTCTCCCGTTGGTTTGCTCTTTAGTTGAGTTACTTTGATGCTTTCAGCAAATGAGGCATCAACACCCAGACACGAAACTACCTCACTGACCAGAAGTGACTCGTCGATACTTGGAATGCCTTCCAGCACGAAGTAGAATTCGACATATTCATTTTCAAATATGCAGTTAGTAATCGACACGTTCGGAAATCTACAAACAATTTGAGAAATATCAGGAATTAGCACTTTCTACATTTAACATTTTACCGAAGAGCTGCGCTTGTTTTCCGGTCTCTTTTTTATGCATTCTCGTCGTTAAAGTTTTTATAAACCAGAGTTCGCTAGCTTCGCGGTTCGACCCCAGATATCCTGGGTTGTCGCTGTCAAACCGGGCATTCTCCGAGCCTCACTCGCTCGCCCATCTCCTAGGCAAAATCGCGCTTGTTTATTGTTTAGTCGTGGAACGCACTTATGCCCTTGTTTCCATGGTCCACTCCGACGCGTTCTGTTGCAAGTTTGAAAACTGTCTTTTTTAGCCGTGAGGGGTCAGGAACACCTCTGAGTGATTTTAACCATCGAGGGTGCTAACTAAATTTATGCAATGAATGAATATAAAAAGTCTAGTAATAATATCTATGAAATACTGTCAAATAATATTTATGTTTTTACGTTGAAAAACAGTTCTAGTCAATGAATACCTGAATGACTTCATCTTTTGAAGAATATTGCTGCGCAACTGTTTCACAAGAGTTGGGGAAATTAATGCCTGCTGTAGTTTCTTTGGAGCTTCGTGTCCTATTTCAAATCAAAATCAAAAACCAAATCCTTAATTTGTTGACAAATCAATAGCAGCAGTAGGCCTACAACAAAATAAAAACATGCAGTCACGCAGGAAGCCCTGAAGAGGTCTTACGGCCCCATAAGTGGGCCCATAAAGCAGAAGTACATTCTTGTAAGACAATAATACTTAGCCTGATATTGCCTATACGAGGCTTATTCGAATGCTTTATTCTGATTATTCTTGTCTGCGAATGCGTATGCTTATGTGTAATGCCGTTTGTCACTCAGAATGAGGTATCGGTATGCAACTGAGATTTAAAGGGAATACTTACTTACATGTACTTGCTCATACTTAAGCAATCAAAACTTGTCTTGTCTTTAGAAATTAGTAGTCTTTTATCCGAACGTTGGCCGCACCCTGAACGTCTCCAGACGTATCATTCTTCTTTTGTCCTCAGTAATAGTAATAGTAATAGTAATTGAACATTTATATAGCGCCGCTCACAGATTCAGTGGCGCTCCCGACCCAAGCTAGTGCTCACCGCTAACAAATAGTATACTGCCCTACTTTGGCAAAAGGAAGCAAGTCCAATACTTAAGTACTGGACTTGCATCCTTTTGCCAAAGTAGGGCAGTATAGTTTTCAGACGTTTACGGAACAGGGGAAGAGAAAGGCCAAGAAGCTCAGAACGGAGCTTGTGAGGAAGGCGGTTCCAGCAAGTAGGACCAAGATATGCGAAGCTTCTGGACTGGGCCGTAGCTCCACGCATGCGCGGGACAACTAGAAGGCCATTGGCAGCAGATCGAAGGGCAGAGCGGCCAGGAAGAGTGGAGACCAAGTTACTTGTGACTTGGTCATCAGTAGGTCAATTATAGTCAAGCATGACCAAGACATAATGTTCTAGGTTATTCGTGGTCTATCACTTGCTCTCAATCCAGCTGTTGTACCCTGCATTATCTCTTTTGCCAAACAGTTTCCACTTTTCCTCATTATGCGACCAAAGTATTTCAACTTACTTGCTTTAACGTTGCCTAACAGCTGACGTTATGGTTATGGAAATACTCATCAAAGATCAATTCATCGAATGAATTCTCATCAAAGGACCACTCATCAAGGGCAACTCATCAAATGGCTACTCAATACTCATCACATTGTATGTTTAATTGTTTGTGCCTACAAGCTAATGTTCAAGTACAATAAAGATATTTACAGTAAAGATTGTATTAGTTTCAGTCAATTTGATCATGAATTCTTTCTTTCAACACAGCTTTTATTGCATCACGAATTCTTTTTATCAATCCAGCTTCTATTTAGCCACCTATATATTTTCCTCAATCAAACTTCTATTTAATCATCAATTCCTTTCATGGTCACAGCTTCCAATTAGTCAACTATTTTCATCAATCCTGTCTCTACTTATTCGTGAATTATTTTCATCTATCACGCTTCTATTAATTTTTAGACAACTAATTTCATCAATCCATGCAGATAATATATAATCATGAATTCTTTTTATCAATCAGGAATTCTTTTCATCAATACTGCTTCTATTTGGACAACTATTTTCAATAATCCAGCTTCTATTTAAGAATGACTTTATTTTCATCAATCCAACTTCAGTTTTATCAACAATTATTTTCATTAATCCACCTGCCATTATCTACGTTCCTTCCTCGATAAAACGCTCCAGAACAACAGACTTTTATGAGTTGCCCTTGATGAGTACTGGTTTGCGTTGATGAGTTGTCCTTTGATGAGAAGTCCTTTGATGAGCTTCCTTTGATGAGTAATCCTAGAACCGACGTTATGTGCCAATTTGTTTCAGTACCCAATCATTGGTTTTCTATGCTATCCATGAAATTCTTAGTATCTGCCTCAGTCGTCTCATTTCTATTCTATATCTCATTAGATTTCTTGATAGTCCATCCTTCGGAACAATAAGTTGCGATTGGCAAAATCAGCGCTCTCAAAGTCTTATTTTTGTTTTCACCGGTATACCGTGGCTTCTCCGCATACGTTTCACAGTTACTATGATTCTTTCGCTTTTGTTCAATCAAGCCCGATTTTCCTTATTAGTCATGACATTCGGTATGCTCTGTGATTGCAAGTCCAAGGTAAACAAATGTGCCAACTCGTTCCAGTTGCTTGCCCTGGATCCTGATGCAGTAGGTAACATCATCCATCCCCATAAGCTTTTTGCCGCTACTAATCAACAACGATTATCCGAACTTCCGGCTAACTCTATCAAGGCGGTCAACTAGTTTCATTAATTCTGCCACTGAACTGGGGCATAGGACTTTGTCTAGTTGTTTAGTCAAAACTAGACATGTTAAAAAAAGAATAGACCTTGTCTAAATCTAAAAACTAATGACTCAGCAGCACGCATTATAGATTGACAGTCACGACCAGTAAATTGCACTGACACAAAATTGGCAAATCTTCAAAAGCGATGTTTGAATAATAGATGTCGGCATAAAATTAAAGATTCGAAAGCAATCCTGTAACTTTGAAGATTGTCTCGAATAGAACTTCATTTTAACAGCTTTTTAACCTTGTCTTTCTATTCTGCTGCAGGTGGCAACAATTGGTAGGTAAAACATCTGGCAATCCTGTCAACGGCGGTTTTAAATTATTTCACACTCAAATTCAGATATATTATGCGGTGAAATAGAAGCTGGATTGACGAAAATAACGTTTGAGAAATGGAAGCGGATTAATGATCAAACACTTGAGAAATGGAAGCTGGATTAATATTTTAACAGATCTGAAACAGAAGCTGGATGAATGATAAAACTCTCAATAAATGGAAGCTGGATGAAGGTTTATATATATATATATATATATATATATATATATATATATATATATATATATGAAATAGAAGCTGGATGAACGATAAAAAACTTTAAAAATGGAAGCGGGATCAATGTATTTTATATCTTAAATAGAAGCTGGATGACGGTTTTTATCTACCTGAAATAGAAGCTGGATTAATGAGAAACGCTTGAATAATGGAAGCAGAATTAAGGTATTTTTATATCTGAAATGGAAGCTGGATTAAGGTATTTTTATATCTGAAATGGGAGATGGATTAAGGTAGTTTTATATCTGAAATGGAAGCTGGATTCAGGTATTTTTATATCTGAAACAGGCCGTGTATTGACTTATTTTACAATAGGGGGTCCATGTATATATGCTATACAGACTGCTATCGCTATACGGTGTCGGCCCGCTATTCCGAGGGTCCACTATTCCGAAGGTCCACTATTCCGAATTTCCGCTATATTTTGTTCGTTATCCTTGGTGGTTAGCCAGGTTAGGGTTACGGTGGGTTAGGGTTAGGGTTAGGGTGGGTTAGGGTTAGGGCTGGGTTAGGGTGGGTTAGGGTTAGGGCTGGGTTAGTGTGGGTTATGGTTAGGGTTGGGGTGAGTTAGAGTTAGGGTTATAGTTAGGTTTAGGGTTAGGTTTAGGGTTAGGGTTCGGAATAGTGGACCTTCGGAATAGTGGACCCTCGGAATAGTGGACCCAAACCCGCTATACAGGCTGTGAATTGACTTAATTTACTACAGGGGGTCCATGTATATGCTCAGTGAAAACTATAACATTTAAATTTTGCGCCTAGTGCATTCAGACTGACATTTCATGTTGTTTATTTGACAATTATTGTTGTACTTTGAGTGTGAAATAATTTAAAACCGCCGTTGACAGGATTGCCAAACATCTCAATAGCTTCATTAACGCATCAGCGAGAAAATCGGATTTTTAGAGTCCAGATACAAGACAGTCAATAAATATTGACGGACTACGGAGCACTTGATACTCTTGTATTTATCAACACAATAGGCCTATTGGTCTACGGCCGATTCTATTAACCGGCGACTTCATTCATAGTGAGAAAAGTTTCGTTCAAGAAATTATGAGGACTAGGAAAATCAAACTCTAATATTTTTGGGAAAATTACTTCAGTTGAGAAAATCAGCCAATACAACCCAATAATTAGATTGTATTGATGGAATTATTGCGTCATTTAAATTTTGTTAGACCTACATTGTTTCATGATACTGCTTAAAGTCTCAATTGGTCACATTTTTTAAAACAGCCCAGATAGTTTAAATACACAATGGTAGGCAACTTTCTATTTTGGCAGTGCGTTTGAGGTGAGTAAGAAAATGCTACAAGAATAAATGCCTGCATACAGGCTCGCATTAAGGTAGGTGCTAAGAGTGCTGCAGCACCCGTGGCCGCAGCTTGAGGGCCCCGCAATTTTGAGGGTCCACATTCTCGGAAATTATGAAATTTATTAGCAAAAATGGTGTAACATTAAGAATACGATGCCATTCCAAAGTTCTGCCACACATCAGATTTATTAGATCGAGCAAACTCTTTATGAATTGGTTGAAATCGCAGGAATTTACCATTATTGTAATATTTTATCTTTGGGAATTATGACCTGCTAAATTTTGGCGTATGACTAGAAAAAGGTCATCAGTAATTTAACACCCAAAAAAGTAGATTTTTATATCGGTCAGTGTGTATTCACCTCAAAATTTACCAGTACAGCCCTGCTGGTAATCAGTGGCGGCGCCAGGATTTCAGGTTTGGGGGGGCTGAAGCCCCAAGCCCTTCCTCCCTCCCAAGGACGCAACTAGGACCTTTTCTCCCTAGGGCGGTCATTTTGCAAGCGCCATAGGCGCAAAGCCGCGAATGCCGAATACATTAACGAAGCACATACTGACTAGGGGGTCTGGGGAGCGTCGTAAGCTTCTCCAGCCGGGTCTGGGGCGGAGCCCCAGAAACCAACGCTTTTATGGCTGTTGACATTGACTAGAGCACGTTACAGGGCTGTTGTTTGCTAGCTGTTTATGAACGATAAAGTCCTGCAAAATTTCTTGAATTTCCACATTGCAATAGTAGCATTTTAGGATGTCGTTTTAATGAAATGGCTCGTCATTTTTGTGCTGGAAGTCGAGGTTTATGACTTCAAAAGTGATCCCTTGCAATTTTTTGTTGTTGAAATATCCACACTGGACAGTAATGGCAACATTTTAAGCTGTCGATCGTCTCAACAAATTTCGAATAATCATTTCATTGCTGAAAGAAATGGTTTAAATAATGAGTTCAATAAATGTGTCTCCACGTTGCATAGGCCTAAATGTTTGAATTTTCACACTCCATGTGTGGCATTTTTGCGGTGTCGTCTTAATAAATTGCTCATTATGAAGAAAAGGGGAAAATACTCTAGAAATTTACAATGATATTTCTGAGATATTTCTGAAACATTGGGGGTGGTTATGAGCATCTCCGTCCCCAATCACAAATTACGGTTTCTCTGGGACCGTCCCCTGGCCCCTATGTCTCTGCCCATGAGCATGGGCAGAGTTTGGTTGCCGCTCTTGGTGGGCTAAAAAAATTCTCGGTCCAAAACATTTGATGACCTTTTTTGGGTCATCGAGAGGAAAATCTCATAAAACGTACCCTTTTACCGGACAGTGGCAGTTCTTTTAAAAAGTCCATTGTTTTGAAATGTCCATAATTGAAATTATAATAAAAAGGTGTGCAATTGCAAATGTGTGCCAAAACTGAAAAGTCCATTGTTTTGAAATGTTCAAATTTGCAATTATAATAAAAAGGTGTGCAATTGGAAATATGTCAAAACTAAAAAGTCTATTGTTTTGAAATGTCCATAATTGAAATTGTAATAAAAAAGGTGTGCAATTGCGAATGTGTGCCAAAACCAAAAAGTCAATTGTTTATGAAATGTTCATATTTGCAATTATAAAAAAGGTGTGCAATGGCAAATGTGTGCCAAAACTGAAAAATCATTGTTTTGAAATGTTCATAATTGAATCATAATAAAAAGGCGTGCAATTGGAAATGTGTCAAAACTAAAAAGTCCATTGTTTTTAAATGTCCATAATTGAAATTATAATTTAAAAAAGGTGTGCAATTGTGAAAAAGTGCCAAAACCAAAAAGTCCATTGTTTTTGAAATGTTCATAATTGCAATTATAAAAAAGGTGTGCAATTGCAAATGTTTGCCAAAACTAAAAAGTCCATTGTTTCTTAAATGTTCAAAATTTTCAATTATAATTTTAAAAAGGTGTGCAATTGCAAATGTGTGCCAAAACTAAAAAGTCCATTATTTCTTAAATGTTCAAAATTTTCAATTATAATTTTAAAAAGGTGTGCAATTGCAAATGTGTGCCAAAACAAAAAATCCATTGTTTTGCAATGTTCATAATTGCAATTATAATAAAAAGGTGTGCAAATGCAAATGTGTGCCAAAACTACAAAGTCCATTGTTTTGAAATGTCCATAATTGAAATTATGATAAAAAAGGTGTGCAATTGCGATTATGTGCCAAAACTAAAAATTCCATTGTTTTGAAATGTTCATAATTGCAATTATAATAAAAAGGTGTGCAATTGGAAATGTGTGTCAAAACTAAAAAGTTCATTGTTTTGAAATGTTCATGATTGCAATTATAATTTTTAAAATGTGTGCAATTGCAAACGTGTCCAGCTTCTATTTCTCAAGCATTTTTTCGCCAATCCGGTTTCCTTTTCTCAAGTTTTTTCTTTACTAGAGGCTAGAGCTGTATTTCAGCCACAAAAAAGCCATCCGCCCTCTATTTCAGCAATAAAATACTCTCATCTAGCTTCAATTTGTCCATACGGTTTGCCCGTACCATTTTGTCCGTAGCATGTTGTCCGTACCATTATCTCCGCTACCATTTTGTCCTAGAACCGTATAAGACTATCGACGTAACCCCTTAGTATGACGGCGGGCCGCACAGCGACGTGCATATCTGCAGCGTATTCTATTAGCATGAGCATCTAGCCTACGCTAAAATTGATTTCGATGCCATTGATCATTGTCTAGTTTTCTTATAACGAAATAAGCCGATATGGATATTTTCTACTTTTTGCTTTGGGGGCTGCGCAACATTTAAAGACAATAACCATCTAGCCCTCTGGTGCCGGCACTGGCGCCAGCGTCTACGCTATGATAATATAGTTGATTCAGATGCCGTTGGTCATAGTCTATTTTCTTTTTAAAGAAATTAGCCGTTATATACATTTTCCGCATTTTGCTTTGAAGGGGCTGAGCCGCATTCAAGGTGGGCTTAGCCCCCCCTAGCCCACCCCTGGCGCCGCCACTGCTGGTAATGGTTAAATTATATAGAAAGAGCGTGAAAATGTAAAGCAGGAATAAATAACATGTGTTTTTTTAGTTTAAGTGTAGCCTATAGCCTACATTGCAATTTCTCAGCTTCAGTGTGTGCATCACTATAGTGTAATTAGCCTAGTGCTTTAATTAGGGCTAAGAAATTTGCTAAGAGTCCAAAAGTAAGCTATTAAAGCTATTAGTTAAACATAGGTTTCAATTTTGCAGGGCAAGTGCCCATCTTGCGCCTACATGTATGTGCAGGCGTCCATGTTTTCGAATACAATTATTACCGACTGTGCCTTTGCCTGTGCCTGTACCTGTGCGTGTGCCTTTGCCTGTGCCTGTGCAAAATCTAAGAGCGCTCCGTGCAGCTTCTTTTTGGGTTTTTGTTTTGCAATGGGCTATGGACGAACAGGTTTGTGTAAAATGCAAAATGGATATCGCGTAGTCCATTCTATTTTATTTACGGATTTCATCACAGCAGGCCCTTACAGTCTAATCAGAGGCGCTCACAGTGCGAAGAACCCCTCGAAAAGAAGTCTTAATACAACAGGAAGTTGCAGTGGCCCCAGATAGGAACTGCATGAGCACGAGTTAGCCTAAGCTTATATCAAGGCATTTTCTATTGCATGTCCTATAATTTTAACTGCGAAAATGATTTCTAAAATTGAATTTGATTAGTGTTTTTTAATAATAATTATATATTATTATTAGCCTATTATTATTATCATCATCATCGTCATCATTATCGTCATCATCGTCGTCATCATCGTCATCATCATCATCATCATCATCATCATCATCATCATCATCATCATCATCATCATCATCATCATCATCATCATCATCATCATCATCATCATCATCATCATCATCATCATCATCAATGTTATTAATAACCCTGCGCGCGGTCGACTTCGATGATGTTATTGTCAACTCTAAGACTTGTTTTAATGTTCACGAGGCTTAGCTGTTGAATTAACGTATAGGTCTATTATATCTTAACGTTCTGCAACCTATATACTAAGCCGTAACTGGTGATGACCACGATGAGTGCTAAACTTAAACATGGAAGAATTCAATAGAAGTAAAAATGGCCGACTATTCTAGAATTTACAAAATATGCATTTTATTGATGAGCCCAATGATTTATTTACTATTGCTTGTCGTTCGTTCTTGCTGCCACTGTTAAATTGGTGTCTGAAACTTTTCTTTGAAACAAAATGCAATTCAAGAAAACATCATTCATAGCCTACTCATTAGAAGACATGGTAGAATCATATGCCCTGTGGACAGCTGGCTGACAGAGGAGGACCCGCAAAGTTGTCGCAGCACCCGGGTCCGCACTAACCATAATGCGGGCCTGCATACATACATGGTATTGCATGGTATTTTATCGATCAATTTACGAGGCGCCTCTCGCATCGCACACCAATCAGAAGCGTTCCCATTGCAAGAGACAAAGATAAAATAAAGTCGTTTTGAGACAGCCGAAAGACATGCTTCTGGTACCAGCTAACACTGAAGAAAAGTGTGATTGGAGGGAGAGACAGAGACAGATAGACAGATAGACAGACAGACAGACAGAGAGACAGAGACGAAGATACGGAAAGACGGAGACAGTGAGACAGGGATACATGCAAACAGAGACACATAGCGAGAGAGAGAGAAAGAGAAAGAGAGAGAAACAGAGACAGAGGCACAGAAATAGACAGACAGAGACAGAGACAGAAGAAAGAGAAGAGAGACAGACATACAAACATACAGACTGACAGAGCTGAATCCAGAGTGCAGGACCCACGAAGGCAAAAGATCGAACATTTGCCAAAGCACTTCTTGCTCACGGTAAAGGAGATCATGTGTGTCGCGTGAGCGTGGTGGACGAAGAGAGGATGTTGAAGTTCGCAGACGGATGAGATTACGAAGACACATGGGCTCTAGGCAAGAGTAAGACCGGTAAATAAAAGTAAGAACCTTGAGCTGGATTCTAGTGGTAAGGTGTAGTCAGTGAAGGTGATCCTAATGTTATATGAAACAAGAATGATTGTGTCAGACCAGCGACAAATTCGGGCTACTAATCTGGCGACTGCATTTAGAACGGTCAGGAAGGCCAACCAAGACGGAGTTGCAGTAATCAGAGATCGGGAGCAGGCGAAGGCATGTGGATCATTATTTTATTGAGGTAAATAAATTATGGACGAGGAGACAGAGTCGGATTGCTCTAAGACGTGTCAGATGAAAGTAAGAAGCACAAGTAATATTGGCAATGTTTTCAGAAAAAGTCCTATGCATACAAGAATTATATAGCCTATAGTATAATATACATGTATAGCTATATATGTATAGTATATACATACATTATACATACATGAAACAAACAAACACAATATATGTATGCTTGCATTCATACCCGATTTCCGCGTTTCTAGTTCTTTCCTGACTTTCTCCGCGTTGGTTTCTGCTGTCTTCAGTGTCGCTTTACATCTGTCCAATTCTTCCACAAGTTTGCGATTATTGGCTTGAAGCGAATTGTTGGTCGCTTTCTCTTCATCAAGTTCCTTCTTTAGTTTGTCGATGCCGACTTGAAGTTCGTTGATTGTTATTCTATTGTTGTCCAACTCTTGTTTTAGTTTTTCTACGTGCTCTTTGTAATTAGCCTTTTCTTTTTTTAGCTCTTCTTTTAAGGTCTGCGCTTCCTTGTTTACATTAATTCTCTGCGGTTCAGTTGTTGATTTCAAACTTCCTTTCACCGACTTTTCATTTTCGATTTCCTTTCTCAGCAGATCAGTTTCATTACTTTTTTCGGCTAATAGAAACTGCTTATTTGGATTCAAGTTTCCTTCTCCTAAAAAGAGTAACTTCGGTTTTTGACTCTGACAACTCAAGATTCATTTTATTTCAAACTACTTAACACCCACCAACAAGTTACTTTCCAGGCATTTTGTCCAAAAGACATTTGCGTGAAATATGAATTTTTAATTTTTAATTGCCAGTGTATCAGGGTGGGCATAAGAATATTAATCCCCTAAGGTTGTTTGCCGCATCTTGGCAAGAAATAAGTGTTTTAGAATAAATGTTTACAGGCTTACAAGTGGACCTAATTAAAATTTACGCTCAACAGCTAAATGCAATATTATCAAGCCATATCTCAAATAATTGTTATCAGAGAAACTTGATATTGCTTCGCAATTTGGATTCAATGTGTCCACCACGGTTTACTGTCAATACCGCGCACACAATAGCGCGCACACAACACCGCGCACACAATACCGCGATTTTCATTACCGCGCACGATCGTTACCGCGCACGATCGTTGCCGCGTTTGTTTGCGAATTTGTTCATTCCAGCTTCTATTTCATACCTATAAATACCTTCATCCAGCTTCTATTTCTCGCTCGTTATTTTTGTCAATCCAGCTTCTATTTCAGACATAGAAATACCTTCATCCAGCTCTAATTTCTCATGCTTTATTTTCGTCATTCGAGCTTCTATTTCACCTGTAGAAAACCATCATCCAGATTCCATTTCTCTTGCGTTTTTCATCAATCCAATCTCCATTCCACCTGTAAAAAAACTTTCATCCAGCTTCCATTTCTCAATGCGTCACAATCGGATTGACGAAAATAGTATTTTTATATATGAAATAGAAGCTGGATTAACGAGAATAACGAGCGAGAAATAGAAGCTTGATGAACCGAAAATGTGCACCCTTGTACGATAAAATACGGAAATTGAAGAAATTCGCAAACAAACGCGGTAAGGGTCGTGCGCGGTAACGATCGTGCGCGGTGTTGAACGTGCGCGGTATTGAAAATCGCGGTATTGTGCGCGCGGTATCGTGTGCGCGGTATTGTGTGCGCGGTATTGACCGGATACCGTCCACCACCACTGTCCACCCATGTTCCGAACTCTTACCCGTCTCATCTGATCCTCCACCTTCCAATACTAGACCCGCCTTAGCAGCTGTTCTGCCCACTGTGATCCTATGGCAGCCAATACAGACCCCTTCTGGACTACTCTTACGGACACCCATTTTGACTCAACACAGCTCTCGTGAGTAAGCTGTGACCCCGCGCTTGGCTTTCGATTGGCGCTTTGAACGTTTGGAGATTGCGATTACGATTAGCCTACTTGCCTCGTTTGCGCTTTGTGAATAATAAATAATTGTAGACTACAACGTTGCCCTACCTTCTGTAAGATAATCCGATAAACGGTGGTTAGTTTTCCTTAGAAAATCGCGAACGACCAAAAAAGCTCTTGGATCATTTCCGGTCCGTAGAAAATTCAGTAGAGCCCAACATCGATGACGAGACCCTATATTCTTGCTACATATTTCTTGCCATTGTTCGGTGGAAATAATGCTTTCTTGCTTCAAGTATTCACTCAGTAAATCAGGATCAACACCTCCTGCAAAGGCTTCGTAATGCTTGAGCACACGATGTCGAATTTTATCATTCTCCGTCGACATTTGAGCTGAAATTGAAATTTCCAATATTAGCTAATCCAAAACTAAACTACTTACTTGAAAAGAGGTAATTCGGTGCAAGACCCAGTTTGGACTTGAGTTCCAGAGAAAGGACTTTAGGCCTATACTGTATGTGGGCAGATAGAGGAAACCAGTATAGTTGGTTGACCGTAATCGGTTACCGGGTATATATGAAAATACTTAGGAAGGCGAGGAATCAATCGTGCAGGAGCAATAACGACAGATTGAACGGGAGACAGACGAACCTTTGGAAGACCAATAAGAAGGGAATTACAGTAATAAATTGTGGAACACACAAATGCATGTTCTCTGGATTCATTCATTCCTTCATTCATTCATTCACACACTCATTCACAGAACAGTTTTTAAGTGCTTATAGAATGTGTCAGAGAGTGATCTATAGGGAACAGGCGCAGCTCAATTGGGAGGCAATGGATGTCATGGTAGAAAGGGAGACAGATCTGCGAATGGCACTGAGACGACGGTGGGGAAAGTAAGAGGCGCGTGTAAAGTTGGTTACATGTGTTGAGAATGTCAGTAAGTAAGTTGTCAAAAGTGACACCTAGGTCACAAATAGAAGTTGAAAATTTAAATTGCTGAAAGGTCTTAGATATAAAAAGTCGATTTTTGGAATTTGCTGGAGAGTGCTATGCCAGATGAGTTGAGTTTTGCTAGAGTTAAGTGAAAAGCGATTAGAAGACATCCACAAGTGGTGCAGGGCCTCAAAATGGCGAATTAATGTGAGTTGAGAAAATAACAAAACAAAAAGATATGGTTAAGATTGTTTACCCAACACATATAGCTAATGTGAAATTTGCTTAATTTTTTTAGCATAGGCCCTACCCACAAGTCAATGCAAGGTTCTACTACTGCTACCACCACTGTAACTCATCTACTGCTGCTATTACCACTTATAGTATTTTTATTAACTGTTTTTTATGATCGATACAGGTATTTTCCATGAAAAGATTAAACCTGCTTACACAGGAATAGTTTTGCAGTTCCGTTATGCTTGGGCAGGCCTGCATTAAGGTAGGTGCTAAGGGTGCTGCAGCACCCGGGGCAGGAATTAATAAAATGTGTTTTTTTAGTTTATGACATTGTGTAGCCTATAGCCTACATTGCAATTTCTCAGCTTCAGTTTGTGCATCACTATAGTGTAATTAGTGCTTAATTAGGGCTAAGAAATTTGCTAAGAGTCCAAAAGTAAGCTATTAAAGCTATTAGTTAAACATAGGTTTCAATTTTGCAGGGCAAGTGCCCATCTTGCGCCTACATGTATGTGCCGGCGTCCATGTTTTCGAATACAATTATTACCGACTGTGCCTTTGCCTGTGCCTGTACCTGTGCGTGTGCCTTTGCCTGTGCCTGTGCAAAATCTAAGAGCGCTCCGTGCAGCTTCTTTTTGGGTTTTTGTTTTGCAGTGGGCTATGGACGAACAGGTTTGTGTAAAATGCAAAATGGATATCGCGTAGTCCATTCTATTTTATTTACGGATTTCATCACAGCAGGCCCTTACAGTCTAATCAGAGGCGCTCACAGTGCGAAGAACCCCTCGAAAAGAAGTCTTAATACAACAGGAAGTTGCAGTGGCCCCAGATAAGAACTGCCTGAGCACGAGTTAGCCCAGGGGTCTCAAACACGTGGCCCGCGGTCCGCATGCGGCACGCGAACCCGATTAATGCGACCCGCGAACAACCTCTTGGTTTTTGATTTAAAAAAATAGAAATCGGTTTAAAAGAATTTTGCAGTTTCTTTACGATATGAACCAATGTTTAAACTGCTCTCTACTTTTTTGCTGTGGACATTGAGTCCCCAACAGCAGATATAGGCATATATGCAGGGTATCCGGTCAAAGCCGCGCACACAAAACCGAGCACACAAAACTGCGCGCACAAAACCGCGAATCCCAAAACCGCGCACGATCATTACCGCGCTCTTCATAACCGCATTCAAGTATTTCAACATGCATCAAGCTTCTATTTCCTATCTAAAAGTACCTTCATCCAGCTTCTATTTCTCATGCGTCATTTTCGCCAATCCAGCTTCTAGTTCTTATCTAAAAATACCTTCATCAAGCTTCCATTTCTCATGCGCTATTTTAATCCATCAAGCCTCCATTTCATCTCTAAAATAATTTAATCCAGCTTCCATTTCTCAAGCGTCTGACCAGTTGTCTGTAGACCAGTTGTCGTGACACCGCTTAAATAGAAGTTGGATGAAGGTATTTTTAGATCTGACATAGAAGCTGGATGCATGTTGAAATACTTGCATGCGGTTATGATCGTGCGCGGTAATGATCGTGCGCGGTAATGATCGTGTGCGGTCTTGTGATGCGCGGTTTTGTGAACGCGGTCTCGTGTGCGCGGTTTTGTGTGCGCGGTTTTGTGTGCGCGGTTTTGATAGTAAACCATATATGCAGATGGAATTAGTGCACCTTCAGTGCGATGCAACGCCGAAGCAGAAGTATGCTACAGCGAAGTTTTATGCTGGTGTCGAAAAATGGAGTATCTCCGTAATAATTATTGTATCTCTCCAGATGATGAGAAGTTGAAAAATGTCACTTCCGCCGCAAGTTCCGCGTGTGTTTATTTTTGCAAATTAACTTCCATTTGCTTGGTTTTTAACAATGACACTAACAGGTAGGCCCTATGTTTAATCCTATAATTTTGATGACTTTGGTCTAGAGGACTTAGAACACTTAAGAACACTCAGAGTCTCTTGGCCTAACTAAGTTTGAGATGAATTACTCTGAACATTGCTTAGGATACTTAAAAAATTATAGTCTTTTGCACATGGGCGGAGTTTATCAGGGGGGGGGCGTGGCTAAGCCTTCCCAAGAAGACCCAGATTAATTTTTTACCGTGTAAATGGTATCTTTTCCGGGCTTAGCCCACTCCCCCCCCCAAGAAGGCTTTAGCCCCTCCAAGAACGGAATCCAAACTCCGCCCATGCCCATGCATTTTTCGATAATTGGGATAGAATATTTTTTCAATTTAGTTTGTAATACCATTATAGTTACAGTTAAAATATAATATTATGTGAATTTTACAGGGTCATATCATCATTACAGTATTGTATGCTGCAATGACACATAACTTTTAGTTTCACGTGCACGAGATTATTTTTATGTTGCGGCCCGCGAGTCATTAGAAATTTCCAAATGCGGCCCACATGCTGACTTGAGTTTGAGACCCCTGAGTTAGCCTAAGCTTATATCAAGGCATTTTCTATTGCATGTCCTATAATTTTAACTGCGAAAATGATTTCTAAAATTGAATTTGATTAGTGTTTTTAATAATAATTATATATTATTATTAGCCTATTATTATTATCATCATCATCATCGTCATCATCGTCGTCGTCATCATCATCATCATCGTCATCGTCATCATCATCATCATCATCATCATCATCATCATCATCATCATCATCATCATCCTCAATGTTATTAATAACCCTGCGCGCGGTCGACTTCGATGATGTTATTGTCAACTCTAAGACTTGTTTTAATGTTCACGAGGCTTAGCTGTTGAATTAACGTATAGGTCTATTATATCTTAACGTTCTAAAACCTATAATTAATCTTAACGTTCTGCAACCTATATACTAAGCCGTAACTGGTGATGACCACGATGAGTGCTAAACTTAAACATGGAAGAATTCAATAGAAGTAAAAATGGCCGACTATTCTAGAATTTACAAAATATGCATTTTATTGATGAGCCTAATGATTTATTTAATACAGCTGTACCCGGCCACGCGTTGCTGTGGCTGAAAAGACTGTCCAGTGTCCAACCCTCCCTTCCTAGGTCCCCTCCCCATACCCCTCCTCTCCCGTTCCCCTCCCTTCCTCCCTCCCCTCCCCTCTCTCCGTCCCTACCTCTCTCCCTCCGTCTCTCCCTCCCTCTCTCCTTCCCTGCATCCCTCTCTCCCGTTTCACTCCCTCCCTCCTCTCCGTCCCTCCCCTTCCTCCATCCCTAGAAATGTGTGCTTTAGAAAGACGCGGCGCGGAAAACGGCCGCAAATTGACGATTTTGTGAAAACCGACAGCAACATTGCGCTAGAAAAAGACACACTTTTTAGAACGCGCCCGAGATACGTTTCCTTTGACAAGTAGCTTAGTTGCATGGTATATATATTATAACACTGATAATATTGTCCGAGCGATTTTATCTAGCCTACATCTTCGCCTCATTGAAACTAAAAGTATTGCTTAGCAAAGTGAACATGAAGGTTAACGTTCAAGATATAGGCGATCAAAATCAAGCCTCGAATGTTATAATATTACGCTGACTGCAACTTATTACATGAAAAAGGAATTTAAAAGTGGACTAAACGAGGCTATCAATTTATGCAAAATTTTCTGGTTCCTGGAGATAATAGCCTACTGTGAACAGTCCGAAAGATTAGGCTACTCGACAGATGATGTCCTAGGCCTTGTCATCTTTTATGGGCAGTTCAAAGTCATGCGGTGAGTAGCCCAGAGTCGACGGCCTACGAACTATAGGCCTGATTAGTCCTATTATACAGTACATTTATTAAGTGCTTGTTTATCAGCAATATTAAGTTTTGGATATGAGTACAGAATACAGAGGTAGGCCTACAGAGGAAAATAAGAGAAGATAAACAAAAGCAAGTTGAAGACATGTGCGAGGACTTGGAGGAATCAAACATAAGAGGAGATATCAGGAAGGTTTATCAAGTAGTAAAGACACTGACAGGGAAGTTCAGACCACAGCTGATCTGTGTAAAATCAAAAACAGATGAAGAGATTACAAAGAGAGAAGAAGTAGCGGAAAGATGGAAGGAGTACTGTGAGGAGCTGTATGTAGGCGAAGACACATGTAAAATAGGGGAGAACACGCAAGGGAACCTGCGCCGTTGAGATCAGAGATAGAACGCGCGATAAATGAAGCAGCAAGAAGGAAAAGTGCCGGGCCAGACGAGGTACCAGTGGAGTTGTTCAAGTTTGCGGGAGATACGGCAACGGACAGAATGCATAGGATATGTGTGGAAGTGTGGGAGACGGGGGAATGGCCGATGGATTGGACGCAGTCAATATTTATACCAATACCAAAAAGCGGGGATTTGAAACAATGTAAGAACTACAGGACCATTGCACTAGTCTCGCACGCGAGCAAAATCATGTTAAAGATCATACTGGAAAGAATAAGAAGACGTACAGAATCGGAGTTAGCGGACGCACAGGCGGGGTTTATGCGTGGCAATGGGACAAGAGACCAGGTGACGAATCTTAGAATTATAATGGAAAAGATGAGAGAGCACCAACAAACGCTACACATGTGCTTTGTCGATTTTAAGAAGGCATTCGATTGTGTCACATGAGCAACTATGGTTATCGATGATTGAAATGGGCTTTCCACCACATATTATCAACCTGGTAGCTGAATTGTATAGTAAGGCAAGGGTAAAAATTGGCGGTGTAATTTCGAGTGAGTTCAGGATAAGAAGGGGTGTTAGGCAGGGGTGTGTGATTTCGCCATCTTTGTTTAATATACTATCAGAAATGGTCATGAGGGAAGCACTGAAAGGATATGCAGGAGACATTCAAATTGGAGGAAGAAGGGTAACAAACTTGCGGTACGCGGAAGACATAGTGCTAATGGCAAGCACAGAAGCAGAACTGCAGGATCTGGTGTCTCGCTTGGACAGGGAAGGTCGAAAGAAAGGACTGGAGATGAACATGGGGAAGTTCCCAGTGGCGTAGCAAGGTCTTGGGGGGGGTCCTGTGCAGAACTTAGTTGGTGGGCCCTTAAATGCTTGAAACCACATTCGATTTCAAACAACAAAGCTGTGCAAAACGCCTGGTTCCTTTACGATATTTGCATATTTAACACCAAAGTTAAATGAAAATAAACTAGCCATATGTTTATTAGTTTAACAAATTTATCTAATGAAGCATATTTTTCTTCATATCAGCAGAGAAAATTTGAACTAGAGTACCATACGAAAGTAATCACAAAAATTGTTTCATCTCCTGAAGTATCAATCATCAATCACCCAAAGGCCCTACTTAAATTCTCCAAGCTGTTGGGTTTGTTGATTAACAGAGCAGGAAAATGTAACGAATTTGGCAAGTGTGAAATGATTCAATCAGGTCTACGGCTAGCCTACTACGAGGGGGGGGTCTAAATCCGAAATGCTAAAATGCTCGTTTGCACGCCTTCTCTTGTGCAAAAATATCCACCACTTTTGAGGCGTCAAGCCTGAATCCATTGGTGATGTAACTGCTACGGTAGCCTCTGAAGTTCGAGGCCTACTAGGCTCTGTCAATAGGTGTCACGACAACTCGTCTACCGACAACTCGTCTAACGACAAGTGGTCTCCGGACAATTCGTCTACGACAACTGGTCTACAAACAACAGATCCAGCGCTTGAAAAATGGAAGCTGGATGATAGTTTTTACAGGTGAAATGAAGGTTGGATTGATGAAAAAACGCAAGAGAAATGGAATCTGGATGATGGCTCTTTTATAAGTGAAATAGGAGCTGGATTGACGAAAATAACGTATGAAAAATAAAAGCAGGATGAAAGTATTTCTTGGTCTGAAATAGAAGCTGGATTGATGAAAAACGCTTAAGTAATGGAAGCTGGATGAGGGTATTTTTTATATCTAAAATAGAAGCTGGATTGACGGAAATAACGGGTGAGAAATAGAAGCTGAATGAAGGTATTTTTAGATATGAAGTAGAAGCTGGATGCATGTCGAAACACATGTATAAAATCATTAATCAAGCTTCCATTTAAGCTCAAAAACCATTTTCATAAATCCAGCTTCTATTTCATCAATACTATTCGTTTGTAGACCAGTTGTCGTTAGACCAATTGTCCGGAGACGAGTTGTCGGTAGACCAGTTGTCGTGGAACCCTGTCAATATCCATGTCAACCCAGGGCCGGATTAACCAGTATGCCATGTCTGCCATGGCGGCGGGCCTCCCGTCGTCAGGGGGGCCCCCGTGCGAGAACAACAAGAATTTTTAATGTGTATTTTCCCATTTATTCAACTTCACTTAAAGGACAGTGTCTAAATTATTTATGTCAACTGCTGATTGATTTTTATGAGCGAACAATGCACTTCGGGCCCCTATAGCCTAACTCCTAGAGTACCGGTATAAGATCCATGGCATAATATTATAATTGTATTGGCGAAAGCAAACGATGCAACAAAACAAAATATTTCAACTTTCCAGTGTTCAAAAAAGGCGAATAGCCAAAGAAACCCTCTGGTAGGAAAACATATAGCGTATATTCCTCTGTTCCAAAACTGGATTTTTTCATAAACTCCAGATTAGGGTGGTTCTAAAAAATGAAAGTGGTTTAAATTTATTCTCCAACCCACCATTTGGTGACGCCAGGTGTTAGTAGGTCACAGTTAAAAAATTGTAAGAAAATATTAATATTTAGGACTGGCGCGGAGCTGACGAAATTTTCATAATTTCCTAATGGTTTTCATCAAACTTATCAAGACATAGGCACACGGCAATGTTAGTAATGAATGCATACTAGTCCACCACAAATTCTGAGGTATGCAATTTAATTAATTTTCCAAATAATGTTACTACAGTCATGTCGGAATGAGTAAATTTTTGGTAGTTTTAAGACATTGATCGCAAAAATTAGGTGACAACAATGTCATGAAAATGTAGCCGAGAATATCAACATTTTCCGATGAATTTGTCAGTCATTCGATTTTTACTAACTAGATGGTTGCCGTCTTGGTTGGCTCATAGCATTGCCTCTTGTGTTTCCCTACGACCTGTAGCCAGAACACTGCCTTTGTTCTGCAGTTTGTGCTGGCGAAGAGTTAAGTTTTTGAACTGAAGTGTCTACTCAACTTCAGCGATACAGTTAACCACTTTAACGGATTTGAGAATCACATGGCTCTTTTATTACATTCGAGCTCCAATAATGATATGGGTTTGGATCATACTGTAAAAAGTCATAAGACAGTTCCAAAGAGTTGAAGAATGTCATGAGTGATTTAACGACGGAAATATAATATTGTGGAGTCCTGTTTTGCTACAGGTTCATTGAATGATGGGATTCGTTCTAATGATCTCACATAACCTTAATTTTCGTTTAAGGTCATTGTCATGAGTCTCCTCTCATCCGCTTAAAAATGATCGTCAAAAAACGTAAGCCCAACGAGTAACTCAGGCAAGTCCTAGAAGTGAAAACTAAACGTGTTTGTGACAACCTTAGCAACCTCCCTGTTCTTGTCTGTGGGCAGCATGTATAGCAAATTCGTGTCATGTTGGGGATAAACTGTTGACGCTGCGCTCAGGAAACAGTAGTCCTACTTGGTTTATAATATCATGTGAGTCACAAAGAGTGACACTTTCTTCAGATATTTCCAGACTTGTTCGCCACACGAAAGACACGAGACTTCCGTGATTTCGTTGATACTGGCAGCAGACCGTGTCAAGGTTCATATTGTGAGAGGAACATCCACATTTTAGATGTGTAAATGGCTTTGACCATCATAAAGCCCGACGCACAGCTGCTGGATAGCGGAAACATAGTCGATGTGGTGGAATGTCACCGAGATAAATGGCAGATAGCTCAAGAAATTCATCAGAAATCATCACCGCAAACTCAATAACCTCGTCCTTCCATGGGACCTGGTTGTCATCTGCTCATCCTCTGTGGGTGTGGAAAAGGTGGCCTGATATATAATGGGCCGGAAATCTTTAAAGCGACTTGATTGTTCCATATTGGAAAAATGTGGATGTATCATGAGGACCTAAGACCTTTTAAACATGATTTCAGAATTGTTGTGGTGGCATGCTAAATTTAGGAGCTCTCAACCTAATTCTCTTTCCGACAATGAGCACACACCATTTTCGGAAGTCTTAAAAATTTAGCGGCACTACCAACTAAACAACTTGGAGTAGCAGCTTGACTTGGTACTTTACTGTTTAGTTTTTTCTTTCCCGCTGTACATTTCATTCAGGACTTCATCTTTTGCGCGGCGATGCTTATCAGGCTAAGCACCGTCTTATCTGCGTGCGCTCTGCCTCCCAGTTTTCACTTGCATAGGCCTCTGCGCACTGCACTTTGCTGTTAGCGGTGACTCAATGGTTATTTTCACTCTTACTTTGACAATGCAGAGCCATTCCTTCTCTGTGGTTGGTCGAACAACCTGAAGCTTGATTATATATTCGACACCTTTCAAACTGTTTTCAGTTTTAAAAACAGTCGAATACTGTTTTTCGCTTGGATCTTGGCCGGGAGCGCCTCTGAGTAGGCATCCTGAAAGGGCGATATATAAATTCTGATTTATTGACTGATTGATTTACTGACCAAGACAAATTTTATTCTAAAAAGTAAGTAGCAAAATAGTTCATTATTCATAAGTAAGGATTTGCCGAAATATGCGCAATCATCTAAACTTCAGCTGGTTCGCGCCAGTCCTAAATACGTCTGGAATTTGAAAATATTTTGGGTAAAGACTCTCCATAAGTCGTATCACCATTAGGTGGGTTGGAGAATAAAGAATAAACAACTTCAAAAGTTGCCATTGTCGATAGAACCACCCTACTCCAGATGGGTCAAAGGGATGGATCGGCATGTTTAATGGTATTGTTCGGCCCTAAGCGCCATGCACTGAAGGTATAGGCGCAGGGATGTACACGATGGTATACGCGGATATACAGCGTGTACTCACCTCCGGGAAAAAACGGCATCGTATACTCACCTCCCGAAAAGTAGGGCATACGCTGTTAAAAAGCAGGGTACACCGTACACGCTAGTAATTTACGAAATTTCCCCAATTTGCCGAGATTTTGGCCGAATGACTAAAAAAAAGGTCGTCACAAATTTTTCGGCCCGAAATAGGTAAATTTTTCTCCCGCTCAGCGTGTACTCACCTTAAAATTTACAATTTAAAGAACCTGAAGTTTGTGAGTCTGGTGTCTTAAAGGTTACAACGCATATTTCTGCTATGGTCTCTTCTTTAGATACTGTTTCTTTCAATGACACTCTTCACCAGTTTGCCACCGCCATTTGCAGAATAATGTGAACCATGCTATAGCATGGGCGCTTGCGTAGTCGGAGACTTGGCTTTGGCTTGGGGAGGGGTGGTGAGCGAGCAACCGGAGGACGATTGCCGAGGAGCGAAGTGCCTAGCAGCGGAGGGGCCTGGGGGGGCACATCACCTGAGCCCCATTTTTGAGTTGTTTTAAATGTCCACACTGCAACAGCCAACAGTGCAATTAATTTTAGGGTGTCATTTTAAAGACATTTCTCATCATTTCAGGGCTCATAGTCGTGATTTAAGGCTTGAAAAGCGTCTCCTATTGTTTATTTTTAAATTTCTACACTTTAATGGTAACATTTTGTCACCTCAACTTAAAAAGTTACGGTTAAAGTGTGCTAATAAAAAGTGATATAACTTTTGTTCTGTTTGAAATATTTTGATGAAATCTGGCCATCATGTGTAAATATGAATTGTCCATTTATAAGCCTGTAAAGTTTCATTTCGAAATTCTTACTTTTGGTCAGGATATTGGCAAAATAACCTATGGGCTCTTTTTTGCGCACCCTGTAGAAAGCAAGAATGCATTAGGTCCAATTTATATCTGAAACTAAGAGATCTTGAAGCGGAAATTAGGCTACGTTTAGTTTTAATCCAGGCATCTCCCGGGCTGGAGGCGGGAAC
Source organism: Lumbricus terrestris (assembly GCA_949752735.1). Taxonomy (NCBI): domain Eukaryota; kingdom Metazoa; phylum Annelida; class Clitellata; order Crassiclitellata; family Lumbricidae; genus Lumbricus; species Lumbricus terrestris. The sequence continues at coordinate 75,073,640 of OX457037.1, forward strand.
GTCACCCAGAAATATCTACCCAAAGCATTTTTAGTTGCTGTTTATATTATTGTAGGCCTATTACACGAATTCCAATGATATGCCGTGATATTATTTACCACTATACGAAAACAATGTTAAATTCTGTCAATATAAAATATGATACAATACCATTATAATTTTATTACAATGAGAATAGTTTTGCTTTTAATAATTGTATAAATAACCTACTATTTTTGTAAACAAACTGGCGCATTTCCAGCTGTTACCACTCAAATTTCAAAACTGTCAAATTTCGAAACGTTTTGTTTCTGGAACACTTAGTAAAACAAAAACGACATCGTTACTACTGGAACAGTGTGAAAGGCTTTCTGATTTGGGTAATTCTTCTTTGGTTTGTGTAATACTTGTAACAATTCTGCTAAGTGTGACCTGGTCAGCAATGCAGGACCTTTTTGAGCAACGGGAACAAGCTAATTCTAGTGCAAGAAAGTAGGGACTTATAAATTATAATTATAGCCTTCATCTTTCTGTGGTTATTCATTCTAGACTTCCTGCAATGGTCCAAAAGCAGCAGAACTGAGCTGTCTGAAATTGATACGTAAAAAGTTATTATTCTAATAATATTATTGTTATTCTTATTGAATTTTTCAATGACATACCACTCAAACAGACAGACATACAGACAGACACACAGACACACATACGGAATCTTCTTATTAATTTCATACACTGCGGTTAAAAAAGTAAGCCAAACTATTTTTCATACATATCTAATGCTAAAAGTTTCCAAATGTTAAGAGAATTGGACCAAGAATAAGATTTAAAAATTTTATGAGATAAAGTTGAACGGATAAAAAGATATGTAAGCTTATCTTTCAACTTCATATGCGGAAATATCAGTTTACAAGCAATTTTCTGCTAGAGCCAATGAAATGAAAGTCAAACTGCTTTTCTTATATCTCTTATGCCTGATGATTAATCATTCTAAAATTTATCAACTATGTAGAGAATTGAACTAACAATATGATTCCAACAGTATGGTTTGAATATTTAATTAAATAAGATGCTCAAAATGTCCTCCTGCTTGCACGCAAACCTGGAGGCTTTGGCGCCATTTAGGCAGCAGCATCATCGATTATCCTCTGGTCAAGGCCATACCACACTTCCAACAAGCAATGCTTCAGATCGTTTATATCATGGATTGTTGTCCGGTCTTGCAACACTTTATAGTCGGCAGGATCCTAATCTGGGCTGTTCGGAGGCCATAATGAGGGAGAAATTAAGTCTGATGTCTCTCTTGTCATCATTTCGATGGTTTCCTTAACTCTGTAGGCTGGGGCACTGTTCTTTTGAAAAACAAAGCCGCCTTCTGGGGCTAGATTTCTGATTACAGGCAGAAGATGTTCATGGGCGGAGTTTATCAGGGGCTAGAGGGGCTAAACCCCCTCCCCAAGAAGACCAAGAGTCATTTTTAGCCGTGTAAATGGTATCTTTTCTACTCGAAACATACGAATGACTAAAAAAAGTCAGCAACATTTTTTGGCCGGGAGAATATTTCTCAAGTTTTCTGGACCGAGTCTCACCCCCAATAAGTTAGCCCCTCCAAGAACGGAAACCAAACTCCGCCCATGAAGATGTTGTTACACCAGAACGTCGCGATAACAGGCTAAAAAATTACTCCAGGATCAAGGAAGACTAATTGGGAACGACCAATCGTCGAAATCGCAACGGACACCATAACTGACTTGCAGGAAACTGATATTTCAGGAGATGAAGTTGAAATATCCATATCTTTCTATTCGTTCAAATTTATGACATGATATTTTTTTAATCATATTTTGATTCAATTCTCTAAATATTGGGAAAATTCTAGTAGCCTATGATTAATCATCGGACAATAGAGATGTAAGAAAAACAGTTTGGCTTAGGCCTACAGTTCATTGAATCTAACAGAAAATTGCTTGTAAACAAATATTTCCGCATATCTCATGAAATTTCTGGAAATTATATTCTTGGTCCAATTTTCTATATATCTATAGACTTTTAGAGTGATGTGTTATCAGGCATTGGATATATTGAAGAATATAGCCTGCACACCAGATTTCCAAATAGGCCTATCTAGTTCCTTCCTGAGTTTCTCAGCGTTAGTTTCCACTGTCTTCAGCGTCGCTTTATATCTCTTCAGATCTTCTAAAAGTTTGTCATTGTTGGCTTGAAGCAAATTGTTGGTCGTTTTCTCTGCATCAAGTTCCTGCTTTGATTTGTCATAAATGGCTTGAAGAGAATTATTGTCATTCGTTTTCTTTGCATCAAGTTCCTGCCTTAATTTGTCATTGCTGGCCTGAAGCAAATTGCTGGTCGTTTTCTCTGAATCCAATTCCTGCTTTAATTTGCCATTGCTGGCTTGAAGTAAATTGTTGGCCGATTTATCTCAATCAAATTCCTGTTTTAATTTGTCATTGTTTGCTTGAAGCGAATAATATTGTTTGTTAGTTTATTGTTGTCCAACTTTTGTTTCAGTTTCTCTACGTGTGCCTTATAATAAACGTTCTCTTTAATCTGCTCTTCTCTCAAAGCTTGTGCTTCGTTGGTTGCAATAGCTGTTGCTGTTCAATTCCTGATTGCATAATCTTTTTTTCTGTCCTTTCGTAATCGATTTCATTTCCGAGCCGATCAATTTCGTCATTTAGTTTTGCTAATAGATTTTTTAAACTTATTTTATTTGACTTCGAGTTACCTTCTTCTAAAAAAACGTAGGGCCTAAGAAGAGGTTCTGTTGACTCAGCATTCATTTTATTTCCTGAATATTATGTTTATTCTATTTCCCGAGTATTTGAGACACTTCAATACGTCCCACAACCAACATTATCTAGGCCTACGCGCAAAGAGAATTTATAAATATTCTTTCGTTCTTATGTCAAAGACAAGTGAACCGTTCACTTGCGTACGAGTCAAGCGGTAACGAGATAGGCCTAATTATCAGGATGATCAATCCGCATTCGCGATGCTCTGGACCCATATAGCAGACATTGTTTCTGATCAGCCATGCGGTAATCGTCAGCTCAACGTTCGGAACATAATGGAACGACAATGGTCTATGCCATAAAAAATTTATAAATTACCTACTATTAATTTTTTTAAAGAATCAAATAGGCTACTCTCCAGTGCAATATTGACAATTGACAAAGAAAGTCACTTGCCTTGAATTTCTCCAATGAAGTTGCTGCCGTATTCATTTAAAAACTCTTCGAGTTGGTTGAAGGAGAATTTAAAATCAGGAATTTCTCGTTAAATTATGGCTTGACACCAGGCCCGCATTAAGGTAGGTGCCAAGGGTGCTGCAGCACCCGGGCCCGCAGCTTTAGGCTCCCGAAATTTCTCCCACACATCCGATATATTAGCCCCAGCCTATGAATTTGCTGAAGTCGCAGGAACTTATTGTAATTGTAAATTTATCTTTGGGAACAGGCCGGATTAAGAAATTGGGGGCCCTGTACGGGAAATTTTTGCGGATCTTCGGCCAATAATGTTGTTGACCGTTTTTTACTCGTTTGGTTGAAATTTGCTAAAAAATTTAAAAATCGGAAAATTCCCCCCCGCATGTATGTACGTATGCGCACTTGTTATAGCGCCTCTTCAAACTCTCTCTTTCTACTCAGGGGCGCTCCCGACTGCAGAGCGGACACTGCATCTGAGTTTCACGACGAAGCGCTGAGCAATTGCGAGTGAAGGACTTGCCCAAGGTCCATACGCGACGACGTGAGGTGGATTCGAACCTCGAACCTTCCGGCTTCAAGGCAACGACGCCACCACTACTCCACCGCGCCCCACAAATACATAGCCTACATGCATGCGTGGGGGCCCCTAAAGTGTGAGGGGCCCTGTTAGGCCGAACGTGTTGAACATGCCTTAATCCGGCCCTGTTTGGGAAGTATCAACAGTGATGGGCTATCTTAAATTTTGCCATGCAGGTCAACCATTTTGAATGGCTTCTTTAAAATAATAAGAGAAATAATGTTAGAAGATATGTTATTGAATAACTCTTAATTTCTTAAACCTATTATAGCTTATCATCTTCTTCTCTAGTTGTCTGCCTCCGAGGCTGGCTGAAATGTACGATGCCTCTTTTTCAAACTTTTCATAGGCCTAGCCGTTTGCCATTATCCATTACCTGTCGTGGTCCTCCTCTTGTTCGCTTCCCTTCATTTTTTTCTTCATGACCGTTCTTCGCAGTGAGTCTGCCCTCAGCCTGTGTCCTACCCACTTTCTTTGTCTCATATCTCTTCCACCGTGTATGCCTACTCTTCTCCGATAATTCCTAGACCTAGATAATTGGTGCAAGAAGATCATGGTGCTCTAAAGAGTGGTTTGCCAGGATATTATTGAAGTCTGTGAAAGAAATAGTTCTATGATGCTATATTTTATTAGACCTGAAAACAGAAAGAAGGAACTTACAAACTTTAATTTAAGAGTCACGATAAACTGAAAAGAAAAGAGAAAAACAGGAATCCAGAGAAACGGATGATAAAACATTGACATGGAGTGCACGTGGTGTTTTGATTTGAGATATGAACCATGAGAACAAGCAATATAATCACAAGAAGACCGGAATTCTTCGAAATGTGGACGTGAGAAACAATGAAGAAAATCGACTGGATGGAACATAAGCATAGGGCTTATAAATATAAATAACAATTAAAGAATCCAGTCTTTCGTTTCTTCTGCCACGTATAATTTATTGTAGACCTACATGTATAATCTACTAATGTAGGAAACTTTTCCTTAGAAGCAATAACACGAGTACAAAGGAAAAGTATCCCTTAATTGGCTGTATAGTACGTGTATAGGCCTACTCATTAGTAAACACGGCGACGGGCGGCAGAGCTATCGACCGGAGAGGGCGGGCTGCTAAGGCACTTACATCGCCATCGAGTCATTGGAACACGGGTCACACAGCTACTGTCTAATTCGTTTGCAGCCATTTTCGTATCTGTCTGGGCAAAGCCTAAAATCGAAAGCAGTATTTTATTTCTTTATGATATCGTCATGGGCGGAGTTTATCAGGGGCTAGGGGAAGCTTAACCCCCCCCCCAGAAGACCCAGGTTCATTATTTTCACCATGTAAATGGTATCTTCTCCAGGGTTTAGCTCCCCCAAGAAGGCTTTAGCCCCTCCAAGAACGGAAACCAAACTCCGCCCATGGATATCGGACTAGGATCAAATCAACAGGCCTGTTGTTGTTACCTCTTGTATATCAAAGAAGACGTCGCATAATAGGAAATCTCGATCTAAAAAATAGGAGTCTATACTGTCTTTCTGATGTATGATCTAAGCAATCTCCTCTTACATGTAGTTCCTACTAGACCTATCTGAAGACCAAGGTTGATCGCTCTAAAGCCGACGGTTAAACAAATAAGTTTTATTTTGTAGTGTTTGCTATAAGACTGTTGACTGACTGAATGCTGTGTTGACTGTAACAGTTGCTATACATGTGCTAGTCCACTATCGAAAGACCAAAGGTGCCTTTGAAGTATATGCCTACTACATTGCACGTATGGTCTACCTACCTATGCTGCAGTGCAATCAAACTTATCGCATGATGCACCACATATTGAACCTGTTTGCTGGCCATTACAGAGATAGAATCAGCGGATATCATTGCCACTTATAGGTCTACTTCGATCTTATCTTCAGTCCGCGCTGCAGTGTTTTAAAGTGGGTTCAGTCACTTTCCTGTTACCTACAATCTTCGCATTATCAATCCGCCATATAGGCCATAGCCAATCAAGTTAGAGTTCATTGCAGTAATAAGCTCTAACAATGCTCTTCCATCCACAGATCTGACACTATAGGCCTACCCCATGCATTTTCAAGGCTAACAATAATTATTATTGCTATTCATTTAGTGGTGTCAATTTATGATTCTTTGTTAATTTGAATTTCCTGTGTTCACTGCAACATTCTTGGCACAAGTTGCGCTTACAATCAGCGCAGTAGGCCCATGTAGCAGCTGTTGGAGTTTCCTTACCTCCGAGTCCCTCACTTTCGTCTAAATAAACTGAGCATAAGTCTTTTGTTTTTGTAGAGGGATCTGAAACCTTTGCCACTTGTTAAATATAACGACTGTGTAGAAATTGCTTGATCGCTAGGGGGCGATTAATGACCCAAGTAGTCGCTAGAGGCCGTTTTGGATGACACTTTATATACTTTCCTTGATAAATGGCGGGCAACAAGTGGCGTCACATGTCTGTGACAAAGTTCTTTAATGTTAATAATCTCGTTATTGAATTACAAAAACTAATCTTTTCCAATCGTTGATTTTTTTATCAGTTGTTACCTCTTGCCTATCAAAGTATACGTCGCATAGTAAGAAATCTCGATCTCAAAAATGGGAGCCTGTAATGAGTGTAGGACATCCCCCCTGGAAAAACCCCCGGACAAAACCCCCGGACAAAAAACCCCCGAACAATTCCCCCACTGTAGGACAATTCCCCCTTGTCAAATATATTGCGTGTAAGTGGTATTACTATAAAACGGCGGTCCTAAGTACGCAAGTTGGATTGATGAAAAGATTTCTCGCTAAATAGAAGCCGGATTGATGCAAAATAATTTTTACTTAAATGGAAGCTGGATTGATGAAAATATTCCTGCTTAAATTGGAACTGGATTGATGAAAATATTTTTGCTTAAATTGAAGCTGGATTGATGAAAATATTCTTGCTTAAATTGGAGGATGAAAATATTCTTGCTTAAATTGGAGCTGGGTGGATAAAAATAATTGTTATTTAAATAGAAGTTGGATTAAACGCAGTTATTGTCCGGGTTGTTGTTGCCCGGGGGGTTTGTCCAGCGGGGAAATGTCCTGCACTCGTCTTTGTAGTATACTGCATTGCACATAAGGCCTACCAACCATGCGCAATCGAATTTATCGCATGATGCACGAAATATTGAACCTCTTTGCTGGCCATAGATAATACGATACAGATATTAAATAAATTTATAATTATTATTGCCGCTGGTAAGTCTGCTTCAATCTTTATCTTCAGTCTGCGCTGCTGGTGTTTGAAGTGAGTTCAATCACTGTCGTATTATCTACAATCTTTGCATCATCAATCAGCCACACAGCCAATGAAATTGAAATAATAAGCTCTAACAATGCTCTGCAATACACTATGACGCTATACGGTTAGGCGTACCCTATAAATTTCGAATGCTGTCTGTTACAAATATAATTCTCTGCAAGTATGTTTTGGATCAGCGATGCAGCTATTATGGATAAACTGCCATGACACAGTCATGCACGCTAGATATTTGTAGATGGCAGTAACTGTTGGCCTACGATTCAAAAGCTGGTTGACCTTGATGCGTTAGCCCATTAAATGTAGCTATTCATCAGTCATACGTTACACGGTTATAGATTGTAGCCTATTGTGCAATCAAGTAGGCCTAATCCGTTTTTTGCATATTTTAAGCTATTTAGACAATTACATATTGATGAGAGATAATTTACAGTCGTGTGAAAAAGTTTTGCATCACCCATATTTCTTGCGTTTCTATGCATCATTTCTTCTGTATTAAGATGAATAATGTGCTGGTAAGCATGTGGGCGTTAATTAAAGGTTTTCTTATTGTTCGGTTCGAGTTTATAAGCATATTTCTTTAAATTTGACATGATGAAAGTTTGTTTACTACCTCGTGACTACCAGCATGAGAAAGGCCATAAATGCTTGTAATCCGCTAATGCTTGTTCTGTGCATAGTGCAATGTGTTGGGACGAAATAACCGGTATGTGTGCTCATTAGCCCTCTTTATGATTTAGAGGAATTGAAAAAGACCGTGTCTGTGTGTCAGTGATGCACCAATATTTTATTGGCCAGTCCTTGTTCTTCAACACTTATCTGCAACATTTCGGCATTGAGTGGACCAGCTTGACGAGGTGGTCATGGGTCACAATGTGGTTCCAGGCGGCAATGAGCAATTCCATGCAAGATGTTACCCTAGCGCCGGTGTAAAGGTTTCAAATTACCCCCGGTGTAAAGGTTTCAGATTACCCCCTCCTAAACATTACCCCCCTGAAAACTGTAAATTACACTAATCTTTGCATTTATTGCACTAAAAATATAAAAAAATTCATCCCGCTTCTTGCTTTTGTCTGAAGATTTTCATCCGTCATCCCACTTCGTGGTTTTTTATCAATATTTTAATCTGTAACTAAAATACTATTCGCCGCTGAAGTTTACATGGAGAAAATGGCTTCGAGGCTATTATTTTTTCGGATCAAAATATTGTAGGCTAATTCTGTCTTGGTCTTGGACCACGCGGTCTTAATCTCAGTCTTGATTTTTGAATAGGGCCTATAAGTCTTGTGCACAAAATATAGGCCTAGACACGCTGCGGCGCTGCCTAATAAATTTACGATCGTGTAGGCCTAATAATAACGTCCTGATTTAAGAATAATAAAATGAATTCACTCTACATCTACAACAATTCCGCCTCAATGCAAACATTTTCATAAAATTAATCATTAGTAGAAACTTGTACACTGTGTCCCCGATAAAGTAGAACACACAATAAAGTGTCATAACTCGGTCAAAACTTTCAGGATTTGTCTGAAATTTTAAACAGATCAACAGTGACCATATTTACACGAGATCCTAAAGCCGATTAGAAATATTCGTGAGTTTGTCAAATTTATGAGCGTTTAAAATGCAGCACCAAAAAATTGAGCTTTCCAACATGGAAAACCTGAAAAAAGTGAAATTCAGTTATATCCGGTGTTCAAACTGTCCTTATTGTTCACGAACACATGACCGTAGACGTAGACACTACTGTTTGATGGTCTAATCAATGATCACCTGGTCAAACAGCTGCCACCCTTCAATCAGACGAGCCTACGGTTATCGATGTCATGAATATTGGAACGAAAAACGCTCTCCTGCAGTACATGTACTCCGGTTCGACGTCTGGACTGCTAGGCGACCACAGCTGCGGGATATGAAGCAGCGTGTCTCCCTGGACAGATATTACTCCACTACGTTTACAGTCGTGTGTTCGTGAACAAGAACGACATTTTGAACACCGGATATAGCTGAATTTCACTTTTTTCAGGTTTTCCATGTTGGAAAGCTCAATTTTTTGGTGCTGCATTTTAAACGCTCATAAATTTGACAAACTCACGAATATTTCTAATCGGTTTTAGGATCTCGTGTAAATATGGTCACTGTTGATCTGTTTGAAATTTCAGACAAATCCTGAAAGTTTTGATTGAGTTATGACACTTTATTGTGTGTTCTACTTTATCGGGGACACAGTGTAGAATGTAGACCTAACAAAATCTTTCTGAAATGACGGACTTCAGGATTGAGTGGACTTGTTAAAACTAAGCTTCACAACGTCTGTGATTGTCATTTTTTGTATTGAGTCAATGGATCGGTGTGACTGACTCAAAATTATTGAGCTAAATAAAGTGAAGCTGCTGCTGGCTACGTACGTGACTACAAGGACGTTTAGGTAATTATTATCAAAGGTGGATACTCGAGCGGGCGCACTGTTACCCGCATTTGGTTTGTTTCGATATTTTTATCCATAGGTTTAAGAAAAACGAACAAGTCATGACCGGTTCTTGCTGATAAGACCACAGAGAGCTGCGTTCAGGTATTTTGCTAGCGATTTTCCTATTATATACTTGATCAAAACGACTCTTAATAATTCAGGGCTAAAATGAAAGGACACGTACATCTACGTGTAGGCTACACACGCTGAAATAGTATGCAGTTATATCAATAGTGAAAACGAAAGCGTTGTGGATCTTTCGGCTTCGTAGTAGGTCTAAGATGGCGGCTTCAGCTATGTGCTAAGGCTGATTCTAATTTCTTCACACTGCCCATAACCGCACAATCATGGCACCCGTAGGCGAATTCGTAGAACATACATGGATACGAGTGCAAGGCTCCGACGACCCAATAGGAAAGCGAGTTATAAATAGCGTGACCTGATTTGTAACTTTCGTACGCGAGTAAGTAAATATATTCTGATAATTCTGATAAATATAATCATATTTCACAAGGTAGTATTCACAAAAATACCTGGTTTAGTAATATTATTATATTTCAGTAGCGCAAATTTTGATGAAATGGATAAGAACGGAGCGCGTTTAGAATTTTAGTAATTAATTCTAAATCGAAAACAGGTCGGTAATGGCCTCGCTGCAAAAAAGACCGAGGAAAAGAGCGTTTAATCGGTAAATTGAAGCTGGACGAATGAAACTGCTTACCTTGGAGCTTGACGGATGAAAATGTTCTTGCTTAACTTGGAGCTGGATGGATGAAAATCTTCCTGATTAAATTGGAGATGGATTGATGAAAATAACGCTTGAGAAATGGAAACCGGAAAAAGTTTGTATTTTTACTTGAAATAGAAGCTCGATTGATGAAAATGCCCGTCCTTGAATTGGAACTGGATTAATGAAAATATTCTTGCTTAAATTGGAGCCTGATTGGTGAAAATGTTTCTGCGTATATTGGAACTGAATTAATGAAAATAACTGTTGGTTGAACAGAGGCTGGATTTTTGAAAATCACCGCTTGATAAATGGAAGCTGGATTAATGAAAAACGCTTGTGTAATGGAAGCTGGATTAAAGTATTATTATATCTGAAGTGGAAGCTGGTTTAAAGATTTTTTATATCTAACATGGAAGCTGGATTATGGTATTTTTATATCTAAAATGGAAGCTGGATTAAAGTATTTTTATATCTGAAATGGAAGCTGGATTAAGGTATTTTTATATCTAAAATGGACGCTGGATTAAAGTATTTTTATATCTGAAATGGAAGCTGGATTAAGGTATTTTTATATCTAAAATGGAAGCTGGTTTAAGATATTTTATATGTGAAGTGGAAGCTGGATTAATAAAAAAAACGCTTGGAAAATGAAGCTGGATGAAGATTCCTTATAGGTGAAATAGAAGCAGGATTGACGTATATAACGCTTGATAAATGGAAACTGGACTGTTGCTTTTCATTCATATATTTCAACATGCATCCAGCTTCTATTTAAGCTGTAAAGCCGTATATCCAGCTTTCTTTTATCAAGCGACTATCAATCAAGCATTTTTCATCGATCCATCTTCTATTTCAGATATAAATATACCTTCATCCAGCTTCCATTGAAGGCGTAAAAATATCTGATTCCTGCTTCAATTACTTAAGCGTTTATCATTAATCTAGCTCCTATTTCATATATAAAATTACCTTGATCCAGCTTCCATTTAAGATATAAAAATGCCCTAATCCAGTTTCGTTTCACAAGCGTTTTATCATTAGTCCTGCTTCCATTTCTTAAGCGTAACTTTCGTTAATCCAGATTCTATTTCACCTATAAGGAATCTTCATCCAGATTCCATTTCTCAAGTGTTTGTTTCATCATGCCAGCTTGCATTCCAGACATAAAATATCTTAATCCAGCCTCCATTTATCAAGCGATATTTTCATAATTCCAGCCTTTGTTCAACCAACAGTTATTTTCATCAATTAAATTCCATTATAGGGCATACAAAGAAACATTCTCACCAACCAGGCTCAAATTTAAGCAAGAATATTTTCATCAATCCAGCTTCTATTTCAGGTATAACAATACTTATTCCGGTTTCCATTACTACAACGTTATTTTCAGCGATCCAGCTCCAATTTTAGCAAGAAGATTTTTATCAATCCAGTTTCTATTTAGCAACGCGATTGTTTCGTGTGTCCATCTTCAATTTTTAAAAGCATTAATTTCATCAATGCAACTTCATTCAGGAGACGCTCTTTTCCTCGGTCTATTTTTGCAGCGAGGCCATCAGCAACCTGTTTTCGATTAATCACGAGTTATTTTCATCAATGCAACTTCTCTGACAAATGTACGACTTTTGACTATCTTAGGGGCAATCTCTGATCCTATGCCGCGCACGCTAATGCACTTCGTCTGGCCATCGATTAGGCCTACAATGAACCTTCTTCGCAGCGCGTATTTTTATTTCACGTTACTTGAATAATCATTAGGAGTTTTAGGACTAACTACTAAGATTGCTAAACGCGCTTCGTTCGTATCCATTTAATCAAAATTTGAGACACTGAAAAATAATAATAAAATTATTTCTAAACCAATTGCATTTAATAAGAATATTTACTTACTCACGTACGAAAGTTACAAATCAGGTCACGCTATTTATAACTCGCTTTCCTATTGGGTCGTCGGAGCCTTGCACTCGTATCCATGTATGTTCTACGAATTCGCCACCCGTAGTAACATGAAGCAGGTGATCAAGTAGGTAGCATTATCAGGAAATTTTCATCATTAGGATGGTATGTACGATTTTTGATTTAGGAATTAGTATGTATTTCTAAATATTCGAGGTCTTAATTAGCCTAATTCTATGGATTAGGCTATGCATATTTATTACAAGGTCTGTACTGCAAAATGCGATTGGCAATTGGGCAAATAGATAATAATAATATTCTTATCCTATCTTATAAAGTAGATGTTTTAAACATATAAACACTCGACCAGTCTGCCTATTATTATTATTAGCCTATACACGAAGAACCGTCCGTGGTTAAGTGACTTAAGTCTATCGAAGAATGTGGGACGTGTGCGCTTTCATGCTCCAATAAAATTTTAAAAATCAGAATCAATCTGAGTCAATGTACATGTTGATACGGTCTTACATTAAGATTGCGTAATTAACTACCAGCTAAAGCTGCAGAAGTTGCATAATCTGACTAGGCTATAGGCTTACAGCCGCTTACTGCACTTGACTGTAAAGTCAATGGCTATGCGACTGATTGATAATGTGTAGATAGCAATAAATGAGAAACCGAGAAAAAGCCTTTACAACATGTTTATTAGATATAGGCCCCTAAATTTATATAATATTGCCTCTTCGAGTTATCTACCTAGAGACGCTCTCTGCATTAAGGTGGAGTGAATTTTTTTTTTTAGAATTTCAAAATGCCCTGGTGCGGGAAAGTTGCATTATGATCTAAGAAGTTCATATGAATTTTTTTAAAATTTTATTCCTTCTTTAAGTGGCGCCCCAACGATATAATAAATTTGCTAGTATTTGAAAAAAATCGAAATTTCTTGTTTTTCCTAGTAATGTTTGTCAACCTCTTAACCATATTGCAAAGCAAGTATTTAACATAGAATAACGCTTTTAAAGAGAATCCCTGCCTAAACTCTTTTTATTGCCATATTTAGGTGATTACAGACTGGTCATAAAAATCTACGCCATACATTATTTTTGCCGAAATTTGTCTAATGCTTAAATAATTTATATTGCTATTTTCGAGCACTCTAAAATGCTTAAGTGTAAAAATGTGCCTACTTTCTCGAGCGTTTTAATCTATAACTTCAATTAAAATGTTTGTGATTGAAATAAAATTTGAATTTAAATGAAAACATAAATTTCAATTAAGATTTGTATTAAAATCTTTCAAAAAATTAATTTCTTGATATTATCTTTTAAATGTTTTCTAAAAGTTACTCCGACTTCAAAGGAACCAAAGTTTGCAGCAAGTGGCAATCACAATCAGACTGCGAATAGCTGGTTTGTGGTTGAAGTCTTCGAAACCGATTATAGGCCCAGCTCGTCAAAATGTAGGCCTAATGGACAAGATAAAACTCTATCACTACAAGTATAAAAACTAACTTGCTCAAGCCATATAAATTGCGGAAATATGACCAGAAATACATATCTAACATTGAAGAATTTGCGAAGCAATCTGACATTCAGTTACTTGATATTGTGGCATGTAGGCCTATTAGTATATGGAGATAAATAATTGCACGTGTGCAAAAAATACAAAAGTTCAAATGGCAAATAAGTGTCTTAAGTTTTCCTTCGCTCAAGTACAATCTGGTATTTTCAGTTATTTGGACTCAGAAATGGCAAGCCATAATAAGGAATCAGACACGTATCAAATTCTTCAACAGACAATCATCGCTGATATTATTGTCAACAGTGTTAAACAACAAAGAATCGGAAGATGAACCAATTACAATTAACTCCAAACAATATAAAAGTGAACTAATACGTTCAGATTTAGGGCTGACCTTCTTTGGCTCGTGAATGATACATACAAAGTCATACATGGCATTTCTGATCGTTGTGCTGCTTTCTGGCAACAGCAGTTTTGTCAATTTTACAAGATGTTGGTGTTGTGCACAACATAGATTAATCTATGGCGATCTCTAGGATAGGCCTATATTAGTAAAGTTCGAAGAGAATGGTTAAAAGTTCAAAAACGTCCACAGTGTAATTCCGTAAAACAACTATCTGGATTGTACCTCGATGTGCGTAAAGATAGGACCAGAGTGCAAATGAAAAATGGCAATAAATCGTGTTTTAAAATCATTCCTGAAGATCACATAGCACTTGTGCTTGAAACCATTTTACAATATCTGGGTCATGCTACTCAGGACTGAGAGTCGATAATCTAAAAATATTCATACAAATATCACCAAGCGTTTGTTAGATAATAAAATAGCAACAGTTACTGAAGATTTAGTTGCCATTGGTTGCGACTGAACTAATGGCAATACTGGTGCAGTTGGTGGGATCATGAGTCTTTTGGAAATACAACTTGGTAGACCACTACATTGGTTTAATTGAATGTTGAATGCCAATGAATAGACTCTGCGGCATCTAATTCAAAGGCTAACTGGTGGAACACAAGGTCCAACATTATTTTCAGTAAACATAGTCAATTCTCTAGGACACTGTGATTCATTATCTGAAACATTGCAACGCAATTGAGTTAGAGAACTGCCCAAATATGGAAAGAATCAAATTAAGTACCGATCAGCAACATTTGAACAATACAATTACTAAATTATGCAAAGCTGCATCATGTGGCATTTGTTCACCAGACATAGATCTCTACTTTCAAAAGCCAGCTCCTGTTAGCCACTGAAGGTGGTTGATAACAGCAAATCCCAAATAGAATTTTGAGACTATAGGAACGGAAAGTCCAAGTGATAATCTGTTAGTGTGAGAGTCTATACATCAGTCTGGCTTCCAAGCACCTGCGGATGATGATAAAATAATCCAGATACTGCAACATAATTTACGAGACATTGTAGTTGAAGTTATTAAAGGAAATGGATATTTCGCCATGCAGAAAATATACTAAGTACTTGCAATGTTTGTTCAACGAAAGATCTCATATCCGTGAGCTAGAATGCAGACAAATTCTTGTTGCAAGAGTTGAAAAAGCATCATTATCAAAAATCATGAAATTATTTCGAGTAGGCTTAGGACTAAGCTACTCTTACTCGACTTTCATCCTGAAGATATAGCCTATATTGACCAAGTCGAATGGCAAATAATAGATCGATATGAGCCACCTCTCATGAAACATGTTGCAGACAAGGATGTAGCAAATTGTGTAAAATGTACATAAACTAAATCAGAGTTTTGCATAATTTTGACTTAAGAGAAACCTCTTAAATGATAGTGTATTTTAGAATACGGAATATGATAGTTAATTCTGTCATCATTATGCAGCATTGCAACAATGGTTTGTTGTCCTAAGTTGCCCATGGCTAAAAGCACATTTTAACGAAAAATTGCAAATTTTGTCAAAATTGTTCGATTTTCTTCATCGTTGGGGCCCCACTTAGAATAGGAATAAGTTCAACATATTTTGCACAGCAACTAACCATATCATAATACAACTTTTGCACACCAGGGCATTTTTAATTTCTGACATAAAAATTTTCACCATTGCATTCACTCCACCTTACTCTGCATGCGCTGGTCTACAATATGGCGCTAAAATAATGTCATTTCAACCAACAAATAGATCTACGTCAATTAGTAAAATATATCGCACTACATTGTGGTCGCCTTCGGCGGGCTCACCCAGACGCGTAGAACAACCAACGGCTTGGCGTCGACAGCCAGCAGAAACCATGGGTGGATGTCCAGAGTTTCTGGACGAAGTTGCGTCGAATAGAGTAGCGCAGAGGTTTTCAAACTGTGATACGCGCACCCCTGGAAGTACGCCATGTGTCGTTAAGGATTACACGAATTTTTTTAAAAATACATACTTTTTTTATCAGTTTATGGACTTAATGAAAGTTTTATATGTTCATCTTTCTTTGACTAGTCATGACTTTTAACGTTGAAGCGTCAGAGTATCGTCATCCATAATAATTTGGGTCTGCTTAGCTGCAGAGGCCTACTATATTTTACGCACAGCATATTGGGGCCGTCCATAAAGTACGTCACGCTATTTTTGACCATTTTTGACCCCCTCCCCCATGTCACAAACTGTCACAAATCTCGGAACCCCCCCCCCCTAAAGTACGTCACACTTTCGAACAAAAAATTAAAAAAACAGCCATTTACCTAATCCTCTAAACCCTAGGATACTATCCCTAATCCCTCTGATAGTGACGTGTGTCCCTAAGCGCTTTGATAGTGACGGGAAATCAACTTTTATCCCGCCAGGCCGGGTTTTAGTCACGCCTGGCCGGGACGGGTCGGATTTTAGGTACTAAGAAAAAAAAATATAAAAGAATTTTAAAAATAAATGTGTGACGTCACACATGGCCTGTACCCCTCCCCCCTGTCACAATTTTTAACGACCACCCTAGTGTATGGGGACGATGACGCTCGACTTGTTATTCTTTCTGCGCATCTGCCAGGATTTCAGTTTGGGTGGTGGTCTGAATCCTCGCGGAGGAAAATTTCATTTTCATCCTCCAAAATTTCTGACTACCTTTTTTTGTCATCAGTCAAAATCTCATGAAATATTTTCGCTTCCATCCGCCAAAATATCTGATGACCCTTTTTTTAGTCATCGGTCGAAATCTCACGGAAATGTTCCATTTTCATCCGCCCAAACTTCAATTTTACATGGAAAACAACGGCTGGTCTTTTTTAGAGGGGCTAACCCCCGGATGTCCTTGTTTAGGGGGCTTAGCCCCAAGCCTCCTGTCGCCGCCACTGGCTCCAGGGGTCCTGCAAGGGACCTCTTCTCGGTTTCTTTGCAATTTCTTAATAGGCCTATTAAATCAAGGACGCGGCGCAGAGAGAAGACCAGGGCAGATCAAAGTAGGGTCTACCAACTTCCTAAATATATATATATATACGAATAAGTAAGTAAATACATGTATGTAAATAAATAAGAAAGTAAACGTTCTTGTTTTCTGCATTTGATTTTATTACCAGACAACCGGTTCAAAATGTAAACTTATTTCATGTTGGCCTATATCATATAAGCTTGGTAGTGGCAACATAATTAGGTGGAAGCTACATAGAACGTTTTATGACATTGACCTTTAATTAGTTGCTCACCGCATTTCAACCGTCAATATTATAGGCCTATCCAGTAGGGTGGATTGAAAATTTTTTTTCTCGAATTTCCAATTCCAATAGTGATCAAAAGTTGCCTATGGTATCACAGAATTGCTACAAAAATTTGACCTTCCTATGTTGACATCTTCTACCCTCTACCGGACGATTTAAGGACGCCATATTGATTTTCAGGCATTTTTAGACCAGGCTTGGAATCTGAAAATTGCACTGTTAGAAGTAAATCATGTAAAATTTGCTAACTGGTGTTTCTAGACTAATTTGACCCTCCTGAAAACGAAAATCACGGTTAGCAAGCTGGATTTTTAGCGGTTCCATGGGGAAACAAGATGGCGGACAAAATGGCTGCCAATTGCTTCAAATGACTATCAATCAATCAATCAATTCGCTTTATTGCAACCAGAAAACAAGATGACATCAAAAACAGAAAATATGCATGCATTGGCTACAAAGTAAAAGTAAAAAAAATTAAATTTTAAATTTTGCTGTTACGTACAGATCTTGACCTGCTCTCTGAAAATTTAAAATTTAAAGTATTGTATGTGATAGGGACACTGTTTTAGACTCTAAATTAAGATTATAGGGCTCAAGGGGTAATCTATCGTTTTAACGGAATTAATTATTTGCCATTTTGTCCGCTATCGTTTTAGTGGAATTAATTATTCGCCATTGCATGGGATATAGCGATGATGGCATATACAAGTTGGATTGACGAAAAGAATTCTTGCTAAATAGAAGTCGCATTGATGAAATAATTTTTCACGCAATAAAAGTGGGATTTGCGAAAACATTATTGCTAAAATTGGAGCTGGATTGATGAAAAATAATTGTTATTTAAATAGAAATTGAATTGATAAAAAACTTTTATTGTTGAAATAGAAGCTGGATTGGTTAAATGAAATCTTGACTAAATGGAAACCTGACTGATGATAATGATTTATGCCAAAGTAGAAGTCGGAAAGTTGAAAAATAATGATGATGCGACTGCCCAAAAATTTCGTATAATTTATTCCGCTATTCCGTTTTCCGAAATGAGAAACATAATTAATTCCGTTAAAACGATAGATTACCGGTTCAAGGAATGCAATGGAATCAAAGACATATATGTAGCACTGCAAAAAATCAAAATGGCGGACAAAATGACGGCCAGATTCTTAAAATGGCTGTTGGTGAAGTCATGTATGCAATGGAATCATGATTTCAGGGTCTAAGTCAACATTTTCGAGGTCAAAGAATATGATGGAACCAATGTCACTCATGTAACACTGCACGAAAACCAAAATGGCGGACAAAATGGCGGACAGATTCTTGAATTGGCTAATTGTGAAGTTCTGTAACTAATGGAAATATGACTCCAGAATGTTCAAAGAAAATTTTCCGAGTCAAGGAATGTGATTTAATTAAAGATACATGATACATGATTATGTGACATTGCCAGAAGCAAAAAATCAAAATGGTGGACAAAAGCTTTGACTGGCAATAAATGATGTTCTGAATGTATGTAATAGAGACATGATTTCAGATTGGACTAGTGTTTTCTTGGTCGAATAACTCAAAGAAAGTCACATTCTATCTTCTGTATACATACCATTGAGCTTAATGCTGTGAACTTGGCTAGTGGAAATATTTTAGTAGTTTATGATTGCTATGCAGTTTAACTATTGTTGGCGCAATATTCATGCTGTATAATGCAGTTGTGGAGGGTGGATTGAAAAATATTTCCTCGAATTTCCAATTTCAATAATTTATCTGGAAACTGGTCTTATGAATTGCGACACGATTTATTGGGTATAGGCCTATCGCAAAATTTGGTCATATCTCATATTAGGCCTATATGCAGTTGTCTTGCATTGGCTCCCTTTCCAGCAGCGTATTGCCCACAGGGTCTGTGTGCTGGTTAGGCGGTGCATTGAGGGACGAGTCCCACTTATCTGCAAGAACTGTGTTTTTCAAATCGGGTGTCCAGCGTCGATCCACTCTTCGGTTGGCGGACCAAGTTGAGCTTCTGCCATTCGACAGCAACGTTCATTCTCTGTGGCTGGCTACCACAACCTGAAATGTCCATCCATGTTCACAGCACTTATTGCCCATGCGTCACTCCACTCGTTCCTTAAGAATCTAAAAACTGTCCTATTCAGTTGTGGTTAGGTCGGGAGTGATACCGAGTAGCCTACTTTGAAAAGGCCCTACATAAAATATTATAAATAAATAAATGCTAGCCTCTGTTAAAAAGTTGCTGACTGGACAAGTTACTTTTCACAAAGCATCCAATGCCACAGATTTTGAGGGAAGCTCATGGCACGATATTGATGCCAGATCCATGTGATAGTCAGTTTGATACGCTGTGATAAGCATGGGCGGAGTTTATCAAGGGCTAGGGGGGCCAAGCCCTCCCCAAGAAGACCCAGATTCATTTTTTCACCATGTAAATGGTATCTTTTCCCGGACTTAGCCCCCCCAGGAAGGCCTTAGCCCCTCCAAGAATGGAAACCAAACTCCGCCCATGGTGATAAGGTGCTGCATGATAACTTCGTCCGTGTTCTTTTGCAGAACGCTCCTTGTTATAAGACCTGCTGAGGGAATTGTGATAATTTGAATGATCATATCTGGCAAAATAAGGGAACATTGTAGATAAGTTCCACAGCACAGGCATCAGATGCCATCTTGCAAAGACCTGGTAAAAAAACTGAAATCAAATTCCGATTGCATAAATGACTTCGCTTGTAGCCATTTAGAATTCAGTCCACCATTTTGTCCGCGATTTTGGTTTTCGTGCAGTGTTACATGAGTGACATAGGTTCCATCATATTCCTTGACCTCGAAAATGTTGACTTAGACCCTGATATCATGATTCCATTGCATACATGACTTCACCAACAGCCATTTTAAGAATCTGGCAGCCATTTTGTCCGCCATCTTGTTTCCCCATGGAACCGCTAAAAATCCAGCTTGCTAACCGCGATTTTCGTTTTCAGGAGGGTCAAATTAGTCTAGAAACACCAGTTAGCAAATTTTACATGATTTACTTCTAACAGTGCAATTTTCAGATTCCAAGCCTGGTCTAAAAATGCCTGAAAATCAATATGGCGTCCTTAAAATCGTCCGGTAGAGGGTAGAAGATGTCAACATAGGAAGGTCAAATTTTTTGTACCAATTCGGTGATACCATAGGCAACTTTTGATCACTATTGGAATTGGAAATTCTAGAGAAAAAAAATTCACTCCACCCTACTATCCAGTTTACCGTAGATACAAAGCAACATATTTAATTTAATTGCAGACTATTCACTGTTCAGTTAGAACTGTTAGATCGTTGGTGTGTGTAACTAAAACCGTTTGCAGCATACAACTGGACTACGCATCCTATTTTGTGAGACCGAAATTTCCTTCTCTTCGACTTTTAACTTTGAAAGACAAGAGCCAATTTAACTTATAGGCGAATCCCTGCAGAGCATTTTAGAATGCTTTCTGTTTTAGGATCTATCTGGATAGGAAAATGGATGCTGAAGATTTAGACAGTAGTGATCATAAAAAGCAAGAAGAGCTCGAGGATATCACAACATGTTGCATATGCACCGAAGTCTACACGGATCCGAAGGCCTTGCCATGCATTCA
Organism: Lumbricus terrestris; assembly: GCA_949752735.1. Lineage (NCBI taxonomy): Eukaryota > Metazoa > Annelida > Clitellata > Crassiclitellata > Lumbricidae > Lumbricus > Lumbricus terrestris. The sequence continues at coordinate 75,094,597 of OX457037.1, forward strand.
TACATTCTGCATGAATTGTCTCCACGAAACCGGTCTCAACACTAACAAAGGAGCTGGTGATGAGATGCCTTGTCCGATATGTAGACGACTGTTCAAGATTCCAGCAGAAGGATTTCCGGGATTGCCTCATTTCTTCATGGAGAGGTTTATACAAGTCTCAAATGTTTCAAAACCGCCCTCAGCATCAACAGCATCATGCTCTCGGTGTCAACAGGAAATTGAGGAAGATGCTGGGAAAGAAACTCCACCAGCTGAAGCACATTGCGTTGATTGCAATAAGTACCTTTGTTCAGAATGCTGCGGTGAACACAGGAAATCAAAGTTGACAAAGAATCATGAATTGAGAGGTCTGCCAGTAAGTGAATATAAAAGTGGACAAAATGTGACGGCTCCAGTGATTTGTGAAGTTCATGCAAAAAAGGTTCTGGGTGTGTTTTGTGCTGACTGCAAAGCAATTGTATGCGACAAGTGCTTCAATGAGAAACATAATGACCATAATTGTTCTGACATTAACAACTCTGCTGATGGCTTTCGGAAGCAGATAGAAGACTACACTGAAGCAGTGAATAAGTGCATTGCTGATGCTCGGATGAAAAAGACAGAAATCATGCAGGTAAAGGAAGAAATGCAACGAAAAGTGGCAAAGTTACAAAGCGATGTAGAGAACAGAAAATCTGAAATACAGGAGATTGCAGATAAGCATGCAAGCCGTCTTGTGCAAAGTCTGTGTTCCAGCAGGCAAGCCAAATTGAAGGAAATCCATTTGGCAACAGATGATATTGATGCCTATATATTGAACCTAGAAAATTACAATTCCTATTGTCAAAGATTAATGGATAAAGGATCGGCTCACGACATCTGTCGTGCAATTTTGGACTTGTCCAAGAAAGCAATCGAGTTGCAGAAGCAGGTTCAACCGATGATTGAGAGAGAAATTCAGAATTTTAAATTGCACTTCAGACAATCTGAAATAGACGTGCTTGCAGAGGAAGACTGTCCCAACTTGATTGGAGAAATTGAAGGTGAGTGTCATCCTATAGAAATCATAATTGCATTTCTTATTAGTTGTCTTCGAAATCATGGTCTTGGTCGAAAGCGCACTTGAGTTCGTTTTAGAAAGCCTGTCTTAGTCTTGAGACAAATTATCTTGAAGATCCTTTTGGTCCTGAGAAACGAAGTTTGATCTTCGTCTTGCAAGACCAACACCCTATGCACTTTTGCATTTGTAAAGCTGTTTTTCCTTTTTTTGACTCCATGTATCAAAATCACATTATTATAACCTAATATTGAATATTGAATTACCACAATCGCTGGTACGTTTGTTTCAGAAGAAGATGACTTGCCGAAGACAAGAAGTAGACAAATTCAATTAGGTGAACAGTGTCCAGAGACTAGAACCTTAGGACTGGAGACTGAGGAACGAAGAGAGGACGGAGCTAAAGAGACAGACATAGAGAAACTGAAGCAAGACTTGAAGAACAATGAAGCAGCAATGAGCACACTTCATGACAGCAACGACAAGCTAAAACATGAACTCAATGCAGCGAAAACAACGAACAATTCACTTCAAGTCAATAATGACAAAGATAAAGCTACTTATAAAGCACAAATAGATGACCTAAACAAAAAACTGAAAGACAATAAGACTGAAATCGTCGGGTTCCAGATGAGCAACGACAAACTAAGGCAGGAACTTGATTCAGAGAAAACAGCGATAAATTCACTTCAAACCAGCAGTGGCAAGGAGAAAGCTGATTTCAAAGCAGAAATAGATGAACTAAAGAAAAAACTGGACGACAAAGAAGCCGTAATCGACCAACTGCAGGACAGCAACGAAAAGCTAGAGGAGCAACTTGATGCTGCAATAACAGCCAGCAATTTACTTCAAGCCAGTTATGACAGCAACAAAGCTATGTGCAAAGCACAAACAGACGAATTGAATCAAGAACTGGACAACAAGAAACGTGAGATCGACAAACTTCATGAGAGCAATGACGAACTACAGCAGGAAATTGACGCAGTGAAAACAGACAACAGTTCGCTTCAAATTAGCAATAAGGAACTTGTTGAAGAATTAAACGAATATGAAGCGAAAATGCAGGCAATAGAAACCAACAACGAGAAACTCCAGAAAGAACTAGGTATGTATGTTTGTATGCATGTAGCCTATGTTTTTAGTGTAGCCTATACAATTAGGCTATGTATGTATGTTTGTTTGTATGTATGCACGTATGTATGCATTAGATGAATGTATGGAGAAATGAATGAATGTGCATAACTGGGCTGGGCTGGGCGGGGCTGGGAGCGCCTCTGAGTAGTTTCTTGAAGGAGCGCTATATAAATGCTAATAATGAATGAATGAATGAATGAATGAATGAATGAATGAATGAATGAACTGTATATGTATTGGCATTGGGCAAGTAAGCATGTAGGTCTGTCAAGTAAGCATGTAGATCTACATGCATAGTAGGGGAGAACAGGCACCCTTGATCCCGATGCACCCTTGATCCTTTGACGTTTTCTCTGGAATTACTTACTTACTTGACTGTGGCAGGGCACCAGACTATGTATAATAATGATCATTTGCATGTGGCTGCGTTTTGGGCTATCATTATTTCTTTGTTTACCTTCTATAGCTGTCACATGATTTCATAGCCGAAAATTGTAGTTTTTCGTTCATCTAACGAACCTCATAAAATGAAACTTACTTCAAATCTCGTCATCTGCGTTACATATATTGGGACAGAAAATAGTATTCTTACCATACAGATATATTTTTGGCGATATATTTGAAGCGATGATAAAGTTTTAGCACTTTTTGTGAAAAGACTATGGTGAGGCACCCTTGATCCTAGCATGCATGTGCACCCATGATCCCCAGGTTAATGGTGCGCACGTGACGAATTATGAATGCAAAGATAACCTAATTAATCGTTGTGCGCACCATAAGCTTCATTTCTCGAAAATAAATCATTATATCGCATATGAATTTGTTATAAACATTTTGCAATTTATTGTAGGCAGTGTTCAGATATATTTACGGGTCAATCTTTCCTAAGCTCTGTGGAGGACCATGATCTACAGCATAGCCATAGAATCACAGTTGACTGCAAACAGTAATTTTAATCTGTCTGCCCATGAGCTTTTTGACTTAATGAAGCAATATTTTTTCAATTATAGGAAATTTTAAAATAAAACATTACGAAGAGTCCGGATCATGAAAGATTCTAAACAACCCCATTTTTTACACCCTACGGGTGATTTTTTCCTGATGGAGATAAAGAATAGAGACTCATGTCATATTTTACTTTATAAGGCCCCTACATGTATTTACGCCTTTCTGTTCAATGCAAAACTGCTATAAAGTTCGACTAAATTGCTATTTTAGCAAATTAACCTGGATCAGGGTTTTATTCACATTGCCATGTATAAGCCAATTTTAAGTTTGCCTAATTCATTAAAAAAATTGTATAAAGTTTAACCCAAAAGCTAGAGTTAATGCAAGATTTGTGTTCTGATTGTCAATTCTACCCTCACTTTTGTTATTTTCATTAAAATAACCTGTTTTATGGTATGTTTCAACATAGCAGATCACGGGTTCCTACATAGGATCAAGGGTGCCAATATAGGGGATCAAGGGTGCCAACCTGTGGGCACCCTTGATCTCTTTTGGGTACCTCGACTAAATCTGTAATATCTTTTGTAAATGAAATTTGTTCAGAGGATTAAATATCTTGGATGATGCGCAACATAATTCTCTATCAAATGATACCTTAAGATATTTACTAAAGCTTATATATTCACTTAAATTCAGAAAAATCTAAAAAGAGGATCAAGGGTGCCTGTTCTCCCCTATTGCATACATGCATATGCTTTAGGCTACATAATATTATGTCAAAACGTGGTTAGTGGATGCACGTTGGATGTACTGTAGTAGCAGAGCATAATAATTATAGCATTGTCTGCATAAAAAGTCGTTGACGTTCACGTAAAGTACTAGTGCTGTGTGCAACTGTGCAATGCATGGTATTCCCTACGTACGTTTGAGTGAACATATCGCAGCTGACCTAGTTCGTCACAGTAAGCGGCGTATTCGGCAAAGCCAATGAAAAGACCAGTAAGGTCATCATTATGTCGAGCTAATGGCTATCTCGCCCACCCGCAGCAAAAGACTCTAAGGCAGCGCTCAGCTGTGGTTTATGTGTTCAGTCAGAAGTTATAAACAAGACGACCTAGTTACACTAGGGATACTAACCTTGTGCTTCTTCTCTAACTCGTGACAGCCCTACAATATATGCTATAGGCCGGGGGACTCAGGAACGCTCAACATCTGAGGAAGCATCTTAAGGAGCGCTATATAAATTCCGAAAGGAATAATTAATGAATGAACTAAGCTTATGCGATGTAATGTCCTTTCACATTCAAATGAAATAAAGTTCTGTCTTTTCGACCATCGAAACAAATGCTAAAGGCATCATGACCACAATCATACAAAGCATATCCTGCATGAGGAGTGCTAAGATAGACCTACATCTTTCGGTCTCTACTAACGTTTTCCATGTCAATGACGTCGCAGAACTCATTAGGCTGCAAGTACCGCAATAGATGAGATGACCTCATCTTTCTCGATCTGAAATGGCGGATTCAAGTGGACTAGCTCCAACCCTCGATCCCAACCCACGGGAGACCAACAAAGATGGAGGCGCAATGGCCATAAATTCATCTAAATTATTCGCCATTGCATGGGCCTTAGGGATGGTCGAATACAAGGTGAATTTTCAAAAAGAATTCTTGCTAAATGGAAGTCAAATTGATGGAGATAATTTTACTTAAAATTGTAGTTGCAGCCTGTAGGTGCAGAGATTCTTGATTAAATTGTGGCTGGATTAATTTTATGGAAAGTAATTGTTACTTAGATAGAAGTTGGATCGGCGAAGAAATAATAATTCATTGTTGCTCAAAATAGAACTTGAACTGAAAAAACGAATTATTGCCTAAGAGGAAGCTGGATTGATGAGAATGGTTCCTTCCAAAGTAGAACAATACAATTGATGAAAAAATGATGCTGCATCGGGCTATTAATTTAGAAAGCCAGAACGATAGATTAAAAAGTTTTATATATTAAAAATTTTACCGCTGGTAGAGGGCAAAAGTTACAAGGTAAAATTCAAATATAATTATTTTGAACTCTGCTTACACGAACATGACAGCAACTATTCATCACTATTATAAATCGTTTTCTCTGAGAGAACTTTTCCCACTCCGCCATAATGCACATACCGTCATTAAATAGCAAAAAATCTGTTTATTTTCAGGACATATGAGGAACGATGAAATAAAGCTTCGCGTTCATCGAAAAGCCTATATTAGGTTCATATCCGACGTTGACCCAGATGTGTTGGGTGACTATCTGAAGCAGGAAGACGTCATTTCAATCGACTGTTGGGAGACGATCACTGCACAGAAATTCACAGCCAAAGAGAAATGTCGATCACTCCTTGACTTCTTGCTGCAATGCGAGCATCCGTCGGCGTTTCTTGTTGTTCGACAAGCACTAGAGAGAGATGGTCATTACCAGCACATACTGGACATCATGGACAAAGAGGGTTAGAAAGCTCATCATTGTAGAACAACTGCACAGTACTACGGTACTAAAAAAACGTTCTTGTGACTCTTCTTACCACCACAATTTTTTTTAAATGAAAATTTCATTGCATCCAAAGGTGTATCAATACCTAGTCTATGTAACGACCGTGTTGTATAATTATTTTCTCATAATTTGTGGCGAAAACGGACGGTCATCCGTGCGTGGTCCATCTTTGGCAACCTTCCCCTGGGACACATGGGCGGAGACTTAGGGGAGGACAAAAAATTTAGAAATTCTCCTATGTATGCAGAATTGCATAAACTGGTTGACGACCTTGATAAAGTTAGCCGGAAGTTTGGATTGTTGATTAATAGCGACAAAACAAAGATGATGGTAGCCTAATGGATGGTGTTACCTGCTGTAGCAGGATCCAGACCAAGCAACTTTAACCAGATGTCACATTTGTTTACCTTGGACCTGCAATCACAGAGCATACAGAATGTAATGATTAATAAGGAAAATCGGGCTTGATTGAATAAAACCAAAGGAATCATGCTGACGTTGAAAAATTATTATGCGGGAAAGTCACGGTATACCGGTGAAAAAAGACTATGTGGCCAGTCCAACTTATTGCTGCGAAGCATGGACTATCAAGAAATCTAATGTGATAAGGATAAAATTAATGGATTAGAAATTAGAGGACTGAGGCAGAGACTTAGAATGTCATGGATGGCAAAGAAAACCAATGAATGGGTACTGAAACAAATTGTCACGTCACGTCAGGTCCTAGCCAACGTTAAAACAAGTAGGCCTAAGTTGAAATACTTTGGTCACATAATTAGAAAAGTGGAGACTGTTTGGCAAAAAGAAATAATGCAGGGTACAACAGCTGGATCTAGAGCACGTGGTAGACCACGAACAACCTGGATTTAGAACAGTGTGTCTTGGACAGGTTTGACCATGGGCGAAGACTTGGGGGATCAGCGGGGGACGGTCCCCCAAAGTTTGTGGTGAGGGGACGGAGGTACTTATATCCCCCCAATATTTCAGAAATATCATTATAAATTTCTACAGTGTTATCCGCTGTTTATCCATAACTAGCTGAATTACCCGGCGTTGCCTGACCCCGTTCCCACTGCGCCATTCTCACCCCGCCTTCAATCGACCCCGAAATTTCGGTATTTTGCCCGCACGCTGGCCCCCGCGTTAAGGAGAAGTCACCAGCCTCTCCGCTAGTTGTACAGGTCTGGTCAATAATTGAAGGGATTATTTCCAAAACCTGTTAAGTCCACTCGACACGTAACTGAGAAAAACGACTTTTTCAGAAAAGTCACTACCATTCACCGCAACGTGCTTTTTTCATAAATTGTTCTTTGTTACCATTGTAGCCACTTAGATAAAGGAAGTTTTTGAAATCTAGCTTCTTTATTCCAATTATTTGCAGTTATATTCGCATTAATTACGTCCATAACATAATTTTTTGCTACGCGATCATACTTAATTGCGGTTTGGCCAGATGTGACGTAAAGATTTGAGTTCAAAATAATGACGTCATGAGTTTAGTGAACATATACCGTCTCTTATGTATCGTTTTTATAACAGCGAAATTTAAAATTTTAATTATTTGATATGGAAATATTTTTGTATCACGATCTTTATGTTTTTCTCGGGTGGATCAGAAGAAATAAGGCTAGAATCAAAGACTACTGAAGACAAGACAAGTTTTTGAGTGTTTAATTAGCCTATAGGCCTAGGCCTAATATTATTGTCTTACAAGACTTAGGGCCTACTGCTACTTTAGGGGCCCGACCGTAATACCCTTCAGGGTCTCCTATGTGACTGTAGGCCTATTTTTTCTTTGTGATCTATTGATTTGTCAACAAATTATTTAATTTTTGATTTTTGGTTTTTATTTGAAATAGGCCACGAAGCTCCGAGGAAACTACAGCCGACACTAATTTCACCATCTCTTGTAAAACCGATGCGCAACAATATTCTCCATAAAATGAAGTCATTTAGGTACAAATTGGCTATAAAACGATTTTTTCAGCGAAAAAATATTAATATTATTAGTCATTATGTCATTGATAATTATTAATAGACATTAATTTTTATATTCACTTATTGCAGAAATGCAACGAAATGCGTTGTAGGCCTAACCGCCCTCGCCACTCGCTGTAATTAGGCTACACAAAGGAGCTCTTGACCCTCACGGCTAAAAAGACAGTTTGAACTTACAACAGAATGAGTCGGAGTGCACCATGGGAAGTAAGGGCAGATGTGCGTTCCACGACTAAACATGCGCGATTTTGCCTAGGAGATGTGCGAGCGAGAATGCCCGATTTGATAGCGACAACCCAGGACATCTGGGGTGGAACAGCAGGGCTAGCAAAATAGGTTTATTGTTTATAAAAAAAGTTTAACCGCGAGATTGCATAACAAATAGACCGGAAAACAATCGCAGTTCTTCGTTAAAATGTTAAACCTAACAAATTCTAGTAATTCTTGATATTTAACAATTTTTTTGGTAGATCTCCGAACGTGTTGATAACAAACTGCATATTTGAAGATGAATAGGCCTATGTCGTATTCTACTTCGTCGTGGAAGGCATTTCAAGTATCGAAGAGTCACTTCTAGTCAGTGATATAGTTGCGTTTTTGGGTGTTGATCCCTCATATGCTGAAAGAATCAAAGTAACTCAACTAAAGAGCAAACCAACGGGAGAAAGAACTTTTGGGCCTGGAATTTCAATCATAAATATAAATGCACGGCCACGGTCTATGACAACTCTTGGAGCGTTTGTTTCTATCGGTGGTACGTGTATGACTCTTTCATTTTGAAATCAATCAATCATTTGGAATTTATACAACGCCCTTCAAGATATTTGGTCAGGTACTCTCCAGATCAAGATCAAGCGAAAAAGCAGTCTTCAACAGCTTGTTATTTCTGAGAACAGTTTGGGAGGTGTCGCGTAGTCCAGGTAAGTCCATTCCAGGTTGTTGGACCAACCACAGAGAAGAAACTTACCGCTTTGTAGACTGCATTTCCGCAGAGAGAGTGAAAGGAGCCATTAGTCACCACGGACAGTAGAGCACAGTTTGTAGCTGCCTGTGCAAGTCGAAATGGGAAGGCAAAACTCATGCAGATAACAGGGTGCCAGCCTGATAAGCAACGCCACACAAAAGATGCAATCCCGAAAGAGGTGCGATGCTGGAAAGGAAACTGGAATACTACTAAGATAGGCTACGTGGTCGGACTTGGTGAACTCGCCAATAAGTCTATTTCTATAGTAATGAAAATTAATAATAAAATTATTTATGGTCGAACACAATCGTCATCACCATAATCATCTGCAGAATCAGTTTTTCCAAGGTTATTCAATTCAGGGCTGTTTTTAAGGAATTTTTGGAACTGCACAACCCATTCTTTTCCTTCCCATCCTCCATGATAGGCTAAATTACTTCCAATGAAAGAGCTAGTTTTAACTTACAGAAGTGCGTCTACAAATGCACAAATCCATTGAGAACTGCACATTTTGTATACAACTGCACTTTAAAAAAGCCCTGATTCAATTTGTCAGTTTACTAGGCTACTCCAGGACGATAAAAGATGTTTATTCATTTTAATAATAATAATAATAATAATAATAATAATAATAATAATAATATTTTTTCTTTAATTAAACGCCTGCAAGACGCACTGCGTTTTACATTTACAACTTATGCAGTAATCTTAATTAAACTTAACTACTGACAGAACAGACAGCTTTGTAATTACACGGCGCTAATAGCAGCCTACAAAGCATAGGCCTACCTGGTATCCGCCCAACGGGGCTTGAACTCACTACCACTCGCACTCTTGGCCAGCTTGTTATCCATTACTCTACCGGGGCCCCCCCACGTGTTAAGATTAAAATAAATATGTTTGCAACCCTCTCGCTCCAAACTAAGAATTAAAATAAATTATTTCATAGCTTTTCTTGACCACTAAGCGGATGGATCTTTCTGACCTGCTTGGTGCGCCTTCAGTAGCCTATACTGATAGGTACATTGTGCATTAAACATTGGCGCAAAAATGTAAAATAAGTACACAATCTTATTGCAGATAAAGGAGACCATGTACTTTCCTGTGGACACGACAAGACAGTTGGCGACATTCTTTCCAATGACAATTACGAAAGGATTGGCGTCATACGCGCTGTGGCGTGTTGCATAAAAGACGGCCAATCATACGACGCCGCGTTGGCCAATGTCGACAATATCGACTACACAAAATCTGTGGCCTACGAAGGAAGACAGCTGCACCTTGCCCCAACTCCAGTGGATCCGGTCAAGGGAACTGTCGTTCAACGCTTTCCACCACGATCATATGCTTCTCAAGCGATAATAAGACATACAGATTATAATTCTTTTGTGCATAAGCAGCATAACAACTACGGATGCTTTTCGGTAATAACAGACAACAGAGAAGCCTTTCATAGACCAGGAGAAAGCGGGCTAGTCGTCACATCTGTGCCCTCTGCAGAATTTCCGGAAATAGTGGATCCTCTTGGAATGCTTTTCTTTCGAGAGTTTGTGGAGAAAACGGATGATGGCAGAGGTTATTTTCTATCTTTGGCCATTCCTATGACGAAGAATCTGGAAAAACTCCAAGAAGGCGAATACTGCGGTAGAACGCAGATTACATTCTAAGAGATAAATGAAGTTCAGAGAACAGTTACTGTAGGCCAACTAGAGACGACACAGCGCGGAAATTAATAGATGACATTGAAACATTTCTGTCATGGACTCAATTCCTAGCATGCCTATAGTTGCAAATAGTTTACGAATGACTTGAACGGATTAGGTACGTGAAGTAAGCTTACTCTACGGTTTCCCTCAATTCTTTCTCTAACTATGATACTGCATCAGGCTTCAAGCCTACATGTATGGCTTGAGTGGCGTAGGGGGTTAAAACCCCCCCATTGGCTCCGGGAAAAGTTTTTTAGGGTTATTTTGCCATTTAAGTAAGAAAAAATAGCCAAAAACAGGGTTTTCGGCCATAACCCCCCCCATCAAAAATTCCTGGCTAATCGTAATCGTAATCGTAATCTCGAAACTTCTACAGCGCCCACAAAAGCCAAGTCGCGGGAACCAGCTTATTCACAGGCGCCCAATCAAAACAAAATCGATAGGCAGCGGGTCAAGTCCGGAGAGTCAGGCAGGCAGATAGATGGACGGCTAAGGTGGGTGATGTTTAGAATTGAAATGACGAGGGATGTGATGAGAAGAGGAGGAATCAGGATAGGATTTGTGAAAGAGCAATGTTTTCAGTTTTGAGTGAAAGACCTGTGGGGAGATAGCGAGAGGTGGAGTTTTGGTGAGTTCGTATGATGGGTCGGAAGTTTGCCGAAGTGCTGGCGGAAGCTTGTTCCAGAGAGGTGGAACGGCAATGGCTATGGAGCGGTTTGCAAATTTCAGTGATGAAGTGATGGGAGGGCGAAGCAGTGTAATGGAGGATGAGGAGCGTGTTGAACGAGGTGGCTGGATGGTGAACAACTGACGAAGGTAGAACGGCTGGGATGATTGAAGTGTATTGTAAGTGAGTGAGAGGACTTTGTATTCGATGCGTTCAGGTATTTTGAGCCAGTGAAGTGATTTCAGGACAGGAGTGATGTGGTGACGTTTGGGGGTTTTCGTCACTGCACGGGCGAGGGCATTCTGGATAGCTTGGAGGCGGTTAATTTGGGTTATGTATGGCTTGGACTGTCTTACGGAAAACCTTGTTATATCTGCTCTACACTGGTTTCCTGTATATGAGTGTATTCGCTTAAGGCTGGCACTCCTCGTGTGCAAAACATGCACACTCTACACAGGTAGACCTAATTTTGCATCCATTCATCTACCATGGTCACACATTGTAACGCTGTTAAAGGTCACTCCTCTCTTCGATCAGCAACTGCTGAGCGACTTCAATAATTATTCACTTTTAATTTTTGTAAGGTGATCATAATCAAATTTCAGCTGTATTTGATTGTATTGTATTGCTTACGGATAATATATAATATATATATATAATTTATATATATATAATTATATTTTACATGATGACTGAGATTGATTTTAATTGAGCCCAAATTCAACATGCCTAATATTGAACTGCGAGGACTTTCTAGATAGACATACTTGCAGGGCCTAATGACTCGACAAATTTTTATCCCTTTGTCTTTACCGCAAGCGTTCATGCGTTTGTCTATTCCCGTCTAGACCACTGCAACTCACTTTTTATGCGCCTCCCGAAACAGCATCCTTCCCATTAATGGTCTTAAATGCTCCAGGAAGGCGCATATTGCTCCACTCCCTCGCTTTTTCGCATATCTCTGCAATCTGCATTATTATGCGCTCGTGACATTGCTCCGGCTACATGCTACTGCACATATCCGCAACAAGATCCTGTTTCTGATCTCCAAAGCTCAGCCTGGAAATACCCCTAAATATCTCTGAAAATGTATGCAAATATTTTCATTGCAATTTGCAAATCCGTTATCCGCATCTTCATCTGGTTCATTGCATTGTGTTGATCGTCTTGATTGTTTGCTCCCAGCATAGATTGAGTATTCGTGACTTTAGGTTTTAATATTCGTAAATATTCGTGAATATTAAGATTTTTTAATATTCGCAAATATTCGTAAATATTCGTTAACGGATTAGAGTGAACCATCGAAACCGCAATGTTACCCGGTAAAGCAGTATAAGTTTCTGTATTTCTCCATGACATTCACTTGCATTCAGGGCAGGGATGAATTAAAATCTGCAATGCGCTTATTATATTGAGAACGGGATAGGTTTTGATTGTAATCTAGCAGACGCACTATTATTTCCTGGCATTGATATTTACTCATCTGTTACACTGATATAAAACTACTTTATCAATTTGCAGTTACTATTATAGGCAGGTAAAGTAGGCTATATTTTTAATTTACCCTAATACCTGCCAACTGCCTTCGGTGGCTCTGCCTCTTTTCAGTTGGGGAGAATGGTCAGAAGTCAGACAAAGTGACTAAGATTAAGTATCTATGTTATATAAATGCCGCATGGCCACATTGGCAGAGACCTTGAAGTTTTTAAACAATAAATCTATTAAAGGAATTGTCACTTAATGATAAGTCTTATAGGCCTATGCGTAGGCTAACTCAATTTTGTACAATTCATTCAGTAACAGTTAAACATTTTCATAAATAACAAAATAATAATTAAGAATTAAAGAATTTCTTGAAAGAACATATAATATTTTACGAATATAATATTCGTTGACAGTTTTAATATTCGGTAATATTCGTGAATATTTGAAAATCTTAATATTCGTAATATGCGAATACTCAATCTATGGCTCCCAGGATAATAGACCATGATTGTTCTTGCCCAGCAACTGGCGTCTGCTCTGGTTGGTCTCTCCACTTGGCATGACTTTCCTCACTCACTAATGGCTAATCTAATGACCGGCTTTTTCTCATCAGTCTTTCGTTCTTTAAAGGAATTTCTTTGCGACTGAGTTTCGATTTTGAGAGCGCTTATAAATAGTCACTCTGCGAGAGGCGCTAAATAAATTTACAGATAGTGTTATAGATTTGTTCACGTAGGCCTAGGGGAGCGCGGGGCATAACGGGATATTTAAGAGATTTTTAAGTTTACACCATATAAATAATAAGAAATCAGTGCTTTTTTGTACCCACATTATGCAGGCATATAATTATAACGTACGACATAGACTAGAATAATTTACTTAAGCATCAACTACACTGGAAATACAATTTTTTTACCAACAGGCCCCAAAATCCCGTTATGCCCCACCACCTGAGGTAAAATGGGATACCTATCCCATTATGCCCCATAACATGCAAAATTCTATGCTTTCAAAAAAGTGCCACTTTTGTTTATTATTGCTCATTTTATAATGTTAACAATGATTGAGACGTGAGGGGTACATAGAACCCATGAACAGTGATGGGAAGTATTTAAAATACTAGTATTTAAAATAGTATTTTAAATACAATCTAAGTATTTTGTACTTGTATTTTAAATACTTTTATGATCAAGTATTTTTACTTTTACTTAAAATACTTTTTTGATAGTATTTTGCACTTAAAATTATGATTATGTCAAAATACTTTTTCAAAATACTTTTCAACTTCGCCAGCTGCAATTAGCTATACAATATTGCATTCTCATGCACTAGGCTGCTTCATTACACAAACAAAGGAATCCTTGTACAGGGGTTTAAGTCACACAATACAGTAAAACAGGCCGACATTGATTAGTCATTGTTACGGATGACTGGGCACCGCTGACCACAGGGTGAGGAATGTTAATTACAGGTGTATTTGATGTATGGTGTATGGGAAGAGCACACAGAGTCTATACATAAATACCTATGAGGCATCAATGACACGCATAATATTATTATAATTATGTTTGAAATCAGTTTGATGTTTGGCACCACAAAGGACTTGTTTATGCTGACAGAATAGGACATAGGCTAGATTTAACAATCAGAATGTTTATGAATAGGACAAAATGAGGAAGGCATTAGACGTGTCTATTGGCTGGTGGCAATAATTGGAACTTCTCTGACCTTGGAGCGGAGCACAGAGCTTCATTACATTGATCTTCATTAATGGATCACAGACTATACACTTGACGAATTACAGCATACAGGACGACACCTATAACACTAAGTCTTAGTTGACATGTGTTTGTGTAGCTAGATTGTATTATTATCACAAGGGATAAGCCATTGCCATACCACAGATTTCGAACACTTACTATAAAAAGTACCTTTTTTGCCCATGGGCAGAATTGTGATAGGACGTCTCAACATAGCAGATTTTATAAGGTATGTACGTTGAACCTGTGTTCAGCAGTGGAACAACTTTTATCCATCTCATTGCGTCAGATTTCTGAACAAAACTTTATCTAATTTAGTGTTTTTAAAGTTCAATTTGAATAAATTGCATTGACCATTCTTTCATTCTTTCAGCATGGACAGTGGGATACCGATATTTTTTTATATGCCATTAAATTGAGTGAGTGTTTAAGTCAATGTTAATGGATTCTGACTCGAACTTGGACCCCCATCTCTAGCGTCTTAGACTCGGACTCGGACACCTTTAGACCCCGACTCAACTCGGACTCAGTTTAGATGGACTCGGGCATGACTCGGACAAAGCTCAGGTGGACTCGACTTCATTACTGGAAAGCAGGATTATGAGCCAGAAGTGAGAAGTCACCATACTGCTGGGTGGCTGCCCTTCAAGTGTTTAATATGATAGCTAATTAATTCCATGAGACATGGACACAAAGAATGCTGAACTGAAGAAAATATTTGTTTGTGTTCAAAATTCAATGTTAAGTATTTTTTGTCGCAATGTAATATGACTTCCTTAATTGTTATATAGTTTGGCAGTGAGTATTTTGTACTTAGTATTTTAAATACTTTTCGAAGTCAAGTATTTTATACTTGTATTTTAAATACTTTTGTAAAAAAGTATTTTTACTTGTATAAATACTTTTGTGACCAAGTATTTTTACTTATACTCAAAATACTTTTAAAAAGTATTTTCCCCATCACTGCCCATGAAATATTACAATATGAGAAATATGGGAAAAAAATAGCTGTAAAAGCATGAAATGGGGCAAAATGGGATATCTGTATCCCATTATGCCCCAATATACCACAATTGTAAACCCGCCATTTTGAAACAAAACACTGGACTTGCACAAATTTTCCTTTGGGAATATGTGACTTTATATATTACCCTACACATGGATTGTATAACCTAACTTTAATATAGCTCCACTGTTTCTAGAAAATTTCTGGATTATGGACGTACCTTACTTGGGAGAGCGTGAAAATGAACTTTTCATCATAAAAATTGGAGGACGCTTCGGAATCGAAAATGCTTTCGTCCTTCACCTTCAAAGATGCATTACTTCCGTTTGAATTTTTTTCGTATTTTTGAAGTAAGTAAGTTCGACAATAATGAAGTTTCCCGTTATGCCCCGCTATCCCATTATGCCCCGCTCTCCCCTACTGCTGTAATCATTTGGTTAGTTTAGTCACTTTAGTGAATGATATAATTATATGCAACAGAATCTGATGCTTTTTGGTTTTATAGACCGCATTTTACGAACCCCTACACGCTAGGCTGTCTTAGACATTTGAATTGGTGCATTCTAGCAAACAAAGAAAATGTTTCAATTAGGCTAGCTCAAACATAACTAGCCACCAATAGCATTTAGGTTACCTTTCCGCTTAAAGTAAAAAAACCTCTGAAACATTCTATCCTAGCGCGGTCATGTGGTCTAGTAACTAGTCTTCTCTATCAGGAATAGGCCAACAACCTCGATTAGGCCTATATGCTTGCAACGTGTTTAACCCGTTTTTGCCAGTGTTCCATTATTGGAACATTTTATAAAAAACATTATTTATTTGCAATGTAGCACTATGCAGTGAATATAAACCATTTCCTGTCATCATAAACTGATTTTCTAAGACATTCCCATCGAACAAAATTAATATTTTGAAAATTTTATAGTAATCAGATAAGGTTTTTACGAGAATTTTGAAAGAGAAAATTTTCAGCAAATTGTAACAAAAAAATGCATAATTTGCAAAATCATTTAAACACATTTCAGTTTTGAACTTTCTGGTTTTTGGTACCCTAATACCAATCATATTTCATGATAACTTTAATCGGTCTGTGTCATGAACTTTTGTATGGACTTTTTGCAAATACATGTATGTATCATGTTCCATTATTGGAACACAGGGCACAAGTGGGGGTCCACGATTCTCATTACCGAATGTCGTTCTATGCTTATTTCTTTGCCTTGCACAGTGTTTTCAGCTGGGTTTAGCGAATTCCCTTGCAAGTAAATATTATTATATTTAAAATTTCAATCATTTGTGACAGAGAAGGTGCACAAATTATTTCATTGATCACTGGGAGGCTATTTTGACAGCGCAGACTTTCATTACACGAACATCAAAGCGAAGAAGATAGAGATGACGAAGACAATGATGGAGCTCAAACAATCCGAGCAAACGATAGCATTGAAGGGTTTGGTTCTAGACACCAGTATGGTTCTAGATTTGATGATTAAACTCTGTCGGCACTCCTCTCAAACTCTGTGGTGATCCAATTCTTACACCTACCTAAGCCTTGCTGATTGCGTTCCCAGAGCTCTTTGGCTAAACATACAGAGTTGGACGCTGTCCAGTAGCACAAGTACATGTAAGGTATTGACTAAGCAGCCATAACTGTCCATTGACTATAATATTATATCTGATGGAAAGAGTTCTGCTCTTGTTATACGGAATGACAATCTGTAGATGCACATGATCAATGGAATACATGGGGGAAATCCCAATGGACCATCGCTGTATACCTTCAGCAGGGTACCTGCAGACGTGCAACACCGTTGTATAGGGCCTACCCATGGAACAAGAACCAGAAAAATCTGTGATAAATGCAAGGTCAGCCTCCCCAAAGTCCGCTTGAAGGGCTTCCACGAAAAATGGCTTTGGCTACTCTGCTTGTCCGCATGGAAAATGGACATTTTTCGGATATTTTGCTGTTGTCCGCTTGAAATAAGGCACAAATCTACTGAATATGGACTTCAATTGAAGCTACACACCACTGTGGTAGAGATTTCAACACTATTGCTTGGTTCCTTCACTTGAAATAATCATTACTGTACCTGGCAGCGATGACATGGATTATGTAGTCGTAGGGTACCACTTGTGCCCAGTGTTCCAATATTGGAACATATGAATAAAGTCAAAAATTTTATGAAATTTCTTAAAGTAAATGAAAAATTAAGGCTATATGGCTACTCTAATATCAAACAGTGTAAGAAAAATAATATTAGAAAAAAATAAAAAAAATTGGGCAAAAATGGGTTAATCTAGACATATCCAGCGCAAGAAAAATAGAATGCTATGTCTTCTTTTTGAGAAACCGAGGAAAACGATTTATAAGATTTGCGGTCAAAAATGTATTTAACCGTTTCACTGATGGCGATTTAAAAAATTGGACAACACTGTTTTCCCTAGCATGATTATACTAGGCCCCTACAATTTACACCAAGTACGAGTCATTTTGAGATAATTATGGCAGGAGTGACTAGGATATTCTGGTCTTTCGTGGTTTAATATTGCGTAGGTTATCTACACAAACTCAGATCTGCGTTATTAGCCTAGGCATAATAATTATTATGTGCCAAGTTCTATGTCCACTTTTCACGAAATTAAATCAAACAATATCCTAAGATTTGCTGACCGAACTGTTTTTCACCATGTCACTGATGGCGATTAAATTATTTTTTTGACATTGTTTTCCTTAGTGGACCTGTGATTATAATGTGTACTTCTATCATGACGTAAACCGAGGATGAGTTACGTAATACGTATTTGAATAAGGAAGGATGACTATTTCTCGCCAGTCTTGACTCATCCACGTATAATATTAAGCATCTAAGCTACATGAAAATAATCAGATCTGCGTTATTATGCGACTAGCTTTTATACCCGGCTTCGCCCGGGAAATTTATGGCTTTAAACACTACTCCACTGTGGTACCCATCGTTGACCGCTAGATTTCGGGTTTTCGCCAACCCTCCACCCGACCCCGCTTCCCCAAAAGTCAAACGTGACCCGCCCCTGCGGGGCGCTACGGTAATTATTACTGGGCGAGTATGACGTCACGCAGTGTGTAGACTCTTTACTAAAGCTCGAGACTCTTTACTAAAGCGTGAACGATTTGAAATCTGTGTTAAAACGCTAATAACTCGAGTTCTAAAGTGAAATTTCGGGTTTTAAACACTACTGCACTGTGGTACCCATCGTTGACCGCTAAATTTCGTGTTTTCGCCAACCCTCCACCCCACCCCGCTTCCCCAAAAAGCCAAACGTGACCCGCCTCTGCGGGCGCTACTGAAATTATTACTGGGCGGGTGTAACGTCATTCGGACTGTAGGCTCTACTAAAGCTGGGCGTAAGCGGCTATATTGATGAAATCTGTCTTAAAACGCTGATAACTCTGGTTTTGAATTGAATTAAAAGCTGAAAATAGTTGCGTTGGCCTTATAATTTGTGTAAGAATAAATTGCGAAAATTTTGATAAACCGACGCTGTTTTTTTTTGAGCCTATTCTTTTACGAAGAGTCAACACACACACATATGGAAGGACAAACTTTCTGTTTTATAATTTAAGATAAATTTCTGTTTCATTTCGGTTTATTATGCTCAAACACACTTAGGCCTAGCTCATATCAACCCATGCCAGAGATTAATGGTTTCTTTCACAATTTCGTTTTTGTCTAGACCCAAAAACCATCGCCTTCACCCAGATTTTAAGAAAATATTGCAGATGTAGGCAGTTGTAGGCACAAATATAGACGTCAGTTTAAACTGACGCTAGCCACAGGAGTGTAGGCTACACAGTGGTGTAGTGGGGCGGGGACGCGGGGGGACGCCGTCCCCCCACTTTTTTGCAAAATTCTTGCAAGATTGCACTTTTTGCTACAGTTTCTACTTCAATTTCCATGGCGTCCCCCCACTTCAATTTCCAGGCGTCCCCCCACTTCATTTTTTAGGACTACACCACTGAGGCTACATATACATAAACCATGACTAAAAAATTTGTTTTATTAACCTCAAACATTTAGACTACTTTGTGAAATGTTTGTATAGTGCCCATATAGATTCGTAGACCAAAATTAATTTTTATTGAGATGCTGAGTAGGCCCTATAAGTTGTGACTTAGTTGTGTAAAGATCAAACTAGCCTACTTCAATGACATTGTACCATAGTAACCCTACCTAGCAACACTGGTTCTTTACATTCCGGTTTAAGCAAACATGCAATTAATTTTGATCAGGCAATTGAACACGAAAATCAGCTGGAGCGCAACAAAAATACACTGATGGGCATTGAGCACAGTCTCTTTTGTCACCTCCTATTGTAATTTGTTCCTGCATTTTTACCTTAGAATGCCTTTGAAATAGTTCCAATAAAATGATTAGGTCTATTAGGTCTATTTAATTGACTGATGTTTGACCACCTTCATTAACTTTCCCGTATTGCTCGGATTCAACTCAAGGTTATGACGCTAATTTACCAATCTCGCTCTGGCCGAGTTCCCAAGTATCTATGTGACATATCTACGGTCCCTTCTTCTTGCTCCGTTGACCTTACATTATCTTCTCGTCTCGCGATCTAGGATCGCCATGGCTAAAACGCGTGCCTTAGCTCTCATTGACCCTGCATTGTCGAACCAGCTTCCTCCGACGCGTCCCTCCTTATTAGCGGGTAGGTTAAGGGCCTATTCCCGTTGTCTCAGGAACAATACTACTCTTTTCTCTCTTGGTCTAATGCACTGGTGTGCACTGTGGAAGGCGCTATATAAATTTATAGATGCAAAACAATAAAATGTATGCTTTTAGACGAACGTCGATACAGATTGAATCCAGGTATGGGTCAAACTTTCAGAACAAAAGCCGCAGAAGAAGGAAAGATGTCAATCCGTGGAGTGAAAATTTTTAGACCAAGATTTGGTTTTCTTGAGTGAAGAACGTTCAACAGTTCTAGTTTACGATCTGCTGTTCAAATTGACATTCAGTCGTAGGTGGATTTTGGAGGAAGTAAATGATCCTTGGGACATGGGATCATGCAACAGAAATAAATGTCTTTACATCTTGGATTGCGAAGGCATCAGTCAGTCGAAGGAAATCTTGAGAATGGATCCTAATGGAAAATTAATAAAGAAATGGTCAATTGGAGATGATTTGGGATACGGTTTATCTGTAACAGATGAATTGAATGTCATTTTAATTACCTATTGGGAAAATAGATTAATTGAATATTCACCAGATGGTCAAAAGATATGTGAAATAAATCTATCATCACGCGCAGCTATTCGTCGACCCCTGCATGCTATTAAGCTGGCCAATGGTAATTTCGTGGTTAGTCACGTTGATGGTGAGCTGCATAGAGTGTGTGTAGTGGATGGAGATGGAAAATTGAAGAAGTCATTTGGTGGAAAACATGCTTCAGCTATCGAACAAATGAAGGATCCAGTCTATTTGTCCGTCGATGCAAATGGATTCGTGATGGTCGTTGATCGAGGGAACGGTCGAATCCTGCTGTTGGATTCAGATTTAGAATTAAAGAGAGAAATTCTCTCAAAAGATAGAAAGTACGGATTGCGACGTCCAGAGAGAATTCTTCTAGATGAGTCAAATGGCCGACTGTTTGTGGCTGATAACGAACCAAAAAATCAACAGCTTCTGGTTTTCAATGTAGATGGATATCATTAAGAGAATTTTGCAGCAAATTAAGTTAATAACATCCTTGAGTTTGAAACCAAGGTGAAATTTGCTTTAATGTTTTTAACATTCTTAGAAATATTTCTAAGATAAACATTCCATAGGTCCTGCATCTTTTTGGATTTGGACGAAAGGTTAGGTCAAGCAAATAATTATAGAATATGATAATAGAAACAATTGTTGTAGGTAGGGCTGCCAACTTTTGAATTTTGCATTCCGGGATGCCCGCACTCACTCGATATTCCATTAGCTTTACACTGTCCATATGCCTTTTTAATGCACAATGTTTGTTAGGGTGGTCCTTATTTTTAAAAGTCTGATTTTATAACGGGGCAGGCACCCTCTAAGTTGGTTTCTATTGATGAGAAAAAAATTGAGAAAATGTTTGGACAGAATCTGAGGACATTTAGGGGTCGCTACCAGATGTCAAAGTTCATGTTTAGAATTAATTTGGGGTTTGTGGTTGAATATGCCTAATTTTCAGTATTATGCTTTCCAACCATGTTAATCTCTATGATGGAAATTTATAGACAACTACTCACATATTTATTAACATCTCCGACATCATGATTGCCACTTACTTACTTATTTTATTGACATTTTCTTATAACGCATTCACAGCCATTGTATCTTTTGGTAGCAATTTCGCTTCATTTTGGGTTTTTTCATGTATAGCCTATTGCATAATTTCTCTTTTGTGAAAGAAAACACAAAGGTGATAAAAGGGCTAAGCCTTGACAATGCCATGTTGAAAGTGAGTAATAGAAATGCAACATTTGTAGGCCTACTCTCATTTGCACTACAATGTCTTGGCAATGATCCCGCAGAGTTCAATCTCAATTGCTTTTCAATCCTTAAGCAGTGAATAAAGAGTCGGCACAAAATTTCCCAAAATTTGGAGGCTGAATTCCAACCAGGAGTTCCTCTAATAATTCACTGGGATGGGAAGTTGTTGGAAGACATCTGCAGTAAAGAAATAGTAGACCATCTTCCTGTCCGCGTTTCTGGAGTGGGTGATGACCAACTTCTCGGTTTACAGAAGTTATCATCGGGACAGGAAAATCTTCAGTCTCTGCAGTGTGTGATGTGGTTATGACTTGGGGCATTGCTGATCAAATCAAATCTGTGTTTCGACACAAACTGGACAAGGATTTGTTGTGGGGCGCACGATGCTATCGTATAGGCCTACATTAAGTTGGAGGCAGTGGTTATGTTTTCTCTTTGTTCACCGATAGGTAAGGACATAATGATTTTCAGCTGCATGGACTGCACTTCATGAGCGAGGTTGATGGCCAAAAGTATTTACAGTGTTAAGATGTGGATGTTCAAGAAATAATTAAAGGCAACAAGAAGAGAATAAAGGGTATAGCTGACATCTGCCTGGTATATAAGTCAAAGTCTGATTTCAACCACCGTGTGCACTAGGGTGGTCGCATCTGTAATGGCAAATTTTCAGCTTCAGTTTCATTCTTTCTCCAACCCACCATTTGGTGCCACTTGGTAAAAGACTGTTGTAGCCCAAAAATTATGCCGATTGAAAAATATTTAGGACTAGCACAACGTGTTTGAAGTTTTGGATTTTACGAAATATCATCGTCTTTTTGAGCATAAGGATAATTTAGTCACATTTTTTACCTGTGACTAGTTTTAGCAGAAAGACACCATTATTTTACTCAAGCACAACTGACAAGTAGCCTATGCCTGACTTCTACAATGATGATAATGGTTTATTATATAATTTTGTGAACAATAATATTATTGAACGTCACAATTATTTAGTCACATTTTTTTACCTGTGACTAGTTTTAGCAGAAAGACTACATTATTTTACTCAAGCACAACTGACAAGTAGCCTATGCCTGACTTCTACAATGATGATAATGGTTTATTATATATTTTTGTGAACAATTGAACGTCACAATAGTATTTGACGCGCGAGTCCTTGAGATCGATTACCATAAACCTATACTAGTAAGCCAACACATTGCTATGTTCCTTTCGAAGGTCTTATTTCTATCTACAGGAATCCTTTGTTACACTAAAGGCTCTTTATTACATGCTTAACTTTAACACAAATTCTGATATAACACGGACAAGGACCTCAATAATAGTTGAAATAGAGAAAAATACTGCTGGTATTTCTGTTTATTGTGGCAATCAGAGCAGAATGACAAAGCGCATAACAGATAAAATTTATCAAGAGCTGCTGTAAAGAAATGAATTAAAATAGATGTTGAAATTATTGAGATCATAATTTTTATAGACCTATGAAATTACTTAACAGCTTTTAAACAACTTCTAAGGAGAGCATCACAATTGAGTGCCTGGTGAAGCCTACTCACATTGTCACATTTCATAATATAGAATTTATCCCATTAATAGTATACTTTTAGAGTTGAAAGAATGAACACAGAGTCAAACAATTGACACCGAAAGTGCTGTCAAGAGTGGACACAAATTACCCTGCCCTACCTTTTATAAATTTGCATGAAAGGCGATGGTGTCAAACACATAAGCTATGTGCTACTCAAAATCTCTACATCATCCTCAACAATGGATCCAGCTGAAATTACAGTGGCCACCAACCAGGACATCTCAGACGACCAACCAATCCAAGGGAATAAGTATAGTACCCTCAAGACAACACCCATTGCTACACTCTTGGTGGCAGATGAACACCTTCTTTGGGCAACATGCCAGAGATTTCACTTTGAGGGAAGTGTATCGTGAAAACTACACCATTGCTCAAACCCATTCAAACACCAAAAGTAATTTGAATTGTGAGACAGGGCAATGATGCCTCGGGTTGAAAACATATTAGCCTAAATCTGAGAAAAAATTCGCATCTAAAATGGGTTGCTACTTTTAATATTACATCAGTTCCTTGTACCAAGTAACTCCATGAACAATGACGGTAGAAAAAGAAAGATTTTTGAGAAATCAGACCTCATTAAGAATGTTGGCGATTTTGCAGAATAGATTAATTACTTAGGACACAGATGAAACCACAAAATTGTTATATTTGTCCCTATAATTGTATACTATTACTGTTCCCTTGATGTAACAGTCTAAGAGCAATAAGCTATTATTAACAATCACGACAACAAGGCAAAACAGGTAGTATTTGTAAAGACATAAGATATGATAGATATTATCTGTGATGCAGTGTGTTATACAGGTTTTCTTGCCTTTGAGGAATTTCTCTTGAAGTGGCGCTATATAAATTGATGATTATGATTACGATAACAGTAGCATCATTATTTTTAAGTGTGGACCAACTACAAGTAGTTGAATTAATTCCTGGTTTGAAAATTCCTATTTGATTACAACCATATAGGCCTAGCTACTTTTGAGCATTAGAAGACTTGCTATTATAAGAGTAAAACTTTGATGGCGTTGTGCTAGTCCTAAATATTAATATTTTCTCCTACAACTTTTTGTGTGATGTTTCTGGGGAGAATGGAACCAAATGACGCCTTGGAGAACACTCAATTCAAACTTTCATTTTTAACGACCACCCTAGTGTGCACCATCTATACTCCTCGACATGACCTGTAGAGTGTAGATCTTTAAGCACATTGACAAAATATAGGGAAATAAATAGTGCAGTTGCAGACGTTGCAATGAAGAAATGTTTGGTGACCTTTGGTATCTTTCAGAGGAATTGGTGGCTTTTGCTTTCTTTGATTATGGGGCTTCCATTTGTACCAAGCGTCTGGACAAAACTTGGATCGAGCATCCACTACAAAGAACAACCTTGGAACCTGCTGCAATAAGCTACATGCGACTGGAAGATTTTGTCACGGAAAACACGAGAATTTTCAGCAATACAGGCATTCCATCAAGTTTTCTCCAAGAAGACATTGATGCATGGTCAAACAACGAGAACTTAAAGTTAGATTAAGCCACTGCGAGCTCAGTGATAGTTGTGAATGACATTACAGAGCGTGAAGTGGCACTCTTGAACAAGTATAACAAGCGTCAAACAAATAATGAGGATCAGAAACAGAGTCTGCTGTTGGTTGTGAAGAATCTATCGTCGCAATTTAGACTCTTATGCAATAATGGAAACATTAACTGGAAAAAAACATTTTTATGTCCGCTTATGTGTTTTGACCCAAATAGTAAACCAGTCCACAGACCACTAGTCCACCTCCAGCACGGTCCATTACCCACCAGAATTTTTCAATTTGCGCATTCAACCATACATGTACACTAGTAATAGTATACAATATATGATATTCCATGTTTCCCCTTTGTCTTTACATTGATATATGTTGCGTCTGGTAGCGACCTTTAAAACTAAAATAAAATCCGCCGAAATTTTCAGTGTTATTATTTTTTAACCCAAAGGTATAAGTTAGGAGGGTGCCTCGCTTAAAATTCCCCCAAAAATATTTTTACATGGAGCTAAGGACCACACTAATGTTTGTTTTGTTTGCTTGTATGCGCAATTGTTATAGCGCCCTTTAGAGCTCACTACTCAGAGACGCTCCCGACTGCGGCGCGGACACTGCATCGGAGTTTCACACCGAAGCGCTGAGAAATTGCGAGTTAAGGACTTGCTTAAGGTCCCTAGGCGGCGATTTGAGGTGGATTCGAACCTGCAACCCTTCGGCTGCAAGGCAACGAACATACCCACTAAACCACTGCGCCCCAAATGTAATATCTACCATCGACAAAAAAGCGCTAATAAGTAGGCCTATGCATAAAAATAGTTTAAAAAACAACTAGCCTAAATGTAAGATTAGAATCAACTTCAAGAAGAGAGCGTTTTAAATTCCAAGAACAAGAGTTACTGCAGGCCTAACCATGCTATGAACCCGCACGAGCGAAGCTCATATGTAGCCTAGGCTCAATATTATGCGTCATAGTCTACATGTATGCAGATTTGCTGGTTGAAGATGTCATTATGATTTATTAAATTATTAGGTCTGAGACCGGAATCTTGAGCTCATCTTTAATTTAAAGCCCTACTTGGGTTGAACTTCAAGCTGTTCCAGAGAACTGGGCACAAAGTCGTAGACAATTTAATCAGCCCATGTCATGTTAAAATTTATAGTGGCCTGTAAAAAAAATTCAGGTCCGCAATAACAAGGTCTGTGTTCAGGCAAGCCTAACTGCTACTGTTATACAACAGGTCGTCCATAAAATAATATATTAAAGCTGAACGCTCTCTCTATCTCAAGAGCATTAGAAACGGATTAATACGACGTAGGTCACAACATGATACTGAATATATCAGTGGCTTGTAAATTTTTGAAGACTTCAACCCAGCGCTGTCCAACATTCGACCTTAGCCAACAACGTTAGATCCGATAGTGCGCATGAAGGAAGCAATCCCTCGACTTATCGAGTTTTGTGTGCAAAATAAGAACCACATTTTTGAGAAGTGGACCACTGCGGGCAAATTCCGGGACAATTTGGGATCAATCCATTAAATTGTATTTATTGATTTCTTTAACCTTACCTCTGATCGCCACTCTTATTCAACTAGAAAATTAACTGTTTATGACCTTCCCTACGCACATACTAACACTCGTCGGTCTCTATACAATATACTGGCTTCCAATGTTGGAACTCTCTCCCTACATATCTTCATTCCCTACCTAACACAAGATTATTTAAGCATAAACTTCGCCTTTATCTACTTAAAACACTTCCTGATATGTAATGGCTATGGTCTCTGCTCAGTGGTTTCGCCAAGCCCTTAGTTAAGTCTTTAGTTAAGTCATTAGTTAAGAGTTGTTTTTCTCGTTATATACAGAAATGTCTATTGCTTAATATTTTTCTCTCTCTCCCTCATCATTTTTTTTTATTCCTACAATTGAATGTTCTGTCATGTTTTTCTTAAATTATATTTTACATGAATTATGGGTGGCCCTATTAGCGGAATTTTCCATCCCTTCTGGGTCTCCCCTTCTTCACCAAATTTATGTTAATGTATTATTCAATGCCATAATTGTATCATGTTGTTTGTTGTTTTGGTTGAGGAAAAAATAAATAAAAAATAAAAAATCCGGGACACGGGACGCACAGGGCCGATTCCGGGACTGTCCCGGCGAATCCGGGACGGTTGGCAGCCCTAGTTGTAGGCCTTTGGAAATTAAAACCATGAATAAGAAGTGTATTTTTGGTTACTATATTGCATTTGCCATAACAAATTATATTTGCGAGTGGATCAGATTTATTGAAAAGTCAGAGTCTATGCCAAAATTATAAATTAATAGTTTTCGTGAGTGGTTAAATTGATAAATTGAATCCTGGGGACAGTGAGCACCTAGCTGGCGAGAAGGGAGGTGTGTCTGGATACAAGGCCTGGTCACAAAGATCTGAAATCTGGTTCTAATGTGCTTTAAAGGACGAAATAAGAATTGGTCCACATTAAAAAATAAACATGTCTCACAGATTACTAAACGACAATAATCGATAGATCAATCCAATGCTATGAAAATAATAGAATTGTAAAACTCTACTCAATCAACGGCAACAACTACATGTATGCAGATGTCTTCCATTAGTTCAAACGTTAATGAAACTGATTGGACAAAAATACCCATGTAGGTTACTGTGGAGGCAGATGAACAGCTGGGTCTGTATGTCTGACAACCAAATACATGCAAACACAGTACCGTACGTTCTAATAATGTGAATAGCCTACTCAGTGCTTAATGTGTAGAAAAAGCAGTACCTGGACGCTCCTTACCTTTCCCCACTGTGCGGCCCAAAGAAGTGCCAGGACGGTGTTCAGATTTTAAACTAAGTGCCTGGACCCCGTCCATGACCGTCCACGCATACTTTAAGCTATGTAAATGCTGTATCACATCAGGCAAGAATTGCGTTTATGGTATTGAGGCTTGTGTCGTGGGTAAGTCTGCCTTGGTCTTGGACCACACTGTCTCAGTCTTGATCTTTGAATTTATGTATAATTGTGCAGTTATATATATGTGCACAATAAATAGGCCTAGACCCGCTGCCGCAGCGAGTCTATGCCTATTTATTGTGCACAATTATACGTAAATTCAAAGATCAAGACTGAGACTAAGACCGCGCGGCGCTGCCTAATAAGTTTACGCTGGTGTAGGCCTAATAATAACGTCCTGATTCAAGAATAATAAAGTGAATTTAGGCCTGCTCCACAACAATTCCGCTTCAAGGCAAACATTTTCCTAAAATTAATCATTAGTAGAAACTTGAAGGCCGAAGAAATCTTTCTGAAACGACGGACTTCATGAATAAGAGTTGAGTGGACTTGTTAAAACGAAGCTTCAAAACGTCTGTGATTTACATTTTTGTATTGAATCAAAGGTTCGATAGGAATATGGTTGACTCAAAAATCTTGAGCTAAATAAAAAGTGAAGCTGCTGGTGGTTACGTGATTAGCTTACAAGGGCTGAAGCTGCTGTGGCTGCGTGGCTAGCCTACAAGGACGTTTAGATAATTAGCCTATTATCAAACAGGTTAATCGAGTGTTTGACGCTGTTAGGCCTACTCGCATTTGGTTTGTCTCGACATTTTTATCCATAGGTTTAAGAAAAACGAACAAGTCTTGACCGGTTCTTGCTGATAAGACCACAGAGAGCTGCGTTCAGGTATTTTGCTAGCGATTTTCCTATCATATACTTGATAAAAAGGACTCTTAATAATTCAGGGCTAAAATGAAAGGACACGTACATCTACGTGTAGGCTACACACGCTGAAATAGTATGCAGTTATATCAATAGTGAAAACGAAAGCGTTCTGGATCTTTCGGCTTCGTAGTAATGTAATGTAATGTAATGTAAATCTTCGAGAATTTCTCAGCGCCCACAAAAGCCACGTCCAGTGGCGTAGCTACCATGTGTGCAATGTGTGCAAAGCACACGGGCCCACGGCCTCCATGGGCCCACAGAGTTTGTCAAATTGTTTAGGCCTATCTATTTTAATTAGTAATCCACATTATTTTGTGACAAATATAGTCGTTGTGATCACACTTGCATTACTTAGTTACTGTACTGACGCCTGCTGACTGCTAACTATATCAAACAGGAGGTGGATTAGGGTCAAAGGGAAGCTTATGTTTTCCCGTATTTTACACATCCGAGGGAAGCTTGTGTTGTTCCCCTATTTTTACACATCCGAGGAATATTGTTAAACTTAATTTTATCCAAAAGGCCTATACAAAATCGAATCGATAATTGCGTCGTTTTTGCTATGCAAATAATAACAAATCGTAGGCCAAGACCAGAATTGATAGATGATTGGCATTTTTGCTGAACAAAAGGCTAGAAAGAAAACTAAAATGTCATAAAATTGTATTAAGTAGGTATACTAGAAGGCCTACTAGACTATAATAAGTGCCAGTGGCGTAGCAAGGTTTTGGGGGGCCCCTGTGCAGAGCTTAGCTGGTGCTGGTAGGCCCTTAAATGTTTTAAACCCCATTCGATTTCAAACAACAAAGCTGTGCAAAACGCCTAGTCGCTTTACGAAATTTGCATATTTAACACCAAAGCTAAATGAAAATAAACTAGCCCCATTTTTATTATTTTAACAAATTTATCTAATGAAATATATTCTTCTCCATATCAGCAGAGAAAAATTGAACTAGAGTACCATACAAAAGTAATCACAAAAAACTTCTTCATCTCCTGATGTATTAATCATCAATCACCTATAGGCCCTACTTAAATTCTCCAAGCTGCTGGGTTTGTTGATTAAAAGAGCGGACAATGTAACGAATTTGGCAAGTGTGAAATGACTCAATCAAGTCTACGGCTAACCTACTACGGGGGTCTAAATCCGAAATGCTAAAAATGCTCGTTTGCGCGTCTTCTCTGTGCAAAAATATCCACCACTCTTCAGGTGTCAAGCTTGAATCCATTGGTGATGTAGCTGCTACCGTAGCCTCTGAAGTTCGAGGTCTACTCGGCTCAGTGTCAATATCCATGTCAACCACCATCTCTGCACTGGTCAAACCGAAATTCGATTCTGCCCCAATGTCTGATGTGGTAATTACGCACACTGCATGCCCGTACTCCAAACAATATGGCTGTCAACGAATGCAATAAATTAGAGCGCGGCGACCTATCGACGACATCTGTCGACGGCATCGCAACATGTATCCCAGCATGCAAAGCGCTCAGTAAGTAAGTAATCTACGCAAGTAGCAAAAGTAAAAATGGTTCTTGTCCGTTTTACGACCCACAAAATAGAAGCGGGATTTATCGCGTGAGGGTCGGTTAGGGCTCAGGTTAGGCGTCGTGAGGGTCGGTTAGGGTTAGTTTTAGGGTTAGTGCAGTCATTCTGCTGAAATTGAAGCTGGATTGATGAACAATAATTTTCAATGAAATAGAAGTTATATTGATGAAAAATATTTGTTGACGAAACAGAAGCGGGATTGATTTATTGAACAAATTCTTGCCTAAACAGAAGCTGGATCGATGAAAAGGATTCTCGGCAAACTAGAAGTTGGATTATATCGCCCTTTGCATGTGGCCAATTGGCCGGTTACTTATTTACTGAGCGCTTTGCATGTTGCGATGCCGTCGACAGATGTCGTCGATAGGTCGCCGCGCTCTAATTTATTGCATTCGTTGGCAGCCATATTGGGTAAAAGTGTATTTTAGCGTATTTTATTATTTCGAAATCGATATGGTGTATTTTAGCGTATTTTATTTTTTAGCGTATGTATTTACACATTTCGTTGATGAAATCGTTATAACGTGACAAACAGACAAAATTGAGTGATATTGGAAGCTGGATTGATGAAAACTTATGGATGAAATAGAAGCTGAATTGATGAAAAAACACTTGAGAAATGGAATGTGGATTAAGGTATCTAATGGCTGACGTAGCAGCTGGATGAAAAAAATAACGCTCGAGAAATGGAAACGGAATTGATGAAAAGATTGCTTGAGAAATAGAAGTTGGATCGATGAAAATTATTTCCCTTCAATAAGAAGCGGGTTGCTGAAACGATACTTAATTAAATGAGAGCTTGATTGATGGGAAATACTTGTTACCGTATTTAAATAGAATTTGGATTGATGAAAAATTAATTCTTGCTGCAACAGAAGCTGGATTAACGAATGATACATTCCAATGTAGAAGTCGGATTGATGAAAATACCTGCGGAAGTTCGAAAGCGCATCCAAATAATAAAATACGCTATTTATTTTGAGCTAACCTGTCTTGAATAAAATACGCTAAAATACACTTTTACCCCATATTGTTTGGAGTACGGGCATGCAGTGTGCGTAATTACCCCCGTTCTTCTCGTGCTTGTCGCTTAGAAGCGCCACTTAAATAAGACTTACTCACTTAGGCATAACTTGGAGGGACAGAAAGAGTGACGTACGAGAGTTCAAAAAATATGCAATTTCCAATAAATAGGCTATGCAGTTATATTTTGTAAATTGCACATTTTTACCACAAAGATATTAAATTTAAAACGCGTCTGCGTAGACCATGACACAATTATGTTTATACGTCAGTACAACTACTTCCGGCCAAATACTGCAAAGAGTAAAGATATTTGTAGTAAGGTAGCCTAATCATGGACATTCCGGCTGACACCCAAAAAATTACTGGGTGTGTACGCTGTAGATGTAGGTTTGAATACATTCTGAATATCCTTAAAGTAAAAAAGTGACTCTGACCCCGGAGGCCCCTGACAGCCGTGGACCCTCGTGCACTGCACAGGTTGCACGCCCTATTGCTACGCCACTGATAAGTGCATAAGTCTAGAACATGATACCAGGTACGCTTTAAATTCGATAGAGTAATCATTGCAGTTACCGTATAGACCAGCGGTTCCCAAGCCGTGGCCCGCGGGCCAAAAGTGGCCCGCCAGACCTAAGAAACTGGCCCCTCATCTCTCAAAGAATCTTTTAAAATACATGAAAAAATGACAATTTGGACAGGATAGAACACAATTACTTTCTATTACAAAATATTCAATTTTGACGTCTATAAAAACATCAAACATTCTATTTTGAATCAATTACAACAATTTTATATGCTTTTAGTTAGTTACATGTTAGCATTGTGGCCCCCTAATGTCTTTTAGCTAAGAAAAAGTGGCCCTCGTGTCCTCCAACTTAGAAAAAGTGGCCATTAAGGCAAAAAAGGTTGGGAACCACTGGTATTATACCTAACAGGCTAACATTATGATTTATTTGTCTCATTCTTATATCATTCCTGTTTATTCTGTGAGTGAGTTGCATTGTAGGCCATAGGCCTAGGGTGTCTCGGGGCAAGTTGACGGCCGGGGCAAGATGATTGTTGCGCTATAAAATTACAATGCGTGGCAGGAAACAATCTAACAAGATTTGTAAGAAAGAACAAGGCAAAGAGCTTCCTTTTGGGTAATGGCAACAACGTGACAAGATGCTTTGATTGTCGTTTTTTTCTTAAAAATACGTTTTCCTATCTACCTCTTAACACATTTTACTGTTCTAAATAGCGTTTATCTTAATCTCAACGAATGCAAAAAATTGGGAAGTGGATTGTTTTGTTAAACATTTATTTTGAGTTGTTACTGATGTATTTTGTGTTTCCAAATCACACTGTACAAATCATACCTCCCGAATTTTGCTGAGTGCCCCTGAGGGGGCAAGTTGGCGGGGGCAAGTTGGCGGATGCAACCAACTAAGATGGGTAAACCTGGTGGCAGCCTGCGAAGGACGTGGAAGCTTTATTTGCGACTTATGCTGAGACTTCTAAGAAAAAAGAACACTGCAATTTTTTTAGACATTGCTATTTTGTTGATAAAATTTATGTATCATCTTTATTAAGACTGAATGTCTTAGATAACACAACTGCAGTTTGTGACTTTTATTGAGACTTCGAAGAACCAAGGACACCAATGTTTTATACCTTGCTAATTCACTTAATAAATTTTTCCTGACATATTTATTAATGCCGAATATTTTAAAACTGAAACAACTACAGTTCACCAACTTTTCTCTAGTAAAATTTTAAAAATATTGTTTGCATATATTGTCAACCAACTTGCCCCAAGCAGGCAGCCAACTTGCCCCAGCAGAGGGGCAAGTTGGTTGACTTTTGGAAAATTTTAAAGTTCATTTTTAGCAAACTTAGAATATATTTTTATGCCTGATTTTGTGCTAGAATGTAGGTGTTATCAATCAAAACGTTGTGGAAAAAACCCAACTTTGTTGGCATCATTGAGGATGATCAGAGGCCAAAAAACGCTTAACCCTGTCAACTTGCCCCCACTTACCCTATGTGTTAATAAGAATGCACTGATTAGTTCTGGTGATCTTGGTTGCAACGTTCTTGCAATCAAGCCTCACACGGCCAAATGGGGGCCCATGTGGGAACTCTGCACACGGGCCCATGAAAAGCTAGCTACGCCACTGGCCACGTCAGGGAGACCAGCTTATTCACCGACGCCATATTAATCAAGTGCGCAATAGCCAGAGCTCCGTTTTCGTTCCGGTGCCAGGTCTAAGATGGCGGCTTCAGCTATATGTGCTAAGGCTATTCTAATGTCTTCACATTGCCCATTACCGCACAATCATCCATGGCAAGCAACATGAAGCATGTGATCAAAGCAGGTAACATCATCAGGAAATTTTTAATCACTAGGATGATATGAACGATTTTGGATTTAGGCATTAGGGTAGACCTAATATTTTTTATATTTGTCGGTCTTAATAATTAGCCTAATTCTGTGGATTGTGCATAGTTATTACGAGGTCTGTACTGCAGAATGCGAATGGCAATTGGGCATTTAGATACTAATAATATTCTTATCGTATCTTATAAAATAGATGTTTAAAACCTAGAGACACTCGGCCAGTCTGCCTATTATTATTACACGAAAAGCCGTCCGAGGTTTTAAGTTTATAGAAGAATGTGGGACGTGTGCGCTTTCATGCTCCAATAAAATTATTTTAATATCCAGAATCAATCTGAGTGAATGTACGTGTTGATACGGATTTACATTAAGATTGCGTACCGTAAAACGGGGTTGCTTTGGCCCAAATTTTCGGGAAAACTTCTGTCCACTCCCCACAACAGAGCAATGAGCTTGAGCAAAGTGTTAAAGGAAGACATGGGGTTCATAGAATAGAACATGTGCTTATTTCTTATATATGTTGGACATAAATAGTTTATTTTTGTGTGTGTGGACAAAGTCACCCCGTGGGTCGGGGTGACTTTGTCCCATATGCTTAGTGCAAGTATTTAACATTGATCCATCAGCTGTAACAATAATGTACCTACAGTGGGGTGACTTTGGCCCACAACAGATGTTTTAAAAACTATATTGCACTACTGTCATGTATTGATACCAGTATAGTAATGCATACAAAAGAAACACATGAATTTTACCGTGAAATTACTGAAATTATTGCAAAAGTTTGTTTCATAATCGTTCACTTGATTATTTCAAGTTTTTAAGAAGTTAGACAGTCTAAATATATGATTACATGCAAAAAGGCTTTTAAAAGTTCGTTATATAGAGTAAGAACTGGAAAATTAGAATATTATAAGCCGGGTCAAAGTGACCCCAAAAAGTGGCCAAAGTCACCCCAAAAACTAAAACGTCCATCCCAAAAATATTCCAATCGAATTTATTCCTCAAACAGCATGCCACATTTGTACTATATCAGTAAACAACCGATACAACCCGTAGTCACGTACTGAAAATTCGTTTAAACATTTCTACACAGTAAAGTATACACGTCGTTTAAATTAAGGATTTTGCACATTTACGATGTTTGATGATAAATAATATCTTTCAAATGTCCAAAATTAACAAACACTCGTTAAAAGCGAAGCTAAGGCTTTGTTTTTCAAGAATACGTAGCAAGAAGTTCAATCTCAAATATTGTGTGGCACGAGGAATGCATCAAAACTCCTTAGTCAGTTTGGGCCAAAGTCACCCAGCAGGGCAAAGTAACCCCGTTTTACGGTAGTTAACTACCAGCTAAAGCTGCAGAAGTTGCGGAATCTGAGTAGGCGTATTATATAAATAATTATAGCTTAGCCTACTGCACTTCACTGTAGCCTAAAGTCATTGGCTATGCGACTGATTGATAATGTGTAGATAGCAATTCATGAAAAACCGAGAAAAGACCTTTACAAATGTTCATATATTGCCTCTTTAAATTGGGCCTATATACTTAGAGGCGCTCTATGCATGTGCTGGTCTTCAATATGACGCTAAATGCCATTTCGACCAACAAATAGACCTACATTATTAGTAAAATATTTCGCACTAGGCCTACTGTAGTACTGTAGTCGGCTAGACGCCATCGGCGGGCTCAGCCAGACGCGTAGAACGACCAACGGGTTGCCGTCGGCAGCCAGCAGAAACCATGGATGGATGTTCAGAGTTTCTGGGCGAAGCTGCGTCGATAGAGTAGCGCAAAGGTTCTCAAAATGTGATAGGCGGACCCCCTGGAAGTACACCATGTGTCGTTAAGGATTAGGCTACGCGAAAAATTTAAAAATATACTTTTTAAAATCTGTTTATGGACTTACTAACGATAAACATACCAGTAGTAAAACTGAGTAATATATAGAAATATGAAGAAAACTCTGTGAAAAATACTCATGTAGACTACTTAATATTCGCCTCTGAATTGTGCAGCTCTTGCTAAAAAACTTAGCCGTAACCATTTTGTTTTGCCCCTCCTGGAAAACTTTATGCGGGCGCCCATGGTTTCATCTGCAGTGAAAACCTTCCAATGATACCTACTCTACTTCTGCACCATTTCAATTCAAAACATCTTTTCATTAACCACTTGAATTCTTCAAAGGGAAGAAAGTAGAAATGCTATAAAGAAAGCTAAAGATGTTTAAAGTAGATTCTACGTCAGAAAGATGGAACTGATGGAGTCACATGACCCTGACGATCTGCGACAAAAATCCTTGGCAGATTCGCGATCAAGTCCGGCACGCAAACCTAGCACTAGAATGTGGGTCTATCCCAATATCTGCGAAGATACTGATCGAATTCTGCATTAAGAAGCAAAAATTCGTCGACATAACTTTGAGGTCGAACGGTTGACTGATCACATGCGTAGACTAGGCTATTAATGTGTAGCCTATGGGTCGATGCTGCTCGACCTGTTCTTCTTTCTGCGCTGCTGGGATCCTGCAAGGGATCTCTTCTCGGTTCCTTTTGCAGTTTCTTGATATTAAATCAAGGACGCGGCGCAGAGAGAAGATCAGAGTGAGCAGTATAAATATGGTTTACCAACTTCCTTAATAAATAAGTATAAGTAAGTAGGCTAAATACACTGAATAAATAAATAAGAAAGTAGGCTAAACGTTTCAGTTTTTTGCGTTTAATTTTATTACCAGACAACAGGTGCAACTGTATTTCATATTGACCTATATCATATTAGCTTGTTAGTGGCAACATAATTAGGTTAGGTACATAGAACGTTTTATGACTTTGATCCTTAGTTGGTTGCTCACCGCATCTCAACCGTCAACATTGTGGGCCTACCCAGTTGACCTAAGATACAAACCAACACTTATGATTTCACTGTAGGCTGCTCAGTTCGATCTTTGTGTAGGTCAATTTATAACTAAATCCATTTGCAGCATACAAGTGGACTATGGATCCCATTATTTTGCGAGACCGAAATTTTCTTTTCTGCGACATCTAGGCCTATCTTTGAAAGGCAAGAGCCAATTAAACTTGGGCTAATGCCAGCAGAGAATTTTAGAGTGCCTTCTGTTTTAGGATCTATCTGGATAGGAAAATGAATGCCGAAGATTTAGACAGTAGTGATCTAAAAAAGCAAGAAGAGCTCGAGCATATCACAACCTGTTGGATATGCACCGAAGTCTATACGGATCCAAAAGCATTGCCATGCATTCATACATTCTGCATGAATTGTCTCCACGAAACCGGTCTCAATACTAACAAAGGAGCTGGAGATGAGATGCCTTGTCCGATCTGTAGACGATTGTTCAAGATTCCAGAAGAAGGATTTCCAGGATTGCCTAAACACTTCTTCATGGAGAGACTTATCCAAGTCTCAAATGTTTCAAAACCGCCGTCAGCATCAACAGCATCATGCTCTCGGTGTCAACATGAAATTGAAGAAGACGCTGGGAAAGAAATGCCACCAGCTGAAGCACACTGCGTTGATTGCAAGAAGAACCTTTGCTCAGAATGCTGCGGTGAACACAGGAAATCAAAGTTGACAAAGAATCATGAATTGAGAGGTCTGCCAGTAAGTGAATATAAAAGTGGACAAAATGTGACGGCTCCAGTGATTTGTGAAGTTCATGCAAAAAAGGTTCTGGGTGTGTTTTGTGCTGACTGCAAAGCAATTGTATGCGACAAGTGCTTCAATGAGAAACATAATAATCATAATTGTTCTGACATTAACAACTCTGCTGATGGCTTTCGGAAAGAGATAAAAGACTACACTGAAGCAGTGAATAAGTGCATAGCTGATGCTCAGATGAAAAAGACAGAAATCTTGACCATGAAGGAAGAAATGCAACGAAACGTGGAAGGCTTACAATACGATGTAGAGAAGAGAAAATTTGAAATAAAGGAGATTGCAGATAAACATGCAAGTCGTTTTGTGCAAAGTCTATGTTCCAGCATGCAAAGCAAATTGAAGGAAATCCATTTGGCAACAGATGATATTGACGCCTATATATTGAACCTAGAAAATTACAATTCCTATTGTCAAAGATTAATGGATAAAGGATCGGCTCACGACATCTGCCGTGCAATTTTGGACTTGTCCAAGAAAGCAAGCGAGTTGCAACAACAGGTTCAACCGATGATTGAGAGAGAAATTCAGAATTTTAAATTGCGTTTTAGACAATCTGAACTGGACGTGCTTGCAGAGGAAGACTGTCCCAACTTGATTGGGGAAATTGAAGGTGAGTGTCATCCTATAGAAATCATCATAACATTTCTTAGTGGATGTCTTCGAGATCATGGTCTTGGTGTCAAATGCACTTAAGTTTGTTTTAGTCTTGAGAAACGAAGTTTAATCTTCGTCTTGCAAGACCAAGACCTTATGCAGTGTATGCACTCTTGCAGTTGTGTTAACCTCTTCCAGTGGTCGGTTCCATTTACTAAGACTACAAATTGCATTGTATGCTGGGTACTTTTTCTTATCACATGTAGCAAACTAAGCTACAAAAAACTAACCTAATTTTGGAAAAATTCCAAGATCCTCCAAGCACTGAGTGGGTCCTGACTGGCTCTGTTCTTTCGACATGACAAGGCAAAATTTTCTACATGCATTTTTCGACTTTGTCATGGCATTGGGTAGTGTGCACCACCAGTGTGCATATTTTAGGATATTGCGATAATCTGTCGCGATAGGATCTTGGATGATCAAGATCATCCAAGATCCTATCTCGACAGATTATCGCAATATCCTATTCTTGCCTTCATGTATCAAAATCACATTATTAAAACCTAAGTGTATAAAATAGTCTGAGAAATTAATTGAATATTAATTTACCACAAACGCTGGTACGTTTATTTAAGAAGAAGATGACATGCCAAAGAAAAGAAGCAGACAAATTCAATTAGGTGAACAGTGTCCAGAGACTAACACCTTAGGGCTGGAGACTGAGAAACGGAGAGAGGACGGAGCCAGCAATGAAACAGACATAGATAAACTGAAGCAAGACTTGAAGAACAATGAAACAGCAATGAGCACACTTCATGACAGCAACGACAAGCTAAAACATGAACTCAATGCAGCGAAAACAACGAACAATTCACTTCAAGTCAATAATGACAAAGATAAAGCTACTTATAAAGCACAAATAGATGACCTAAACAAAAAACTGGAAGACAATAAGACTGTAATCGACGGGTTTCGGGTGAGCAGCAACAAACTAGGGCAGGAACTTGATTCAGAGAAAACAGCGAACAATTCACTTCAAACCAGCAGTGGCAAGGAGAAAGCTGATTTCAAAGCAGAAATAGATGAACTAAAGAAAAAACTGGAGGGCAAAGAAGCCGTAATCGAGCAACTTCAGGACAGCAACGAAAAGCTAGAGGAGCAACTTGATGCTACAATAACAGCCAGCAATTTGCTTCAAGCCAGATATGACAGTAATACAGCTATCTATAAAGCACACACAGATGAACTGAATCAAGAACTTGACAACAAGAAACGTGAGATCGACAAACTTCAGAACAGCAATGACGAACTACAGCAGGAAATTGACGCAGTGAAAACGGACAACAGTTCGCTTCAAATTAGCAATAAGGAACTTGCTGAAGAATTAAACGAGTATGAAACGAAAATGCAGGCAATAGAAAACAACAACGAGAAACTCCAGAAAGAACTAGGTATGTATATTTGAATGTAGGCTATGCATGTTTTTCGTATGTAGACCTATATATAATTATGTATGTATTTTTGTATGAATGTGTGCATGTATGTATGCATATAATGGATGTATGGAGAAATGAATAATTGTGCATAACTGTATATTTATGGGTAAGTAGGTATGTAGGCCTATAAAGTAGTCATGCACATATACATGCATATGCTTAATTATGTCAAACGTGGCTAGTGGATGCACGTATGTATGTTTTGTATTAACAGAGCATAATAATTATAATTAGGCCTATAGCATCGCCTGCATAGAAAGTTGTTGACGTCCACGTAAAGTAGTAGTACTGCGTGCATGGCATTCCCTACGTGCGTTAGAGTGAACATATCGCAGCTGACCTAGTTCGTTACAGTAAGCGGCGTATTCGGCAAAGCCAATGAAAAGACCAGTAAGGTCATCATATTATGTCGAGCTAATGGCTATCTCGTCCACCCGCAGCAAAAGACTCTAAGGCAGCGCTCAGCTGTGGTTTATGTGTTCAGTCAGAAGTTATAAACAAGACGACCTAGTTACCCTAGGGATACTTGTGCTTCTTCTCTAACTCGGGACAGCCCTACAATACATACTATAGGCCGGGGGGACTAAGGAACGCTCAACATCTGAGGAAGCATCTTTAAGGAGCGCTATATAAATTTCCGAAATGAATTAATGAATGAACTTAGCTTATGTCCTTTCACATTCAAATGAACTAAAGTTCTGTCTTTTCGGCCATCGAAAAAAATGCTAAAGGCATCATGACCACAATCATACAAAGCAATTCCTGCATGAGGAGTGCTAAGATAGACCCACATCTTTCGTTCTCTACTAACGTTTTCCATGTCAATGACGTCGCAGAACATTAGGCTGCAAGTACCGCAATAGATGAGATGACCTCATCTTTCTCGATCTGAAATGGCGGATTCAAGTGGACTAGCTCCAACCCTCGATCCCAACCCACGGGAGACCAACAAAGATGGAGGCGCAATGGCCATAAATTCATCTAAATTATTCGCCATTGCATGGGCCTTAGGGATGGTCGAATACAAGGTGAATTTTCAAAAAGAATTCTTGCTAAATGGAAGTCAAATTGATGGAGATAATTTTACTTAAAATTGTAGTTGCAGCCTGTAGGTGCAGAGATTCTTGAATAAATTGTGGCTGGATTAATTTTATGGAAAGTAATTGTTACTTAGATAGAAGTTGGATCGGCGAAGAAATAATAATTCATTGTTGCTCAAAATAGAACTTGAACTGAAAAAACGAATTCTTGCCTAAGAGGAAGCTGGATTGATGAGAATGGTTCCTTCCAAAGTAGAACAATACTATTGATGAAAAAATGATGCTGCATCGGGCTATTAATTTAGAAAGCCAGAACGATAGATTAAAAAGTTTTATATATTAAAAATTTTACAGCTGGTAGAGGGCAAAAGTTGCAAGGTAAAATTCAAATATAATTATTTTGAACTCTGCTTACACGAACATGACAGCAACTATTCATCACTATTATAAATCGTTTTCTCTGAGAGAACTCTTTACACTTCGCCATAATGCACATACCGTCATTAAATAGCAAAAAATCTGTTTATTTTCAGGACATATGAGGAACGATGAAATAAAGCTTCGCGTTCATCGAAAAGCCTATATTAGGTTCATATCCGACGTTGACCCAGATGTGTTGGGTGACTATCTGAAGCAGGAAGACGTCATTTCAATCGACTGTTGGGAGACGATCACTGCACAGAAATTCACAGCCAAAGAGAAATGTCGATCACTCCTTGACTTCTTGCTGCAATGCGAGCATCCGTCGGCGTTTCTTGTTGTTCGACAAGCACTAGAGAGAGATGGTCATTACCAGCACATACTGGACATCATGGACAAAGAGGGTTAGAAAGCTCATCATTGTAGAACAACTGCACAGTACTACGGTACTAAAAAACGTTCTTGTGACTCTTCTTACCACCACAATTTTTTTTTAATGAAAATTTCATTGCATCCAAAGGTGTATCAATACCTAGTCTATGTAACGACCGTGTTGTATAATTATTTTCTCATAATTTGTGGCGAAAACGGACGGTCATCCGTGCGTGGTCCATCTTTGGCAACCTTCCCCTGGGACACATGGGCGGAGACTTAGGGGAGGACAAAAAATTTAGAAATTCTCCTATGTATGCTAGTTCAGTGGCAGAATTGCATAAACTGGTTGACGACCTTGATAAAGTTAGCCGGAAGTTAGGATTGTTGATTAATAGCGACAAAACAAAGGTGATGGTAGCCTAATGGATGGTGTTACCTGCTGTAGCAGGATCCAGACCAAGCAACTTTAACCAGATGTCACATTTGTTTACCTTGGACCTGCAATCACAGAGCATACAGAATGTAATGATTAATAAGGAAAATCGGGCTTGATTGAATAAAACCAAAGGAATCATGCTGACGTTGAAAAATTATTATGCGGGAAAGTCACGGTATACCGGTGAAAAAAGACTATGTGGCCAGTCCAACTTATTGCTGCGAAGCATGGACTATCAAGAAATCTAATGTGATAAGGATAAAATTAATGGATTAGAAATTAGAGGACTGAGGCAGAGACTTAGAATGTCATGGATGGCAAAGAAAACCAATGAATGGGTACTGAAACAAATTGCCACGTAACGTCAGGTACTAGCCAACGTTAAAACAAGTAGGCCTAAGTTGAAATACTTTGGTCACATAATTAGAAAAGTGGAAACTGTTTGTCAAAAAGTAATAATGCAGGGTACAACAGCTGGATCTAGAGCACGTGGTAGACCACGAACAACCTGGATTTAGAACAGTGTGTCTTGGACAGGTTTGACCATGGGCGGAGACTTGGAGGATCAGCGGGGGACGGTCCCCCAAAGTTTGTGGTGAGGGGACGGAGGTACTTATATCCCCCAATATTTAAGAAATATCATTATAAATTTCCACAGTATTATCCGCTGTTTATCCGTAACTAGCTGAATTACCCGGCGTTGCCTGACCCCGTTCCCACTGCGCCATTCTCACCCCGCCTTCAATCGACCCCGAAATTTCGGTATTTTGCCCGCACGCTGGCCCCCGCGTTAAGGAGAAGTCACCAACCTCTCCGCTAGATGTACATGTCTGGTCAATAATTGAAGGGATTATTTCCAAAACCTGTTAAGTCCACTCGACACGTAGGCCTAACTGAGAAAAACGACTTTTTCTGAAAAGTCACTGCCATTCACCGCAACGTGCTTTTTTCATAAATTGTTCTTTGTTACCATTGTAGCCCACTTAGATAAAGGAAGTTTTTCAAATCTAGCTTCTTTATTCCAATTATGTGCAGTTATATTCGCATTAATTACGTCCATAACATCATTTTTTGCTACGCGATCATACTTAATTGCGGTTCGGCCAGATGTGACGTAAAGATTTGAGTTCAAAATAATGACGTCATGAGTTTAGTGAACATATACCGTCTCTAATGTATCGTTTTATAACAGCGAAATTTAAAATTTTAATTATTTGAGATATGGAAATATTTTTGTATCGCGATCTTTATGTTTTTCTTGGGTGGATCAGAAGAAATAAGCCCAGAATAATCCTCACAAATATTTTCGGCCATGATGAAAGTAAATATCACGCGACCTCAAACCGTCATGCCATTGGCTGTAAGACTCTGCTAAGCAATGGAGGCGAGCTATTTATTTAACGTTGCAACGTGAATGGATTTTGAATTTGTTTGCGCTTATCGCGTGAAAGTTAGAATGTTCACATCTCGGTTATAAAGTTAATTGACAGCCGAAAATAGTCGCGTTGAACTACAAATTTGGGTAAGAATCAACTGAAAAAAATTTGTTAAAACGAATCGCTGTCATTTCCGAGTTGGGTCTCGGAAGAAGTCAAAATACATAATAATAATAAATAATAATATTTTTTCTTTAATTAAGCGCCTGCGAGACGCACTGCGCTTTACATTTACAAGTTATGCATTACGCCCTAATCTTAATTAAACCAACTGAACAGACAGCTTCGTAATTACACGGCGCCAATGGCAGCCTACAAAGCAAATCCACCCAACGGGGGCTCGAACTCACTACCTCTCGCACTCTTGGCCAGCGTGTTAACCACTACTCTACCGCCCCCCCCCCCAAATCCGGACATACAAACAGAAGAACAAACTTCCTGAATTATAATAGAAGATGATCAATTTTGTTAGGATGCTATCATTACAGTTTGCAAATGGAAAATATTTTAAACAATGGGAGGGAACATATAGGCCTATTGAAGTCTTAAACCATGTCACTGAGCACTGAAATCATGAATAATTTTGTGAAGAAACACAAACCCTCCTCATGCTCGGCGCTTCGCGTCTCGGCGATCGTTTTTCGGCCGCTCGTCCGTCCCACCAAAAGTTCGGACCAAGTCTCCGCCTATGGGTTTGACTATGATGTAGGTCTACCTACTGAGCATGAAACGCATGAATACAATTGAATACAATATTCACAGAGTGCGGCCAACCTTCGGTTCAAAGACTACTGAAGACAAGACAAGTTTTTGAGTGTTTAGTTAGCCTATAGGCCTAGGCCTAATATTATTGTCTTACAAGACTTAGGCCTACTGCTACTTTAGGGGCCCGACCGTAATACCCTTCAGGGTCTCCTATCTGACTGTAGGCCTTTTTTTCTTTGTGATCTATTGATTTGTCAACAAATTATTTGATTTCTGATTTTTGGTTTTTATTTGAAATAGGCCACGAAGCTCCGAGGAAACTACAGCCGACACTAATTTCACCATCTCTTGTAAAACAGATGCGCAACAATATTCTCCATAAAATGAAGTCATTTAGGTATAAATTGGCATTTATAAATAAAACGATTTTTTCAGCGAAAAAAATATTAATATTATTTGACATTGTTTCATTGATAATTATTAATAGACATTAATTGTTATATTCACTTATTGCAGAAATGCAACGAAATGCGTTGTAACCGCCCTCGCCACTCGCTATAATCATGCTACTCAGAGGTGCTCCTGACCCTCACGGCTAAAAAAGACAGTTTGAACTTACAACAGAATGAGTCGGAGTGCACCATGGGAAGTAAGGGCAGATGTGCGTTCCACGACTAAACATGCGCGATTTTGCCTATGTGCGAGCGAGAATGCCCGATTTGATAGCGACAACCCAGGACATCTGGGGTGGAACAGCAGGGCTAGCAAAATAGGTTTATTGTTTATAAAAAAAGTTTAACCGCGAGATTGCATAAAAATAGACCGGAAAACAATCGCAGCTCTTCGTTAAAATGTTAAACCTAACAAATTCTAATAATTCTTATTTAACAATTTTTTTGGTAGATCTCCGAACGTGTTGATAACAAACTGCATATTTGAAGATGAATATGTCGAATTCTACTTCGTCGTGGAAGGCATTTCAAGTATCGAAGAGTCACTTCTAGTCAGTGATATAGTTGCGTTTTTGGGTGTTGATCCCTCATATGCTGAAAGAATCAAAGTAACTCAACTAAAGAGCAAACCAACGGGAGAAAGAACTTTTGGGCCTGGAATTTCAATCATAAATATAAACGCACGGCCACGGTCTATGACAACTCTTGGAGCGTTTGTTTCTATCGGTGGTACGTGTATGACTCTTTCATTTTGAAATCAATCAATCATTTGGAATTTATACAACGC
Organism: Lumbricus terrestris; assembly: GCA_949752735.1. Taxonomy (NCBI): domain Eukaryota; kingdom Metazoa; phylum Annelida; class Clitellata; order Crassiclitellata; family Lumbricidae; genus Lumbricus; species Lumbricus terrestris. The sequence goes on from OX457037.1 coordinate 75,139,550, forward strand.
CCTTCAAGATATTTGGTCAGGTACTCTCCAGATCAAGATCAAGCGAAAAAGCAGTCTTCAACAGCTTGTTAATTCTGAGAACAGTTTGGGAGGTGTCGCGTAGTCCAGGTAAGTTCATTCCAGGTTGTTGGACCAACCACAGAGAAGAAACTTACTGCTTTGTAGACTGCATTTCCGCAGAGAGAGTGAAAGGAGCCATTAGTCACCACGGACAGTAGAGCACAGTTTGTAGCTGCCTGTGCAAGTCGAAATGGGAAGGCAAAACTCACGCAGATAACAGGGTGCCAGCCTGATAAGCAACGCCACACAAAAGATGCAATCCCGAAAGAGGTGCAATGCGGGAAATGAAACTGGAATACTACTAAGATAGGCTACGTGGTCGGATTTGGTGAACTCGCCAATAAGTCTATTTCTATAGTAATGAAAATTAATAATAAAATTATTTATGGTCGAACACAATCGTCATCACCATAATCATCTGCAGAATCAGTTTTTCCAAGGTTATTCAATTCAGGGCTGTTAAACTTAACTACTAATAGAACAGACAGCTTTGCAATTACACGGCGCTAATAGCAGCCTACAAAGCAAATCCGCCCAACGGGGGCTTGAACTCACTACCTCTCGCCCTCTTGGCCAGCTTGTTATCCATTACTCTACCGGGCCCCCACGTGTTAAAATTAAAATAAATATGCTTGCAACCCTCTCGCTCCAAACTAAGAATTAAAATTAATTATTTCATAGCTTTTCTTGACCACTAAGCGGATGGATCTTTCTGACCTGCTTGGTGCGCCATCAGTAGCCTATACTGATATAGGTACCTTGTGCATTAAACATTGGCGCAAAAATGTAAAATAAGTACACAATCTTATTGCAGATAAAGGAGACCATGTACTTTCATGTGGACACGACAAGGCAGTTGGCGACATTCTTTCCAATGACAATAACGAAAGGATTGGCGCCATACGCGCTGTGGCGTGTTGCGTAGAAGACTTACAGTCTTACGACGCCGCATTGGCCAATGTCGACAATATCGACTACAAAAAATCTGTGTCCTACGGAGGAAGACAGCTGCACCTTGCCCCAACTCCAGTGGATCCGATCAGGGGAACTGTCGTTCAACGATTTCCACCACGATCATATGCTTCTCAAGCGATAATAAGACATACAGATTATAATTCTTTTGTGCATAACATCTACGGATGCTTTTCGGTAATAACAGATAACAGAGAAGCCTTTCATAGGCCAGGAGAAAGCGGGCTAGTCGTCACATCTGTGCCCTCTGCAGAATTTTCGGAAATAGTGGATCCTCTTGGAATGCTTTTCTTTCGAGAGTTTGTGGAGAAAACGGATGATGGCAGAGGTTATTTTCTATCTTTGGCCATTCCTATGACGAAGAATCTGGAAAAACTCCAAGAAGACGAATACTGCGGTAGAACGCAGATTACATTCTAAGAGATAAATGAAGTTCAGAGAACAGTTACTGTAGGCCAACTAGAGACGACACAGCGCGGAAATTAATAGATGACATTGAAAATTTATATCATGGACTCAATTCCTAGCATGCGTATAGTTGCAAATAGTTTACGAATGACTTGAACGGATTAGGTACGTGAAATAAGCTTACTCTACGGTTTCCCTCAATTCTTTCTCTAACTATGATACTGCATCAGGCTTCAAGCCTACATGTATGGCTTGGACTGGCTTACGGAAAACCTTGTTATATCTGCTCTACACTGGTTTCCTGTATATGAGTGTATTCGCTTAAGGCTGGCACTCCTCGTGTGCAAAACATGTACACTTTGCACAGGTAGACCTAATTTTGCATCCATTCATCTACCATGGTCACACATTGTAACGCTGTTAAAGGTCACTCCTCTCTTCGATCAGCAACTGCTGAGCCACTTCAATAATTATTCACTTTTAATTTTTGTAAAGTGATCATAATCAAATTTCAGCTGTACTTGATTGTATTGTATTGCTTACGGATAATATATAATATATATATATATTATTTATATATATATAATTATATTTTACATGATGACTAAGATTGATTTTAATTGAGCCCAAATTCAAGATGCCTAATATTGAACTCCGATGACTTTCTACATAGACATATTTGTAGGGCCTAATGACTCGACAAATTGTATCCCTTTGTCTTTTCCGCAAGCGTACATGCGTTTGTCTATTCCCGTCTAGACCACTGCAACTCACTTCTTATGCGCCTCCCGAAACAGCATCCTTCCCATTAATGGTCTTAAATGCTTCAGGAAGGCGCATATTGCTCCACTCCCTCGCTTTTTCGCATATCTCTGCAATCTGCACTATTGTGCGCTCGAGACATTGCTCCGGCTAGCTTATTTCCAAAATGTACATGGCAGCTGCAACCGCATGGTTTTCGGCCAATCGCGTGTCATGATAGGGGAATACAATGTGGAAGAGGCGAAGACCATAGGGGGGGGGGGAGAAAGTAGTTGATGTTAGCAGTTATTGGTGAAGCTGTAGGCTATTAGCTTGACCAACAACTGCTAAAGAAGCAACGGAAAAATCTTAAGAATCTAATGACGACACTAACCCTAACACTAACTTTAACCGACCCTCACGACGCGAAACCTTATATACCCTATAGCCTACGCGAACGACACCTATAATAGGTCTTCTATGTTATAGCCATGCTTAAATTTAACGATAAAGAGCGCTAAAGTGAGACATAATTACCTGTGCAAAATGTTCCTCCATACGTAGGGTCATTTGTAAGAAATTTTAAACCTTTTACATTGCAATTCGTCTAAAATCGTGAGAGCCTGGCCACACGCACGCACGTGTTGTTTATAGTTTACAAAGGGATGGTCAGAAATTGTACTCGACAACCTCCTCCCCCTACGGTCTTCGCCTCTTCCACATTGTATTCCCCTGTGTGATTGGCTGGTTGCAGCTGGAATGTACATTTTGGAAATAAGCCTCCGGCTACATGCTACTGCACATATCCGCTACGAGATCCTGTTTCTGATCTCCAAAAGCTCAGCTTTGAAATACCCCTAAATATCTCTGAAAATGTATGCAAATATTTTCATTGCAAATCCGCTATCCGCATCTTCATCTGGCTCATTGCATTGTGTTGATCGTGTTGATTGTTTGCTGCCACGAAATTGACCATGATTGTTCTTGCCCAGCAACTGGCGTCTGCTCTGGTTGGTCTCCACTTGGCATGACCTTCCTCACTCACTAATGGCTAATCTAATTACCTGTTTTTTCTCATCAGTCTTTCGTTCTTTAAAGGAATTTCTTTGCGACCGAGTTTCGATTTTGAGAGCGCTTATAAATAGTCACTCTGCAAGAGGCGCTAAATAAATTTACAGATAGTGTTATAGATTTGTTCACGTAGGCCTACTGCTGTAATCATTTGGTTAGTTTAGTCACTTTAGTGAATGATACAATTATATGCAACAGAATCTGATGCTTTTTGGTTTTATAGACCGCATTTTACGAACCCCTACACGCTAGGCTGTCTTAGACATTTGAATTGGTGCATTCTAGCAAACAAAGAAAATGTTTCAATTAGGCTAGCTCAAACATAACTAGCCACCAATAGCATTTAGGTTAAATCAAACAATATCCTAAGTTTTGCTGACCGAACTGTTTTTCACCATTTCACTGATGGCGATTAAATTAATTTTTTGACATTGTTTTCCTTAGTGGACAGGTGATTATAATGTGTATTTCTATCATGACGTAAACCGAGGATGAGTTACGTAACACGTATTTGATTAAGGAAGGATGACTAGAGCTATTTCTCGCCAGTCTTGACTCATCCACGTTTAATTTTAAGCATCTAAGCTACATGAAAATAATCAGATCTGCGTTATTATGCGATAAATTTCTGTTTCATTTCGATTTATTCTGCTCAAACACACTTAGGCCTAGCCCATATCAACCCATGCCAGAGATTAATGGTTTCTTTCACAATTTTGTGTTTGTCTAGACCCCAAAACCACTGTATTCACCCAGATTTTAAGAAAATATTGCAGATGTAGGCGGTTGTAGGCACAAATATAGCCGTCAGTTTAAACTGACGCTAGCCACAGGAGTGTAGGCTACATATAGGGCCTTATAGGCCTACATAAACCATGACTTAAAAATTTTGTTTTATTAACCTCAAACATTTAGACTACTTTGTGAAATGTTTGTAGGCTATAGTGCCCATAATAGATTCGTAGACCAAAATTATTATTTTTTAGATGCTGAGTAGGCCCTATAAGTTGTGACTTAATTGTGTAAAGATCAAACTAGCCTACTTCAATGACATTATACCATAGTAACCCTACCTAGCAACACTGGTTCATTACATTCCGGTTTAAGCAAACATGCAATTAATTTTGATCAGGCAATTGAACACGACAATCAGCTAGAGCGCAACAAAAGTCCACTGATGGGCATTGAGCACAGTCTCTTTTGTCACCTCCTATTGTTTTTGCATTTTTACCTTAGAATGCCTTTGAAATAGTTCCAATAAAATGATTAGGCCTATTTAGGCCTACATGCAAATGATTGATGTTTGACCACCTTCATTAGCTTTCCCGTATTGCTCGGATTCAACTCAAGGCTCTGACGCTAATTTACCAATCTCGCTCTGGCCGAGTTCCCAAGTATCTATGTGACATATCTACGGTCCCTTCTTCTTGCTCCGTTGACCTTACATTATCTTCTCGTCTCGCGATCTAGGATCGCCATGGCTAAAACGCGTGCCTTAGCTCTCATTGACCCTGCATTGTCGAACCAGCTTCCTCCGACGCGTCCCTCCTTATTAGCGGGTAGGTTAAGGGCCTATTCCCGTTGTCTCAGGAACAATACTACTCTTTTCTCTCTTGGTCTAATGCACTGGTGTGCACTGTGGAAGGCGCTATATAAATTTATAGATGCAAAACAATAAAATGTATGCTTTTAGACGAACGTCGATACAGATTGAATCCAGGTATGGGTCAAACTTTCAAAACAAAAGCCGCAGAAGAAGGAAAGATGTCAATCCGTGGAGTGAAAATTTTTAGACCAAGATTTGGTTTTCTTGAGTGAAGAACGTTCAACAGTTCTAGTTTACGATCTGCTGTTCAAATTGACATTCAGTCGTAGGTGGATTTTGGAGGAAGTAAATGATCCTTGGGACATGGGATCATGCAACAGAAATAAATGTCTTTACATCTTGGATTGCGAAGGCATCAGTCAGTCGAAGGAAATCTTGAGAATGGATCCTAATGGAAAATTAATAAAGAAATGGTCAATTGGAGATGATTTGGGATACGGTTTATCTGTAACAGATGAATTGAATGTCATTTTAATTACCTATTGGGAAAATAGATTAATTGAATATTCACCAGATGGTCAAAAGATATGTGAAATAAATCTATCATCACGCGCAGCTATTCGTCGACCCCTGCATGCTATTAAGCTGGCCAATGGTAATTTCGTGGTTAGTCACGTTGATGGTGATCTACGTAGAGTGTGTTTAGTGGATGGCGATGGAAAACTGAAGAGTGAAGAAGCCATTTGGTGGAAAGCATGCTTCAGCTATCGAGCAAATGAAGGATCCAATCCATTTGTCCGTCGATGGAAATGGATTCGTGATGGTTGTTGATCGAGGGAACGGTCGAATTCTGCTGTTGGATTCAGATTTAGAATTAAAGAGATAAATTCTCTCAAAAGATGGAAAGTACGGATTGCGACGTCCAGAGAGGATGAGATAAGTGGCCGACTGTTTGTGGCTGATAACGAACCAAAAATCAACAGCTTCTGGTCTTCAATTTAGATAGATCTTATTAAGAGAATTTTGTAGCAAATTAAGTTAATAACATAGGCTACTTGAATTTAAAATCAAGATAAATAATTTGCTTTAATGTTTTTAACATTCTTAGAAATATTATTTTATAAGATAAGCATTCCATAGGTCCTGCATCATTTTGGATTTGCCTTTAAATCATTGCACCTGAGACTTTAAGACTCTGCTGAAGATGTAGGCTATGCCTATCAAATGACTTTTCATTTGCGTAATCACTGCATGTAAAAATATTGTTTTCAGTCCAGTCTACTTTTACGTTTCCAATAATAATGTTTAATTTTGGGGGCTTGAAGAATTTTTTCATAGACTCTTATTTGCTAGGTCTATCTAGTGAAAATTGCTTCTTTTTCATTGTAAACATAAATTTAATTAAACTATGTAGGCTATAACTGATGGCCGACTAAAAGTCGTGTTAGCCTATTAGTCTAGAAGGCGCGATTATAGCCTATATACTGACACTCGTTCACTTGTTTTTTGCTGGTGAGTTCGATTTATCACTCCTGTCAGTGGCGTAGGCAAGGGGGGGGTTTCGGGGGTCAAAACCCCCCCATTGGCTCCGAAAAAAAGATTTTTTAAGGTTATTTTTCCATTTAAGTAAGAAAAAATAGCAAAAAACAGGGTTTTCCGCCATAAAACCCCCCCATGAAAAATTCCTGGCTACGCTACTGACTCCTGTAATCGTTTTGCACACTCCAAATTTCTAATGAATCAGATGAAAGATTAGGTCAAGCAAATTATTATGGAATCTGGTAGGCTATAGAAGCAATTGTTGCATTGATCGTTATGGAAATTAAAATCATGGATAAGAAATGCATTCTTGGCTATTGTATTGCATTTGCCATAATGAATTATATTAAATTTTGAGAGTGGATCGGTTTTATTAATAAGTCATAGCCTATGCTAAAATTGTAAATTAATAGTTTTCGTGAGTGAATAAATTGATTGTTGAGTACACGAGCAGCTAACATGCCAGAAGTGTGGTGTGTCGGGATAAAAGACCTGGCCACAAAGATCTTAAATCTGGATCTAGTGTGCCTTAAAGGTCGAAATATGAATTGGTCCACATTAAATAATAACATGTCTCACAGATTACTAAACGACAATAATCAATATATCAATACAAAGCTATGCAAATAATAAAATTGTAATATTCCACTACCTCAACGGCAACATATACATGTAGATGTCTTCCATTAGTGGGGCGCGGTGGTGTAGTGGTGGCGTCGTTGCCTTGAAGCCGGAAGGTTTGAGGTTCGAATCCACCTCGCCGCGTAGGGACCTTGGGCAAGTCCTTCACTCGCAATTGCACAGCGCTTCGGCGTAAAACTCCGGTGCAGTGTTCGCGCTGTAGTCGGGAGCGCCTCTGAGTAGCAGTTGAGGGTTGGAAGAGGCGCTATAACAAGTGCGCATGCAAACAAAAAACAGAAATTAGTTTAAACGTTTATGAAACTGATTAGGCAAAAAGACGCATGAAGGCTACTGTGGAGGAAGATGAACAGAAGGGCCTATGAGTCCGCCAACCAAATAAACACAGGACCAGAGCTCTACTCAGAACTTTTGAGGTGAGTACACGCTGCCGCCGTAAAAAATCGGAAAACCGGTAAAAAGCGTAAAACGCTCTACTTTGAAGATTTTTTCCCTTCGTCATTCGCTTTTTTGGCCTGCGTGTACCCACTTGGTTTTACTGAGGTGAGTATTCGCTGTATACCCGCGTGTACCCTCGTTTTTTGAGGTGAGTACTGAGTAGCCTATACGCTTTCATTTTTTCCCGGAAGTGAGTATACGCCGTATACCCGCTTATACCCTTGAGCACAGCCCTGCACAGGACGTTCTAATAATGTAAATAAGCTTACTCAGCGCTTAAAGTGTAGAAAAAGAAGTGCCTGGACGCTCCTTACCTTTCCCTGCTGTGTGGCCCAAATAAGTGGCAGGACAGTGTACATATTAAAAAATAAATGCCTGGACGCCGTCCATGACCGTCCAGGCACACTTTAGGCTCTGGTAATACTGTAGGGCCTATCACATCAGGCAAGAATTGCGTTTATGGTCTTGAGGCTTGTGTCTCGGGTAATTCTGCCCGGGTCTTGGACCACGCGGTCTTAGTCTAAGTCTTGATCTTTGAATTTAAGTCTTGTGCACAATAAATAGACCTATGTAGTGTGCACAAAACGTAAATTCAAAGATCATGACTGAGACTAAGACCGCTCGGCTCTGCCTAATAAGTTTACGCTGGTGGAGGCTATGCCTAATAATAACGTCCTGAATTAAGAATAATAAAGTGAATTTAGGCTACTCTAAAACCATTCCGCTTCAATGCTAACAGTTTAATACAATTAATCATCAGTAGAAACGTGTAGACCACAAAACAATCTTTCAGAAACGACGCACTTGAGTGGAATAATTATTGTTCTAACTAAGCTTCAGAACGTCTGTGACTGACATTTTTTTTATTGAATCAATGGATCCATGCGGCCGATGGCTGACTCAAAAATCCAGAGCTAAATAAAGTGATGCTGCTGGTGCCTACTGCCTACAAGGACGTTTAGATAATTGACCTATTATCAAAGGTAATTAACGGCTCGAGTGGGTGGCACTGTTACCCGCGTTTGTTTTGTCTCGACATTTTTATCCATAGGTTTAAGTAAAACGAACAAGTCTTGACCGGTTCTTGCTGATAAGACCACAGAGAGCTGCGTTCAGGTATTTTGCAACTTTTGGCCCGTGGGCCACGGGTTGAAAACCACTGTTCTACAACCTCACTTCAACCCGTCCATCATACCTTCCTTCATCCTTATGTTCGTTTCCTCTCTTACTTTCATCCATCCATTTCTCATTCTGTTTACATCCTTTCGTCAAGCCAATCGATCCATCCTTCCCTCCATCCATCCGCCTTTTTCCCACCCAGCTTCACATTTCCGTCCGCTCTTCTGTCCTTCCTTCTTTCCTTTCATCCTACGTTACTTCATTTCCTATCTCCATTAGACTACAGGAATTGTGCGTCTAATGATGAAGTGCGTGCGCTGAATTGATCCACGAAACTTCAGTCAAACTGCGGCACGCAGTTTTTTGTTTCGTTTGTCCGGATGTTAGTTCACGTCTAGCCAGACGACAGAGGGAGAACCGGTAAATAAGAATTATCTTCATTTTTAATTTCAAACTGAAAATTTTTCAAACAGAACGAGGAGGCAGAGGACGAAGAACGAAGAAGTGAGGAAGAGGAAAAGAAGGAGGATGAGTTGGAGAAAGATGGAGGAGGAGTAAAACGGAAGGTTTCCCAGTGGAAATGGTCTCAAAATACACGGAATTAGCTTTCTAAAAATCGCAGATAATTATCAATTTTGGAGATCGGAACACGACGTATTATAGTCTTCATATAGATATGCGCCAATATAATAGGAAGGAGAAGTAAAGAGAGAATGCAATGCTCGGCAGAACAAGTGCGAGAGAATCTGTATGGGTAATAAGAGAAAGGCGACAGGAGGAAGCTGGAAAAGAGAGGGACGATGGAAAAAGTGGAGGAGGAAGAAAGAGTAGGAGTGTGCGAGTGGGTGGACGAATGAAATATGGATTGGAAGTGGAAAAATTAATGGAGTTCTGCATTTTCACCTGCGTTTCTCTTTCCGTCTTTGCATTATTGTTCTAGGCTCGAGATGGAAATTAAATAATAATGGTCGTGTGCTTCCACATGGATTTCTGTCACCAAAGAAAGGAAAGAGTTTACAATCTGGAGCGCATGATCGAATGAGAAGAACTTTTGATAAGAATCAGCTAATATAATACTGTACATACTGAATATTAATTTCAACTTTAGAATTTAGGCTAACACTTCATGACATTCTAGGCACCGCATTGCATTTTATAACAGAACGTGACCTCCAGTCCCATCTTTTCCAGTAGCTAAGCCCCCCCTAAAAAGGCCATCATTTTTTTCCCACGGAAAATTTTTTGGGGACGATTAACCCCTTTTAGCCCCCCAAACATTACCGCAAAAGGTACGCACGAGGTTTGGCAGACAGCTTGGCGGTCACAGAAAAGGACCACTTTTCCAAGATTTCGACCAAATGATGAAAAAAAGGTTAGCAATTTTCCTATTAGGCTATATACTGGATCAAGACGACTCTTAATAAGTCAGGGCTAAAATGAAAGGACGCTTACGTCTACGTGTAGGATAGGCTACACACGCTGAAATAGTATGCAGTATTGCAGTTGTATCAATAGTGAAAACGAAAGCGTTCTATATAGATCTTTAAGATGGAGTCTTCAGCTATGTGCTAAGGCTGAGTCTAATCTCTTCACACTGCCTATTAGTAATTACCGCACAATCAAGCAGGTAACATCATTAGGAAAGTTTTTATCACTAGGGTGATATGTACGGTTTTGGATGTAGGCATTAGGATAAGATTTTTTAAATATTTGACTGTCTTAGCCTAAGCTACATTCACTCAATTTTATTACCAGATAACAGGTTCAAATGTATTTCATATTGGGCTGTATCATAATAATTATTATTAGCTTGTTAGTGGCAACATAATTAGGTACAAGATACATAGAACGTTTTATGACTTTGATCTTTAGTTGGTTGCTCACCGCATCTCAACCGTCAACATTGTGGGCCTACCCAGTTGACCGATGATACAAACCAACACTTGTAATTTCACTTCACTTTCGATCAGTGTGAAGGCCAATTTATAACTAAGACCATTTGCAGCATACAAGCGGACTATGGATCCCATTATTTTTGCGAGACCGACATTTTCTTTTCTACGACATCTACCTTTGAAAGGCAAGAGCCAATTAAACTTGGGCGAATGCTAGCCAGTGGCGGCGCCAGGATTTCAGTCCTGGGGGGGAGGCTGAAGCCTCGCGACGAAAATTTTCCATTTTCATCCGTCAAATTTTCTGACGACCTTTTTCTTTTTTTTTTAGTCGCGAACCGAAATCTCATAAAAATTTTCCATTTTTGCCGCAAAAATTTCTGACGACCTTTTTTTGTCGTCAGAAAATCGTGGATATTTCAATCAATGTAAAAATTCGGATGGCCCTTTTTTAGGGGGCTGAGCCTCTTGTAGGAAGGCTTAGCCTCCCCAGACCCCCCTAGCGCCGCCACTGATGCTAGCAGAGATTTTTCGAATGCTTTCTGCTTTAGGATCTATTTGGGTAGGAAAATGGATGTTGAAGATTTAGACAGTAGTGATCTTAAAAAGCAAGAAGAGCTCGAGGATATCACAACCTGTTGTATATGCACCGAAGTCTACACGGATCCGAAAGCATTGCCATGCATTCATACATTTTGCATGAATTGTCTCCACGAAACCGGTCTCAACACTAACAAAGGAGCTGGAGATGAGATGCCATGTCCGATCTGTAGACGACTGTTCAAGATTCCAGAAGAAGGATTTCCTGGATTGCCCCATCATTTCTTCATTGAGAGACTTATACAAGTCTCAAATGTTTCAAAACCGCACTCAGCATCAACAGCATCATGCTCTCGGTGTCAACAGGAAATTGAGGAAGACTCTGGGAAAGAAACTCCACCAGCTGAAGCACATTGCGTTGATTGCAATAACTACCTTTGTTCAGAATGCTGCGGTGAACACAGGAAATCAAAGTTGACAAAGAATCATAAATTGATAGACCTGCCAATAAGTGAGTCTGAACGGGAACAAAATGTGACGGCCAATCTGGCCCCAGTGGTTTGTGAAGTTCACGAACAGAAGGTCCTGGGTGTATTTTGTGCCGACTGTAAAGCAATTGTATGCGCCAAGTGCTTCAATGAGAAACATAATGACCATAATTGTTCTGACATTAACAACTCTGCTGATGGCTTTCGGAAACAGATAGAAGACTACACTGAAGCAGTGAATAAGTGCATTGCTGATGCTCGGATGAAAAAGACAGAAATCATGCAGGTAAAGGAAGAAATGCAACGAAAAGTGGCAAAGTTACAAAGCGATGTAGAGAACAGAAAATCTGAAATACAGGAGATTGCAGATAAGCATGCAAGTCGTCTTGTGCAAAGTCTAAGTTCCAGCATTAAAAGCAAATTGAAGGAAATCCGTTTGGCCACAGATGGCATTGACGCCTATATATTGAACCTAGAAAATTACAATTCCTATTGTCAAAGATTAATGGATAAAGGATCGGCTCACGACATCTGTCGCGCAATTTTGGACTTGTCCAAGAAAGCAAGCGAGTTGCAACAACAGGTTCAACCGATGATAGAGAGAGAAATTCAGAGTTTAAAATTGTGTTTTAGACAATCTGAACTAGAAGTGCTTCCAGAGGAAGACTGTCCCAACTTGATTGGGGAAATTGAAGGTGAGTGTCATCCTATAGAAATCATCATAGCATTTCTTATTAGTTGTCTTCGAAATCATGGTCTTGGTCGAAAGCGCACTTGAGTTTGTTTTAGAAAGCCTGTCTTAGTCTTGAGACAAATTGTCTTGAAGATCCTCTTGGTCCTGAGATACGAAGTCTGATCTTCGCTTTACAAGACCAACACCCTTTGCACTCTTGCATTTGTAAAGTTGTTTTCCCTTTGCTGCCATTCAAAATATGTCGTTAAACTCTGGTTCCATCTGGTAATTAGGATGAAAGTAATTGAGCTATTTGGTATTATCCTCTTCCAGTGGTCGGTTCCATTTATTGAGACTACAAATTGCATCGTATGCTGGGTACTTTTTTTTATTATTTCTGCAGCATATATTATATAGCATACCAAGCTACAAAAAACTAATCTAATTTTGGAAAAATTCCAAGATCCTTCGAGCAATGGGTGGTGTCTTGGCTGGCTCTGTTCTTTCGATATAACCAAGCAAAATGTTCGTTTTTTCTACATGCATTTTTCGACTTTGTCAATTTTATGGGTCTAACTTAAACGAATACCGCATTGCATTGGGCAGTATGCACCACCGCAATAGACGCTGCCAGTAAATTGTGATTGGATTCAGTGATGTAGGCTTAAATTCCAGAGGAGGCAACTCCGATCATCCAAGATCCTAGCGTGACAGATCATCGCAATATCCTAAAATGACGGTCAAGTCTATAAAAAAATAGAATGCCTATTCTTGACTCTATGTATCAAAATCACATTGTTAAAACCTAAGTGTATAACAATATTCTGAGAAATTAATTGAATATTAAATTACCACAAACGGTTGTTTCAGAAGAAGATGACTTGCCGAAGACAAGAAGTAGACAAATTCAATTAGGTGAACAGAGTCCAGAGACTAACAACCTAGAGCTGGAGACTGAGGAACGGAGAGAAGAAGGAGCCAACAGTGAGACAGACATAGAGAGACTGAAGCAAGACTTGAAGAACAATGAAACAGCAATGAGCACACTTCATGACAGCAACGACAAGCTAAAACATGAACTCGATGCAGCGAAAACAACGAACAATTCACTTCAGGTCAATAATGACAAAGATAAAGCTACTTATAAAGCACAAATAGATGACCTAAACAAAAAACTGGAAGACAATAAGACTGTAATCGACGGGTTTCGGGTGAGCAGCAACAAACTAGGGCAGGAACTTGATTCAGAGAAAACAGCGAACAATTCACTTCAAACCAGCAGTGGCAAGGAGAAAGCTGATTTCAAAGCAGAAATAGATGAACTAAAGAAAAAACTAGAGGACAAAGAAGCCGTAATCGACCAACTTCAGGACAGCAACGAAAAGCTAGAGGAGCAACTTGATGCTACAATAACAGCCAGCAATTTGCTTCAAGCCAGATATGACAGTGACACAGCTATCTATAAAGCACACACAGATGAACTGAATCAAGAACTTGACAACAAGAAACGTGAGATCGACAAACTTCAGGACAGCAATGACGAACTACAACAGGAAATTGACGCAGTGAAAACAGACAACAGTTCGCTTCAAATTAGCAATAAGGAACTTGCTGAAGAATTAAACGAGTATGAAACGAAAATGCAAGCAATAGAAACCAACAACGAGAAACTCCAGAAAGAACTAGGTATGTATGTTTGTATGTAGGCTATGTATATTTTTCGTATGTATATATAATTATGTATGTATGTTTGTATGAATGTATGCATGTATGTATGCATATAATGGATGTATGGAGAAATGAATAATTGTGCATAACTGTATATTAATGGGTATGTAGGTATGTTGGCCTATAAAGTAGTCATGCACATATACATGCATAATTATGCTTAATTATGTCAAACGTGGCTAGTGGATGCACGTTGTATGTTTTGTAGTAACAGAGCATAATAATTATTATTATAGCATCGCCTGCATAGAAAGTAGTTGACGTTCACGTAGAGTAGTAGTACTGTGTGCAACTGTGCATGGTATTCCCTCCGTGCGTTAGAGTGAACATATCGCAGCTGACCTAGTTCGTCACAACAAGCGGCGTATTCGGCAAAGCCAATGAAAAGGCCGGTAAGGTCATCATAATTATGTCGAGCTAATGGCCATTTCGCCCACCCGCAGCAAAAGACTAAGGCAACGCTCAGCTGTGGTTTATGTGTTCAGTCAGAAGTTATAAACAAGACGACCTAGTTACCCTAGGGATACTTGTGCTTCTTCTCTAACTCGTGACAGCCCTTCAGTACATGCTATAGACCGGGGGACTCCGAAGTAAGGTCTCTGCGGCTACGCACAACCTCTGAGGAATCATCTTTAAGGAGCGCTACATAAATTTCCGAAATGACTGAACGAATGAACTAAACTTATGCGATGTAGTCCTACTGTCCTTTCACATTCAAATGAACTAAAGTCCTGTCCTTTCGACCGTCAAAGCAAATGCTAAATGCTAAAGGCATCATGACCGCAATCATACAGGCAAATCCTGCATGAGGAGTGCTAAGAAATATTTTTCGTTCTCTACTAGGCCTAATGTTTTCCATGTCCATGACGTCGCTGAACTCATTAGGCGTTACTTTTCCACTACCAGTAACACAATAGATGAGATGACCTCATCTTTCTCGATCTGAAATGGCGGATCCAAATGGACCAGCTCCAACCCTCGATCCCAACCCACGGGAGACCAACAAAGATGGAAACGCAATGGTTATCACTTTATCTAAATTATTCGCCATTGCATAGGTCTTAGGGATGGTCGAATAAAAGTTGCATTGACAAAAGAATTCTTGCCAAATGGAAGTCAAATTTATGGAGATAATTTTACTTAAATAGTAGTTGCAGCCTGTAGGTCCAGAGTTTCTTGATTAAATTGTGGCTGGATTTATGGAAAGTAATATTGTTATTTAAATAGAAGTTGGATCGGCGAAGAAATAAAAATTTATTGTTGCTCAAGATAGAACTTGAACTGAAAAAGCGAATTCCTGCCTTAGAGGAAGCTGGATTGATGAGAATGGTTACTTCAAAAGTAGAATAATACTATTGATGAAAAAATGATGCTGCATCGGGCTATTAATTTAGAAAGCCAGAACGATAGATTAAAAAGTTTTATATATTAAAAATTTTACCGCTGGTAGAGGGCAAAAGATGCAAGGTAAAATTCAAATAGGCCTATAATTATTTTGAACTCTGCTTACACGAACATGACAGCAGCTATTCGTCACTATTATAAATCGTTTCCTCTGAGAGAACTTTTCACACTCCGCCATAACGCACAGACCGTAATTAAATAGCAAAAAAATCTGTTTATTTTCAGGACATATGAGGAACGATGACATAAAGCTTCGAGTTCATCGAAAAGCTTATATTAGGTTCATATCCGACGTTGACCCAGATGTGTTGGGTGATTATCTGAAGATGGAAGACGTCATTTCAATCGACAGTTGGCAGAAGATCACTGCTCAGAAATTCACAGCAAAAGAGAAATGTCGATCACTTCTTGACTTCTTGCTGCAATGCGATCATCCGTCGGCGTTTCTTGTTATTCGACAAGCACTAGAGAGAGATGGTCATTACCAACACATACTGGACATCATGGACAAAGAAGGTAAGAAAAATCATCATGGTAGAGCAACATTAGGTCTATTACAGTACTAATAAACAAACTGCTCTTATTACTAATCCAACCACAACAATTACTGGAACCCCAGCTCATGCCGCTCCTGTTATTGCTACTTCTGCTGCTGCTGCTGTTACTAGACTCCTCCTCCTCCTCCTCCTCCTCCTGCTACTACTACTACTACTACTTCTACTACTACTACTACTGCTGCTGCTGCTGCTGCTGCTGCTGCTGCTGCTACATTGTTGCTGCTGCTGCTTTTGCGAAGAAATGGATTCCCTTAAAGGCCAAATTAATAATTAATTATGTCATAATTAGTCAAAATTATTTAGCACCTGATTTTTGCACCATGTAATGCAGTGATACATTTAAACCAGTAGGCGTTTAAAAAAAGACCTTTGACCTTCCGTAATGTTGGATAGTTGAACTCAGTTTGCAGTTAGTGAAATAATAGCCACTAGACCAAAACCACTAGCGAAGCAGACACTGCTGACATACAAGAACCCTACTGTAGCAGTGGTCTGAAGACAGTTCAAAGCGCCGTCTTTTGGAGCATAAGCTTACAAAATGGCGCCAAGAGGCAACTTGGTTAAGCCCACCCTTTGTTCAAGCACGTATTTGTTTGTATGCTTTGTTTGTATGCGCACTTGTTATAGCGCCTCTTCCAGCCCTCAATCACTACTCAGAGGCGCTCACGACTACAGCGCGGACACTGCATCGGAGTTTCACGCCAAAGCGCTGAGCAATTGCCCTAGGTCCCTACGCGGCGACTTGAGGTGGATTGGAACGTCGAACCTTCCGGCTTCAAGGCAACGACGCCACCACTACACCACTGCGCCCCACGATATGTATTTGGCATTGTCTGACTACACCTAACAATATATAAATAATAATTATGGATATGCATATTTATGTAATACATATATTTGCAAAGTTTGCCTTGTTGCATTATTTTAAGGACACTGTGTCATATCAAGATGATCAGTGTCGCCCTCCTTCTTTATCCAGACTTTGGACTGGCACTGGAAGAGTGCAACCAATGGCGGAGTTTACAAGTTTGTGTATGTTTTAGGCCTATGGAGGTAGGAAGGAAGGGTTGAGGGAATGGGGGGGAGAAAAATTTATTCCTAACGACAGGCTAAGATACATGCTTGGATCTGGGCCTGGGTGAGAGCATAATTATAGCCTAATTATATCTCTTAACAGTTACAATATCTCTATTACGTATCTTTGGATTGACAGATAACACGGAGTTGTGTTCGATCGCGGCAGCAAACCAGAAAACAATGCAACGTTCCACTTCGACTGCCAGCGCCCTCTGGACTGGTAGTCGCGAAGCTCAGTGTGAAGACCAACTTTATAGACGTAGGCAGATTCAGAATAACTCTACTTTAAAGATCACAATCATCAATATAAAGCAAAACTTATCGTCACATTCATCGTCATCGACACCAGCCGCAATATCTCTCAATTACCACCAAGCGACAATGCATGTTTCTCCTTTTCACTCTTTTAACTATTTAGGCCTACTTATTTGCTTAACTAATAATTTTTGTCTATTCACTAACTACAAGTGCAAAGCAGGGCTGTAATCAAGGGTATACGCGGGTATACGGCGTATACTCACCTCCGGCGAAAAACGGCATCGTATACTCACCTCCCGAAAAGTATTGTACATGTATTATACGCGGGTAAAAAGCAGGGTAGGGCCTACACCGTACACGCTAGTAAATCAGGCGCACACGGCTGTTTAAGATGGGTTTTTAAAAAAAAAGGTCATCAGTTTTTTTCAGACGGCAAAATGGACGAAATTTTCCCCAGATTTTGGTCGGATGACTAAGAAAAAGGTCGTCAGATTTTTTGGACGGCAAAATGGACGAAATTTTCCCCAGATCAGCGTGTACTCACCTCGAAATTTACCAGTACAGCCCTGGTGTAAAGTGATTGCACTTGATTTTTGCAGAGCCGCATTAACCTGCCGTGATAACCTCCGCTTTTTCTCCTGACGAACTCACCGGTGTAAAGGTTTCAAATAACCCACTCCTAAACATTACCCCCCGGTAACTTGAAAACGGTTTCAGATTACCCCCGGAAACTAGATTTGCATCAATCATCGCATTTATTACAGTAAAAAATCAGAAAAATCATCCCGCTTCTTGTTTTGGTCTGAAGATTTTCATCCGTCATCCCACTTCGTGGTTTGCTATCAATAATAATTTTGATCCGGAAAAATAATAGCCTCGAAGCCATTTTTCATGTAGCCTAAACTTCAGCGGCGAATAGTATTTTAGTTACAGATGAAAATATTGATAAAAACCACGAAGTGGGATGACGGATGAAAATCTTCAGACCAAAACAGGAAGCGGGATGAATTTTTTAATATTTTAGTGCAATAAATGCGAAGATTGATGCAATTTACAGTTTGCAGGGGGGTACTGTTTAGGAGGGGGTAATCTGAAACCTTTACACCGGTTCACCACGTAGATATAATTTTATATGCATAACTGCGGGCCCTCAAAACTGCTGGCTCGGATGCTGCAGCATGCAGCCTTAGCACCACTTAAATGCGGAACTGGGTCTTAGGAATAGAATATAGTGTGCAAAAAACCTCTTGTCCAGTCCGGCACTTGCAAATTATTGGCATTAGGCCTATTGCCGAATTAAAATACAGATGATATGCTGATTAACTTCATAATGCACGATATCCTTGTCGGAAACTTTCTAATATATTAAAATCGCCTTTGCTAGTTCCAATGTTCACCAAGTTTCTTGCATTCTTTTATATAGTAGGCCCTATTCTGAATAAATCTTGTTGATCTCCTATCAGGTTTTCCGCAGACATTTTATTGGACCATATAGGCCCATGGTGTTATAGAACAATCAATTTTGTCCAAAATCGGCTCTGTGTAGACATGTTGACTGAGCCTTGGGAATTTCTGCAATGTCCGCTGGCCTACGATTTCAATTGTTGTCCACATCTTCTAGGCCTATGATCTAGTCGCAAAAATTAACGTGTATAGGCTACCTTGTGGTCTTCAGCAAAGTAACACTCCGCTGTTTGTTGCCTGCGTTTTTTATAGACCAAACACAGCCACAAGACTTGCAGCCGCAGTTCCGAGACAAACAGCTAATGACACCTTCCAAGCAGAAATCCGCTGCAAGTGTCCGTGCAGTTCGATTCTCAGGTAGACTGTTTACACAGCCGCTATAACGGTACTTCTTCAGTTGTACAAAGTCCCATAAACTTGAGGATAAGGCCCTAATGCTATATCAATCGGGAGGAGAACACTAGTTGAATTTTGTAGCCAAAATCGGATGAAAAATTTCAAAAAGGTGATTTGAATCGTCGCAAGTTTTAAACATCAAATCGTGGACTTTCGATCTAGACTTATAAATCCGCAGATAGGGTAATTGCAGCAGTAGCTTATGACATTAGGCATAAATTATGTGTTCTGTGTCGCTGGTGTTTTGACCTGCGTCACTGGTGTTTGGAAGACGGCTACGGTGATGGTGCTTAGGATTGTAATGGTTAGAAAGCAGAATATGATTTTATTTTGGATTGGTCGTTTGCTTAGTTCAATGTAGGTCTAGTTGATGTTCTTACATCACAAAGAATAATGTTTCATTTTTAGTCAATTAAAATTAATATGTTTATAGAAGTGGAACCAAGATACAGAGCTGCCAACGAAGAACGTTCATACAACCAAGTGCAGGAAAGGATCGACCTGCTGTCACTCACAGAGCGTGAGGAGCAACTGCGTATTGGTAAGTGGTAGCACGGCAGTGTTCGCAGACTTCACTGAGACAAATTAGCCTCCGGTTTTGCAAATGTTATTTTATGGGTTTTTGCCATTGTTTCTACCGCTTTCCCCGCATTCTTTTCAGTTATAACAACGGCGTTAGATGATGGTAGACTCATGGTGAAATCGAAGTTTTCTAAGACAATGCTAGATTCATTAGGAACTTCGATTTAAATGCTGCCAAATACAAAAGACGGACCACGCTTCAAAACGTTATGGACTAAATAGAGAGTGCAAGTAATGATGTTATTGCAAATTCCAAATTTCTTGAACATAATGCCGAGTATAATAATACTGCTTATAATGCTTATTCGAGCCCTGCTTTGTATCTGGAGGTCGATATAGATCTAGCGGAGGTCCGTATTCGGCTGCTAGAGAAACCAGACAGAAGAGGAAATTAGCTGCTCTGGCGGTTTCCTTGAGGACAAGAAAGCTTAGAAGGCGTATGAAATAGGGCGATATTTAATGAAAAGGCGTCATCAATGGGTCTGGGAGCGAAAACCTGTGGAGTGATAAGTAGGAGTACCCGGACTAGGTAGATGAGCTGGGTATCTTGTGAGGGAATAATTATGTAGACGAAGTTGAAACAGTTTGCAGTTGTGACCTATCAGCTAGATCCTGAATAAACAAATTCAGTCGATTGATCGAAATCTTAATTTGATACTAAGCTTACAAATGAATAATTGTTCTTCTTTCGATTAGACAAAGCCGCGTTTGAGGAAAGAAGAAGGAACCTCGAAGAATCGAGTAAAGAAATGCCACAGAAGGGTAACGCGCCCAAGACAAATATATTTGGGAACTCTGTGTTATCAATAATTTTGATTCCCTTTAAGGCTTATAATCACCATGGCCGATATTGGAACAATCTGGTTTTCATGGCACGGTGGTAGGCCTAATAATAGAGCGTAATACATTTGTTCCCTAAGTTACGTGTGTGTTTATGAAAGTGGGCAATGCTTCGAACTGCGATCTGTGTTTTGTCAAGTGATTCTGGGGCAATGACCTCATGGACGTGCCAAGGACATTGTAGGAAGTTACATATCCGGACAATTCAACAGGCATAACATTATTGTTGGTGTTCTGTTAGTTATGACATGTAGACAAATTATAAAAATTAGATGGCAGGTCCCTCGAGCGCTACACATTCAACGTGAGCTAATCTACACCTTCAATGACACATAATAGTGTTAGCTTAATATATCCATACTACGTAGGCCTACGTACTTTTACTACTACGCCTACGCCTTCACACAACATGATTATACGATCATTTTGCAGACATCTTCATTTCTATTCTCGATTCAGTTCTTTAAATTCAAATGTGTTTTTTTTATTTTCAGGTGCACAATCCGGCAAATAGGCTATTTATGAAATTCTCTACTGATTGCAGTTATCAGTGAAAGAGTGCTGATCTTCTCGCTTCTCACTTCACTTCGTATTCTTCGCGTTTTCTATAGGCCTAGCATAATTAGAAATACAGTTCACTACTGTTATTAAGCGCTTATTGTAAATTGCTTAGATCTATAATACTTGACCTCATGGACGTGCCAGAATGTAATAATTCTGGTAATACTGCATTATGTCAACATTCGTTTGTGATTTAGTGATAAAGGTTGTCATACATGCATTGCTTACATCGAACTGTAGAGAGAAGCTGATGTTATTATTCTTTAATCAAATACCTTTTTAAAACAAGGGTATACATGACCTTTGGGTCATTTTTTAAATAATAAGAGGGAAAGGATAAATTTACGGATGTACCTGCTGATAGCAATGCTTTCGATGGGTGGGAAAATCCCGCCTGGTAATACTGCAAAGCAGCTATTTGATAGATTGCCAGCATGCTACTGGCATGGGCGGAGACTTATGGGGACGGTCCACCAATGTTTGCGGTGGGGGACCGCTCCCCCTCACCACAGACGCATGCTCATATCTCCAAACAGTTCACAAATATACCTAAAATAGCATCGGAAATTTCGAGAGTGTCAGGATAATATCGGTAAATCTGTTAAAATTTAAGTAGGGTAGAAAAATGGTCATCAGCCATTTTGGTTGAGGAAAATTGTATATTTTTATTAGATTTCGACAAAACGACTAAAAAAGGGTGTCAAAAATAATTATGGTCGATGAAAATGTCGTCGATGACTCAGCCGTCTCTCAGCGATCGTCCTTCGGCCGCTCATTCGTCCCTCACCTCAACTTCTGGACCCAATTTACGCCTATGGCTACTGGTATCAAAGATGCATGTATGAAGTGAATTAATTACTCGGAGTGCAAAGGTTAGGTCATGCCACAGGTGAAAACAAAACAAACTGCTGTGATTCTGTTGAAAGATTGTGGCTATAGAGTATTTTTTCTTCATGTTATCTGCCACACGGCAGGTTCGAACTTCCGATGGATGGCAAAGATATTGTATTCCATCAGAGCCTTGATGTTCAAAGAACAATTCCTTCTTGCAGACCAGAAGAAATGTCAGTTAGAGACATCAACCTGTTTCCTAGTCTGGTATGCACAGAAGCATGATGTCTTGTCCAAACCCGATAACAACACCATCCAGCGACCTTCGAATTCTGAAGTCTATCTTCAGGTACAAAGCGTTCAAAAACAAATTGTCATTTCTGCAGCAACCACCAAAAGCTCTTTCTA
The DNA here is from genome assembly GCA_949752735.1 of Lumbricus terrestris. Lineage (NCBI taxonomy): Eukaryota > Metazoa > Annelida > Clitellata > Crassiclitellata > Lumbricidae > Lumbricus > Lumbricus terrestris. Next base: position 75,161,782 of record OX457037.1, read on the forward strand.
AGGATTTGTAATAATCATGTGTGTGAGGAGTCAGTAGCCTTGGCCTTTTTAGACACAGCCATCAACCATGCAACATGTCCAGCAACAGATGGTCAAGGCATCTGAAATTCAAGAACGAAACGAGCGCCTTAAACACACATTCAGGTTGCAGGTGAACCATGTATTTACATGTGGAAAGATCTTGGGACGGTGAAACCTTTGAACTTCCTACAGGTAGTAGAACCGCCATGTGAGTTCCTAAATGAGATTGATACCAAACAACGAAAACAAAATCAGGATTGTCAGAAGGCAAAACAGTGCACAAAGAGTGTCAGGGTTGTAAACGTCAATTCCGAGAGAGGTTGTTAAATTCATTCAAGAAAACAAATCATCCATCACTAAAAATGAAGCGGAGAAATATCTAATGCAGGTTGTATCTGAGCACAGAGCTCAGTTCCAAATTCTAAAAGTGTTGACGCAATGAATTATGCGTAATAGGCATTCTGCTGAGTCTCCAACAATCGAAAACCCTATGTTCAGCATATGGCTGCCATTGCTAGAATAAAAAAAATTATTTTAGGACTAAATTATTAGCCTTATATCAACATTCGGTACATCTATATGCCACTCAATCTCTTATGCAGTCTATAATGATCAGTTTATTTTTTTAAATATAAATTCTAAAAGTGTCCTTGTCCATATGCTTTTAATGCTGTCATTTGCTTGTTTTTCGGCATTGTCACGAATGGTGAAAAGTCAGGAGCATTGCGCGACCACTAAATATCAATCAACCAGGCTGAAATTTTACACTTATTCACTAATAAGGCAAGGTAACAAAATGAGAGGGTACCGTCAAGGAAATTTGAAAAATAATTTTTGTGGACCACACTAGCGTACATGTATGTCGTTAGGGTGTAATCCTTGCTTCGATACTCGCTTAGCCAATTCCATTGCGTTGTGTTCATGCAAGTAATTAGTGTCAAAAATAGGTAAGAGTCAGCATTATTCATAGTTGTTGGCTTATTCGTATCCCATTGTGCAGGTCTAAGTGTGTTCTTGCAAGTAGACTAGTAATTGTAATCTCACGTCGGTTTCAAATTGATAAAAAAGACCGAATTATTGAGATTTTCACTTTTATTCACAACCTTATATTCGTCCTTATGATATTTCATTAAAAGTTTTATAAATGTCTCAGTGTTCAGTTCTTGCACTAAAAAGATGTGACAAAGGTGAGGAACAAATGGGAAGAAAGCAAGGTAAAGAGAAGACTTCCGTGTTACTATACCAGAATCCGCGAAAGACCATCCGCGATCTGAATAATATTGGATGCACACGACTTTTAATATGGTTAGAAAACGTGGGCATGCATGTCACTTCCAATAATTAATTAGAGGCAGACATCCAACGGACGTCACTTCTATTTTAACTTGAGAGTTGACTGACTTGGGGAGGCTACAGCATACCATGAAAACGGGCGTTGTCCCTTATGAATAACCAGTCGAGCTGAGGGCAATCAAAGCAGAAGGAGCTGAGAACCTGGGATGTGATGTAGGATCCCCTCACCGACTCAGCGACCGTAAGTCTATAGACTTAGACCCAAGTGACCTTAGGTCAGCCACTGTTCTACTGACAACACCGCCCTTCCCCCGCTCGGTTCCTCGGATTGTGCTGATGGTGGTGGTGAGTCAGGGTCTGCTCAAGTAGCCAGTACAAGAGAAGGTTTTCTGAGACTCAGCGAGCGCTTAAAAGACTCAATCGGTAGCAGAACTCCGACAGGAGTGAGAGTCCAAACCACTTTCCACAGACGGACAATAATGATCCACAAACCACAACTGTCAGCTGATGCTGGTCTTGTTTTATTATTCGATGCATGACATTAAACTACTCCCCTAATCGTAATCGTAATCGTAAACTCGATATTTCTAAAGCGCCACTCGAAAGTCAAGCGCGGGGCACCAGCTTATTCACGAGCGCTGCGTTGAGATAGAAGGGTTGTCCGTGAGAGTAGTCCGTGGTGGTCCAATATACGTTTGCTATTGTTCAATGCAATTGATTGTCGATGGAAGTTGATAGATTCAAACGCTTACGGTTGATACATTTCATATTGAAGTGTAATATTCTGCTATTCGATGGTTAACTCCATCTTTAATCCGGAGTACGGACAATTGGTCATAGGCTGATCGGTCATAGGGCCTATAATTGGTCAGAGGGCCTTTTGGTTATATGGACCATTGGTCATAGCAATTTACAAGTTAAATTAATCGAGTGAAGTTACAGAAAGAAAAATACTTATTGAAACACAACCAACCATTTACTAGGCCATGTAATTGAATATAAAAAACGTGAAACTGTTAAACTATAACATTGTTCACAACTTCATAGGCTATGTCCACTACAAGATTGTTCACTACTGTTTAACTACAACATTGTTCACAACTTCATATGTCCACTACAAGATTGTTCACTACTGTTTAACTACAACATTGTTCACAACTTCATATGTCCACTACAAGATTGTTCACTACCTTAGATGTCCACTTCCACATAGTCTACTAGGCTACTTTAAAAAGACGTAGGCCTACGACACGGCACGGAGATAGGTGAGGATGTCGGTTTTTCCGTCGGATGCTCAACGCCACTAACACCCTGGAAGAAGGCTGTTTTCTGCGTCACACAATCTCTCTGCAGTCCAGAAAGGAAACTCTACATCCAAGTATAGGCTAAGCTCATTTCTTTGAAGTCATTACCCGCCTTCAAGTAATTATCTTCGAAAGTTTCTTGATTGGCAGTTATTGTCATGGGCGGAGTTTATCAGGGGCTCGGGGGGCTAAGCAACCCCCAAGAAGCCCCATAGTCGTGTTTTTGACAGTGTAAATGGGTTTTTCGGGCTTAGCCCCCCCTCAAGTACTTGCACTGATGACTAAAAAAAGTCATCAACTTTTTCGGCCGGGAAATACATACCGTAGTCATTTTCAGGAGATTTGAACTTGACGACTAAAAAAAGGTCAACTGTTTTCCGGCCGAGACGAAAACAATTATTTTCGGCGCCGCGCCCTCTGGTCCAAGTTTTTAGCTCCCCAAAAACGGAAACCAAACTCCGCCCATGAGTTATTGTGTTAGTCTACCAACGCTAATTGTCCCTAATTATTGATACCTACAAGCAACGGCGTAAAGAAGGTTACCGATATCGACAACGGTTTATTTGTTTTAAACATAGTCTTAAGTTCGTTTATTTGCGATATGTGACCAATCAGCCTATGACCAATAGGCCTATGACCAATCTGTCAATGACCAATCGACCTGGAACCTTTAATCCAGACAGTAAATGCTGTATTCCTATACATCAGACTCGAACCGCCACAGGAGGTTAATTTTATCTCTTCATCGCGATTTAAATACTTATTATATCGTAGATCTACTGGCATCTACGTAGGCTATACATGTTTCATAGTAGTTTTTTCCATTTTAGCCGCATCGCTTATCCAACAGATAGGCTACTTGCCGAGAATTGCAATAATAATATTATTGCAATTCTCTGCAAGTATCTGTTGGATAAGCGATGCGGCTAAAATGGAAAAAACTGCTATGAAACATGCACAATATTATTGTTAGCATTGAAAATGATTGGGGTAAGCCGGTAGGCCTATAGTGTCAAATGGGACAGATCAGTGGATGGCAAACCATTGTAGAGCTTAATACTGCATTGAACTTTAACTTTGTTGGCTGATTGACAATGCGAAGATTGTAGGTAGCACTTCAAAACACCGCCGTGCGGACTGATGATAAGATCGAAGTAGACCTACCAGCGGCAATAATTTATCAACTGGGTTAATCACTATATCGTATTACCTATAGCCAGCAAACATGTTCAATATGTGTTGCATCATGCGATATTAAAACTTCATTTCAGCATAGGTAGATAGGCCCTACATGTATGTGCAATGTAGTACTACAAGACACCTTTGGTCTTTATGTAGTGGCCCAGCACACAGCAACAGCCAACATAGCAACAACATTCCGTCAGTCGATATCCTGATAGCAAAGGCTAGAAAATAAAACTTTAATTTGTTTAACCGTCTGTTTGAGAACGATCAAGTTTGGTCTTCAACTATTTGGAACTTAGACCGTTAGAGAATACACGGGGTTCAGAATGTGTTTGGCTCCTATTTTTGAGATCTAGATTTCCTATTAGGCCTATGCTACATGTTCTTTGATAGACAGGAGGCAGCAACAATATTAATCCTAGTCCGATAGCCTACCGTTGAGAAATAAAATACAGCTTTCGATTTTAGACTTTGCCCAGACAGATACGAAAATGGCTGCAAAAGAATTAGACAGCAGTTGTATTAAAAAGCAAGAAGAGATAGATGATATAACCACGTGTTGTATATGCACCGAAGTTTATTCAGATCCGAAAGCCTTGCCATGCATTCATACATTCTGCATGAAATGTCTTCGAGAGATCGGGCTTAAAACTAACAAAGGACCTGGAGATGAGATGCCTTGTCCAGTATGTAGACGACTGTTCAAGATTCCTGCAGAAGGATTTCATGAGCTGCCTAAGCATTTCTTCATTGAGAGGCTGATACAAGTTGCTAAGGTTTCCGATTCATCTGTAGAAACAAAAGACTTATGCTCAGTTTGTCTAGAGGAAAATAATGAAGAAGGAGGTAAGGAAACTCCAACAGCTGCTACATACTGCGTGGATTGTAAGCGCAACTTGTGCCAAGAATGTTGCAGTGAACACAGGAAATTTAAATTAACAAGGAATCATAAATTGATACCAATAAATGAATTCCATGCTGACCAAAATATGTTAGCCAATGAAGCACCAACTGTTCGTGAACTTCATGAACAGCAGGTTCTGGACGTATATTGTGCTGATTGCAAAACAGTTGTTAGCCCGATCTGCTTTATTGATGAACATAAAAACCATGAAGGCTCTCGTGTTAGCAAATGTGTGGATGACTTTCGTAAGCAGATAGAAAGCAACGCTGAAGCAGTGAATGGATGCACCATTAAAGCTCAGATGAAAAAGGAAGAAATCATGAAGGTGAAGGAAGAAATGCATCAACTGGTGGAAAGCTTTGAAGGTGATGTGGAGAAGAGAAAAGAGGAAATAAAACAGTTAACAGATAAACATGCAAATCTTCTTCTGCAAGGTCTTTCCTCCGAAAGACAAAGCAGATTGAAAGAAATCCAAATGGCAACAGATGACACTGATGCCTATATCTTGAATTTAGAAAGTTACAATTCTTATTGCCGAAGAATTGTGGACAAAGGATCGGCTAGCGACATCTGCAGTTCACTCTCCGACCTATCTGTCAGAGCGTTAGAGTTGCAACAAGCGTGCCAACCTATAATTGAACGAGAAATTCCGGATTTTAAATTCTCTCTCCAATCTGAACTGGAAGAGTTTTTAAACGAAAACGGTGGCAACTTCATTGGAGAAATTCAAGGTAAGTGACTTTCTTTGTAAATTGTCAATATTGCACTGGGGCATATAGGCATACGGTTCTTTTCAAAAATAAATGTTATGTTAGGCATTATTTATTAAAAATTTAATAAATTTGGCGTAGACCAACTAGACCATTGTCGTTCCATTATGTTCCGGAATAGTTTGTGTCGAATGTTGAGCTGACGATTGGCCGACTAGAAATAATGTCTGCTATTATTATCCAGAGCATCGCGAATGCGGATTGATCATCTTGATAATAATTAGGCCTATCTCATTACCGCCTGGTTCGTAGGCTACGTAAATGAACGGTTCACGGTTCCCTTGCGTTTTTATTCGAACGAAAGAATATTTATCAATTCCTTTGCGCGTGGATCATATTGGGTCTGGGAATTATTGAAGTGTCTCAAATACTCGGTGGAAAAATGAACATGATATTCGGGAAATAAAATGAATGCTAAGTCAATGGAATCTCTGCTTACGTTTTTTAGAAGATGGTAACTCAAAGTCAAAGAAAACAAGTAAATTAAATCTATTAGCAGAACTAAATGACGAAATTGATCTGCTGAGAAAGGAAATCGAAAACGAAAGGACGGAGAAAAAGAGTTTGCAATCAAGAATTGAACAGCAAAGAATTATTGCAACCAAAGAGACACAGGCTTTGAGAGAAGAGCTGATTAAAGAGAAAATTAATTGTAAGGCATACATAGAGAAACTGAAACAAGAGTCGGACAATAATAAATTAACAAACAATTATACTCTTCAAGCCAACAATGACAAGTTAAAGAAGGAACTTGATGCAGAGAAAACGACTAACAATTCTCTTCAAGCCAACGATGACAAATTAAAGATGGAACTTGATGCAGAGAAAACGACTAACAATTCTCTTCAAGCCAACAATGACAAATTAAAGCAGGAACTTGATGCAGAGAAAACAACTAACAATTCTCTTCAAGCCAACGATGACAAATTAAAGATGGAACTTGATGCAGAGAAAACGACCAACAATTCTCTTCAATCCAACAATGACAAATTAAAGAAGGCTCTTGATGCAGAGAAAACGACCAACAATTCTCTTCAAGCCAACAATGACAAATTAAAGGAGGAACTTGATGCAGAGAATGTGACCAACAATTCGCTTCAAGCCAACATAAACAAATTAAAACAGGAACTTTCTTCAGAGAAGACTACTGACAATTCGATTCAAGCCAACAATGACAAATTAAAGGAGGAACTTGATGCAGAGAAAACGACCAACAATTTGCTTCAAACCAGCAATGACAAATTAAAGGAGGAACTGTCTTCAGAGAAGACTACTGACAATTCGATCCAAGCCAACATTGACAAATTAAAACAGGAACTTTCTTCAGAGAAGACTACTGACAATTCGATTCAAGCCAACAATGACATATTAAAGGAGGAACTTGATGCAGAGAAAACGACCAACAATTTGCTTCAAACCAGCAATGACAAATTAAAGGAGGAACTGTCTTCAGAGAAGACTACTGACAATTCGATCCAAGCCAACATTGACAAATTAAAACAGGAACTTTCTTCAGAGATGAAAACCGAAAATTCGATTCAAGCCAACAACGACAAATTAAAGCAGGAACTTGATGCAGAGAAAACGACCAACAATTTGCTTCAAGCCGACACTGACAAATTAAAGCAGGAACTTTCTTCAGAGAAGACTACTGACAATTCGATTCAAACCAGCAATGACAAATTAAAGCAGGAACTTGATGCAGAGAAAACGACCAACAATAATTATTTGCTTCAAGCCAACAATGACAAACTTTTAGAAGAATTGAAGAGATATAAAGCGACACTGAAGACGGTGGAAACTAACGCTGAGAAACTCAGGAAGGAACTAGAGAGTTGGAAATCAGGTATGCAGGCTATTTTATTATACACAAGGATAAGATAAAAATAAGAATAAGCTCTATTCTTTATTTTCCGCATTTTGTGCAGGCAAATATGAAATTTAAAAAAAAATAGAACATTCTCGTTAAAAACAATTTCCTTGTTAAGTTGTCCGTCTTAGGGACATTTCGATAATGCAGTCTGGACCTCGTGGGTAAAGACTGAGCCCCAATGGCGGGAGAAGTGGGTACAAAACAAGCCCTTGGTGAAGCAGGATCATTACATAGCCTCCTTTCCGCCGTTATGCTTATGCGCTTTACATGGCGTCAAACCTAAGTTTTTCAGTTACAACCTCACAATTATTGTCGCATTCGGCACCCTAATTAGTGCTGACGTTTGTATGTATAATTGTTCAAGCTTGATCCATTTCTATTTTCAGGCGAACAGCGATACAGATCGGATCCAGTTCTAGTTCAGACGATCAGAACAAAATGTGCAAAAGAAAAAAAGAAAGCAATCCGTGGATTGACGATACTAGGTAGAAAATTGTTTTTAGTGCATAAAGAAAGTACAGAAGTTGAAGTTTACGATTCGATGAAATTCAGTTTCAGCCATCAATTGAATTTGAAGGAATTAATTAATCCATTGGACATAGTATCCTGCTTCAGAAACAAATGTCTGTACATCAGCGATTACAAAGGTTTCAGTGACAAACCCAATGCAATCTTGAGAGTTGACCCAAATGGAAATTTAATAAAGAATTGGTCAACTGGAGTTGGCTGTGGTCGCCTGTCGGTTACAGATGAATCAACTGTTATATTAGCTTCTTACAGTCAAAATAAATTGAATGAATATTCGTCAGATGGACAATTGATCCGTGAAATCTATCTATCAGCCGCTGGTATTCGTTCCCCATGGCATGTCATTAAGCTGACCAATGATCAGTTCGTGGTCAGTCATGGTGACATTGTTGATCTGCACAGAGTCTGTATTGTGGATGGAGATGGGACACTGAAGAAGTCGTTTGGTGGAAAAAGCGGATCTGCCGTTGGACAGTTGAATCGTCCAGTTTGTTTATCGATCGATGGAAATGGATTCGTGATTGTTGCTGATCAAGTTAACGGTCGAGTTTTGCTGTTGGATCAACATTTGGGATTCAAGAGAGAAATTCTTTCAAATGAAAAACACGACTTACAGTTTCCGCAGAGGATTCTTTTGGATGAGTCAAATGGTCGACTGCTTGTGGCTGACAACAAACTGAGCAACGAACGGATTTTGGTTTTCGATTTATAAATAATTTGATAAAATAATACACAATTTAGTGAATAATATTATTTATCTTGAATAAACGTAAAATAATTAAGTTTACCATAACATGTCTAAATAAATTAAAAGTCAGACATTCGATATTTCGTAGGCCTGCTCGAATATAGGTTTTACACTTTTAATTCTCAAAAACCGAATGATAGGCTAATCAATTACACCGTTTGCAAGTCTTGTGTTAGAACCGACAGACAAACAAAGAAACAAGCACACGGATGATAATAATTATATTTTCAGCATTATATAAATTTTGTGCTCGATGCCTTATTTTGTCGTCACTAAAATCGTTAGCACCTATTAGCACACAAAACATGTGGACGCGACATCATAGAAAATTTATGTAGAAGAACTGTTCGGCCACCATGTGAAATAAATTTCCAAGTGACTCTATAGTTAGGTCTCTACTGGCTCTTCTTATTATTTTTAATAGTTGATGTTGGTATGCTGTTGACTTGATGCGCCTCTAATAGCTAGTTTGGATTACACATAAAGGTTTTAAGGTTGCCCCCAAAATAAAATTTTGCAGAAAACACCCATACTCAAGTTTTCCCCATGATTTTATTCATGAGTAGCCTACAGATATTTTTTACAGAAATCTGAAATGTTATCCTTAGGTCCCTCATAGCACCTGAACGAAGGGACCGATTCTGGTCGATATCGCACTTTTAATTTCAATACGTAGGCCTACGAACAGCCAGTTGCTTCACGAAAGTTAGGCTATCGATGCCGTCACTGACCATCATGTCCGTGCACCTGTCGAGGATCCTAGCCAAGATGTCCTTCCCCGACAATGTATAAGTTTAAAACTGGATTATTGCACTAAATTTCTATCGGAAAATGTAATACCAGTTTACGTTGATACTTATGCGAGCAGTGTCCAGAGATCGGGCAGCTGGTTGGGATAAAGAATCTCTGCAACAGTATTCTGCACTCATAAGCAAGTCTTAACATTGCTGATTAACAAGCACTTTAAAAATGTACTGTAGAATCGGACTACAGACCGCATGACTTTGAACTGCACATAAAAGATGACTTGGCCATTGACATCATCTATCGAGTAATCTTTCGGACGGTTCGCAGTGTTATCTCCAGGAACCAGACAATTTTGCATAATATTTATTGGCTGGGCCTAATAGAATAATTCTATTAGACTTAGCCTATAAGCCCAGTTTAGTCAACTCTTCCATTCCTTTCACGCAATAGGCAACATGTAAGTTGCAGTCAACGTAATTATTTTAAATAAACGAAATATTAGGTCTATAACATTCGTGGCTTGATTTTGATCGCCTATAGGCCTATCTTGAACGTTAACCTTCATGCTCACTTTGCTAAGCGCTACTTTTAGTTTCAGTGAGGCGAAGACGTAGGCTATTATAGAATCGCTCGGACAATATTCTCAGTATATAATATAATAGGCCTAGACCATGCAACTCAGCTACTTGTCAAAGGCAACGTAGCTCCTGCATTGAACTTTAGATTGCAGAACGAGTCCTTCTATATCTTCATAGGCCTACGTAGATCTAATTTTGAGGTCTTTAAGTCTTAACGGCAGTTATGCTAGAGGTAGTAGACTTAATATGGTACTAGGCCACTGCGCTTCATTTTGGTAAAGAGTCAATGCCAACGTGATTTTGTCTAATTTTAGTTTGGACGCAAAGCTGCTGTCATTTTCCTACAAACAACACGTAAGTATAACGAAACTGCAATACTATTCATGTGTCAGCAGGCTTAATATTTTCATGAGAAATGCCTGTCTCGATCATAAAATGCTGTAATACTAAAAGTGGTAGCAGCAGTAGTAGTTGTAGTAGCAGGTGTTGGCTACAGCAGTAGAGTGGTCCACAAAATTCATCTAACAGATTTCAGTTCTCCACAAGGCTTGTTTTGTTCCTTATCATCAGTGCCTAATTTCTGACGACCTTTTTTTTTTTTTAGTCATCGACCGAAATTTGATGAAAATTTTCCATTTTCGCCGCCAAAATTTCTGACGACTTTTTTTTTTAGTCATCGACCGAGAATCTTGGATATTTCAAAGTAAAAAAATTCGGATGGCCCTTTTTTTAGGGGGGGGCTGAACCTCTTGTAGGGGGGGCTTAGCCCCCCCCCAGCCCCCTAGCGCCGCCACTGCTTATCATGATTATAATAATCACAAAAAATTTTATGGAAATAAATTAAATTTAGAGGTCAACCCATTTTACACTTTTTATGCTATTTGGACAGATGTAGATAAATTGTTCGGTAATGGTTAATGTGCGACCTGAGCTACATTGAGCGATGTCTGGGGAGATTCCATTTCTCAATTACCGTACTTCAACACTGGTATTGACCTGAGAGTCACCTTCTTGAATGCCGTTCACCATTTTTGGGAATGCCAAGAGTTTTTCCTGACAATTTCCAGTGACAATAGTAGGTATGCGGTCCATATTTTCCTTTGATCCGTCGATGCTGAACAACATTTTGCCTTCTCAGTGAGGTTATAGCGGGCCTGCCAGTGGGCACTCTTTTTCTTCCATTGCACCTAGCTGCTTCTTGTCCTTCTTTTATTCCGAACTTCTAGAAAGTGGTATTTCTGAAATTAATGTAATAACCAATCGCCAGTGTGACATCTCCATCTACAGACCAAGGATCACGGTCTGGAAGGCCAACAACTAAACTAAAGAGGACTAGGTGATATTCTTGGATCTTTTTTTAATAATGAGGCAGTTAGTAGCAGCTGTTTATGCAGAGATTGTAGAGTGTAAATGTATTGCATACGTACTAGGACTAAGTTGTCTGATACTCTTCAATGTAATCAAATTCTTCTATAGATGCCAACGCAGAAAGTTCACCTGCTGCTTCATAACTGCCTTTTGCCTTCGGTTCTTCATTTTAGTTTTCACCATTCTCTCTTTTTCCTGCGGCTGCCTCTTTCTGCTTTGTTTTGCTGCTGTCTTTAAGTTTACTCCACTCATGCTGCTGGAAAATACGTCTGCGCTTTGTAAGACCTATTCTAAGGATATCCAGATCTTAGTCTTGTTGGATTTCTGTCATCACATCCTTTGAGGCAATATCGAACAATTTTGGAAGATCACTCTTGAACATGTCGTCTTCATCCTGTCACTTTCTCTTTATAGTGGTCAGTGAATCTTCAGAGGTAGGTAGTTCTGGTAAGCTTTGGCAGTTTCCTTACACACCAGCTGCGTTGGTAATCTGGCAAGCACCCAAATACAAACAACTGCATCATAGGCCATTTTGTGACTTTCCGGAAAGGGTCTCCCTTTAGTGATATGATTAAACTAAAGCAGTTGCTGTGCATCCAGGCTTCGTGGTAATCTTGCAGTGGACAATCGAGAGACTGGTTTTCCCATAGCCAGTGCTCTGGGTCGGATCTCAAATTAGACGAAGCCATATTAGTCTAATAACGAAGGTTAACATGACGTAAAGACATTATCAGCACTCAAGTAAAATGTTCAGAATGGGTTGACCTCTAAATGTTGCACAATCAGGCTGAAATTTTACAGGGAGACTATCTACCCCAAGTGGACAAAAATAAGCCTTGTGAAGAAAGAATTCTAACAACTTAATTTTTGGCTATGGTTTGTGGACAGCAGTGGTAGCAGTAGTAGAACCTTGCATTGACTTGTGAGTATATGCTAGCCTAAATATTAAGCAAAGTTCACATTATATGTTGGGTGAATAATCTTAACCATATCTTTTTGTTTTGTTATTAACTTATTATCTCAAAATTTCTATTATCAGGTACTTCCCTTCCAGTACCAATTTACTTTTCAGTATTTCTGTTCAAATTCATTTGTTCTCGAGTACATAAGGGCAAAAACTTCTTGAAGACAATGACGATTTCACTCTGCTGAGAAACATATTTGTATTCAAGTGAGCAGGCCAAACTTTTAATCGAAGAACAGCTATAATTATGGCCATGTTATCATTCTTATGTAACCTACATGCTTCAACGAATTGAATCCTCCTATGGTATAAATGGTGTCCCTCTCCTCTGGCTTCAACCTTACTTGTCTGGTTGCACCCAAATGGTTATAGCTGGTTATTCCAGATCTAACTGGGTGCCGGTATTTTTAGGAGTTCCACAGGGATCAGTGTTTGGACCCCTACTTATCGTTCTGTACACGGCTGACGTTACTTCTCTGTTTCCACTCTGCTACTAGTCACCTCTTTGCTGATGATGTTCATGCCTATGTTCATGGTTCTCCGTCTATATGACTCACTTCAGCTCGTGGTATTGAGGCCCCTTTCACACGATTTGCACTTGTGGATGTCTTTCAACTGCAGCCTAATTCTAGCAAAACTCAACTCATCTGGCTTGGCACTCCCGAGCAAATTTAAAAATCAACTTTTTACTGGTATTTGAGACTTTCTTCAATTTAAATTTTCAACTTCTGTTGGTGACCTAGGACCTACATGTCACTTTTGACAGCTTATGCTTACTGACATTCTCAATACATGAAACCAACTTTACACACTCCTCTTACTTTCACCTCCGTCGTCTCATGGCCATTCACAGATCTGTCTCCCTTTCTAACATGACCCGTTCGATATTTTGTCCTTAATGTTGCTACTCAATTGATTGCTCGCCTTCCTAAGCATCATCATATAATAATTATGACCGATTCACTCTTTACGGTCAACCAACTACACTGGCTTCCTCTATAATGTCCGCATGCAATATAAAGTTCTTTTTCTAGTACTCTAGTACAAAGTTGGTCTTGCACCGAATTACCCCTTTTCAAGTGAGTAGTTTGGTCATGGATAATTTGGTATAGCTGATTTCAATTTCAGTTCAAATAACTATAGAGAATGACAAAATTCGACAACATGTGCTCAAGAATTACGCCGCCTTTGCAGGAGATGTTGATCCTGATATACTGAGTGACTACTTGAAACAAGAAAGCGTCATTTCCATCGAACAATGGCAAGAAATATGTGGCAGGAACATAACGCCTCGCAGCCGATGTCGGGCTCTACTGGATTTTTTACTGACCGGAAATGATCCAAGAGCTTTTTTGGTCGTTCGCGACGTTCTAAGGAAAACCAACCACTATTTATTGGCTTGTCTTACAGAAGGTAGGGCAACATTGTAAAATTGTTTACTAGTCACAAATCGCAAACGAGGCAAGTAGGCCTAGTCGTAATCGTAATCTCCATTGAGAGAGTAGATTGGCCACATTGAGAAGTTGAAAAGTGGAAGTGGAGAAAGAGCTTGGGGAGAAGGATGTATATAAAGTTGGGTGTCGCCTGCATAGAGACGGTGGTCAACAGAGGGGATATTAAAAGATGACTCAGATTAGAGTTTCTGTGGAGTGGTGTTTAGTGAGATTGGGCGGAGTTGAGGAGTAGATAGTAGAGACTAGAGAGGTATTTGTTTAATCGCAAGGACAATTCGTTCACAGAATTTAGATAGAAAGGAAAGGTTTGAAAAAGTAGGAACGCTGTTCTTTGTCATGAGTTACTTTTCAGAAGACGAGTGACGAGAGACTGCACGAAGACCATCGGAAAACTGACGGTATAGAGTGAAAGATTTATGATTTTAGTGATAAGCCCATAGGAATGAGGACGAAGGCGCACTCTTTATGAACAGCAGTGGGTATGGAATCTAAGTCACACTGTTTGTTGGGAAGAGAATTTAACAGGAGTGACAATTCAGCTTCAGTGGTGGGATGGAGTATTGGAATGGATGACTTAGAGACAGAAGGGTTAGGATTTGGAAATGGATGTGGATCAGTGTTGGAGGATTGTGAATCAAGAAGAGACTGCAAGATGAAGTGAAGGGAAGAATGAACAGAATGTATTAGCCATAGAGGGGGGATGAAATGGAGATTGGCAGTGGAGGGGAGATTTGCGATGAAGAATATAATTAGCAGCAGCTCTTCAGAGATTTCGAGGGTTGGAGGAGCTGGAGTGGATGAGTGAGGGAATAATATGTATTTTGTAGCAGCGATGAGTTTATGGTATCCGTTTGTGGCTGATTTTAGGTTGGAGAGGATTTTTATCTGGATGCAGAGTCGATGGTGCATTAGAAGATGTGCTGAAGGCGACTACAGAAGGTTTTAAAAGCTTGGGGTATACTATAGGAGGTAAACCAAGGATTAGTGGAATGTGAGCTGTTTTTGGTGATGAATAATGCATGAATGTAAAGGAGGTCGGAAGAGTGGAATTGTAGCAAGACAGAACGACGTCAAGCGATGAGGGACGATTAAGAACAAGTTGCGAACTGAGGATATGTTGATATCAAGGAGAGTGGCTCAGCGTCAGTATCATATCAAATTCTGAAGCAATATCAAGTTTCTCTGACAACAATTATTTTTTGTATGGTTTGATGGTGACCGGACAAAATGCATGGGAGCGGACAAAATGTCACGGACAAAATGGTATGGATGAAATGAAAGCTGGATTAGTTAATTTTTACATATGAAATAGAAACTGGATTAATGAAAAGACGCATGTGAAATGGAAGCTGGATGAAGGTTCTGCATGGATATTTTTATATTATGAACTGGAAGCTGGATTGATGAAAATAACGCTTTAGACATGTTTTGGTGAAATTTAGCTGCTGAGCGTAAACTTAGTTAAGTCCAACTCTAAAAGTTTATTTTAAAACTCTCACTTTTGGTCAGTATATGGACAAACAACCTCAGGAAATCATTCTTTTGCCCACTGGCAAGGAAAAAGTTTCAAATTCATTTCACGCAAATCTCTGTTGGACAGGATTTCTGGCAAGTCACTTGTTGGTGGGTGTTAAGTAGTTGGAAATTAAATGAATGTTGAGTTGCGAGAGTCAAAAGCCGAAATTACTCTTTTTTAGAAGAAGGAAACTTGAATCCAACGAAACAGCTTCTATTAGACGAACAAAGTAACGGATCGCGAACTGATCTGTTGAGAAAAGATATCGAAAATGAAAGGTCGGTGAAAGGAAGTTTGAAATCAACAACTGAACAGAAGATAATTAATGTAAACAAGGAAGAGCAGAACTTAAAAGAAGAGCTTATAAAAGAAAGAGTTAATTACAATGCACATACATGTATAAAGAAACTGAAACAAGAGTTGGACAACAATAGAATAACAATCAACGAACTTCAGGAAAGCAATGGCAAATTAAAGAAGGAACTTGATGCAGAGAAAACGACAAAAAATTCGCTTCAAGACAATAATCACAAACTTGTGGAAGAATTGGACAGATGCAAGGCGACGCTTAAGGCATTGGAAACCAACGCTGAGAAACTCAGGAATGAACTAGAGGCGCGGAAATTGGGTATGTAAGCACACGTGCGTTGTGCATGCATTTTACAATTGTTACATGTATGTATATAACTATAGGCTACATGTATAATACAATTTTTAATATGCATACTGCATAGGGCTTTTTCTGAACACATTGAAAGTATTACTTGAAGAAATGCAGCAAGCTTGGCCATTGAGGCGCTCACAGAAGGATCATGCCATGTTCATCGAATCTGACAAGGCTGGTAGAAGCATGACCTGGATATCGATTTCACGCGAAGAGCTGTGGATATCTTCCTTTGTTCAAGGTCTCGGACAGAGCATCGTCAGACCCAAACTGGGACTGGCAAAACAAAATCGTCTTCGTCGATTTGAGACTTGCCTCTGTCGAGTTCGATCACCGAACAATGATGCACTTCATGTTTCAACCTCTCCTTCTGCATTTCCAAGTGCGACTGTCTTTGTTCATCCGTCTCTGTCTCTTGGTCATTTCAACTTCACCTGAGCGTTTACCTGTCCGTATCATTCTGCTGGCATCAATTATTAGGCTACTGTGGGTCTAATAACTAACGCTCAAGTATCATAATAGACGACGGCATTGTCACATACTTCAGTGCTGACGTTCATATGGATAGTTGCTCAAAATAATTATTTGATTTCTACTTGGTGTATTTCTGTTTTCAGGCGAACAACGATACATATCGAATCCAGTTTTAGTTCAGACGATCAGAACAAAAGCCGCAAAAGAGAAAAAGAAAGCGGCCCATGGATTGACGATCTTAGGCAGAGAATTGTTTGTTGTAAGTGAAGATAGTTCAGAAGTTGAAGTTTACGATTCGACGAAATTCACTTTCAGCCGTCGATGGAAATTGAAGGAATTAATTCATCCAATGGACATAGTTTCATGCAACAGAAATAAATGCCTCTACATCAGCGACTCCAAAGTCTCCAGCGAAATCTTGAGTGTTTTTCCAGACGGAAGACTAATACAGAATTGGTCCACAGGAGACGGGTATGGTCGCCTGTCAGTTACAACCGAACCGACCGTCATAATAACTTTTGCAATAAAAATAAATTACACGAATATTCCTTAGTCGGACAATTGATACGTGAAATAAATCTATCAGCAACCGCTGTCATTCGATCTCCATGGCATGCTGTAAAACTGACCAATGGTCATTTCGTGGTCAGCGAAGGCTTTTCTGCCGGGGATCTGCATAGAGTGTGTATAATGGCTGCAAATGGAAAGATTGAGAAGTCGTTTGGAGGAACGCAAGGATCGACCATAGGACAAATGAATCGTCCGGTTTATTTGTCCGTCGATGCAAATGGATTTGTGATGGTCGCTGATCAAATGAACAATCGAGTTTTGTTGTTGGATACGGATTTGAAATTTACGAGAGAAATTCTTTCAAATAATCACGGATTACAATTTCCACAGAGGATTCTTCTAGATGAGTCGAGTGGTCGACTCTTTGTGACTGATAACGTTTCAAATAATGAGAGGATTCTGATTTTTGATTTTAAGCAGCCTAATTCCATGAAATAAAAGCAAATTTAGAAAAGTCTCTAATTTAATTGGAAATTAAGTAAAATAATTTGGTTTAACCTTCTTCTTTTACTTTTTTCATTTAAAAGTCAAACATTCGACATCTCGTATTCTGAATATATGGCCGACAATTTTAATTCTCAGAACTCGAGTGTTGATATTATTACGTCGTTTCAAATCTTTAGTAGAACAGACAGAGAAACAAACAAGGTAAGAAACACACACGGAGAACAAAATTATTTTTAGCATTATGGTTATAAATTTTGAGATCGATGCAGGCTTAATTTTGTCGTCACTAAAATTGTTGCTCGTTAGCACATAGAGTAAAACATGTGGAGTTGTGGACACGGCATCAAAGAAAATTTATGTCGAAGAACTGTTCGGCCAACATGTGAAATTAATTCCTAGACAGGTCTGACAGGCCCGCTGAGAGGGTCCGGGGGGAATGCCGAGGGCCCGGCGACTATTAGGGACCACGAGCGACACTGATTATAATATTTTTCATAAGTTCATTGCTGGCAGCGGGCTCAGCCAATAGTCACTTATGTGAATTATGCAAAGTTATGATTCATGCCGTTTTCAATATAGCCTAGGCCTAATACTTGAGCCACATAACTCCAACTGTTTAAGTTTCAAGCAACTAACAATGGTGTAAAAATGTATTAGTAGGCTATGCTAAAGGTAATTTGTTGCTAAGGATGTAGGCCTAAACAAACGCTGTGATTGGTTTCCATGGCCTATACAGTTGACTGCATCAGAGTAGCCTATAGCCTACTCGTGCCTAAAATTGATTTATTATGCTGATGCGTCGTAAAATTTTATTGGACCATTTACTACCTTGCGCTATTGTTGAAAACAATGGTGGCGTTGGAGCGGCGAGGAATGGGTATATTAATTAGGTTTGATACAAGGACAATGGGACTAGCCGCCGATACTAGACATAGGCCCTAAATGGTTATCGATATTAGCTACGTGCGTCGGCTATCAAAGGTAGGGGAAGGTTGCTAAAGATGGATCAGCGCCTAAGATGGACCACTCCGTGATTGGCCGCAAGGATTGAAACTGGATTGTAATTTGATGCTGTCGTATCTAGCAGGTCACAAGATAGATTGAATGAAATAATTAGACATACGCTACACAGAAAAACATTCGAGAAAACAGACAAAACGTTAATTGACGCGTAGCTTGATCTAATAATAGCTTGGGGGTAAGAATGAATATAAAATCGGGGATGGACCTGCTGGAAAGATTGGAATTCGTTTATAAACTAAGTTTTTCAATTCTTTGCAGGATACCCTACTAGAAAATCTAAAATCACAACTGTTTTAAAGGTATCATGAGTTGGAAGTAGGTGTGTGCTGCCTAAGATGAAACACGTGTGGTCCATGTTAGGCGACTAAGCATGAAAACGGTCCAATCATCATTGATACTGTAATGTTTTAAAGTTGATTGTCGTGCGCTAGTTATTCAACTCCTGGCCAATCAACTAATTAAAACTATCCTTGGTGGCAGCGGTGTGGTTTTCAGTCTCCTCCAGTCTCTTCGGGTATTGGTAGCGTGGTTCTTTTGACGACTCGATGAGTATAGAATAAGACAGTTAGTTTTCCGTTCTTGTATTATATATGTAGCTTATTATCTTACAGAGTTTTTATTTAATTAATATCGTTTTCATAGCATGTTGTTAAGTCGTCGTATACAGTCTGTTTCCTATACTTTCGTTCCTATCCTTTATTCCTGCACTTCACTCCTACACTTCTAGATTGTAGACCTAACGTGCTGATTTCTCCTCAGTCGCATTGATCTATTTTCTCAATCTTTTTCCTCAGGAGCAGTTTCTTCTTCTGAATCATTCTCTCCCTAACTCCTTCTAAGAGTAAATCCCTTTTCAAGTAGATTTCTCCTTCCGTTCGTTTCCTCCGGCTGCTTTCTCAGAGTGAACCCCGACTCAATATTTTCGTCCCCTATTTATCCATTCCTTCCATTGCCTGCCTCAGCCCCTTTCTATCTATCCATTTTTCTCTCCTTATATGGTCATCTTCACTCCTTTTATGGTCATAATTCATACCTCCGTTTCTTCTACCCTAGGCTATCTCTGCCTTTCCGCCTGCAGTGTACTACTGTCTGCCTGCTCTGAGTCAGTCTGCGTCTTCCAGTCTGCGTCTCTATATATATATATCTATATAATATTTATATTAACCTAGAGTCCTTTAGTTTCTAGTTGTCGGTATTCTATATTTATAATGTTCATTCTCATGCCTACAGTATTCAATCTAATGCACTTAATCGTCTTTACTTCTTCTAAACATAATGTTCATTTTCATCCATATTAAAAGTTCTCTACATAATGTCCATAGGGCCTACATATTAAAAATTCTCTACATAATGTCCATAGGGCCTACATATTAAAAATTCTCTACGCAATGTCCGGTTGCCTATACAATATTCAAATCCATCCTTCATAACCCAGCCCCCTCTTCCATTACATCATCCAACTTCAAATGCTTCTGGCTCCAGGTCGAGCATCAGATGGAATGAACTGTATGGCCGAGGCTCGTTGGACTGCGGTTATGTTACATGAGCACAGGTGATCATCCGTTCGTCACCAGGCCTTCGTAGCAACCGTTGCGTAGACTCCTCACATAAAAATACACACAAACAGAATCGGCTAATATGCAGCTTACATAAGCTATCTAGGCTACTTAACAAGTTACAATGTAGCTTCAGCATAACTCCAACATTAGTCTATATAAAGACTATTAGCCTTTAACACATTTAGTTATCAGAGTGTGCCCGAGATAAGCCATCTGCTAAACCATTATGTTTCCCAGGCACATAATTAATGGTTACGTCATAGCGTTGGATGGCTAGACTCCATCGGGTTAAACGTGGGTTTGTATTGGCCATAGTTTGTAGCCATCTTAAACAGTTGTGGTCTGTGTAGACATCCACCTTGGCTCCATACGTGTACTGTTGATAGTGATTCAACGCCCAGACAACACATAACGTCTCTCTTTCAACAGTGCTCATTCTGAGTTCTCGGTCCAATAACTTGCGACTGGCATAACTGATGGGTCTTTCAATCCCTTCTGCATCTTTTTGTAAAATCGCCGCACCTAAACCCGTTCCTGAAGCGTCGCACCTCAAAATGTATGGCTTTGTTACATCTGGCGGTACTATGAATCTGTCTGAAGTCATTCCTGCCTTTAATGCTTTGAACGCTTTGTCTTCAATTTCAGTCCACTTCACACGATCTGCCTTGTCTTTGCGTGTTAACTCTGTCAATGGAGCTACTATTTCCGCGAACTTCGGTAGATGGCGCCTGTAGAAATTTGCTAAACCAAGAATGGCACGAACCTGTCGTTTCGTTTTCGGTATCTGATAATCACGTATCGCACTAATCTTTTCAGGGTCCGGTTTGATCATTCCTTGTTCCAGAACATGACCTAACACCTTTATCGATCTCTGCCCAAATCGGCACTTTTTCAAATTTGCAGTAAGGTTTGCTCTCCTGAGACGTGTTAATATGTCTCTCAAATGCTGTATGTGAGCTTCCCATGTCTTTGAAAAAATTATGATGTCATCAATATGCGCAGCTGAATACTCTTCAGCACCTTTTAGCACTTGATCGGCTAACCTTTGAAAACACTTGCTTGCATTCCGAGCTCCATTAGGTAAGACAGTATATTGAAACAATCCAAACGGTGTTCTAAACGCAGTGTATGGACGGCTGTCTTCTTCTAACTCCACTTGATAAAAGGCTTGTTGTAAATCCAGTCCTGTCACATACATAGCTCCTGCTGCTCTTTCCAGTATGTTCCTCATGTCACTTGCTGGGTATTCGTCTGGCTCCGTTATACTGTTTATCGATCTCATGTCTGAACATATTCTAATCGATTTATCCTTCTTCATGACACATACAATTGGACTTGCGTAGGCAGACGTTGATTCTTCAATCAAATTATTTTCCTGCATAATTTTGATTTGTTCATGCACTTTTTCCTTTAAACTTTCTGGTATTCGATACATCTTTGGTGCTATCGGTTTGTCCGTTGTCAACTTAATCTTGTGCTTAATCATTGCTGTTCTCCCTAGCTGTTCAGAAAATCTGTCTTCATAATCATGTAAGACTTCATTCAATTGACCTTTCTGTTCTTCAGTTAAATGCTCACTTACTCCACAGGTGGCGTCACTGTCATCAACAACTGGCAATGTTTCATATTCCTCCTGTGGTGGATCAGCTGTCAAGATCACATTCACACTTGGAGTACCTCTCAGTTCTGGTCTCGGAAACCATTTCCGTAAGAGATTAATGTGATACACTTTTGCACCTTTTTCCATGTCAATTTCATAGTTCACGTTCGACAATTTCCTGAGAATTTTGAATGGTCCATCCCATTGTGCCAAAAGTTTATTCTCTGTCGCATGTCTTAATAACAAGACCTCTTCACCCGGTTCCAACTTCCGGTCAGATGACTGTCTGTCATAATAATATTTTGCAGATTGACGAGCTTGCTTCGTATTTTCTGCTGCAATCTCTGCACATCTTTTCATGTGTGTCTGTGTCATCGTTAAGTATTCAATGACGCTTTTCTTCGGCTTTGGGCTGTCCAGTTGTCCCGTCCATGCATCTCTCAGTAATTGCAATGGTCCTACCACATCATGCGAGTAAAGTAATTCAAATGGAGCAAATCCAGTGACTGTTGACGGAATTTGTCTGCAACTGAACGCTAAGAACGGAAGTGCTGCTTCCCATGTTCTCGGCTCTTCACTCGTCACTTTCTTCAGCATGTCTCGTAAGACTCTTATCATTCTTTCTGCGCTTCCGGCTGTCTCATGATGTTCCACTGTGGAAAATATAGGACTTATGCCTAACATTTTCTCCAATCCCTGAACCAACTGATTTTTGAAGTGACTGCCATTATCCGAAATAATGTATTTTGGCACGCCTACACGTGAGAACACTTCAATCATTGCTTTGCATATTCTGTCTGCATTCATGGATCCCAAGGCTATAAATTCTGGCCAATGAGTCATTTGATCAATCATAATCAACACATACTTCTTTCCACTACTGGAAGCAGGTGTGATTGGTCCGCAGAGATCTATCACGACGGTTTGGAATGGCACTTCCACGATTGGAGTCTCTTGTAACGGAACTCTGTGATTTTTAGGTATATTTGCCGTCTTTTGACAAATCGGACATGACCTAACGTACACAGCTATCTCTTCATCCATTCCAGGCCATGTGTATTCCGTTCGCAGGCATGCTCTCGTCGCCTTCACGCCTCTATGCCCCGCCCACCTTGAATCATGACTCATCTCCAACAACTTCTGTCTATAGCAGACTGGAACAACTAGTCTAAGATTCTTTGCCAAATCTTCTGCATTTTTCTCAACCAGTGTTTCTTTTCGTTTGTACAGTATGCCTTTGCTCATGACATACGGTTCCTTTCCTTCTTTGGCTCGATTCCATACACCTTTTAATGTTGAATCTGCTTCTTGTTCTTTCATGAATTCTTCCGCATCTTTACCAAGATACGTGCTATTTTCCTCTTTCTCTTTGTTAGTTGCATCAGCTTCTGTTGTCTCTGCCTCCGCCGGCTTGACCTTTGAACCGTTCGCATCTTGTGCAATCCGATCCCTGTTCACATCTGGACTCCCGTAGTCTTTCACTCTTGTTGCTATCATAGTCTGCAGCATCCCTTTATCTAGGTCATGCTTGCTTTCCGATTCTTGTTGACTAGGATCATTTCCTTCAACTGCTGTCTTCACATTCCCTTCATTCATTGCACACACCGCCATATCTACCAAATCTCTGTTTTCAACAAACGTATCGTGACCCAGAATCATGTCCACTTTTAGTCCTTGGACTACCCCTGCTTGGATCACGACTTCCCTATCTGTTCCAAACTGTGGTGAAGAAATTTTGAGTTCAGTTATTGCTACAGGTTGAATCTTCCCAAAAGCACATTGAACATTGATAGGCCCCTGTTTAGCAAATGGCTTACCTCTTACAAAGTCAGCATTTACCAGAGTAATCTGTGACCCTGTGTCCCTAAGCGCTTTCAGACAAACACCATCCAACATTACAGGCACAATGAAATTATTTTGATAATCAGCAATGCTGTTTATGTGCGACAAATCATGCACAAAGTTAACTTTTGCACTATCTTTGCCTGGACATTGCCGCCATTGATGCAGCACACTCTTACACAAGAAACATCCATTTTGTGTTTGTTTGTTTGTCTGCCATTGGTTTGATTTATGTGTGTTGTTGCTTGCCTTATTCACCACTTCACCTTGCCTTTGTTTGTCACCTAGGCCTATAACCTTCTCCTTTTCCCTTACCCATTGCGTGTTTTGCACGCCTATGCCTCCATCTGCATTTACAGGCTTGGGCCTACTCCATCCACGTCTCTCAACATTACTCCCTCTTTTCGCTTCCTTTGTACACTCGTAATGCAGATCAGCATATGCTGCCACTTCTTCTGCACTTGTGGGCCTTCTCGCTTCAACGAAGAATTTAATCTCGTTTTGAAACGATTCCTTCAGCCTCTCACTTAGCATGTCGTCTTTCAACGCTTCAAAATCCTCAATATTTCTTGCCTCTAAATAGTACTCTTGCATATCCCTCAATCGGCACAAAAATTGAGTATATGTCTCTCTTCCCGTTCTATGCATTGTTCTTAATTTCTCTAAGTAATACTTTGGATTCATTTGGCATGCAGCCAAAATTTCTGTTTTGATTTGCCTGTAGTCACAGCAGACTTCGTACGACAAACGATTGTAATGTTGTCTTAGAGTAGCATTCAATAGAGAAGGCAGTAGTTTAGGCAGTTCAGTTTGTTGTATGTCATGTAACCTTGCTACTTTCTCGAAACTATGAAAAAAACTGATCGGATCTTCATTTTCATGCATACTCGGTAAAACATTAATCGCTTTTGACCTATTCACTTCTGCTGTACTTTCTGCATAATCATTGTCTCTAGAGTTACCTCGTAAAAGACCCAGCTGTGCCTTCTCGCGCATCAAAGTAAGTTCCATTTCCATTTTGTCTCGTTCCGCTCTCGCTTTCTGTTCTGCCGCTTCTCCTTCCGCTCTCGCTTTCTGTTCTGCTGCTGCTGCTGCTGCTCCCTCAGCAATAAATCTTCTTTCCTCCGCACGGGCCAATTCAATCTTCAGCCTCTCATTGCCTGTCTGTTCACGTTGTTCCCCTTCTCTATCCTCTGTAACCCCTTCCCCATCATCAGCATCCGTCTCAACATCTCCTTCCTCTCTTCCTCTCCTTCTCTCATACTCTTTCAGTCGCCTAATCATTTCTTTCCGTTCAAGACCAAATGGTTCTATCTTTCTAGCGAGACATTCATCCTCCAAATCCTTTTTTTTCATCGATTCAAAATCTGTCACTACACTTCCGTATTCTGCCATTTCTTATGTATATTACAGTTGCAACAGAGTTACATTCAGCTTTACAAGCTTGCTCTATTTAACATGCAATACCAGAGATTACAAACAGTGATTCAGATTATCATCTACATCAACACATTCAACACAGAATCTTCTCACCGGTTTTTATTGCACCGTGTGTAGAATCTTTCAGCGTCCGTCTCTGTACGGGTGTGTCGTTGATGTCGCCTCGCACCGCGTGCAGTTTGCTCCTTCACTTCTTCAGTCGCTGGCCGTTGCCGTCGAGTATCGGGTTCCGTTGACCTCTCTCGTCCGTGCTCCAGTCTGCAGTCGACACCTCCCTCCGTTGCTACGCCCTCTCTCGGTCGATTCCGTTTGGCTCGGTAATCTCCGTCTGTTGATTAGCCTTCTTTTACAGGTCTAATCCGGTTGATTTAGCGACCTCTACGTTCTCGCGTACACTGTTCAGAACTTTAGACGTTTATCGCTTCCATTTCCAAAGTTCTTTCAGCTACTCCTGTTTCGTCGTCTTTTATTGTTGTTTTAAGATTTATTCCTCCTCTTGTCGTCTCCGTGCACTAGCCCCATGTAATGTTTTAAAGTTGATTGTCGTGCGCTAGTTATTCAACTCCTGGCCAATCAACTAATTAAAACTATCCTTGGTGGCAGCGGTGTGGTTTTCAGTCTCCTCCAGTCTCTTCGGGTATTGGTAGCGTGGTTCTTTTGACGACTCGATGAGTATAGAATAAGACAGTTAGTTTTCCGTTCTTGTATTATATATGTAGCTTATTATCTTACAGAGTTTTTATTTAATTAATATCGTTTTCATAGCATGTTGTTAAGTCGTCGTATACAGTCTGTTTCCTATACTTTCGTTCCTATCCTTTATTCCTGCACTTCACTCCTACACTTCTAGATTGTAGACCTAACGTGCTGATTTCTCCTCAGTCGCATTGATCTATTTTCTCAATCTTTTTCCTCAGGAGCAGTTTCTTCTTCTGAATCATTCTCTCCCTAACTCCTTCTAAGAGTAAATCCCTTTTCAAGTAGATTTCTCCTTCCGTTCGTTTCCTCCGGCTGCTTTCTCAGAGTGAACCCCGACTCAATATTTTCGTCCCCTATTTATCCATTCCTTCCATTGCCTGCCTCAGCCCCTTTCTATCTATCCATTTTTCTCTCCTTATATGGTCATCTTCACTCCTTTTATGGTCATAATTCATACCTCCGTTTCTTCTA
This sequence comes from Lumbricus terrestris, assembly GCA_949752735.1. Classification (NCBI taxonomy): domain Eukaryota; kingdom Metazoa; phylum Annelida; class Clitellata; order Crassiclitellata; family Lumbricidae; genus Lumbricus; species Lumbricus terrestris. Next base: position 75,187,824 of record OX457037.1, read on the forward strand.
CCCTAGGCTATCTCTGCCTTTCCGCCTGCAGTGTACTACTGTCTGCCTGCTCTGAGTCAGTCTGCGTCTTCCAGTCTGCGTCTCTATATATATATATCTATATAATATTTATATTAACCTAGAGTCCTTTAGTTTCTAGTTGTCGGTATTCTATATTTATAATGTTCATTCTCATGCCTACAGTATTCAATCTAATGCACTTAATCGTCTTTACTTCTTCTAAACATAATGTTCATTTTCATCCATATTAAAAATTCTCTACATAATGTCCATAGGGCCTACATATTAAAAATTCTCTACGCAATGTCCGGTTGCCTATACAATATTCAAATCCATCCTTCATAACCCAGCCCCCTCTTCCATTACAGATACCCATTATTACTAATGCAATTACATGTAACTGCTAGATATTCTACTAAGCTAGCATTTGGGCTTTACTATATACAGTGATGTGGACAATGCTGAACTGTAAGAAAAATTAGAAAATTCTTTGTTTATATTTCTAAATTTTTATGTTTGAGTTTAAAAAAAAAATTACAATCTAATATTTTTTATCAATTGAAATTTATTCTACAAAGCTAGCATTTGTAGTTTATTATAGACAGTGATGCAGACAATGTTGAACTGTGAGAAAAATTAGAAAAACCCGTTGTTTATGTTTTAAAATAATTTTTGACTTTGATTCCCCTTCCATTTCCCTTAAAAACTAATGCTGGATCCGTCACAGCCTACAACTGTGTGTGGGTGTTTCGTGGAGGGGGGATTTCGTTGCATTGTTTTTTATATCGAAAATGAGCCAATGAACCAATATTTGAGTTTGTCAGCTTAACTGGGTCTAGTTTAATTTTACAAAAACTTATGTGCTAAATAAAGGACTGTACAATAATATCCTAATTCTCTTTTAGAGTCTACACATGGGTCTAATTATGAAACTTAAAAAGGTCTAATTTTAAGTTTGCGCTATCATCTGAAACAACAGCGATTTTATTATGCTATATGTTTGCTTCTTATTTGTCTAAGCCTTAATTGACTTCGTTATTCTTGGTTGCCGAGCAAAATGCAATGTTGTCATACATTGTTGTGTTAGGCCTATGCTATATTAGCCTATGTTAACAAAACTAGGCTTTTTTCTCGTAAAAATATTTCTGCTGCTCAAGACAACATTTTCGAATTAAGCCTATCACAACCATTCAATTTTGGTCAGGGCATTAATTTGAGAATTCTCCTTCGAGGAACTTGATCCACAATGCAGATTTCATGTTTGAGTGAAAGCTTTCTAACCAAACTTATTAACGCCAGTGTCTGCATTTTCAATGAAGGGATCTAAAGAAATTATAGCTGGCTGAAGATCTTGGGCTAAATAATGCTTCACTGTTGGTAACTGCGCTGCTGCATGGACGCTGGCTATCGAGGGCTAGGCATGTGATTATGCGCAGTCGCTTAATAGCCTATGGGCTGACTAGCGAAATTTCCATCTAAAGCTGTAGGCGTAAGGAAGATGAATAATGTGATGACAAGAAGGCTGTTTGCTACTGGGATCGTGCAGGACCACAATCAGGTACTTTAGTACAGATTTTCGTACATTCAGTATAAAAATCTACTCTTATTAGTCTACTTTTATAAGCCAAGGCTAAGATGAAAGGGCATTGTCTACGTGAACATATACGGTACATGTATATAAAATATAAAGCAGAGATGTCCATAGCGAAACCGAAAATAACGGCCTTAACGTTCTGAATTTCGAGATAAGATGGCGGCTGCCAATAGGTTTAATTTCAACAGTGAAGTGAAGTAAAATAAATTACCAACACGGTTCATATATTTGTCTGTTCCGGCCTAAACTGAGCTCACCTCTTTGTGAACCCATAAACAGCGCCATACCATTCAATCGGTCTATGCAAAAGCCATAATAGGTACATTCATCCCTCTAGCTGCGTTCAGTTGATCATCGTGAAAAAAATCTTCACAGGATTTTCAATCACTTGAATTTATAAAGCTCCCTTCAAGTTCTTTAGGCCTACTACAAGGATTGATGTTGTCCAATATCGGGCGTTCTCTATCCCTCAATAGGAATGACCTTACGCCCTCACTAAGGATTAAATTAATGACTCGTTTTTTCTCATCAGTTTCTCGTTTAAAGGCATTTTTTCCCCGCACCCACCTCCGAATGTGGCCATGCTGAAACCGCGTCTGAATAGTTGTTCTGCGAGATGAAACATAGTTCTCTCTACGATTTTGTTGAAATAGTTATAATGAACGAGCATCCGTAAGATGCACTGGCTAAACTTTTACATGTGACAAATTATCATTCTATCATCGATTATTCTCAAGCGTCTCTATTAGCTTGAGACAACTGTAACCGGATACGCGTTTGCAATTATTTGAAGCTAGCCCGGCTAGTCCATAGAAAATCAATAACGATTATCATCGACGATGATGTATCGATAAAGGTTTACATGTGACGTAGGCCTAACCATTGTTCTGAATTACCACATTTTCAATTGCATAGTGCTGTGCTCAGTAGCGGCGCTAGGGGGGGGGTGTGAGGGGGCTAAGTAAAAATAAAATATTATATTTGCACGATTAACCTCTTTAGCCCACATCCCAAAAAACCGCAAAGGTACGCACGAGGTTTGACAGACAGTTTGGCGGATTATGAAAAAAGACCACTTTCAAAAAAGGTCGTCAGAAATTTTGACGGCGGAAATGGAAAATTTTCTTCGGATATTGGTCGATGACTAAAAAAAGTCGTCAGAAATTTTGGCGACTGAAAACGGGGAATTTTTCCCGAAAATCCAGCCCCCCAAACGAAAATCCTGGCGCCGCCACTGGTTGTGCTACGACGGAGACTCGGAGTGTGGACAGCCAATGGCAATATTATAGCAAACAATAATTATGTCCCGAACATTTTCTGGCCTAGTTAAAAATTCTGTCAGGGCAACGACCGCCCAGGGCAAAGACTTTTACCAGCGCATTCCCTGTCATACCTTGGTGTGGCGCCGCCTTTTTCTCTGTGATTGCCATACAGATATTACCTGGCAGCAAGATAAGGATAAATGCTTACTAACTAATGCCTTAATTGAACAATGTGATTTTGGGTTTAAGATAGTCGGCTTGCTAGTTTTCGATAGAACGTAAAGCCAGAAAATACGGAACACTGTAAAACAATGAAAAGCTGAGTAGTAGGAAAACTGCACAACAAGGTCATTAGCAATGCAGCTGACTGAAAAGTTTCTAAATAACACTGGACAACAAATTTTAACTTTTTTTTGCTTCCGAAAAATCTTTGACTGTTTTCTATAGAATTTGACGTGCTGAACACGATGGTGTGCTCAGAATTGCTGTATCACGTAAGGTTTTTGAGAAAATCAACATTTAAGATTTTAATTTAAATGCTCATAATTATATTGCATATAATTATTTACAATAAATACTATAAATAAATTTTTTTACTTCCGAATTTTTTGGGACTGTTTTCTATAGAATTTGACGTGCTGAACACGATGGTGTACTCAGAATTGTTGTATCGCGTAAGGTTTTTGAGAAAAACAACATTTAAGATTTTAATTTAAATGCTCATATATTGCATAATATTTACAATCTATATTATAATTCCGAAATTCCAAATGTTTGTTTGTTTGTTTGTTTGTACGCTTTTTGACTCTCCCCTGCAGAATAGGCTCGGAAATGAAACAGCGTCGGTTTGTAAAAATTCTCGCAATCGATTCTTACCCAAATTATAAGGTCATCGCAACTATTTTCAGGTTTTAACTCACTTTAAAACAAGAATTATTAGCGTTTTAAGACAGATTTCATCAATAAATTATAACGCTAGCACTTTGGTGAAGAGTCTACTAAGCACGATCGATTGGGTGCACATGCCACAGCCGTCGCCACGCCGCTGGAGCCGAGGTCGCACGAGAGGGACGGGGCGCAGCGCCTCCACCGCCGCCGCCTCGCGAAAGGTGCCACCGCCGCGAGAATTTGCGCGGCAAAAAAAATTTCGGAACTTAGCGTTTTCGACTTGTCGAACGCAGATTTCGACCAAGTGGCGTGTGTTCGCTATACCTAATTCACCATGTAATATACCGCACGCAACCCTAACTTGTATTCTTCGCTCGTTATAATCGTACTTTGCTGAAATCGATGACTCATCACATGTGCGTCACATCATTTGTTTTCACAAAATCTAATTCTGCACACTCTCCCCACCCCATATTTCGCCAACTTACCACACTCAACCCTAAAAAGCCATGTAATACACTTCCTGCAAACCTAACTTTACCAAAATTGCTGTCATATTGCAAACAATGAACACCTTTGTTTCCACAAACTGAAGAATGTGTCCCTCTCCCCACCTCACGCTTTGCATCTTACATCGTTCCCCATGCAATCCCTGCATTTCATACTTAGTAAATTTGCTTGTTTGAATTCGTTCATTGGTAATAGCATGTGTCTGACTTTAAAATATTTCGAAAAATTCAAGTCCCATTCGCTCGCACAACTATCATACTTATCATTTTGACTGTGCCAATGATCATTCCTGTTACTTTGCATCTATGAATTTCGTACAATTGCCTTATACATATCACAATCTTCGCTGTTTCGTATGTCCTTATTAGCTTAATTTAGAAAAATTGCACAAAGTATATATCTGTAACTTAAAAATTTTAAGAGTTCACGTGTGTGGGGCAAAAGATTGCCTGTGTATTACCTTGTAGTGGGAAAGTTGTCTGTGTGTGTGAGTGATTGTAAAAGGCTGTCTGTGTATTACCTTGTAGTGAAAAAATTGTCTGTGTGTGTGTGATAAATGGCCTTTTGCATATGAGAAGTACCGTGTGTATTCAATATTTGGATATGCCCGAGCAGGAAAAGTTGTGCAGGCGCCACCTTGGGAGCAGAAGTTTGCTCATTTTTGATAAATGTTGCTAGTGCGCCACCTAGGGATTTGAAGAATGTGTGTGTTTCATGAATTTTGGTTTCATGTGTATGTGTGAAAGATTGAAGATGCGACATCTTGTGAATTGAAAGATGCATATATGGAATATTTGGACTTAGACTTACAAGAAATATTGTGTATGTGTGTGTTTGTGTGTGTGTGTGTGTGTGTATGTGTGTGTTTGTATGTGTGTGTGTGTATGATGTAGAAAGGTTGCCATGTTGCATCCGGCTGATAGCGCTGCTATCCGATTCATCGATTGTTGGGTTTCTGTTTGCAAGGAAGTAAGAAATGTCGCCATCTTGGGAGTGAAAGGTTGAAGTATTAGTCGGTTATTGAGTTTGTGTTCACAAGAAAGTTAGAAATATCGCCATCTTGGGATTGGACGGCTGAAGTATTTGTCGGTTTTTGAGCTTGTGTTCGCTAGAAAATTAGAAATATCGCCATCTTGAGTTTGAAGGTTGAAGTATTTGTCAGTTTTTGAGTTTGTGTGCTCAAGGAAGTAAGAAATGTTACCATCTTCCGAAAGGAAGGGTGAGTGATTCGTCGGTTTTTGAGTTTGTGTGCGCAAGGAAATAAGAAATGTTGCCATCTTCCGAAAGGAAGGGTGAGCGATTCGTCGGTTTTTGAGTTCGTGTGCGCAAGAAAGTTAGAAATATCGCCATCTTGGGATTGGAAGGTTGAAGTATTTGTCAGTTTTTGAGTTTGTGTGCTCAAGGAAATAAGAAATGTTACCATCTTCCGAAAGGAAGTGTGAGCGATTCGTCGGTTTTTGAGTTCGTGTGCGCAAGGAAATAAGAAATGTCACCATCTTGGGAGTGGAAGGTTGAAGTATTCGTTGGTTTCTAAGATTGTGAGTGCTTGAAATGTAGAAAGAACGCTATATTGGCGAAGGCTGACTGAGCGTTCCTTCGGTTTTTGGGTTTGTACTTGCTTGAAATGTAAGAAATATAGAAGAAATATAGAAGAAAAATGGCGCTTGTCTGCTATAGTTTGCTTAGTATTGTAAGAAATGCTGAATAGTTGTCATAATTTAGTATAATTTAATTGAATTTATTGCTGTTCTATACATATTTTCGAATAAAATATTGAATATTGGTGATATTTTTGGTAAATATGTAGGACTTATCTTCTTCTGAGTGGTTCATGTCTTGGATTTAGCAGTTGCTAGATGCTTAAATTTTATACATGTAAGTCAAATTTGTGTATTTGGCGGGAAGGTGTGGAGGTTTGGAGGGTGAGGTGGAGTGTGTGTACGATTTCTCGCCTTCTGATTAGTCGCTCACTAGGTTTCTCGCTTTCTGATTGGTCAGTTCTTGTGTGTAAAATGAATATTTGTGTGTGGAGCTGGCTGGAATGGAGGGTTGGAGGGTGATGTGGAAGAGTGTGGAGGGTGAGAGATGCCATGCCTATGGAATCTAGCCTCCTGTTTGCTCCCTCTCTAAGTTTCTCGCTTTCGTACTGTTCAGCTATAGTGTGTAAAATGTATATTTTTGTGTGGGAAGGGGTGGAATGGAGGGTTGGAGGATGAGGTTGAATGCTGTGGAGGGTGAAAGCTGCCATGCCTATGGAATCTATCCTTCTGATTGGTCGCTCTCTAAGTTTCTCGCTTCCATAATGTTCAGCTCTAGTGTGTAAAAGGAATATTTGTGAGTGGGGAGGGGTGGAAGGGCGGGTTGGAGGGTGAGGTTGAATGCTGTGGAGGGTGAAAGATGCCATGCCTATGGGACCTATCCTTCTGATTGATTGCTTTCTAAGGTTCTCGCTTTCATAATGTTCAGCTCTTGTGTGTAAAATGCTTATTTGTGTTTGGGGAGGGGTGTAATGGAGAGTTGGAGGGTGAGGTTGAATGCTGTGGAGGGTGAAAGCTGCCATGCCTATGGGACCTATCCTTCTGATTGGTCGCTCTCTAAGTTTCTAGCTTCCGTAATGTTCAGCTTTAGTGTGTAAAATGCTTATTTGTGGGTGAGGAGGGGTGTAATGGAGAGTTGGAGGGTGAGGTTGAATGCTGTGGAGGGTGAAAGATGCCATGCCTATGGAATCTAACCTTCTGATTGGTGGCTCTCTAGGGTTCGAAGCTTCATGCTTGTACAGTCCTTGTGTGTAAAATGCTTATTTGTTGGTGGGGAGGGATGGAATGGAGGGTTAGTGGGTGAGGTGGAAGGCTGTGGAGGGTGAAAGATGCCATGCCTATGGGCCCTATCCTTCTGATTGGTTGCTTTCTAAGTTTCTAGCTTCCATAATGTTCAGCTCTTGTGTGTAAAATGAATATTTGTGGGTGGGGAGGGGTGGAATGGAGGGTTGGAGGGTGAGGTGGAAGGCTGTAGAGGGTGAGAGTATAATGGGATCTATCCTTCTGATTGGTCGCTCTCTAGGGTTCGCTGCTGTCTACTTGAGCCGACCTTGTGTGTAAAATGATTAATTGTGGGTGGGGGAGGGGTGGAATGGCGGGTGAGGTGGGCGGTTGTGGAGGGTGAGAGTATATGCTGAGTCATTTAGGGTTGCTGTGGGCCTTGCGCGGCTAAGTAGGGTTCAGTTTACAAGCGATGATATGAAATTTGATTGAATTGTGGGGAGGGTGCCGAGGAGTGGAAGCCAGTGCAGCTCCCATAATGCCCTGCGGCACTTCCGATGAGTCATTTCTGGTCGGAGTGGGGCTTGCGCTGCTAATTAGGGTTCGATAATTGATATAGTTAATAAATTCTAATTATTATTAATTAATATAATATAATTGATATGACCTAATTAATTTAGCTAATTAGCGTGACCCCATTAATATGACCTAATTAATATGACCTGATTAATATGCCCTTATTAATGTGACCTAATTAAGATGACCTTGACCTTGGCCATGACCTTGACCTTGACCCCGATGACGTCACTAATTGAGGTTCATACCCCCGTATTAACACTACTAATTGGTCCAACGATAACTGGTCTACAGACGACTCGTATTGATGAAGTAGAAGCTAGATTCATGAGAGAAAAAAGTTAAATGGTTTTCTAGCTTAAATGAAAGTTGGATTTGTGATTTTTCATTTATGTATGTCAACATGCATCCAGCTTCTACTTCATATCTAGAAAGACCTTCTATTTCTCGCTCGTTATTTTTTTCAATCCAGCTTCTATTTAAGATATAAAAATACCCTCATCCAGCTTCCATTACTTAAGATTTTTTCATCAACCCAGCTTCTATCACAGATCTAGAAATACCTTTTTCCAGCTCTTATTTCTCATGCGTTATTGTCGTCAGTCCAGCTTCTTTTTCACCTGTAAAAGAACCTTCATCCAGATTCCATGTCTCTTGCGTTTTTTTTATCAATCCAACCTCCATTTCACCTGTAAAAAACTTTCATCCAGTTTCCATTTCTCAAGCACTGGACCAGTTGTCTGTAGACCAGTTGTCGTTAGACGAATTGTCTGGAGACCACTTGTCGTTAGACGAGTTGTCTGTAGACCGGTTGTCGTGACACCTTGGGAACCACTGCTCTAGCCTAACAGTAATCGGATGTTTATATTGCCAGAAGTCAAGGTAATTTACATAGGCCTAATGCGCAATGCATGTTTTGCCTACTATTCTAAACAGAATTATAGGCCTATAATGCGCAATACATGTTTTGCCTACTATTCTAAACAGAATAGGCCTAATGCGCAATACATGTTTTGCCTACTATTCTAAATAGAAGTGGGTTCAGGGTACTAATCTGTTACACACTGATCTGTAACTGCTAGAGTCTCAGGGTTGGCTACGATTACATACATTTAATCAATAGGTCCTACAGCTTAAGGCACACATTGAAACTTTAATTTTACCCCATACGTTTATCATTCGATCAATTTATGCTAGATCTTCGAACAATTTTAGGCTAACTACTATGGTTTAAGATTCTGTCGTCAATTGGATATATACTACAATATTAAGCTCGTATATTTTGTGAGGTTCATATTTCTTTCTGTGCGACGTCTAAGCTTACCTTTGATAGGCATGAACCAATTAATCCTAGGTCAATCGGTTTCTCATATGGAAATAATTCTTTTTATTTCAGGATAAGCTTAGGTAAGAAAATGGCTGCGAAAGAATTCGATAGTAGTGATATTAAAAAGCAGGAAGAGCTCGATGATATAACTGCGTGCTGTATATGCACCGAAGTCTTCACCGATCCTAAAGCATTGCCATGCATTCATACATTCTGCATGAAATGTCTTCGAGAGACTGGACTTAAGACCAACAAAGGACCAGGAGATGAGATGCCTTGTCCCATTTGCAGACGACTGTTCAAGATTCCAGCAGAAGGGTTTCATGAATTACCTAAGAATGTCTTCATTGAACGCCTGATACAAGTGTCAAAAGTTTCAGATCCCTCTGCAGTAGCAAAAGTCTTATGCTCCCTGTGTCTGGAGGAAGGTAAAGAACAGGATGGAGAAGAAATTCCAACAGCTGACGTATATTGCGTCGAATGCAAACACCAATTATGCGAAGAATGCTTCAATGAACACAGAAAATATAAATTAACAAGAAATCATAAATTGATTCCAATTAATGAATATGAAAGTGGAAAAAATGTGATTCCCAATCCAGCTCAAAGTGTTTGTGAAATCCATGAGAGCAACATTTTGGATGTTTATTGTGTCGATTGCCAACACGTTGTCTGTGCCATCTGCTTTATTGAGAAACATAAAAACCATGAAGGTTCTCATGTAAACAAATGTGTGGATGGCTTTCGGAAGCAAATAGAAGACAATACTGGAGCAATGAATGATTGCATCTCACATGTTCAGACGAAAAAGGTGGAACTTCTTAAGATGAAGGAGGAAGTGCAACGAAGAGTGGAAAGCATAGAATGTGACATAGAAAAGAGAAAAGAAAAATTAAAGCAATTGGCAGATAAGGATGCGAGTTGTCTTCTACAAAGTCTATACTCCGAAAGACAAAGTATGTTGAAAGAGATTCAAATGAAAATGGATGAATTTGATGTTTATCTATCTCTTATAGATAGTTACAATTCTTATTGCCAGAACATTATGAGTAAAGGATCGGCAAGCGATATATGTCGCTCAGTATCGGAATTATCTGTTAGAGCGTCTGAGTTGCAACAACAGTGCGAACCTAGCATTGAAAGAGGAATTCAGAATTCCAAAATCTGCTTTAGACAATCTAGACTCGTAGAGTTTCTGGAAGAGGACTGTGGATTCTTGGCTGGGGAAATGGAAGGTAAATGTCTTTCGTTTATAAACTCTGCTTAATATTATTCCTCCTTTTATTTTATTTTTTTCCTCAACCAAAACAACAAACAAACATAATACAATTATGGCATTGAATAATACATTAACATAATTTGGTGAAGAGGGGGAGACCCAGAAGGGATGTAAAATCCCGCTAATAGGGCCACCCATAATTCATGTAAAATATAAAAGAAACAACATGACAGAACTTTCAATTGCAGGAATAAAAAAAATGATGAGGAAGAGAGAAAAACAAATTAATGTTGGAGTCATAAAATGAAGTATATTATGTGCCTGATATTGCGCAGAGTTAAGCGAATTAACTGCGTCATACAAATACCTATATAATAAGCCTATGCAAATTAGCATGACGCGGTTAAATCGCATTTCCGTTGCTTGGACTACATAAATCAGACTGCAGCCCAACTCCCTGTTTACCTATCCTAAAGAAAATTTTCGGCTCCCAATGACTTTGAGACATTCTTTTGGTCAACATCTGAAAACTCGACACCAAGACCAAGACGTTGAACCTCAAGACGATTACTTTGAACAACAAGACGAAAACCAAAACTTTTGGTCTACAAACTAAGACTTGTAAACGGACTCGAGCACACTAGATGCCAAGACCATAGTTTCGAGGGAGGACAAAAAGAGTAATCTTACTTTGAGTCAACCATTAGTTTCAAGAACGAAAATTTTGGAGGTGATAATGATGAAGTCCACTGTCTTTATTGTCGTCAACGTAAACCCCAAATTAATAAAGGGCCAATCTAAAGATAATAGGAAGTTTATTCGCGAATTCTTCCGTAATGCTGCTATAGACATAATGTTGTAACTTGTTCGACCACTACACCGCTTTCTGCAATCTGCAGCCACGACCACGACCATTGGACTCGGAATTGGTCCAAAGTTGACCACTAGTCGGAGTTCTAGGACAAAATGGTAGCGGACAAAACGGTTCGGACAAAATGGTATTGGGACAAAATGGTATGAACGAAATGGTACTTGGACAAAATGGTAGCGGACAAAATGGTATGGACAAAATGGTACTTGGACAAAATGAACAAAATTTATAGTGACGACATTTCTTTGTTCTAGAATACCCTTATTACGTCACTTATTCTATTGGTCATGTTGATGCTATTTGGCCGCGCTGAGGTTAGGAGCGGCTCTGAGTAGCCCCTTTGAAGAGGCGCTATATAAATGCATCTAATGAATGAAAGAATGAAATTAATGTTACACAAAGTGCAAACATTTAGGTGTAGGCCTACTCTGGCGGGCCACTTGAAATAACTCCGCGGGCCGCAGATTGGACAGCACTGCTGGCTTGAATTCCGGTCAGGCGAGATATGGGTTTTGTCTAAAGAAGCAAAATAGAGTCCCACTAGAATTCATGACTGATTTAGAGATGCGTCTACCTGATAATTGAAACCGAGAAGTAGCCGGGCGCACACAAGCGCAAATGTTGTTTAGCCAATACAAAAATGACAGGTTTCGAATAATTTTCTTCGGAGTGTTTGCACTTTTTAGATTAGAATTAGCAAATAGCTGAAATAAGCAATCAAAACTGAAACGTGTGTCATTTGCACGAGTGGGACTCCAAAGCGTGAACCCTGCTCGGCCGAACATGCTGAACACGCCCTAATCTGGGCCTGTTGTATACTATATAGGCTAAATATGTGAGTGGTGGACGGTGTGTTCTCAGAAGGGGCCCACTGGAGAATAATCACAGAACTCGGGCTCGCACTAGCCTTAGTGCGGCACTGTGCGCGAAACTCAAGTTAATGAGATCTTTTTATCCATGCAATTCTCCAGGTTGTGAAATATTACTTCACATAGAACTAAATCCGTAATCAATAGGCTAACTCCCAGTATTCTGATTAAAAAATTGATAATATAGGACTTTTAAATTAAATTCAGAGCTTAGGCTAAATACATACAATCATGCAATGTTATTTGCCTAGCTACCTATAAGGTGGCGAATTGGATGGATCCAGATTTGACGAGGGCTTATGACAACAGAAACCGTTTCCCTCAACAAATGTTTTTGGCATAATAGTTACAGCTCTGATTCAACAGTCGAATTGATTAAGAATAGGTCTATTTAGCGGTTCCTATCTGCCCCTTTATGTATTTCTTTCGATATGGCATTCGACGTGGACAGCCATCGTTCATTTTCACCCTGGAAGTTAACTTTGATCGTCCGCCTTTTACGACGCGACCCTTTCTCTTCAGTTTACCAGCAAGATTCAACCATTCAACGTTTTCTCGCGTTGACGTAATTTCGTCCGTTTGATGTCAATCTTTGCTTTGATTGGTTGATCGTTCCGTTGACATGACAACGCCCTTTAAATCCACTCTAGCCTATAATTAAATACTAAACACATATCTTGTAATATAAGTCCGAAAGTGTGTTCTTCCATATGTTTGTATGGATGTATTTTGACTCTTCGTAACAGAAAAGGCTCGGAAATTACACAGTGTCGGTTAAAAAAATAATTTGTTTGACTCTTACCCAAATTATAAGGCCAACGCAACTATTTTCAGCTTTTAATTCACTTTGAAACCAGAGTTATTAACGTTTTAAGACAGACTTCATCACTCACGCTACCGCTGCCGCATAGTAAGAGTCGACATTCCGCATAACGTCATTCATGCTCAACAATCCGCTTGACAAACCGAAACCGGTTACAGTTTACAATTATGCAATATTAACTATAGATCTACTAACAAAACAGACAGCCTGCAATAATTGTATTAGGCTACAGTCAGCACACACACCCGCCCCTCAGGGAGGGTCATGTTTGGCTTTTTGGGGAAGCGGGGTGAGGCGGAGGTTAACGAAAACCCGAAATTTAGCGGTCAACGCTGGGTACCCCAGAGAAGTAGTGTTGAAAACCCTTAATTTCCCGTGCAACGCCGGGTAACACATCTAGTATTAATATATACAGGGTGGCTCAATTAAAAATGTCCCACCGGATAAAATGCGATATCTTCGCAGCCGATTGAAATTTTCCTGCGAAAATTTCCCATTTTGCCGTGAAATGAATTTCCAACTATCCCTGAAAGTTTTACTGAAAAACCTGTCATGTTTGAAAAAGTTACAGCTGTTTAAACTTTCAATTTCTAAGGAAAAATGAACGTCACTTGCAGATTTCCCTGTCAAATAATATCACTTTTCACTACTACCTCAGAATTTTGTTTTACAGTTTTTCGTAAGGTATGATGGGAGTGTCCACTGTCCACTCCCTGCGTTAATACGAGCTCGAATTCTTTTTGTGAAGCTCAGCATCGCCTTTTTGATCGAATCCTATGGCAACTGATCCAACATTAGCAGCAAGACTTCCTTCAGCCGGCCATTGCTCTCCAACATGGTATGAATTGTCTTGCAGCGTTCCAACATGGCTCCCCAGACGTGATAATCATGAAGGTTAAGGTCTGGCGAGTCTGTTGATCATTCATGTTTGCCAATAAATTGATGGCAATAAGGCAGCGTCATCATAATCAGCTTTGCTGTGCGAGCAAGCAGGCGCACCGTCCTGTTGGAAAAATGAAACCAGATGTTAAAACATACCAGCAGTCTTCAATGAGTCTGCGAGAGAGATTTCAATTAGTAGCAGCTTGCTTGATAAACAGCTTCTTTACAGCTCTTAGTGAGGTCGTATGACAACGTCATCATTTTGTGTGTTGCAATTTGCAAAAAAATCTGAAAGAAATCACATGTATTGGAACGTGATTCTGCGGACATTTAAAAAAAATGGAAACATGTTTTTAAACAGCTGTAGCTTCTGAAGTAATGCAAATTCATTATTGAGATTTTTAGGAATTGTTGCAAAATCTTTCCTCTATAAATCCTGCTGTTTTTATAGAACAATCTCGGTTGGTTCGGAGAAATTGCATTTTTGCTGGTGGGACATTTTTTTATTGAGTCACCCTGTATATATAACTGCTAATTTAATTTGATGAGCGTTTACTAACCACTAGTCTATGTACAAACTCAAATATATATGGATGTTGGGTTAATAAAACTATCACTATTTTTCAGATGAAGATGGTTTAAAGTCAAGTAACAGACATAAACAAATTCTACTGGCAGAACGAAGTAATGAAAATGACAATTTGAGGAAGGAAAACGAAGCACTGAGAAGGGAGAGAGGGGACAATAACGCACAGTTAGAGATACTGAAAGATGAGCTAAAGAAAAACAACGCAGCCGCCGAGGCAATGCAGGTGAGCTACGACCAACTAAAGCAGGAACTAGATTTACTACAGGTCAGCAATGACAAAGCGAATGCCGAAAATGGAAAACACGTAGAGAACCTGAAGCAGAAGCTGGAGACCAATGAGACATCAATCAACGCACTTCAGATCAGCAACGACAATTTAAAGCAGGAACTTGATGAAGAGCATACGATCAACAATTCGCTTAAAACCATCGTTCACGATATGGCTACTAACTACATTGCACACAACGACGCATTGGGGAAGATAATAGAAAACTGCATTGCACGCAACGACGCATCGTGGAAGATAATAGAAAACTGCATTGCACACAACGACGCATTGGGGAAGATAATAGAAAACTGCAATGCAGACTACGACGCATTGGGGAAGATAATAGAAAAGTGCATTGCACGCAACGACGCATCGTGGAAGATAATAGACAACTGCATTGCACACAACGACGCATTGGGGAAGATAATAGACAACTGCATTGCACGCAACGACGCATTGGGGAAGACGATAGAAAACAGCGACAAGGAACTCATTCTATTCACAAAAGTACATAGTGTGTTGATGTGTGCAAATCTGTGTGAGTTGGTATGGGTGCTTTTGTGTATGGTGTATAATTTTATATGGACTCGTGTAGGCCTATAACTTACCAGCTTCTTTTACATCGAAAGCATTGCAACATTGAAAGGTAATTAGGTTGTAAAAAAACATCGGTACTGGAGTTTTATAGGTAATCTAATACCATCGAATACGATCTGTTCCAGTCAATACTCCTTTCCGTGAGCGTAATAAGCGATGTATTGAGGCTGAAGCGTCAAATATTCAATTTGTGAGAATTGAAAGTTATTCATTTCATAGCTTCTGCACAATTGCTACTTTTTGTAGTCGTCTGTTAAGTCGTTCGTTGTTGAGGAATCATTTTCACATACTAAGATAAGATAAGATAAGGTACCGTAAGATAAAATAAGATAATATAAGATAATATAAGATAAGATAAGAAGATTCTTTAATTAGCCAATTGCTATCCGCATTTGGGTGTACAGACATGGTATGATAAACAAACGTAGGCTACATAATTTCTATACCCAATCGATGCCGAATGTTTTAAGCAGCACAAAATCCCGAATCCAAAATCCAATCTTATATTATAAGCCGAAAGTTTGTCCTTCCATATGTTTGTTTGTGTGGATGTATTTTAACTCTCCGTCACAGAAAAGGCTCGGAAATGACAGAGTGTCGGTTTACCAAACAAATTAAATTGATTCTTACCCAAATAATAAGGTCAACGAAACTATTTACAGCTTTTAATTCACTCTAAAACCAGATTTATTAGCGTTTTAAGGCAGTTTTCATCAGCCACGCTGCCACTGCCGCATTTTAAAGAGTCGACATTCCGCATGACGTCACACTCGCGCAATAATAATTTCCGTAAAATCCGGTTGACAAACCGAAACCGGTTACAGTTTACAATTATGCAGTGAAACAATAATAATCCCAAGAACGCAGATGCCAAAATATTGACTATACTAACAGAATAGACAACCTGCAATAATTGTATTAGGCCACAGTCAGCACACACACCCGCCCCTCAGGGACGGGTCATGTTTGGCTTTTTGGGAAGCGGGGTGGGGTGGAGGGTTACCGAAAACCCGAAATTTATCGGTCAACGCTGGTAATTATAGGAGGAGTAGTGTTGAAAACCCTAAATTTCCCGGACAACCCCGGGTAGCACATCCAGTATAAATATAAGCTCATCTTGAGAAATTCGAAGGACATCAAGTAACCCAGAGTGAGAATTGTCGGTTTGGGTGGGGGTTTCAGCCCACAATCTTTCTTTAAAGTTCCATAGTAAAGTCTGCTTTTCGCACCCCAATTGCAAGTGGATCATAGTTCGACCACCAGTTGTTTTCCCCACAATTCTTACACTGTCATGTGTGTTTATGCAGGCCTACACGTAGGCTACCTGGTACGCAATCGCGTAAGTTGCTAGGCTTTATAATGCTCGTTTTATGAACCTCTGAAAAGCGGTTTGGACATGGATGGTGTAGGCCTATACAGTGAATCTTAACAGTCAAGTCTTATCACAGCTGAAGAATGCAACTTAGCAGCCATTTTAAAGTTACGGTTGGAATGTCATGTGAAAATTATTTTAAAGGGATTGGCCATCGTCCATCGCAGGAGAGTTCACACTGTATAAATTGATGCTGAATCAAGGGATGGGCGATCTAACTAAACTGAAACCGACCAAGCAGCCTTCGTGTGTGTCGGTCTATCGGAAGAGAGCCAGACAACGAAGCCCAATATGAACTTGAAGGTGATTCTGTTCTAAGTGAAGAACCAGCAGAATTCATCCATCATGTAAGCTGAGATAATTATGCTATATTCGATTGTCTTTGGTTGGTTTCTAAGCACCGTTCAATACGGAATGAAGCTGACGTACCCGGTACGACTAGAATGAATATTGTTAGATACTTTGTGCTTTGTAACTATTGTGGCTGAATGTATCGGACCTTAATCGCACAGCTGATGTATCGGAAGGAGTGCCGTTCGCGCGTGAACTTTAGGCTAATTAGTTGTAGTATAAATAAGACGTGACTGCGACATTTTGACAGGCACCTTTTGAGTTTGGAAGCTTTGGTTCGGTTGGGACACCGTTTGTCCTTTTGGTGCTTCGTTTGGTAGTTTCGACTCCGTTTGCTCTGGACCTGTTGTTCGTTGGTGTCTGTCGCCTGCTGGGTGACGTTTTGGAGGAGTTCGTGTCTTCGACGGCAGAGGTCTCCGTTAGACCTTAGTCGAATATTGCTTGTAAATAGCTGTTCTCTCATTAAAATCGTTATTTTTATACAACCCGGCGACCTTATTTCTTTTCTCCCTAGACAACTTGCAACAATATGTACAAGCGTGCTCAGGTGGAATTCCTGGAATTGCAATAATTATTATTGTCCACTTAGCCTACGTGAGGACAAAGCCGTGTGAGTGATAAAGGAAAGAATTCGTCGATTTGACTGAAATCTGACGAAGTCGCCAAAGGCACTACCTGCAAATAAAATAATGAACCTGTTAAGCGATGGTCCCATGGATAATATTGGATGTCCTTAAGTCGAGAAACTCTCCCAGGTCATAGACAAATCATTGTTAGACCCAACTTCTTCTTCTTCTTCTTCTTCTTTCCCTTCAGGCTAGGATTATTCCCTCTGGCGAGGGGTCAGCCACTGTGAGACCCAACTGATGACATGAATGATGACACAAGCACTTTTCGTAAATTTAATACCGCATCATTCTGCTAGCCTACATTTTTTTAAATCTTGTGTCATTTTTTATTACATAGGGCCATATACATCCCAGTAATGTTAACTCGTTGTTGTACTGAGCACTGACGCGGCCAGGCATTGTGAGCAATTTAGACGACAGTATTGACACAGGGAGTAGCACTTGACCAAATAAAGCATAATATTTATGGCCGTCGAATCCATTTGGTTTGATGATTTCACTATACCGTCTATACGGACAAAACCATTTAATTCTTTTCTACCTCTTCCTAACTTTCTCTGCCCTTCTCCATGCAACGGCTTCGGACGATCCGACTTGGTTTACGTGTCACTCTAGTTCTAATTTTGCTGACCGTTTCTGTGTCATTTGCTTGGCTTCAATGTGTATGGATTTTAATACCGACCATGCGGTCGTCGTTGCCATGTGTTTTTGCAATCACGTTATATTGATTTTTAAAGCAATTTTAATTATGCTAGAGTTGTAATGAAATTCGATACAGATCGGATACGGCTTTAGTTCAGACGTTCAGAACTAAAGTTAAAGACGAAAAGAAGTCGATCGCTTAGTTGACGATCTTATAATTGCTTGCTGAGGTTGAAGACAGTTCGATCAGAAGTTGAAATTCAGTTTCAGTCGTCGATGGAATTTGAAAGAATTAATTTCTCCAATGGACATATAATTATATAGTGTCAAGCAACAGGAATAAATGTCTCTATAGCCTATCTTAGACTACAAAGAATCGGTCAGTCAGTCAGAGGATATCTTCAGAACGGATCCAAATGAAATTTAATACTGAAATGGTCAACATTATGATTATGGATACGGTCTCTCTGTCACAGATGAATTGAATGTCACATTAACTGTTTTAAAAGAAATAAAATAGAAACATAATTATTCGCCAAATGGACAGTTGATATGAGAAGTCAATCCGTCATCAGAAGCAGTGATGTCCATGGCATGCTATTAGACTGACCAATGGTCATTTCGTGGTCGGTCATGGTGATGGTGATCTGCATAGAGTTTGCGTAATAGACGCAGATGGAAAACTTAAGAAATCGTTCGGTGGGAAACCTGGATCAACCATCGATCAAATGAATCTTCCGTTCTATTTGTCAGTTTATGGAGATGAATTCGTGATGGTCGCTGATCGAAGGAACCGTCGAGTTTTGCTATTGGATTCAGAGTTGAAATTTAAGAAAGAAATCCTCTCAAAGGAGAAACATGGATTAGAAAATCCATGGAGGATTCTTCTGGATGAGTCAAATCGTCGACTGTTTGTCGTTGACAACGAATGGAACAAGCAACGGATTATTGTACTCGATTTTAAATAGTTCAGTGAATATTTTAGCAATGAAGTTTGGTGAAGAATAGTAGACCTGCGTGCCTACCGTAAATTCTTAGCTTGATGTAGCCTAAATATGCTTTAATATTGATGTTTTACCGGTACATTTGTAATCAATATCTTGGTTAATAATATTCTTGAATTTGAAAGAAAAGGAAATTTGTTTTAATTTTTGGTTCTTAATTTTTAGGCCTACATCGATCAATCTTTGAGAGTAAAAAAATCTTCTATGTAGGCCTTAGCCTACTTTTAAAATATGCTTTTAGCGTTTTCTTCGGATTTTACTAAGCATTTCTGGAAGATTCACGTGACGATGTGTCGCAGGAATTTCATTGACTTAGCCGCTGAATTTGAGTCCAGTTTTGTGGTTACCACAATCTTTAGATAGACCAAGACTAGATGAAAACTTAGGCTGCATTGTGGAAAGTAGCATAAAGTAATTATTAATTCTATTGAACTCATGAAAGATCTACATGATACAGAAGAACATCTGAGTTCTGTTTTAGTGCTCATAGAAATGCTTGCAGAGCGCTGGTCTCAACCTATAGGCGGCCTATATAGGCGGAGTTCATCAGGGGTTAGGGGGGGGGTTAAATCCCCAAGAAGACCCAAATTCATTTTTTTACAGTGCAAATGGCATCTTTTCCCGGGGTTAGCCCTCCCAAGAAGGCTTTAGCAGTGTGAGAATTGTGGAAAAATAACTGGGGGGGGTTGGACCATTATCCACTTGGAATTGGGGTGTAAAAAACATACTTTAACATGGGGCTCTAAGAAAGACTGGGGAGGGTCGAAACCCCCCAACCCCCCCGGCAATTCTCACCCTGGGCTTTAGCCCCTCCAAGAACGGAATCCAAACTCCGCCCATAGGCCTCTAGGTCTACTATGCAGCGCGCATTTTAGCAATCGAAAACCAAAATGGCCAAGTTTACCGTCGCTCCTGTAGTTTCTTAACTTTAATCCACTGTTGCAGTTTGAAAATAAATTTTAGGTGGACGAAGAGTTTAGCGACACAAAATTGTTCACTCATTGTAGCACCATTATTTTTTCATCAATCCAGCTTCTATTTTGCCAGGATTAATTTCTATCAATCCTGATCCTGTTTAGGATAGAATGCGTTTCAGCATTCTTTCATTTAACTAGCAGTTATTTTTCCTGAGCAACTTATATTTAATTAAGAATTATTATTGATCAATCCAGTTTCTATTTACGTGAGTTTTTTTAATAAGTCCCAATTCTATTTATAAATTCTAAGTTAACAATCCAATATCAATAATTTAGCAAGAATTCTTTCCGTCAATTCTACTTGAATTCGGCCACAACACCCCTGAAAGCCACGCATCGGCAAATAATTTACGACGCTTATTCGCTTAAAGACACATTAGGCCTATTCGTAATTTTATATCCCATTCCCATGTTTGTTAGTCTTTTGCCCCTCCCTCTGGAAAATGTCATAGCCCTTAGGTTACCGTTAGCAGGTCATGGCCTCGATCGTTTGTTCCTAAATCATCAACCGACACATAGGAATGCATTTTCTGTTGTTGGCAAAAACGAATTGCTGATAATTTTATTTTAAGGAGCAGATTGCACAGAATTCCATTTTCCTAGCCTTCGTGGATTAGCGTGTTGTTGTCTAACGACACTGCCATAACATGATTAGGCTGTCGCCAACCTCCTTTGTCCAGTCTTAGACAAATTGGTACTGGCACTAGCCAAGGTCTGACTTCTTGGTTTGTAAAGTTTCTTAATCTATGAATTGTGACCTTTACGTCCCGGATAGGCCTATAGATCTAGTAAACATGTGGCGCTCTATTTTGCCTGCTCCAAAAAATCTTTCTGAAAATTAGAACCAAATTTTGAAGTGAAGATTTCAAACCAAACTCATTATCGTTTGTAAAAGGCAATCGATCTATAGGGGTCGCTGTCAGATTAAATATTTTGGGCTAAATGAACGGCAGGTGATGGTGGTTTCATAGGACAGCAAGCAGTGATTCCGTTAACGTGCGTCCGTGCGTCCCGGACGCACAAATTTTGACGCCGGACGTACAAAAATAAAGGCGGTGCGTCCATGGACGCGCTTAAATTGTGGATGGACGCACAAATAAATTAACGATGCGTCCATCATCTATGGGACACCAATAGAAAATACCGTGAGGTCCGTATTTGTGTAACTGTCTCAGTTTATGCATTGCGTATTAACTGACTGGTTAGTGGTGAATAATTTATGCAATGACCTATTTATGAATATTTCATTTCTTTGTAAGTGAGTGACGTAGGCCTACATATAGCCTACATGCAGGCATTGCAGGCCCAGGCCTAAACCATCGACAAGCCAGCCATAATTATTATAGCGTTCAACAATATATGTGGTTCTACCGTCTCAATGAGCTGGCTTAAAAAGTAGGCCTAATGACCGTTGTCGGATAGATCCTAAAATCAAGAAAATTAAAAGAACTACGACAATGCTAAAATATTTTTCTTGAAAGTATAAAATTTATTATTGTCGGGAAGATTGGTACTAGGCTAGTTATCTATAGGCTATAGTGTCCTAAAATGTCCCTGTTTATTTTTTAAATGATGTCCTTGCTAATAGCATTATTAGCTCTCTCTCATGCAGGCTCTGTATTCATTCATTTCAATAAGTTACATAACGCCTCTGCAAGAAGCCCTCTCAGAGGCACTCTCCAGTCAATATTATTGCAATATCATGCCAATATGATATGCAATCTGATTGTGCTCTAACACCAGCTTTTGCTTCTAAATGGCTGTTATAATTTGTTCTCAAAATGTAAAAACTAAAAACTTCTACTTATCGTTGGCTTAGGCGATAATATAGGCCTATGGCCTACTTGACCTTTCACGATTCCACGATAGAGGCCTATATTTCATTCCAATTTAGCCTACCTCTGGAGAAGCTAGCTATAATTTATGAGTTTATGACTTGGTATTTTCTGAAGACCTATTGGTATGACAACTTCAGATTTTAACACACAAAAATAGCCAACGGTAAAATGAATTTTATAGCTGACTTTAGCGTAAATGAACTTTTGTAAACGGAGGAAGGTTAGAGCTAATTTTTACGTAGCCTATACGCATGTGGCTGTTCGCAAAATGTACGAGTTGCAACAGAATGAGCGGGTCAAAAATGCGAACTTTTGCGTAGGCTACGTAATAATAGGCCTAATGGTTGGGCCCTTTGTCGCCTGTAATATGAGAAGTTCGGAATTTTTTACAATTAGCCTATTATGGCCCGATGGGACTCCAAAAATGAATGGGTGTGGAGTCCATGACTCTTATCCATTTGGTGTGGACTCCAACTTTTTTGATGTGATGCGTCCATGACTCCAAGAATTCAGACCTTAACGGAATCACTGACAGCAAGTAGGACTAAGTTTAAAACGCGTGCAGGGTTAATCGGTCGGTCGTTTACAGGTAAAACAGCTATCGGTACCAGCTATATAAATTTTAATCTACAGCTCTCAGTGTAACGAATTATTTGAGCAGTCATTTGCATCAATGACCACGAAGGATTAGACCTGCGATAGGATTGTTTGTGAGTGATTTTCTTGTGTTTACTTGGTCAAAACTGCTCTTGAAGAAAATGCTAAGACGAATGGACACGCCTACCTGTAGCCTAGTTGGCAAAAAATTAATAGAGCAGAAATGATGATAGCGAAAGCGAAAGTGATTATAGCTATTATAACTTACATGTAGACGATAAAAATTAATGCTAAGGAGTCCATTAGGAGGGATATAATAGGCTGGCAACATTAAAAAGGAAGAGCTCGAAGACGTAACTATAGCCTATGCTGGACAATCGAGTCGTAAAGCGCAGTTAGGGATAACTCAACATAGTTTAATAATCAATTATAGGCTTAGTCGAATCCAACACCGTAAGCATAGCGAATATGCTATGATAGTTTTCTCCACTTATACACTGTATTATGCAAACTTCAGATGCTTTAGGTAGACCCAGACTATTTCGCGAGATTTTCCTGGGCTTAGTTTCCCTACTGCATAAAAACTTCTACTACGGTCCAATGAATTTAAGTTGGTTTTTGAAAAGCCTCATATTTGATGGTTATGTTATTTGTAGGCTACATTAATGACATTGGTTATGGGATTCTAATCATTATATTCTTTAAGTTTGCGGATTATGCAAAACTGTGTAGGCCTACTAGTGTGTAGAGCAGTGGGTGATGAAAAAAATCAGGAAGATCTAAGAGGAATGTTCAGATATTAACAGGACTGGCAAATGCTCGAGCTCTTTAATTTGGGTAAGTGCTCAGAGATTCATATGGGGAGGAGAAAGTAGGCTAGGTGATTAGATATTAAATGAGGGTAGAGAATAAGGCATTGAGAGTGACTGGGAAAGAAAGAAAGAGACGGGAGTTATTATGCAGAAAATCTCTAAGGCGATCTGCTGAAGCATCAAAGAAAGTAAATTCAATGTTAGATAGGCCTATGATAAGACGGACATAGTCACAAGGGACAAGGATACAATAGACCTGCTGAGATTCTAGCAGTGTAGCTTGTAAATCACTGGTTATAAGCCACAGGTATGAAATGCCACAGGTATGTATACATTGAAAATCTGGAGAGGGTGCAGAGGTAGCCTACAGAAACGTTCTGGGAGGATTACAAAGATTTCAGCTATGAGGAAAGGTTGGAAAGATGTGTGCTAACAACACTGGAGAGACGGAGGAGCAGAGAAGATCTGATTGAAGCATAGCCTAATAATATATAAGAACATCACTGGAAAGGAAGCATTACGTTGGGAGAGGTTTTTTGAATTAGCATCAAACAAAGAAACTCGGGGTCACATGTACAAATTGTTTGAGAAGCCGTAGGAACATCAAGACAGAGATTCCCCAGTGTTAGAGTTGTAGACCTGTGGACCGATTTGGATGACAGGACTGTCTCGCTGAAATCAGACACATCGTTTAAGAGGAAGCTTGGAAAATTGGGCTACTATAGGCCTAATTGTGTTGCCGGTTGATTTGCAATTGTTCTAACTCAGACCCAGTGTCTTTTGAACCACTTGTAACGCCCGCCCTAGCCGCTAGAGGGGCAGGAGCTCGTGCAATTGTGGCCTCACTTACTTGCTCACTTCTAACACCCCCTTCTAGAGCTGCGGCGTACTGCCGGGGCGACAGGAACAAGCACTCGGGAACTTCAGGTCTGGGTGACAGGGAGGGACGTCTGTACTCTGTAAATTCACGGATACCAGGGCCGGAACTACATATCTCCGTGGCTGTTGGTCGACTGGCAACAGCACCCTCGCGTCGGTGCTCGTCTGGGTTCATGCCCCTTTCGGCAGATTTGGGTGAAAGGTCATCGGTTTCCTGGAGAGTTAGTGGGTGATACCTGGCCTTATTTCCAGGTCGCTCCACAAGTGTTTCGACTTCTCTACCTAAACCCCCCTCCTCAGAACTGTCTGTTTCCTCCGGGGCGTCCCCACTTAAAGAGTTTACACGTGACATGGGTTATTCTTCTCTACCCTTAGTTTCAATTCACTCAGTCAATCACCTTCGTTGATTATATATGCAACACCTTATTTATTCATGTAACAAGTACTTAACTAACATATAATTAGCAGTGACCTGCACAAATACAGTCTTTTCTACTATCTCTATCAGTTCACCTAGACATTTCTAGAGCTGACAATATCACGAACTGTTACTGCACAATTTACATTAACCCTATACAGTTCGATTCCTACATTCGAGTCGTCCACCGACTATGTTTCCGTTTAGCAACCACTACAGCAGAACTCGGTAGTACTCTTAATTAATTATAAACGCTTCAGTTACTTAACTTCAGTACTTCACGCTAATTTACTACACTACGACAATCCTTTCAATTCGCCGCTATTTGTAGTAACTATCTCTATATATATTCAGTTCCGTAATACAAATGCTTATTTAATCTGCCGATCTACGTTAAATCAATATTATCTATTTTAACACGTGGTAGCCATCTTAAACTTGCAATCGGTTAAGTTACAGATTCAGCACATGGCACGCTAATTTTGTGTACTTCCCTGGAATTTAGGCTAGTCTGCTTCCTTCAAAGTTTTCCTTCCACCGGAGACAATGATCGTTTCTTGCCGTCGTTTGATTATTAATTTGGTTGCATTTCTGATAATTTATATGCTTAAAAATCTTAGTTTTAGAGCAAATTTCGACTAAAAATGGTTGCCTTGACCTCCGCAGGTCTCACCAGTTCAACATCTTCACGGCAACTGACGCTCTCTGTCCCAACAACCAATCAGAAACGGCTTCTTACCGCCGTTTTAGGTCACGCGCCGCTCTTGGCCTATCAGCGGCGCCCGCTCTTTCGCCACGTCAGCCAAGAGGTCACGTGAGCGTCTGGCGCATTGTCTGCAGCCTCGCTCTGGTGCAGCATAGAATTAGTTAAAAACCGTTATGCGCAATATAGATAAAAATAAGTAAGATTTGTAGCGTTTCAACAAACGCTACACACTTATAGCCTATAGCCCTTGTTATGTTAATTCTGATGTGACAAATACAATTGTTGGCCTAATTTTAAGCTGTAATATTTCTTACACAATATTATGAGGAATGAAAATATTAATTTTTGGCACCTTAGGCGATAATTGAAGGGTTTATTTCCAAAACCTGTTAAGTCCACTTTTTGAAAAAATTAAGTTCTGGGCGCCAGCTGCAAGTATATATGGCAATGCATGTTCTCTGAAAAGTTTGGCGTCAAAATCGCTTAAGTCCCATATCAGCAGCCTGGTAAATTTCGGTGTTGTTTCCAAAAGCGGTTAAGTCCTACCTGGTTTTGTTTCCAAAACCTGTTAAGTCCTACAGCCAATGGCGTGACGGTTTGAGGTCATGTGATATTTACTTCCCTCAAGGCCGAAGATATTTGTGAGGATTATTCCGGGTTTATTTCTTCTAATTCACCCGAGAAAAACATAAAGATCGCGATAAAAAAATATTTCCATATCCCGAGTTACGAAACTTTTAAATTTCAATCTGATAAAAACGAAACATTAAAGACGGCACATGTTTACTAAACTCATGACGTCATTATTATGAGCTCAATCCTTACGTCACATCGATCTGGCCTAAACGCAGCTAAGTATGATCGCGAAGCAGGAAAATGATGTTTTGGAAGTAAATAATGCCAAAATGACTGCAAATAATTCGAATAAAGAAGCGTAGATTTGACAAACTTCTTTATCTAAGTTGGCTACAATGGTAGCCAAGAACAATTTATGTAAAACGCACGTTGCAGCGATTGGCAGTGACTTTTCATATAAAGCCGTTTTTCTCAGTTTTATGTCGACTGGACTTAACAGGTTTTGGAAATAAGACCTATCATCTGTGTTATGGGCAATTTTTATATTTTACTTCTAAAATAAATTTCTGTTCCACAAAATTTACGCTGTTCTAAGTAAATTGAACATTTTTTCATACCGTCTAAGCATTTTTTATTTTGTTTAACCTTTATTTCGAATTGTATTAAAACCAAATTTTGGAACACCTAGGCCTAGCCTATGCCTGCAACTTCTTAAGTCGGAGGATCATCAGTCATCATAGTTGACTTAGTTATCTTAGACTAATCGAATGGTTCAGTGGAATTAACTTCTTAAAACGATCGATATTTTGTAACAATATTTATTGTTTTAGTAACCTACCGCAATGAAAGCGAAAGTGCTTTGATAGGGTTTTGAACTTCGAGACACCATGGCTGTTAGTCTGCATAGTACAGCTGCAATGGTAATGACGAAATTTCAAGCCCAAAAAACCAGTGTATTTTTTCGAAAATTTTCTGGATCTAGCCTTTTCTAGTCTTTTTTTGGCCGTATCTGACCTTTCTTTAAAAATCAGAGTGGCATCCCTGAGCGCGACTATATTTATCATTAGGCCTACACCGATCCTAAAATTTCCTCTGGAATATTTCAAAATGCAAAATAGACTATAATCATACTTAAAAGTATTTTGAAAATGTTTTTCTAGCGAATATTTTTAAAATATTTTGAAAACACAAAATAAAACAGTATTTTCATGATGCTTTGCCTAAGATTACGGTAGACTCTGCCGTGAGGTGGATCGTAGCTTTGCGGTCGATGCAGGGTGCTCTGTGCAGTAAGATGCATCCCGACCTTTTGTCGCAGCCTTTGCCGTAAGATGAATGGTGGCTTTTGTCGCAGCCTTTGCCGTAAGATGAATGGTGGCTTTAATTTGTCGAAGACTTTGCCGCAGGCGATAGCATTGTTTGAGCTGAGTGATTACGTGATCGGCTTTGACTGATTTAATTATAATGCGAAGACTATTACTCATTTTATTGTCACTGCCCAATGTTTCTATTGTTATTCTAACCTATTCCATTGTTTTTGTAGTGTTGTTATGCTATTGTTGTTATTCTAATGTTACTGCTTGCCTCTGATTATGCGATCTATGAATTTACGAATTGAATGAATGAATGAATGAATGAAAGAATGAATGAATGTACACGGAATAGAGGAAACTTCGATATATTGTAATTTAATAACAGCAATCTAGTTTGCATTTAGTCTGTCAATCAGGCCCGCATTAAGGTAGGTGCTAAGGGTGCTGCAGCACCCGGGCCCGCGGGTTTTGGGGCCCGCATTTTCGGAAATGATGAAATTTCTTAGCAAGAATATTGCAACAATAATAAATAGGAAGTTATCGTCAACGGAATGTTGGCAAAGTTCTCCCACACATCCGATTTATTAGCTCCAGCTTATGAATTGGTTGAAATCACAGGAACTTATTGTTATTGTAAATTTATCTTTGTGACCAGAGCCGAATTAAGAAATGTTGAGCCCTGTTCGGTAAATTTTTGCGGATCTTCGGCCAAACATTTTGATGACCTTCTTTTAGTCGTTTGGTTGAAATTTGCTAAAAAATAAAAAAATTATCGGAATTTTTTTTCCAGCATGTTTGGGGCCCCCTAAAGTGTGGTCGAACATGTTGAACATGCCTTAAACCGGCCCTGTTTGGAAGGTATCAAAAGTGATGGGTTATCTTAAATTATAAGCCATGCGGGTCAATCATTTTGACTGGCTTCTTTAAAATAATAAGAGAAATAACGTTAGAAAACATGTTATTGTATAACTCTTAATTTCTTAAACCTAATATAGCTTATCATCTTCTTCTCTAGTTTTCTGCCTCCGAGGCTGGCTGAAATGTCAGGTGCCTCTTCCTCAAACTTTCCATAGGCCTATCCATTTGCTATTAGGCCTATCCATAACCTGTCGTGGTCCTCATCTTATTCGCTTCCCTTCGTGTTTCATTCATGATCGTTCTTCGCAGTGAGTCTGCCCACAACCTGGGTCCTACCCACTTCCTTTGTCTCGATCTTTTTCACTGTATAGGTCTACTCTTTTCCGATAATTCCTATAGGTCTACCTAGATAATTGGTGCAAGAAGATCATGACGCTCTAAAGAGCGGTTTGCCATGATATTATTGGAGTCTGCGAAAGAAATATGATGCTGTATTTTATTGGACCTGAAAATAGGAAGAAGGAACTTATAAATTTAAATATAAGAATTACGATAAACTGAAAAGAGAAAGCAGGAGTCCAGAGAAACGAATGATAAAACATTGACATGGAGTGCACGTGGTGTTGTTTGGATTTGAGACATGAACCATGAGAGCAAGCAATGTAATCCTAAGAATACTGGAGGTCTTCGAGATGTGGAAGTGGGAACAATGAAGAAAATCAACTGGATGGAACATAAGCATAGGGCTTATAAATAATAAACATAAATAACAATTGAAGAAGCTAGTCGTTCGTTCCTTCTGTCACGTATAGACCTACATCTACTAGTGTAGGAAACTTTTCCTTAGAAACAATTGCACGCGTAGGCTACCAAAGGAAATCTTCTGGCTGTATATTGTATACTCATTAGGGAACACGGTATAATTACATGTATATGTGCCTCCATAGTAGACCAGTGGCTGACAGAAGACTGAGAGGAGGGCCCGCAAGGTTACCACAGCACCCGGGCCCGCACTAACCTTAATGCGGCCCTGCTGTCAATGTACTATACTCATAGCTGACGACATGTAAAAAATATTTTTTTGTCACTGATCTGTCCATGCAGACAAGAAAATGGCTGCGAAAGATTTAGACAGAAGTGATCTTAAAAAGCACGAAGAGCTCGATGATATAACTACGTGCTGCATATGCACCGAAGTGTATACAGATCCGAAAGCCTTGCCTTGCATTCATACCTTCTGCATGAAATGTCTCCAAGAAACGGGGCTAAAAAGCAGCAAAGGGCCAGAGGATGAGATGCCTTGTCCAATCTGTAGACGACTGTTCAAGATTCCAGCAGAAGGATTTCCTGGATTGCCCAAACATTTCTTCATTGAACGACTTATACAACTGTCAAAGGTTTCAGATTCTTCTGCAGTAATGAAGGTCTTATGCTCCGTCTGTTTGGAGGAAAGTAAGGAACAGGAAGGAAAAGAAACGCCAACAGCTGACGTATATTGCGTCGAATGCAAACACCAATTATGCGAAGAATGCTGCAGTGAACACAGGAAATTTAGAGCAACAAAGAATCATAAATTGATGGAAATAAATGATGAAAGTTTCACAAATGTAGCTACCAATCTGGCTTCAATGGTTTGTGAAGTCCACGAGAAAAAGATTCTGGATGTCTACTGCACTGATTGCACAAGAGTTGTATGCGCGATCTGCTTCATTGAGGAGCATTATAAACATATAGGTTCTCATGTTAACAAATGCGTCGATGGCTTTCGTAAGCAGATAGAAAATAGCACTGAGACAACGAATGAATGCATCGCTAGGGCTCAGATGAAAAAGGTAGAAATCGTGAAGGTGAAGGAGGAAATGCATCATAGGGTGGAAATTTTAGAAAGGGATGTAGAGAAGAGAAAAGAAGAAATAAAACAGCTTGCAGATAAACATGCGAGTAATCTGCTACAAAGCATGTATTCAGAGAAACAGAGCAGATTGAAGGAAATTCAAATGGCAACAGATGACACTAATGCTTATATATCGAACTTAGAAAGTTACAATTCTTATTGTGAAAGAATTTTGGACAAAGGATCGGCTAGCGATATCTGTAGCTCACTCTCTGACCTATCTATTAGAGCAGTGGAGTTGCAGCAAGCGTGTCAACCTCTTGTTGAACGACAAATTCCGGATTTCAGATTCTCATTCAGCCAATCTGAACTGGAAGAGCTTCTAGATAAAGAAGGAGACAACTTGCTTGGCGATATTCAAGGTGACTTCCTTACTAAATATTATTGTCCTTAATGTTGCACGGTGACAAAGCGCGTTTAATCTTATTGTTTTTAGAAATGTTACAGTTGGAAATTTAAGCCGGCCATTAATTTTCTAATATATCGGAATTGCGTAGACCACATTACTCACCAGAAGTAGGCTATGATATAAATTAGGCCCATATGAGTGCAGCGCAAAGCAAATGCGGATTGATCACCCTGATTATAATCTGATTACTTCTTTTCTATTGGACAGTTTCCTGAGCGATATACACTAGCAATAGCCTATACAATTTGCTAATTCTTATTACACGCCTAGGCCCATTTGACATGGATGTCTGGGACGTTAGGCCTACATATTGAAGTGTGTTAAGTTGTCCACAAGTTATTAACTGTTGAGTAACAATAATCTCTGGTTACGTTTTTTAGAAGAAGGTAACTTGCAGCCAAAGAAATTAAGTAAACAAATTCTTATAGCAGAACTCAATAACGAAAATGATCTGCTGAGAAAGGAAATCGAAAACGAAAGGACAGATAAACAAAGTTTGCAATCAGCAATTGAACAGCAAAGAATTAATGCAGACAGAGAAGCACAGAACTTGAAAGAAGAGCTGATCAAAGAAAAAGCTAATTATAAGGCACATTTAGAGAAACAGAAACAAGAGTTTGACAATAATAAAATAATAAACCGAACAGAATTTCAAGCCAACAATGACAAATTAATGAAGGAACTTGATGCAGAGAAAACGAAAAACAGTTCGTTTCAAGCAAACAATGACAAATTAAAGAAGGACCTTGATGCAGAGAAAACGAAAAACAATTTGCTTCAAGACAACAGTGACAAATTAAAGAAGGAACTTGATGCAAAGACGACGAAAAACAATTCGCTTCAAGTCAACAACGATAAACTTCTGGAAGAATTGGATAGATGCAAAGCGACACTGAAAACAGCTACCGGTAACGCCGAGAAACTCAGAAAAGAAGTAGACTCTTGGAAATCTGCTAGTATGTATTCATACACGATCTATGCGTATATTTCTATAATAATATATCTGTACGTGTACATGCATAGTGTATCAGATATGATATTATATTATTATAGCCTATAATATAGTCTATAATAATATATTATTGTACTTTTCTGAACACATTGCCAATCGGTCCAATCTTACCCGTGATTTCTACTTTCGCTTGAGCTAGACCATCCCACATTCTGTCCCCTACTCTGCCTTAGTCTACATAAATAGGCTATCATATACCTTAGTAGGGCCGGATTAACAAATGTGGGGACCCTGTTCAGTGAAACTGCGGGGGCTCCAGCTTTATAGAAGAACGACAAAATGACACGCAAAACGTGTTGTACGCTAGACCTATTCAAGTTATTCAACGAATCAACATTCGTCTGTTAATAGGCTAATTCATTACTTTTATTTGTACAATATCAACATGTCTTTTATTGTACTGTACTGTATTGTATAAAAACATTTATAGTGTTTTAGTGTTTCAGTCTAGTGTTAAAGTATGCAACTTTTACGGTGAAGAACAATTATTAAAATGACTCTTGGTCAGACATTTTTTCTAACCAGGGCATTAGGGCATATGTATATCCAGTGCACTTGTACAAGCAAACAGTACAAAAACGATTTCATGCCCCAGATAAATTCTTGGCAGAGAAAATTTCTGGCAATCTTGCGGCAGGACAACGACCATGGCAAGGCAAAGGCTTTTTACCAGGACATTTGCACTGATTTGCCCTGGTGTAGCACCGCCACCAATTACAAACTAGGATAGATTTCCGCGCTTCCGCCAGTAGTAGACCCTGGCTTAAGCTCCATCCTACCAATTTGAGTTTTCACCCTGGATTCTATCTCTCTGCATGGGCCACCTTTCACTACTGTGGAGACTTCCTTGCCCTTTTTCGCGTACTGTCACCATGCAGCGAAGAGCATTTCTGTTAGTAGGTCCAGCAATCTGAAATAGCCTCCCTGTGGGTATCCTCTCGCTTCCCCGTGACTCTGCTGGATCTTTCTTCCGTTTTCTTAAGGTTTTTCGTTTTGACCAGGTCTGGATTGATTGTGAGCGCCTCCGAGTAGAATTTCCGTAATGGGCGCTATATAAATTTATGTAATTGATTGCATGAATTCGTAAAAACAGAGTGTATACTGAACCCTCCCCCATACAAAATAATTATCTCTTAATGCGTTGCATGGCACTTGAGTTCCGATCTGATGACGTGTTAAGTGTTAAAATAAGCAATAAAACTTGTAGCTCGTACAAGCATTTCTGACTGATTTCAATATCAATTTGCCTGTTAATGGAAACTCCAATAAGGGTCCCACACATGTGCAAAAGTTGTATATATCAAAATCAGTATAGTTTTCGAATAACTTTGCAATTTGTTCAGAGATTTTAACTAATTTTTTACTATTGGAATATTATTAGCAATTATGACATCATTCCTACTGTATTTGTGGTGGCCCCCTAGAGTGTGGGGGCCCTGTTCGGCCGAACATGTTGAACATGCTTTAATCCGGTGACACGAAACGGAGTATCCCCACTGAAAGCTATCCGGGGGGATGAATTAATCTATCCCTCCGGATGGAATTAACCGGTCTAGACTATCCGGGGGGGATGAACCAGTCTATCCCCTTTTTTGAAAAATGCGCACAATAAAAAGTTTATGCTGTAATCAAAATTTAAAGTGACTCGAATTGTTGTAAGTGTCCTAAGCAATGCCCAGATAAAGGCAACTCGAATTTATTTAGTGACTCTGAGTGTTCTTAAGTGTTTTAAATGTTTTAAGTGCTCTAAAAACAGGGCAAAACAAATTATCTAGTAGGAATAAACATACCTGTTAGTGTTATTGTTAAAAACAAAGCAGATGAAAATTAATTTGCAAAAAAATACACGCGGAAGCGGTTTTTTCGACTTTTTTTAAATTTGTGGGGATTCTAATGTATTTTTATTTTTCCTCTTAAGCCCATTAAAATCTCAAAAAGCAATACCTTTCACCAACCATGGATGACACGAGGCCTATTAAAATCTACCAAAAAAGGAAGCACTATGCATTAAATATATAAAAAAGCCTACCATTGAAAATAAAAACAAATTTACTACTTACCGTAACAAATATAAATTAATTCGTACAAATATAGAACGTTCTTACTATTCAAGTGAATTCATGAAATATAGTAAGGACATTAAAAAAACTGGCAGGTTATTAGAACAGTAATTAAGTCAGCTAAGAAGGACACACTTATTAATGAAATTAATCTGGATGGAAATTTAACAAATGACCCTTTAGTAATGGCTGAAAAATTCAACTCATATTTTACAGGCTTAGCAAAATCTTTATCATCCAAAATCCCCCCATCTGAGAAATGCTTTCATGACTATCTCCACCCATCCTCCTCTAATTCCTTTGCCCTACTTTCAACTACCTCCCAGGAAATATTAGCAATTAATAACTCTCTTAAATCGACCCACAGTTCTGGCACTGATGATTTAAATCCTATGATATTATCACCGGTTATGGAACTTCTTGCCAGTCCGCTGGCTGAAGTGATTAACTGTTCACTAAAAAATGGTATTGTTCCATCAGAAATCAAGCTTGCCAAAGTTCTCCCCATTCACAAACAAGGTGCCAAAAATGAAATTAATAATTACAGACCCATTTCTATACTACCTTTTTTCTCTAAATTATTTGAAAGAGTAATGTATGACAGATTACTTTCATACATAAAGCATAAGGACATATTATATCCGTTTCAGCATGGCTTTCAGCCGGGTCACTCTACCTCCATGTCACTGATTGATATACAGGACAAAATCACCAAGGCCATGGACAATAATGAGTACTCAATTGGTATCTTCCTTGACCTTGCAAAGGCGTTTGATACTGTGGACCACAAAATACTTTTGTATAAACCTGAACACTATGGTATTAGAGATAATGCACTTCGATGGCTTAGTAGTTATTTGGACAATCGTCTACAGCAGGTGCTTTGTAATGGAAAATTGTCTAACTTTCAAACTATAGAATTTGGAGTACCTCAGGGCTCTATCCTTGGTCCTCTCCTGTTTTTAATCTATATCAATGACCTCCCAAATTCATCATCCATCTTACACTATATTCTATTTGCAGATGATTCTAATGTATTTTTTATCGCATGCCTCCTATGATCAGCTTCTTCAGTTAGTCAATAATGAATTAATATCAGCTAGTGATTGGTTCAAGGCAAATAAACTTTCATTAAATCTATCTAAAACTAATTATATCATATTTCGCTCAAATAAAAAACCA
Source organism: Lumbricus terrestris (assembly GCA_949752735.1). NCBI lineage: Eukaryota > Metazoa > Annelida > Clitellata > Crassiclitellata > Lumbricidae > Lumbricus > Lumbricus terrestris. The sequence continues at coordinate 75,222,387 of OX457037.1, forward strand.
ATACCTATAACAAATAATGAGCTGCTTATTGACAATAAAGTAATTCCTCAAGTTTACACCACAAAATTCCTTGGCGTTCATATTGATCAGCACCTAAAATGGAAAGTCCATATAGATGAAATAAGTAAAAAAAATTCAAAAAGCATAGGCATTATTAAGAGAGTCTCTTACTTGCTTCCCTCTCATGTGCTTATCAATCTATATTTCACCCTAGTCTATCCATACCTTACTTACTCTAATTTAATTTGGACTTCAACCTATGATACCCATCTCCATGTTTTAAGGACCTTGCAAAAAAAGCCATACGAGTTATCACTAAATCCACTGTTAACTGTCATACTGGTCCCTTATTTGCTGAGCATAAACTCCTAAATATTAAGCAGATTAGATTTGAACAGACATCTCAATTTATGTATCAATACATCAATAACCTCCTCCCTTCTTCCTTTGCATCTTACTTCTCTCCTGCATTGCATCCTGGACTCGCTAGAGGTAATAGAGACTTCAGTATTATTTTTGCAAAAACAAATGTTCGGAAATTTTCTATTAAATTCCAAGGCCCTGTCATATGGAATAAAATTCCGATTCACATTCGTAAGGCTACTAACTTAACTCACTTTAAACACCTGTTACGTGTGTATACATTATGTAATGTTTTCTGTTAATATAGCATGAGGGGTTACCCATGCTAATGCTGATTTATTTGATTGTTTGATTGCTTTTTCTTTTATTTTGTTCTTTCTCTGAGTTTTTCATGTAGTGTTAACTACATTAGTTTTGTTTTTTAAAATAATTTTTTTCTTTCCCTAGTTAAGTAATATCTCTGCATTCCAATACTCCCTTCAGCTTTCACTTTCTCACTTCACTTTGTTAATTAGGCCCCTGCTTAGCGGGACTTGTCCATTTTGGTGTAGTCGGGTCAATCTGCGACATGACCCCAAAAAAATTGCAAGAAAGCGTTTTATGACGATTTTCTGGTGTCTTAGGTCTGGTGATGAACATACTAAAAGTTGCAAGAAATCGGATCACGGCAAGTGGTCTAATTTTGGCGGGAAAAAAGATGGCCGCCAATTGGACCAGGCATGGAATCTGGAAATGATACTGTCAAAAACAAATCATGTAATAATTCGCTAACATGCCTTTCTAGACTAATTTGACCTCCTGAGAACGAAAATCATAGTTAGCAAGCTTGATTTTTAGCGGTTGCATGGTAAAACAAGATGGCGGCCAAAATGGTGGCCTATAATTGCTACAAAAGGTTGCATAGTCGGGTCAATCTACGAAATGATCCACAAAATTGTAAGAAGGCGTTTTATGATGATTTTCTGGTATATTGGGTCTGATGTTTAACATACTAAAAGTTGCAAGAAATCGGACCACGGCAAGTGGTCTAATTTTGGCGGGAAAAAAGATGACCGCCAATTGGACCAGGCTTGAAATCTGGAAATGATACTGTTAGAAGCAGATCGTGTAACAATTTGGTAACACGCTTTTTTAGACTACTTTGACCCTTCTGAGAACGAAAATCATGGTTTGCAAGCTCGATTTTAGCGGTTGCAGGGGAAAACAAGATGGCGGCCAAAATGGCGGCCTGTTGCTTAAAAGGCAGTAAGTCGGGTATTGTATGTGATATGAACACGATTTTTTAATTTAAATTAAGATGCAAGATTCTAGGCATGCAGTGGAATCAAAGACACATATGCAGCACTGGAAGAAAGCCAAAATGGCGGGAAAATGGCGGCCAGAATGTTGAAATTGCTATAAGTGAAGTGATGTATGCAATGGAAACATGAATTCGGACTCCAACTTAGCAATGGAATCGACTTTGCAAATGTGACACTGCAAGAAAACTAAAATGACAGCGATCGGAAGCGTTTCCGAGAAGTTCGTCAACGGAACTTTTGGGTTCATGACAAGCGGAAGTGTCTCAGAAATGGATGGATCTTTCGGAGGAGGAGGTGGAGGAGAAGCTGAACGGGGTAGAAGGCGAATGGAATCCATTCTCTGCAATCCCATCTACCGCCAACCCATCCACATCATCATCAGCATCATCTCCATCACAGCATGACTTCAAACGGCGTTGGAGGAGGGTTCATTCCAGATCTCAGGGTCAGTCCACCGAAAAAAATGTTCATGGGGTCGGCGCTGGAACGAACGGCGGCATCAACGGTCACCAGGGGCAGTTAGCATCGTCCCTCTACAAAAGCCAGGCCTACGGACACCTGCCGGGAACGCATGAACAGGACAAAGATTTGCTATCCATGACGCATCACCACCACCACCGACACCACAACCACCTGGAGATGGAAGTTGTTGGAATATTTTCTGCACTCCAAACGGAGATCACGTTATAGTAGAAACCACAGTTTGCTCAGCGATGTTTCAGGGGTCCAGTCTGAATCGATAGTAGGAGGGTTGCTGTACCTCTTCAGCTCACTGCTAACCTTCTGCGCTAGGTCCTTCGTGTTGAACTCTTCCATCTCCAAGGGGTGGTGTTGATGGTGCTGGTGCTGGTGGTGACCACCCTTGCCAGACAGTCGTTCGAGGCCCCCCTGGGAGATGATCGTTCTCTTAGCGCTCCTTTTGCCAGATGCAGGGTGGCAACGCGAGGGGAAGAATAGCGCAACGGGAAGTGGTTCGTAGTGTGCGGATTGGGACTGGACTACGGCTAGAGGACACGAGACGACGACGATGGAACAACGGATGGTAGGGGCAGCCCCCTCTGGTGTACGGGTTGTAGGGGTGCGCTGATTGATGGGTCATGGATAGCAAACTCTTGTCCTATTTGTGCGTACCCGGCAGGTGCCCGTAGGCCAGCTTCTGTAGGGGGACGATGCTGACTGCCCCTGGTGACCGTTGATGCCGCCGTTCGTTCCAGCGCCGACCCCATGAACATTTTGTTCGATGGACTGACCACGAGATCTGGAATGAACCCTCCTCCAGCGCCGTTTCATGTCATGCTGTGATGGAGATGATGCTGGTGATGATGTGGATGGGTTGGCGGTAGATGGGATTGCGGAGAATGGATTCCATTCGCCTTCTACCACGCTCAGCTTCTCCTCCGCCTCCTCCTCCGAATGATCCATCCATTTCTGAGACACTTCCGCTTGTCATGAACCCAAAAGTTCCGTTGACGAACTTCTCGGAAACGCTTCCGATCGCTGTCATTTTAGTTTTCTTGCAGTGTCACATTTGCAAAGTCGATTCCATTGCTAAGTTGGAGTCCGAATTCATGTTTCCATTGCATACATCACTTCACTTATAGCAATTTCAACATTCTGGCCGCCATTTTCCCGCCATTTTGGCTTTCTTCCAGTGCTGCATATGTGTCTTTGATTCCACTGCATGCCTAGAATCTTGCATCTTAATTTAAATTACAAAATCGTGTTCATATCACATACAATACCCGACTTACTGCCTTTTAAGCAACAGGCCGCCATTTTGGCCGCCATCTTGTTTTCCCCTGCAACCGCTAAAATCGAGCTTGCAAACCATGATTTTCGTTCTCAGAAGGGTCAAAGTAGTCTAAAAAAGCGTGTTACCAAATTGTTACACGATCTGCTTCTAACAGTATCATTTCCAGATTTCAAGCCTGGTCCAATTGGCGGTCATCTTTTTTCCCGCCAAAATTAGACCACTTGCCGTGGTCCGATTTCTTGCAACTTTTAGTATGTTAAACATCAGACCCAATATACCAGAAAATCATCATAAAACGCCTTCTTGCAATTTTGTGGATCATTTCGTAGATTGACCCGACTATGCAACCTTTTGTAGCAATTATAGGCCACCATTTTGGCCGCCATCTTGTTTTACCATGCAACCGCTAAAAATCAAGCTTGCTAACTATGATTTTCGTTCTCAGGAGGGTCAAATTAGTCTAGAAAGGCATGTTAGCGAATTATTACATGATTTGTTTTTGACAGTATCATTTCCAGATTCCATGCCTGGTCCAATTGGCGGCCATCTTTTTTCCCGCCAAAATTAGACCCCTTGCCGTGGTCCGATTTCTTGCAACTTTTAGTATGTTCATCACCAGACCTAAGACACCAGAAAATCGTCATAAAACGCTTTCTTGCAATTTTGTTGGGGTACACCAAAGTTTTTTCGTAGATTGACCCGACTAGTGTGCCTATTTGCTCCCTCACTCTTATAATACCTATTCACTAGGGTGTGTCTAAAAATTAAAATCTCGATGCTAATATCGACCAATATGTTTTTGTGTTCCACTTTCAGAAATATAGTTATCTGCTAAATTAGATGAAAATCGGAATAGATTTAAGACTTGCTCAAAGCACCGAAAGAATAGCCACTTAGCCACATTGTGACACATTGTAATTTTCACAGATCCAAGCAAATTTAAACACATAAACATCTGATATAGGGCAAAATCCAAAGAAGTACTGTAAGTTTTTATTGTATTGTATTGTATCTGACCATTTGTAAAGCGTTTCTTGCAGCAAGAGCCTTTCAGAGGCGCTCCCAGTGCGTGACACTCCAATAGAAAAGGCAGGCTTTTTAGACAAGAGAAAGATGACGGAAGACTGCCAGAGAGGATGGCAGAGCGAACGGATGGGGGAAGACCATTCCATAGGGAGGGACCAATGCAGGCAAATGATCTGGATTGAGCCATAGCGGTCCTGACGCGAGGAACAAAGAGGTCAAGCTGATCAGAGGACCTAAGAGGACGAAGCAAAGTGGCCGAAATGGGAGTAGGAAGAGCGAGTATGCTGCTTGGCTATGTGTTCGGTAAAGGTTAGGGAACTATGGTGATGTCCAGGTCTCGAACACTAGACGAAAAGTTGAAGTGAGGAAAAGTTTGAGAGAGTACCGAGTAGTTAAGTTTTTGGAGCTGCATGGAAGTGCCAAACCAAATCAATTGGGTTTTTGTCATAGTTTATTCCTCTTAGTACAATTGAAAAATCTGGCTTTACTTGACCACTGTAGAACAAATTGTTTCTCTCCCTTATTTCTGACCAGGACTTCATTGAAGGATTGCATAAGAGTCACTCTGCCAGATCATTCGTCACTCTTAGGTCGGGTCAGATATGATGACTTAATTTTGCCTCACTGTGTGATTGTTCTGACTACGATTGTTGCAAGTTTCAATCACGAAGAGAGTAGTCCAATCCGAGGATCCTGAATATTTTGATGGTGGTACAGTAGGAAGCCTCTCATGAGATCAGGTCCCAGATCATGAAATTCGTTGCGCATGCTGTAGTCTATGATTCGTCAAAAAGCTGTGGCCAACCAGGGTCTCTGACAAAAATTGAAGGTGTTGGGAAAATACTGTTTAGGCGACATGTAAGACCTCTGGCGTGGTAAGTATGGATTCCCCTGTGGGTTTCATTGTTTCAGATATAGTATACAGATGAAATAGTACTTCACGTGAGACTAAGTTGCTGTCACAGAGAGTGACACTTCAAGTAAATGATTCCATACCTTTTCAGAGTAGGATGGTCGAGATTATCCTCTCTGCTCTGACGTTGCCAAATGGAAAATTGATAACTGAAAAGCCATAACTCGATCATGTAAATGGCATATGACATCCAACGCCCTCGGTGAAATGCACCTGGGTTTACCTGAACTTTATTCCCTTTGGTGGAACTCATCTTTGGAAAATGAGTAGCTCTTGACTAAAGACTTCCAATACCGGAGTCCTTGCAGAGTCATGCAATGAAACACGTTTGCAGAACAATTTCAAAAGCATGGTATAAAAAGGTCCTTCCCCAATTTCGCTTCCAGCTTCATGCATATGCTGCCCTTGCAACTCGTTTCGCTCGCCACTGTGTCAAAACACATTACCAGGATTTTGTCTTACAATCCCCAGCTCAGATCTCAGCCAACAAGAATCTGACATGACAATAGCTGTCACTGATTGGAATGAGGGGATGGCCAATAGCTTGGTAACATCCTTATGAAATATACCATTATCGTCCTGTCTCTGTAACATCTGGCATGATCTTGTCATTCAAGTGAAGAGTAGGGGAAACCTCTGGCTCAGAAGAATCTCTGCTGCCAGGGCTGTAATATCATCTCTCCCAAATTGAAACGTACAATTGCTACTGTCTCTTATACATTGTCATCCAGACTCTGATTCCTCGGTGTATGCGTAAATTGAGCAGTATACCTTGCATGGGAACCTCATCTTTGTGAAGACAGCGTCGCATAGCCGAAGTGATATCAGTACTGCCTATAAACTAAATCTCAGCTTTTTGTAATCAACCCCCATTGTGCCTGCCATATATGATACAATAATGAAAAGCACCACTTCCCACCATTTGCAACACGTGACCAGGGACAAAAGTAACATCATAATCAGTAACAACATGATCATGAATGTTTATTTGTTGGGAACTAGCCACTGAGAAGTGTTCTATAGCATGCAGCTCGCATGTATTGAAATCGTAGATTGTAATGCTTGCAATGCAACCGAATTTGTAACTTCAGCCCTCTTGAGCAAGTCCTAAATGTTCAGCTATCGAGATATAATTTCAGATATTCAGTTTACACATGATTTGGAACGATAATTTCATTTGGTCATTAAAAAATATTTTATTTGAAAATTTCACATGTACCTTAAAAGCACCCTACTATTCACTTTGAGTATTTTCTTATTGCGAATTATGTCTATACTTTGTTAAACATACATGTACAATTGAATTGATGGGATCAATAAAAATATGTCTATGTCTAAAAAATATGTCTATACAATTAATACGGGGGATACTCTATTTCGTGACACCGGCCCTGTACCTTAGAAACACGAATCCCACGAGTTCACCAATATAGTCTATTCATTATACCGGGTGGCGCAAAAAAAGTTCCCAAACTTTGTTAGCCTGGCAAAGATCTAATTTCCGAGATATCAAATATTAATTTATACCAAAATGTTGAGCAGTTATTTCTGTGCACATGTGCCACATTTCAAGAGAGTAGGTTTATTATGTCACATCCTGCGGCAGGGTTTTGATGTCGTACCTGCTCAGAAATTTTGCACAAAACTACGTCATTTATTTCGCCGTGAAGTAACGAGAGAATCTTGACTGAACTAGTCCTCGAAGTAGGATATAGTAAACACTAAAGCATGGTGTTTTCAAATGATGATCTCGCTGTTATTAAGATATCATTTGAGGAGAAGAGTTGGCGAAGCAAGCGAATCGTTCAGAAATATCCGCGTAAAAACTGGTCAAGATAAAGCATAAACCGAGTCATTAATAAACTTATTGAAACGGGTAGCGTTGCTCGCAAGCCTGGGAGTGGTCGTTCAACAACTGCAGCGACTGTTGAAATGCTGAGACTGTAGAGCAGTTGTGTCAATAGCAGGAAAATGCACCTGGCACACATCAATCTCAGCGCAAAATGGCACTCTGAACATTTCACGTATAGCTCAGTACAAAGAATTCTGTTACGCGATAAGCTCATTCCTGAATGTCGTAGACTCTATCTTGACGACAATTGCATCTTTCAACAAGACAGTGCTCCTTCACATCGTTACAAAATGGTCTCTATTAGACGACACACAAATAGGCCTACACTGTAATACGGAAGTCAATAGGACAGTGAAAACAGCGCTTTCTCTTGTCGTTGCAAGGGAAGGCGGATAATCAATTAAACATTTGTAGGCCTACGCGTAAAACATCATAAAACAACTGTGCAAAATTTTGACCATGGGTCATACAGTTCTAACAACAATTTCTCTCAACCTGCTGAGTATTGTGGGCTAAATTTTGGCTGTGTTGTACAAATATGAATTATCGATTAGTTTGATATATTATGATTCAATTTACTTTAAAATTGTTTAATTGCCAGGTTAGCAAAGTTTGGGAACGTTTTTTATGCACCACCCGGTATAGTGTGTATAGTTCTGAACTGCTGGGATTCGTGTGTTTAATGTTTAGTTGAGTGTTTGCTGCTTAATATCATCGACATACAATCATTTGATTCATTTACTTACCTACTTATGGACCTGGCGAAGCTTCCACCCGCATCATCCGCTCCTTTATGGATAGCCTCCAGTCGTCTCTGTCCTGTGCTCTCCGTGCCGCCTCTCCAACGGTTAATCCCATCCTCATGCAGTCCTCCTCTGCAGCATCCATCCATCGCTTCCTGGGTCTGCCTCTTCTCCTCTTCCCATGCACATATCCTTGCAGTGCCACCTTTGGGTATCTTCCACTCTGCATTCTGACGACAAAGTACCGCATTCTTTTGATCTGAATCCTGTCCACAATGTCTCGTTGTATCTTCAGTCTGCTGCGTATTTCCGTGTTTCGTATTCTTTCCCTCCTTTTGACCCCTTCTATCCTTCGCAAGCACGTTTTTTCGAATACCCTCAACCGTCTTTTCTGAGTCTCCTTCAGCGTCCACGTCTCTGAGTTGTATAACTGTACGCTCAGCACCAAGGTCTCGGATATTCGCACCTTGGTGGTCTTGCTAATTTCCTTTGATCTCCAGATCCTATGCAAACTCTGCAATATTCCTCTAGCGAGCCCAATTCTTCTTTCAACGTCCTTTTCTGATCCCCGTGCGCATCTACAGGGTGGCTCAAAAAAAAATGTACCACCGGGGAAAATGCGATATCTTCGTAGCCGATTGAACTTTTTCTGCGAAAATTTCCCAATTTGTAGGGGAATGAATTTCCAACAATCCCTGAAAGTTTCATTTGAAACTTTTCATGTTTGCAAAAGTTACAGCTGTTCAAACTTAAAATTTCGTTTTTTCAAATATCCGCGGAAAATTGACGTCACTTGTAGATTTCCATGTCAAATGATATCACTTTTCACTTCGACCTCAGCATTCCGTTTTGCAGTTTATTATAAGGTATAATGAGAGTGTCCACTCCCTGCCTTAACACAAGCTCAAATTCTTTTTGTGAAGCTCAGTATGGCCTTGTTGGTCGGGTCCTGCGGCAACTGACCCCACATTAGCAGCAAGACTTGCTTCAGCTGACCAATGTTCTCCGACTTGGGATTAAATGTCTTGCAGCGTTCCAGCATAGCTCCCCAGACGTGATAAGCAAGAGGGCTAAGGTCTGGCGAGTTTGTTAGTCATCTTTGCCAATGCATTTACTTCAGTTGATGGCAATAAGGTAGCGCCATCATAATCAGCCTTGCCGTGCGAACAAGCAGGCGCACCGTCCTGCTGGAAAATAAAACCAGATGTTAGAGCACACCTGGTCTTCAATGAGTCTGGGTAAGAGAGTTCAAAGATGAGTTTGACATCTAACCAACTGAATGGGATTAAATGCAGTCTTTTCTTGCAGCCGTAACACACGCCAGCATATCTGATGTCGAAACCACGATGTGCTTTGCAAACTTGACCCTTTCGATTACCAAGCGAATTTCTTGAAAATCGTGTTTTTTCATCAGGCCAAGCGACCACTTCCTGCCTGTCTTCCGACATCTGATCTTCGTTACATAAACATGTTTGCAGATAGCCTTCAATGTGCTCAGGCTCCACTTTTCACTGGGTATTTTGCTATGATCACGCGATGTCCCAGTCTCTGTTCATGCAAAGTCCGAGTTCCCATTTTATCTTTCGCAGAAACTTTGCCCATGGCGTTCAGTAATGGGTTCACGAATTGAGACCTTAATCTATAAAATATCACAAAATACCAGCAGATTGCTTCATAAACAGCTTGTTTACAGCTCATAGTGAGGTCGTATGACATGATCATCAATTTGTGTGTTGTAATTTGCCAAACATCTTGATGAAATCGCATGTATTGGAGCATGATTCTCCGGATAATTGAAAAAACGAAATTTTAAGTTTGAAAAGCTGTAACTTTTGCAAACATGAAAAGTTTCAAATGAAACTTTCAGGGATTGTTGGATATTCATTCCCCTTCAAATTGTGAAATTTTCGCAGAAAAAGCTCAATCGGCTGCGAAGATATCGCATTTTCCCCGGTGGTACATTTTTTTTTGAGCCACCCTGTATAAGACCTCCAAGATACACGAAACTCTCCTTTTGTTCCAGTATCTGACCATCCACATTCAATCCAAGCCGTACGTGTCCCTTTTCTCCCAATGTATTGACATTCCGTTTTTTGCACATTGATGCACATACCCATTCTTTTGCTTACCTGCACAACTCTCGTTAGCGAATCCTGCAGTCACTCCTCCTTCTCCCCCAGTAGTGCAATGCCATCTGCAAATCTCAGATCGCTAATCAGTTCTCCTCCTATCACCGCTCCCTCCTCTGTCCCCTCCAATGCCATGGCCATTATCAGCTCCAAGAAGATGTTGAACAAAAGTGGTGACAGAACACATCCCTGCAGTACCCCTACAATAGTCCTGAACCATTCTGACAGGTCCCCGTCTACTCTCACGGCGCTAAAAGTATCTCTGTACGCGCCCTCCAGCAGTCTCACTATCTTCTCCGGGTATCCGTAATGTCTCATTACTCTCCACAACCCCTTCCTTCACACGCTATCAAAAGCCTTCCTGAAATCTATGTAGCACACATAAAGGTCTTTCCCAAATTCGTCGTACTTTTCCGCTATCTGTCTCAAGGTGAATATCTGGTCGATTGTGTTTCTGTTCACTCTAAACCCCGCTTGTGCCTCGGATAAAATCTCTGTTCTTTTCCTTATTCTTTGCAGTATGATTGTTGAAAAGACTTTGCCACAGTGACATAGAAGACTAATCCCTCTGTAATTTGAGCAGTCTAACCTGTCCTTTTTCTTATGTATCGGAATTATGATGGATCGTTTCCAGTCTGATGGCCACTGTTCACTTTCCCACACCATTTTGCATAATCTGTGTATGATTTTTAATCCCATTCCTTCTGTTCCCGCCTGCAGTTCCTCCGCTGTGATATTATCCAGGCCCGGCGCCTTCCGGAGCTTCATTCTTTCGATAGCCGCCTCTACCACATCCTCTCCCAAGGTTGGTATGCTTTCCATGTTGTCCACCACCGCGATTTGATTCATTTAAAACACTAATACAACTGACCTGAAACATTTTCAAATAATCTGAATTTTTTTAATTTTAATTTGTCATCATTATTGTCAAATTTTATAGCTCGTTATAGGCATTTCTTAGAGAACGAATTTTAAAAGAATATTTTTTTCATTACAACTAACTAAGCTTATACCAAAAAGCAACGAATTGTGACTATTCCGTTCAGATTCTAGAAATTTTATTTTTTCCACTATATACACCCTACTGTGCAACTCTCTAGGTTTATTCTTCCGTGTCTCCCGGTCGTTCAGCTTTCTCTGACCGTGTCTGTGTCTGTAGGCTATAATTCTGCTCGCGTTAATTTTTTTGTGCTAATTTTTGTGAGTCTTATTAATGTCGCTCAATCTCCATGTCAGATGCTTTGATGCTGACATTCATAATAATTTTCATGGGTAATTGTTCACAATAATATTGTGCCAGCGTATTTTGATTTTTAATCGATGCATTTCTACTTCCAGCCGAACAACGATATAGATCGGATCCAGTTTTGGTTCAGACGATCAGATCAAAAGGGACACAAGATAAAAATAAAGTTATCCGTGGATTGACGATATTAGACAAAGAATTGTTTGTTGTGCATTTTGAAAGTTCAGAAGTTGAAGTTTACGATTCGATTAAATTAAATTTAAGTCGTCGATGGAATTTGAAGGGATTATTTAGTCCATTGGACATCGTGTCATGCATCGGAAACTCATGTGTCTACATCAGCGATTTCAAAGGCTTGTGCCAGTTGAAGGAAATCCTGAGAGTTGACCCAAATGGAAATGTGATAAAGAATTGGTCAACAGGAGTTGACTATGGTCGTCTGTCTGTTACAGATGAACTTACTGTTATATTAGCTTCTCGTAGACAACAAAAATTGAATGAATATTCGCCAAATGGACAATTGATCCGTGAGATCTATCTATCGTCAACTGCAGGAATTCGTTCTCCATTACATGCAATAAAACTGACCAATGGTCATTTCGTGGTCAGTCATGGTGACTATGCTGATCTGCATAGAGTGTGTGTATTGGATGCAAATGGAAACGTTAAGAAATCTTTTGGTGGAAAATGTGGATCAACCATCGGACAGTTGAATAGTCCAGTTTATTTATCCGTCGATGGAAATGGATTCGTGATGGTCGCTGATCGGGAGAACAGTCGAGTTCTATTATTGGATTCAGATTTGAGATTTAAGAAAGAAATTCTTTCAAAAGAAAGACACGGATTGCGAGATCCATGGAGGATTCTTCTGGATGAGTCAAATGGTCGACTCTTTGTGGCAGACAACAAATCGGATGATCAACGGATTTTGACTTTCGAATTGAAATAATTGAATATTGAAAGGATTGCTTACCTCAAAGTAATCTGCTATAAAAAATTCTTCATCAAGACATAACGGACCCGAAATGTCGACAATAATAATTATGCTCTACCTATTGGTTCATTCGGAGTGGGAACTCGAAGCGTGTCATCGCTGGCACTCCCCATTTTCTCCGATATTCATTAGAACATCCTATAGGCCTACGTGCTAGACAAGCAACCGTTTTCATTACTCGAATTTATTCTCGTGCTGCATTCGATTACTGGATGGGTTATTGCCAGTGGGATACGTCCCTTCACATTAGGCCTAGAATCAAAATGAGAAAACCCGATACTTCAAAGAGAGCTTCCGGAACTGCCCCTTTCCACCACAGAGCGAAGCCAACAGGCGCCTCTGAAAGCCGAGTCCTTCCAGCGACTGCATGCATTCTTTGCCATATTATGCATCCTGCGACCTCGGCTCAGTGATGAGTAGGGTGGAGTGAAAAAACCGAAAATCAGAATTCCGAAAAGTAATAGCAACCAAAAGTTGCCCAATGACACGTGGTCAAGAAATGTGTAAAACGTTTTTAAAAATATTAATGTCTTCAGCTCCCATAAGTGGGCCAAAGTTCCGAAAATTGCATTTTTTTAAGAAAATTGCCGGTTTTCTCATGAAATATTCTTAGCGCAAAATAATTAACTCTCATTTAATATACCGTTGGAAAGAGCTCTTAAAACTGAATAAACGATGTATTAATTTTCAAAATGGTTCCATATTTGTAGAAGATATTAACTTTTTGACCATACCACCTCTTCGTGCCATGTCGCTAAGCCTAAAAACAGTAAAACTCTAATAACTTTTTTTCCCGTTGAGATATTTCAATGCATGATATGTCATTCGCTTCAGTTTAGGACCCCCTTTCTAACGGTATATTGTATGGCGAGATTGTGTATTGTTTGTCTGATATTATTGGGATGGTGTATAATATGCACCCTGACTGAAAGCACTTTCAAAGACTTTCATGCAAATCGTATTGCCATCACAGTAGGGTAAAGCTACAAAATGTCAGACATTTGTATCACACACTGGCATGCATCATTGATCATCAGCAAATAATCATATTCATGTTCTTTAAAAATTTATCTTGTCCACTGTGTCTTATAGTGACAGTAGTCTGTTACAGTCCTATATAGTTCCTCTTGATTTCAATTGTCAATTTCCGTTCTAGCGATCGTAACGGCGTTAGAACAGACTCATCTTTGTTGTCTGCACCTCAGCTACGGCTGCAATAGCTTCATTCACACTTTTAAGACACCTTTCAGAAACACTCTCATCTGGACATTGAAACTGTCAAACTCTCGAGCATGACCGGTAGCATGAAATTTGAGCTGTTCTACCATTTGGCTCTGTTGGAAAAGATTGGAGGAACAGTGACCCTCCAGCTATGAAAGTCAATTAATTCTACATTATCTGCCGATCGAGTTAAATTTCTTAGGCAGAACTTCAAAGCACTGCACAGACAACTTTCTTTCTGGTTTTCAGCTAGTGACATTCTCCTCAGCTCTAGTTATTTCATAGGAGTAGCCTATAGGCCGTATTGGGATGGTATCTAATATGCGCCCTGACTGAAAGCACTTGCAAAGACTACAGTCACTCTAAGACACAGTGGTCAGGATAAATTTTAAAAGGACATGATTGTCTACTGATGATCAATGATGCATGACAGAATATGAGACAAATATCTGACGTTTTGTGACTTTACCCTACTGTGGCGGCAATACGATTCCCATGAAAGTCTTTGGATGTGCTTTCAATCAGGGTGCATATTAGATACCATTCAAACAGCCTATACGCCCTATACTATAGGCTAATAGTAAGAGTGACTGTAGTCTTTGCAAGTGCTTTCAGTCAGGGTGCGTATTAGATACCATCCCAATACGGCGTATAGGCTACTCCTATGAAATAACAAGAGCTGAGGAGAATGTCAATAGCTGAAAACCAGAAAGAAAGTTGTCTGTGCAGTGCTTTGAAGTTCTGCCTAAGAAATTTAACTCGATCGGCAGATAATGTAGAATTAATTGACTTTCATAGCTGGAGGGTCACTGTTCCTCCAATCTTTTCCAACAGAGCCAATCGGCAGAACAGCTCAAATTTCATGCTACCGGTCATGCTCGAGAGTTTGACAGTTTCAATGTCCAGATGAGAGTGTTTCTGAAAGGTGTCTTAAAAGTGTGAATGAAGCTATTGCAGCCGTAGCTGAGGTGCAGACAACAAAGATGAGTCTGTTCTAACGCCGTTACGATCGCTAGAACGGAAATTGACAATTGAAATCAGGAGGAACTATATAGGACTGTAACAGACTACTGTCACTATAAGACACAGTGGACAAGATAAATTTTTAAAGAACATGAATATGATTATTTGCTGATGATCAATGATGCATGCCAGTGTGTGATACAAATGTCTGACATTTTGTAGCTTTACCCTACTGTGATGGCAATACGATTTGCATGAAAGTCTTTGAAAGTGCTTTCAGTCAGGGTGCATATTAGACACCATCCCAATAATATCAGACAAACAATACACAATCTCGCCATACAATATACCGTTAGAAAGGGGGTCCTAAACTGAAGCGAATGACATATCATGCATTGAAATATCTCAACGGATAAAAAAGTTATTAAAGTTTTACTGTTTTTAGGCTTAGCGACATGGCGCGAAGAGGTGGTGTGGTCAAAAAGTTAATATCTTCTACAAATATGGGACTATTCTGAAAATTAATACATCGTTTTATTCCGTTTTAAGAGCTCTTTCCAACGGTATATTGAATGGGAGTTAATTATTTTGCGCTAAGAATATTTCATGAGAAAACCGGCAATTTTCTACAAAAAATGCAATTTTTCGAAACTTTGGCCCACTTATGGGGGCTGAAGACACTAATATTTTTTAAAACTTTTTACACATTTCTTAATCCCATGTCATTGGGCAACTTTTGGTTGCTATTACTTTTCGGAATTCTGATTTTCGGTTTTTTCACTCCACCCTAGTGATGAGGCAATCAGAGTTAGGCGACAGCGGCTGTCCTTCGTCTGATGTCAGACATGAGACATCGATGTGCCGCCCTCACGTTTGCTGCCATGGAAAACTGCTATTTTCACGGTGTCGTCAGAATACTAAACCGGGTAGTGTAGGCCTACTCTAAACTGAACGAAGACGTGCAATTATTGGCTAGTTACGAGAATAGGCCTATTCATTATAGGTCCACTTTCATTTTTACAAACTCGGTGGCATATATGGAGTAACCCAATTAAGTTTACCTTAGGTCCATTCATGGCTATACTCCCCATAATCAGCACAAACCATATAGCTTTAAATGCAGGGAACGCCAGTGGCGGCGCCAGGATTTCAGTTGGGGGGCTGAATTTGCGGTCCAAAATTTTCCGTTGTCGGTCGCCAAAATTTATGACGACCTTTTTTTAGTCATCGGTCAAAATCTGAAGAAAATTTACAAACTGTCTGGCAAACCTCGTGCGTACCTTAATTTACGGTTATTGGGGGGGGGGGGGGGGGGGTTGGGTGGCTAAACGGATTAATCGTGCAAATATTTTATTTTTAAATGGGAAAAAATGGATGGCCTTTTTTAGGGGAGGGGCTCAGCCCCTATAGCGTCGCTACTGGTGGACGCCCCTCATCTGCTCTGTTGTGCTGCCAAATAAGTGGCAGGACGTACGTACGGCATAGGGCTTTGAAAATAAGTGCCTGGACGCCGTCCATGACCGCCCTGCCATACTATCATCATCATCATCATAATCATTATCATTCAATTCATTTATTGTAACCAACCATCAACATACACAATAGACATAGTATAACATGCTTCACATAATCGGATGGCAACAAGGAAGGCCCTAAGGGATGAATATCCCGCTAACAGGGACACCTAATTACATATGCAATTTTAACAGATGGCTAGACGGTTGACATAATGAATTGAACAATAGGCTAAAAGAACAGCATGAGATGACAATTAATGCAGAAAACTTAACTAAAGAACGCAAAACAAACACAACAAATAATAATAAAATAAAATCAGTGCCTACAAGGTTAAATATCGTTGCAGTCATTAACCAAGTAGTTGCGCAGTAGTGTTTTTGCTCTTTGTAAACTGGAAGCTTGTTGAACATGATTAGGAAACGAGTTCCATATACCTGGTCCAGTATATTTAATATGGAATCTTCTTGAGTTTAAACGAGCGGATATGGCTCGATAATGAGAGGAGTTCCTGGTGGAATAGCAGTGTATTTCAGATCCTTTTTGGAAATACCCTGCAAAGTTAAGGGGAAGAAGATCATGGGTGAACCGATACATAAAGACTCCTATCTGGAAAGTCATTATTTGGTGAAACTTTAATAAATTAAATGATTGAAATAAAGGACTAGAGTGAATAAAAGGCTTAACTCCAGCTATGATACGTATTGCACGTTTTTGGAGAAGTACTAATTTATTGAGTCTGGATTTATATGTAGATGCCCAAACTAAATTACAGTATGAGAGATAAGGATATATTAATGAGTAGTACAATTTAACACGGATAGTGGGGGGGAGTATATGGGAAGTTCGACGAAGGATACCAACACTTTTTGCAACCTTGGCAGAGATATATTTAATATGATCGTTCCATGTGAGGTGTTGATCTATGTACACACCAAGAAATTTAGTGGAGCTAACCTGCGTTATGGAGGTATCATTGATAGACAGTTGCAATTCATTCAGGGGGCACATCTTTTTATTAGTTCGAAAGAGCATAAAGTTAGTTTTATCTATGTTTAAGGAGAGTCTATTAGCAGAGAACCATTCGGCTATGAAGACAAGCTCATTGTTTACTGTTTGTATTAGACTCTGGTAGGATTTATGTGAATGGAAGACATTTGTATCATCAGCAAACAAGATGAATGAAAGAGTAGGAGATATATTAGGCAAGTCATTAATGTATAGAAGAAAAAGCAAGGGTCCGAGATTAGAACCTTGGGGCACACCATATCTAACTACTCTAAAGTCTGAGAGAGCTCCATTGCAGGAAACACACTGGAGACGTCTTTCGAGATAACTGGCAAACCAAGCTAATTGGATGCCTCTGATGCCATAATTAGCTAATTTTTTTAATAGGATCTCATGATTCACGGCAGGGCCTATTTTAAAGAATTTTTCACCAAGCACGTCCCCCCTAAGAAAAAATTGTGAAATTGCAAATGCCTGTTTATTAATAACTAAATGCTTTAGCACATCTATCACACTTGTAAGGTCTTTCTCCAGTATGAGTTTGATTATGCGTTTCTAGCTTATATTAATAAGTAAATGGTTTAGCACATCTATCACACTTGTAAGGTCTCTCTCCAGTATGAGTTAGATTATGAAAATTTTCAAATTAGCTGAGAACTTGAAATGAGTCAAACGACATGATAATTTGATATTGAATTTGATAACATTCCAATTTTTGCATGAACCAAATAGTTTCTTATACAATTCTAACACTGTCATTATAATTATTAGTTACGAAATGGACGACACATGTCTTAACGGTATCATTGATCATGGGTCAAGTCTTCAAGACAAAGGCAAAGTTTATAGCTAAGCTAACAGACTAACAGTTACTGGCGCCGTCTTGCGGCTGGTCAGTTTGAGTCGCAGTCAGATAATTAAAACACGTCCTTGAACCATTCCTGGGATTTGGCCTTCACAGTTGGTCGCGAACGTCGGTTACAAGCTTGAAACCATGCTCGCAGTGCTGGGCGTACATCAAATTTTGATGTAACCGGCATATTCATTCGGACATGTAAATGTGCATCAACTGTCTCTGCATTGAGGCTGCTTCTATCATCATCCTTCATGAGATTGTATGCACTAACAAGTCTCTCCACGTCACATGAATGAGGCTTTGCTGCGAGTAGTCTGGCGACAGCTACAGAAACAGAACGCCAGTCTGCATTAGTCAGACTGATCTTAAGGAAATCCTGCAATGTGCTTGTGTTGGACATCTGCGCTTTCTTTGCAGCGTTCACCAGCTCTCCGTAGCTACTGTAGAAGTCACGCTTCGCAAAGTCTGATGCGAGGCCAGTGTACACCCGTTCAATGTCTTCATCAGATGCATTGCCATTCATAAGCATTGGTGGAGAAAGCGCCTGAAACTCTAGTGCATAGCGAAGATCACTGGCACCTTTGTCAGTTCCGAGTCGACTGGTCAGAAAGTTGCACAGCGAACAAATAATCTCAGTCTTGATGGCATACACATCGCGACCGCAACTGCTAACGAGAGAGTGCTCTCTCTTACAGTGCCTTAATTGGACGACTGTGAGCTTAACAGTGTCGTAACTCTTGATAACTTCATCGGCTTGTTCCTCATTCCCTGTAATTATTACTTTCTCCTCATATCCACCTGGGTGCGGACGCTGTAATAATTTCCTTAGGTCCTCCACACATTTATCACGATCACTTTCGACGTCAAACAGAGTCACTTGGTTGCCCTGCAACTTCTTCTGAAATCTAGAGTAGATGTACAGCGCGTCACACAAGATCGCTGCAATGTGAACAGTGTCAGCATTAATCCACTTCTTCAGCATGCCATATTCTTCAGCGTCTTTCAGGGAGAAAGTCTGCAGATGTCGCATCATCGGTCTGTAGTTGTCCAGAATGGATGACAGAAGACTGTTAGAATATTGTGTGAATCTTATGTCGATTACTGATGGATACTGTCTGACTGTGACGCCAAGTTCTTCCGCATGCTTCTTGAATTCCTTTGTTCTACATGCTGAACTGTTATAGAAACGCGTAACTGCTTTACAGTCATCTATAACACGCCGTGCTTCAGGAACACCTGTAGTCATGTCTTTGAACACTAACTGAGAACGGTGAACACTGCACCATATTTTGAGGAGAGGGATAGGGCCCTTACATGGACTTGACGTGTCCTTAGTGGTGTTGTCTTTGCGTTCTTGCTCGAGCAGTGTCCATAGCGAATGATGTCTTCCAGTATTTTCTGACGCGCCGTCTGTGACAATAGAGGTTGTTTGCTTAAATATCTCTGGCCATGTTGCTCCACACTTTGCAGACGCCTTCCTGAGTGCCTCCAATAACCCCTCGCTACCTCGCTTCTCGCTTTCAGCCAAGCCCATGTACCAAGTCTCCATGTCTCCAACCGCCGTTACAACCTGCGCCATAACATGCTTGTTGTCTATTCGCTGCTTGTCAACAGCACCATCAACTCTGAGAGAAAGCGCAAGGATATCTTTAAATCGGAGTGCAAATGCCTTACGGTCCGTTTCTGCGATTGTCAGTAGCATGTCGCGATGGCTTGCAGGAGTGACATACTGTAGATCTGTGTCAGTAGGAGAAAACGGAATTTCAGGGTTGTTCAAGTCGATTCTTTCAGCCATCAATGACGCCACGTATCTAGCTGGAAATGACCACGCAGATAGTGTCCCGCGTTTGGCATCCATGTATACCTTAATCATGATTCTTGCTATCTTTTGTTCCAATGCAGTGTTAGCAAATCGCAGTTGTTTCTCCAACACAGTTTCTCCCTCATGTATCCGACCCTCGGCAAGAGCCTTCTGTTGTCGACTACGTGTCAAACAAGCATTGTGTACTGTCGATACACAGTGTTCATCATACATCTGCTGCCTGAACACTGCACCATTTGCAGTGCATATGGCTGGGATCCTTTGACAGTGGATCTTCACCAGATCAGGATGTGCACAACAGATTTTGCAATGCACAATCCTCCTTCTACCAGACCCACCACGAGCTTCACTTCTGTACTCTGCCCAATGCTCAGCCTCAACCTTCTGTTTGCGTCCTGACTGATTTTTGCTTGACTGTACAACCCCTTGAAATTCAATTGCCTCGTGAACCTTTTCCTCAAACTCATCGACTTTCACATCCACCGGTTTACTTCCAGCTGGAGATATAGCGAAGCTGTCACACTTATGGTTGACGGTGAACATGTTAACTGTGCGGATGTCCTTGACTGCTCTTCGGTTGTGGTACTATTACTAGCTGCAGTACTTGTTGAAATTGAATGACCAGTGCCACATTCGTCATCAGAAATGTTTGTGTCTGATTCCGCTGTGTGTTGAGTCTGTTGACTATTCTGTTTTTCAATACTTACATAGTGATTTGTGCCAACCAACCCCAGATATATAGCGTAAGACTCAGTCTCACATGACGATGCTTGAGATGAGGTAGGTGATGTTGCCATATCAATACGCTGTTCCCCCTCCACAGTTAAAATGATGATAGGTCGTCGATACAGATTGACTGCTACAGAAAGAATTACACCATCACCCCATGTGCCACATTTCTTCATGTTGTCGATATATACTTGCAATTCCTGCTCTGTCATAGCTCCACTGTCCAAGATCATCTGCGACTGTGAGTGCGACTGCAGACATTCAACCAGTTCCATGCGTACATCATGAGCAGTTGTCGCTGTCGCTGAGCTTCCGCGTCCAAGCTGAGTCAACTGTCTGGCGAGTGAACTAAATAAACAGTTTCCATCTGCAGCCACATTGACAACCATCATATTCCTCTGTGCAGCTAATGATTTCAACTTATCCATTTCCGTCAACTGTCTCGGCTCAAACGAATCTGAAATTGCAAAGTACACAAGTATGCCAAAGAATGTTAGATGGTCGAAAAAATGACACCCACTTTAAAGAACTTGCTTATGCTATAACTCTTACTAAACTACTATTATTGTAGGCTATATATCAGATGCTAGTAGCTTATATCTATTCATAATTACATATCTTCAATGATGACACAGAGTCACGGAAGTGCTGAGGGAGACTGAGGGAGACCTTTACCTTTAACCCCATTCCCACCTGAATTGTTTTTAGGAAAAAATAGGAAATTGATGGTACCAATCTTAGAACAACAACAGTGCAACAATAGTTACAAATAATCCCAATAAAGTATACATTTTCTGAATCAGCAGAATTCAGACTATGAAATTCATTTTATGCTTATCAATAGTTCATTTATATAGCGCCCTTAGAATGTCAAAAGACAAAGCAATCGAAAATAAACATGGTTTACTGACAACAGTGCAACAATAGTTACAAGTAATCATAATAAAGTATACATTTTCTGAATCAGCAGAATTCAGACTATGAAATTCATTTTATGCTTATCAATAGTTCATTTATATAGCGCCCTTAGAATGTCAAAAGACAAAACAGTTGTCAATAAACATTGCTGAACGACAACAGTGAAACAATAGCTGCAAGTAACATCAGAAAACGGAATTCCGCGTGGCATCTTTCTCGAACTTCAAATTATTTTTTTTCTAACTTAAACTAAACTTTTCGCAACAAACTCGGTGTCAAAATAACGATCAATCTTCCGCAAACATCGCTCAAGTTATTTTTAGGTATGACATAAGGAAACAACTTTTAATTTTAGTCTGTTTTATAGCTCCCATTTTCGGGGCCAAATGGCCCCGATCCGGCGTCATTGGGTTAATATAATACTATATGACAATAATGATATAGACTGTTTGACAGGTCACTTGGTACAGTTCATCATTTACTTAGCTACATTTATCAATGTAATCGTTTCTTAACTTTTTAAGTTAACATACTGCAACAATTTATAATTTTACAGCTGTGTTGAGGACCAAAGCAACTAACCTGCGTGCGCGTTCCTCTTCGTCATTCGTTTAAACATGGCCTGTATGTCGTTTCCAGGTGACGACGCAACCCGTTTTTTACTCATCGTGAAATTCGCAAATGAATGAACTAAAACAACTGAACAGTCTGAACTGACCGAAAGGCCTAATAGTCCTAATATCGTAATAATAAATGTCAATAAACAATTATGAATTATAACGAAAACTGAAATGTAGCCTAAATATTATTTTTACATCAGTCACAAAATTGCGCGTCCCGTTCTCTCGGTGCTGTTTGTAAACAAGTTTAACGCGCTGCATGACGTCATGAGCCCAAATAGATGTATGGAACGCCGTTCGAACTTTCCTAAAAAAATTAAATATATTGGCGGTGTTTTTTAAAACAACTTTAAACAAGTTCAGTAAGTGCCGTGCCAGGCGTGCCTGAGCGATGAAGCACGGACCGTCAATTCCTCAGGCACGTTTTTGTAATCTCAAAGCACGGACGTGCCTGTCGGCACGTTAAAATAGGCCCTGATTCACGGTATCGAAGGCCTTTGCTATATCGAAGAAGATACCAATAGAATATTCATTGTTTTCAAAGGCCTTAGAAATTTTATCATACATATCAATTAAAGGCATAAAAGTAGATCGACCAGATTGAAAGCCATATTGGTATGGAAAAATAATATGAGATTTTTCTACATATTTATTGAGCCTATCATGCATTATTTTTTCAAAATACTTGGCAAAAAAAGGAAGAATGGATATGGGCCTATAGTTAGAAGGGTTCTCCCTGTCACCCTTTTTAAAAATAGGGACTATTTTTGCAATTTTTATAGCATCAGGTACAACTCCAGTATTGAGGGAGCAATTAATTATTTCAGCTAGTTGAGTTGCGATTTGAGAAATGTAAGAATTAGCAATATGGGGGTCGATATCATCAACGCCACGGCTGTGACTGTCGTGGATCAAGTGGCTCAAATTTGTTATTTCCTCGGGTGAAGTAGGAACCAAGCCAAAAGAATAAGGAAGTGGCGGGTCAAGGTATTTGTTAAAAGGAGATTTAGGAGCAGGAATTTGTTTGGCAAGAGTATGAGCAATGTCGGAGAAGAGATTATTAAAAGTATTAGCCATCACTTTAGGGTCATCATTTCTTATTCCATTGATTTTTAGTGCTTCAATTTTAATATGTTGTTCATCCATTTTAATTATACTTCGAATGAGGGTCCAAGTTTTCTTTAAATTATTAACATGCTTGGTAAATTCAACAGCATAGTAATGCTTTTCAGCCTTCGTTCTAATTGTTTTAAATTTATTCCTGTATGAAACAAACTTATTTTTATTGGCAAGGGTAGGGACCTTTACATATTTTAAATGAAGTTTAGCTTTTTTCTTACTAGATTTGAGAAGTCCAGGAGTCATCCAGGGTTGTTTAAGCATGGGTTTTCCTTTATTTATATTAGTTTTTATTGGAAACGCCTTATCATAGTTTCTTTTATATTCTTTCATAAACAAGTCATATGCTTTGTTAGCATCTTTCAAGCGACAGGTTTCAAAAACAGGAGTCCAGTCTGCTTCAGAAAGATAATTGCTAAAATTAGCCCTTCCTTCTTCGTTAATAATTCGGGATTCCTCAAATGAGGAGTTCCTTGAACTAGGCATTTCAAAATCAAAGGAGGTTAAGACAGGCAAATGGTCAGAGATATCAGATACAACAATCTTAGATTCAATAATATTAGACCAAGCATTTGTGAAAATGTTGTCAATTAGCGTTGACGAATGAGTGGTAATTCTTGTGGGTCTGGTTATGGTCGGGAGAAGATTATAGGAGGACATACTATCGAAAAAGGAACTAGTGCCAAAGTGATCCTCAACTTTAAGCAGGTCAATGTTAAAGTCACCCATAATTATCACGTGTTTCTCCTTATTTGCAATTTTGGACAATAACTGTTCAAGTTCAAGAGTGAACTCTTCCAGACTATTTCCTGGGGGTCTATATATAGTTCCAATTAGACAATTGCCCTTACTCATCCGCACACGAATAAATATTCCTTCAAATGTTTTGGGGGTCATATTAAAAATTGATAGATCAAGCAGCTCGTAAGTAATATCCTCCCTTATGAGAAATCCTACTCCACCTCCTCTTCTTGAATCTCGAGATTTGTGAACAATTTGATAACCTGCTATATAAATTGTATCAACCGAGTCTGCATCCAGCCATGTTTCTGTTAAAGCCAGAATAGGAACAGGGAGAGTGTTTAATAAATCAGTTATATCCATTATTTTGTACTGCATACTTCGACAATTCAGGTGCATAGTAGTGAACAGGCGAGGAGTATTGAGCAGGGTGGTGAGAGAATCAGGTGTAGAGTAGTGGCTGTCCCATGACAGATTTGAAAATAGGTTAATATCCGGGTCAATATCATTGCTATTTAAAGGGGAGTGGTTTTCAGGGTCACTAGGAAATATTTCAAGTTTCGGGGCTCTATCAAGCTCACTAATATCTGTTTGCAGTTTAACTTTGCTATCACATATAGAGCTCATAAAATTTTCATTATTTTCAATCCCATTAAAAGGAAAAATGTTTGTCAAGCATGGAGAGCATATCCAAGATTCCACAGGCGCACACGATAAACATGAATCAGCATAACATTCATAATGACACTGATTTCTACATACTACACAGGTAACAACCCTAGGCACTGTATCAAAATTAAGTAAACACAAACAGCAAGGACTTAACTTGTCCTTAGACATAAGATAATTAGAGGAGATGGCACAAACAGAAGCATGTACCATTGATAGCAACATTCTATGCATATAACAGTCTTAACTAGGTCGTAACATACAGTGATTAGAAGTAAACATATGTTGGTAAGCGCTACAGCAACAAAACAGTCGAAGATAGTCTCGGATCAAAAATGCATTTAAAAAAATCAGATTGTAGCAAATATCAATCCACATTTAATTCGTAAAGAGTAAGTTGGATAGTTCAATTAGATGATATAGGAAATAAGCTTATATAATGTTTAGATAGAATCCAACCCATGGTTAAACATGTCACATGAACATAAGTGACTAAATGACAGTATGAACTAGATAAAATTAAGACACAGTCAGTTGGAGGTACAGGTTGGATGTCGGGACGATGAAGTAGCATCTGAAGCGACTCACCCAGCGACTCATCCTGCTTTCTCGTGAGGAAGCATTGCAGTGAGCTCCTTCTTCTGAATGATGGACTCTAGACTCTTGGTAGTGACAATCTTCCTTGGTTTCTCGCTGACAGCGTCAGTGAAGCGGATGAAAGTCATTCCATCTCGTGTCCAGGCAGAGTGGAGGACCTTCTCTCTTACCAGTTTTCTCGCTCCTGCGAAGATTAGTGAATTCTGCTTAGTCAGATGTTCGTTGATGAATATTCGATTTGTACCAGATTGCCCCTTCAGAGTTCTGCGTGCAGCGAGAATTGAATTTCTGATTCTGCGGCTGATGAAGCGTACGACAACTGGACGTTGATTATTTTTGGAAGACCCAGGAATTCGATACGCGTACGAGATGTCAGATTCATTTAGTTTCACGCCCAACTTGTTATTACACAAATCCAAGACGTTGTGAATATCAGGCTCGTTGGGCGACGACGATGGCTGAGTAGACCAATATGAACCAGCTTGAGGCATCGTAGTCGTGGTTTCAGGCAGACCGTATATTACGAGGTTATCAAGCCGTGACAAGTTGTCATTCTCGTCAACTCTTGCCCTGAGAAGCTCATTCTCAGCTTCTAGAACTGTTACTTTAGAGTTAATCTCTTCACAGTGAGTTGTTAGCAAGGCTTCCGCTGATTTTGCAACCATGTTATCCAGTTTCGCTGAGAATGCTTCAATAAGTTCATTGAAAAGACCTTCCATAATAGGTCTAAAGGTTTTAGTGAGCAATAGAATCACTCTTTCGTCCTGAAGAGACTCAAGTAAGTCGTCGATTTTGATACTTTTTTTGGACATGTTTTTCTTTTAAGTTTTATCCAGAAGTGTTAAGTCATGACAGCGTTAGACAATGAGTGAACTATCGTTAACACGTGCGGGTATTTCAAACGGAGTAG
This sequence comes from Lumbricus terrestris, assembly GCA_949752735.1. Lineage (NCBI taxonomy): Eukaryota > Metazoa > Annelida > Clitellata > Crassiclitellata > Lumbricidae > Lumbricus > Lumbricus terrestris. Next base: position 75,248,395 of record OX457037.1, read on the forward strand.
ATCGATATCATCATCAAAATCCTTGGGCTAAATGCCAGTAGGAGTCCGACGCCACTCTCTGTCTGAGTCTGTCTTGCGTCATGTTGCCCAGCTTCAACCGGTCCGGTCAGCAGGTCCATACCATTAACATCTCGGAGCAGCTAGACCACCTTGTCTGATTGAAGAGAATACTGGGAGAGAGGCATGAAGGACAACCTAGGTCAATGCCCGTATGCGTATTCGTAGATCCTACCCGGCTACGGGTCCAGTAACCATTTGGTGCATAGAGACAAGCGAGATTTCACTAGCTTTCGACCCCGTGCTAATAAGTCATTTTCAGCCGGCCAAATGGGCATATAATGGAAAACCTGTCAGTTAAACAGAAGTTGGATTGATTAAAATAGTCTGCTTAAATAGAAGTTGGATTGATGGAAATAACGCTTAAGAAATGGAATCTGGATGAAAGTTCCTTTATTGATGAAATAGAAGCTGGATTGATGAATAGAATGGTTGAGATATGGAAGCTGGATCAATTATTTTCATACATGTACTTCAATATGAATCCAGCTTCTATTTAAGCTAGAAAACCATTAATCCATCTTCCATTTCAGATAAAGTTCTTATCTTTACTACAGATTCTATTTTAGCCGAAAAACTTCATACAGCTTCCATTTGTCTTGCTTTTTCATTAATCAAACTTCTATTTCAGATATAAAATTTCTTTTATCCAGCTTCTATTTCTGATTTTTTCCATTAATATCCAGAGTGAAATCTCGATTGTCTCTATGCTCCAAATAGGCATTGGACCCGTAGCCGGGTAGGATCTACGAATACGTGTGCCCGTATAATTATGTCCCACGCTCTCTCCCCCGAGAGAGCGTGGACTGGTTTGTCCTGACCGGCCTGTGCATGTCAGCTCCACATCATGACACCTTGATGCATCTAGGTCTCTATGTCATTTGTGTCGTGGTTTTTGCGGATTTCAATCGTTTTGGTCTTTTACTGCCAGCGTATCGCCACCCATCTGCAGGCAAACCTTCCTCCTTTTGTCCGGGCTTAGGACCGGCACAGGGACGTTGTTGGTTCCCTGTGGCGGAGGATGGATGCAGTTTAACGTCGTGCCCAGGACTAGCCATGCTATAAGTGTAAACTTTTGCCCCCTTGATGTCGTCGCTATCTCATCGAAGGGGGACGCCGAGGGAGCAATGGATGGATGATTATGAAGAGGCGTTGTAGCTTGATAACCTAGAGAGGCAGAATTTGGAATAGGTCGCAAAACGGAATGGTTCATTGAATAGGAGTCGTATATTTCAGAGTTAGCGGTTATTCTACCAGGACGCCGCTCGAGTGGAATAAAGGACATATCGTCGCCGGTTCTCTGTCCGAGAACGCCCGCCGCCAGGGGTCGGGCTGGGTCCGACTGCTCCCTGCCGTAGTCTGCTTCTAATTGGTCTGACACCACGCTAGCGTGCCACAACTGCATGAGTCCTACTCGGGCATCCGCTCGGGCCTCGTCGTCCGCCGCGGTTGTAATTATAGTTTCCCTCTGATCTCGTGTGAATGCGTCTTCTGCTCGATCGCAGGCGGAGTTATTAATGTTCGAGTACACGTGGGCGGTATTAAGGGTTGAATCATGGGAGGAATGTTTTTGTTGGATTGCCATTTTATCTTGCATCAGTTCACCAACAAACAACACACGAAGGTTCGCAAACTTAATCACCACTCGCAGTGTATTAGCATTAATGTAAAATCGCAAACAAACTGTCCGATTCAACTAAAATTACTAAAACCGGCCATATGACAACGTGTCAGCCATTACAGAACGCAACCAGAAAAAGGAAAGATCTTAATCTTAAAGCGTTAACTATCAGTCGGTCGCTATGGGTGATTAATTGGCGCCCGCTAAATCTCGGCGGTTTCCACTATACCGTTTGGCCGTATCACGTGGCACGTGAGCTAAGGGCTGGTCCTTTACACTCTCCCCCACCTACTCAAGTGGTGAAACCACGGGGAAACCAACAAACGGTACTGGACCATTCAAACAACGGTCAACCCCTCTACAAATTTCCATACCTCGGGCCTAAAGCATCCGGCAAATGTAAATTTGGACTACAGGGTCACCGACTGTTCCTACCCATGCACCCAATGTTATAACGCAACTGTAACAAAGCGCTCCAACAGAATGCAGGAACAAACAAACACGAAACAGTAGAATCATCCTTAGCCTGCTACATGATTAACTATCGCACGACCCAGGGTCGTCTGTTTCCTTGCACAATCCTTTAATCAGAAGTTCGGGTTCGGGCAACACAAACACTTATCTAGGTGATTGACATCACCAACACGGTTTCACAACGGTGAATAATACGTTTTCACAACGGTGAATAACTGGTCAGGGCGTGGTTTATAAACGAAACCGAACAGGAAGAACATGGGGACGGGTTGGTCTGGGGACAGAGTTCAGTTCCTCGTCTCGGACAAGTTCGTCAAGATCAGTAACATCCTTCGAGATCGGCATATCCCAGTCCTTCAGACAGTCTCCCCCAAAGTTGTTCAGTCTGTCCACATAAACCAACTTCGGCTGGGCACGGGTCGACTTCTGTATTCGGTAGAGTACGGGTCCGACGCGCTCCAGAACTTTGTACGGTCCTTCGTAGAACTTGGCCCACTTGGTCTTGATACCGGTGTGTCGACGAGGACAGTAGTACCATACCCATTGGCCAGGTTCGAAAGTCGCGGGTCGAACTCGAAGGTTGTATCGGGCAGTCCGATGCTGCGCGACCTGCTGGAAGTGAGTTCTCACCAGTCGATATGTGTCCTGCATCCGGTGCAGTCGTTGGTCCACAAACTCGTCCACTGTTTGGTCGCGGAGTTCGATTGCCGAGCCATCGCTAAGGACTAGGTCGATGGGCGCGATGACTTCTCGTCCCATAAACAGCAGGTTGGGGCTGAATCCCGTACCCGAATGCTTGGTGGCGCGGTACGCAGCCATCACTCCAGGTAAGAGGATGCTGGAGTCGTCTGGAAGGGATTCTTCCGGTCGAAGAGGAATTCGCGTAGTCTGCACCATCTCCACGTGGTGCGGTCGACGTGAGAGTGCGTCAGCGGAGAGTCGCGCGGCGCCGGCTCGGGGCGGATTCTCGAAATCGCACTCCTCAATGGCGGTGAGACACGGGGCTCGCAGTTGAGAGGGCACAGTCTGCGTCGGCCGATCGTTAGCTTCTGGCGGAACGTCGTCAGACACGTTCTGCCAAAGAGAGGAGAGCAGGATGTCTGGGTCACCAGACACATCGACTTCTGCGGTTCGAGCAGGCAGCGACGCACCGGCTACCAGAATGTCAGATTCGAGCACTTGCGTCGGTACAGAACAGGGTCGAAGATCGTCCTTCTTGGTGGGAAGAACGGCAAACACCTCCCCATCCGCTTCGCTCATAGGTGGCGCAACAGTTCTTGCCAACGCTATTTTCCGACATCGCGCAGTTCCAGCATTACGAGACAGCGCGTAATCTCGTCCCTGCAGTTGAATTGATCGCTCGCGGAAATTCCAATTCGCGTTCTGTTGTTCCAGCCAATTGAGTCCCAGAATCATCTCGCTCAGCTGCTCGGTGACGAGGCACGGAATCTGGAAGATCTGCCCTGCGATTTCACCTTGCACCATAATCTCACCCAGCACACGAATGCTGGTGCCATTGGCCGCGTTCAGGAGCTGTCGCGATTCTCGCATGTCTTGAAGACGTACTAACGAAGCAGGAATTAACGACATCTCGCTTCCTGTGTCAATCAGAGCGAGGATCTTGCGCCCATTTATCCGAAGTGGCAAGTACGCGTTAGTACTTCCTTGGATATATCTTGCGTTAGCTATCCTTTCTCCTTCTTCTTGACCTTGTACGTCTGTCCTTGCTTGTGGACAGTCTTTCCGGAAATGTCCTGGCTGCAAGCAGAGAAAGCACCGACCACCACTTCGTCGATTCCTTCGACCTTGCGTCTCTAAATTGTTTCTCGGTCCTCCCTCCGATCTCTGTCGATTTTCCATCGGCACATATCGAGGTTCTACCGAGTGTCTTTCCCTTCCGTCAGATGCTTGCAACGTTGGCCCACACCACCACTGTTCCATCTGCAGTTGACGCTGTTCCATGTTAGCCATTTGCTCCGACAATCTACGAAGCAATTCTTCGCTAGAACTGTCATCTGTTCGGATCGCTTGGATTCGTCCCGATCTACGCTCATGGTCTCCAGTTCTACCTCGAGTGGCTCGATTCGCCTCTAGTCGAATAGCACATCTGCACGCTGCTTCGAGGTTAGTCGGTTCGCGGTCTCTCACGCATAGGGCAAGCTCGGGGTCCTCTATTGCGTCGAGAAATGCATCGATGGCGACCATCTCACTCATCTCCGTGGGCGGACCAGCATAGGCCAGCACCATCAGGCGTCGGATGTCTTGCGCTAATTCTTGCAAGGACTCTTCTTTTCTCTGTTTCCGCGCACGAAGTTGCGTACGATATAATGTTGTCTGGTCCGAACATCCATATCTGCTCCTAAGTCGCTTTATCAGATCGCTCGAGGATGACAGACCTGAGGCGTGAAATTCCCACAACAGATGCGCTGCTGGTCCTACCATGGCACACATCAATTGGTTCACCTTTTCGTCCTCGTCCCATCCATTCTGTCTCGAACAGATCTCAAACTTGACTAGAAACGCTTCCAGAGGCGTTTGACCATCAAATTTCTCTAGTTTCAGCCACTGCTTGTGTCTGTCTCTTGGTTGCTTCTTCGTTTCATCCTCCGTACATGATTTCGGTTCGATGGTCGGCTTATATCTCAACCCATCGCCTTCAACTAAAATCACTGGACGAGTTTCTAACGGACTGGCCACCAAGGGACGACTTAACGTTTGTCCGACTTCCGTGCACAGCCCAGGACCATTGCTTACACTTTTTCCACTCTGCTCGCAAATCTCACTGAGATGCCTACACAGTTCTTGTAGTGGTGCTAAAAGGTCTTGCAATTGTCCAGTCTGGGTCGTCGTCGTGTTCTTCCTTAGTCGTGAAGAATTATTGCTAGTTCCATCAACTTCTTCCATTCCCCTTGCGTACTCTTGTTGACATATACTCCTTTTCTTCACTTCACTGTCTCTTAATATCTCGCCTCTCCTTTCATCTTTCCGTTTCTCTATTTCGTCTCTGGTCTCATTATCAACTCTCGAACACCTTTCATTCTCTTCATCATCTTTTAAGCGCAATCTCCAACTTCTGAAATCACTTGTAAGTTTGGGCTGTCCTGTTTCATCCATTTCAACACACCCCACACTTCTGGAATCACTTGTAAACTTTTGCCCCCTTGATGTCGTCGCTATCTCATCGAAGGGGGACGCCGAGGGAGCAATGGATGGATGATTATGAAGAGGCGTTGTAGCTTGATAACCTAGAGAGGCAGAATTTGGAATAGGTCGCAAAACGGAATGGTTCATTGAATAGGAGTCGTATATTTCAGAGTTAGCGGTTATTCTACCAGGACGCCGCTCGAGTGGAATAAAGGACATATCGTCGCCGGTTCTCTGTCCGAGAACGCCCGCCGCCAGGGGTCGGGCTGGGTCCGACTGCTCCCTGCCGTAGTCTGCTTCTAATTGGTCTGACACCACGCTAGCGTGCCACAACTGCATGAGTCCTACTCGGGCATCCGCTCGGGCCTCGTCGTCCGCCGCGGTTGTAATTATAGTTTCCCTCTGATCTCGTGTGAATGCGTCTTCTGCTCGATCGCAGGCGGAGTTATTAATGTTCGAGTACACGTGGGCGGTATTAAGGGTTGAATCATGGGAGGAATGTTTTTGTTGGGTTGCCATTTTATCTTGCATCAGTTCACCAACAAACAACACACGAAGGTTCGCAAACTTAATCACCACTCGCAGTGTATTAGCATTAATGTAAAATCGCAAACAAACTGTCCGATTCAACTAAAATTACTAAAACCGGCCATATGACAACGTGTCAGCCATTACAGAACGCAACCAGAAAAAGGAAAGATCTTAATCTTAAAGCGTTAACTATCAGTCGGTCGCTATGGGTGATTAATTGGCGCCCGCTAAATCTCGGCGGTTTCCACTATACCGTTTGGCCGTATCACGTGGCACGTGAGCTAAGGGCTGGTCCTTTACATAAGCCCTACATTTATATAGGCTACATAAAACGGATAAAATGTTTATGAGTAGGCCTAGGAAGCACAATGCTAACATGAAAGGCATGTCGAGGATATCTCGAGTGAAACGGCAAACCAGTACCGAAACCCTGTTAGGCCTAACTATAGGCTAATTATTCGCTGAAGGATAGGTATACCCAGTAGGCATACAGAATATATGGGCATAGCCTATGCCCTATTGTATGCAAGATATGTAGGATATGGCCTACACCGGCTAGCTGTCGGAGGCTTCCAGGCTTCAGCCTCAGCTTGGCGTGCAATCTAGACCTACTATACTACTATAGCTATAGTCCACGATCGCAGGCTACTTTAGGCCTATGCTGGGCGTGTCGCATCTGTTTGGTAAGATTTGCCGAATTAAGTAGGGGAGCGCATGTCATATGTAAGTTGGCCTACTCGGCTTAACGGTCTTTTTTTAGAAATTTTACCCGTTCAGGCTTTCACCCTGTCTATTAAGTCTTGACAAACACCATTCTACGCCTAGATGACTATTCTTCTCACGACCTCGATCCTCCCTCTCGCATTGTCATTCAATTCAATGCGAACCAGTCCACACGATCTGATCCTACTTAGAGCTAATTCATGCCTTGCCGAGCGATGCGTTAGGCCTATTATGAGAATATTAGGCTATAGGCCTAGGCTGGTCTATAACTTGGCGAAACTGTTTCTCTTTTTACTTCTTCTGTTAGGCTTCATGGTCTACGCCTTTTATGTTTCGCAGATAATAATTTGGAATGGCCCAAACCCTGAAGAGTTAATCTTCCTGAATGCGTATCATGTAGGCTACATGGTCAACAAATAATAATATTATCAACGGTGTATAGGCCTACTCGGAGCTTATGTAGCCTACATGTAGACTGCACTCAAATCAAAGGTGCTGTCCTCTTTAGCAACCTGTTATGCAGGGATGCCACTCGTAGCTTTTTCCACCTAGATCTAGGTTTTTCGGCTTTATCTAGTTTAGTTTTTTGTCAAGATCTAGGTTTTTCCGACTGCGGATTTTCAGAATTTTTTCGGAAAAATAGACATTTTAGGGGACAATTATTGATTTTGGAGCGAATGACTAAAGAAAAAAGGTCACCAGAAGATTTGAAAGGGGAAAATTGGAAAATCTTTGAAATTTTCGGACCTGAAAAAGACTTTTAAAAAGGTCGTTAGAAATTTCACACCTGAAAATTCAATGTATTTTTCAGAAATGTCTCGATCTAACATTTTTGCCTTTCGGCCGGATCTGACCTTTTTAAAATTCAGAGTGGCATCCCTTCTGTTGCGTGAAGACAATGTCATGGCTATGGATCTCTGTTGCTGTTGAACCCTGGATGCAACATTTATTTTCACGCGCTGACTGCGTAATATGAATATTCATGATTGCAACTTAGCACTGTCGAGTTTATCTGAGGTAAGGGGTGTAAAAAGTAAGAGCGTAGTATTGTTATTGCGCTGTAGTTCAAACGGACGGCGCGTTACACCTCATTCAATCAAGTGTACACAGGTTAATAAGAAAATAACGTTGTATATATATGTATATAATCGTGGGTGATGTTTAGATATGCGATTACATTTAGAGTTGAAATGGCGAGGGATGTGAGGAGAAGAGGAAGAATCAGGATAGGACTTAGTAGATAAGTGCACACCTCCAAACGACGGAAGCATTTTCAATAAAACAGCAGTTATATATAGGCCTACGCTAGAGTGGCCCTTAGTACACAACAAAAAAAGTCATGTAAATTAGGCTGGCACCCTTTCATATCTATGCCAATTATAGCATTCCTTTACTATGAATAATTTCTTTTCTTTGAACATTGTTGCTTCCTCCTGGTTGCTCACCCATCATTATCTGCCTTTTTTCCAACTCAAGTCTTCTGTTTAGCCTTGGCTCAGTGAACTGGGAGCACCTCTGCTCAGGCTTCTTGAAAGGCCACTAAACAGCTTCATGGAATGACTGTGTGAGCGAATAGTATAATTATATATTATAATTGCATAGAGTCAAGATAGGCTGCATATCGACCCGTTTAAAATCGAGTCTTCATAATTCGATTTCAGAGTTGAGTATCTGATTGAAGTGAAGGTACAGTGACAGTACAGATGGTTGACAAAAGTTCCACTTTGTAGATATAAATTCACAAGTGTTGCTTGTCAGACTGTGTATCATGTAGCCTATAATTATATACTTATATATAATATTATATATATATATATATCATATGGTTAAGCCTATGTTATGAATATAGGTCATGTCTGGCGTCAGGGACCATGACCATGGCAGCACTTCCGACATAAATAATAATATCATCATCAGCAGCAGCAACCGTGGGCTCAGCGGAGTCAGCGCCCGTAGGTGTCCGATGTCTTCTTCACTAGGTCCTTCCATTTTCTCCTATCCAGCGCAATACTGAGAAAAGAACTTGAAGTTAAAATATAAATAGGTCTACGTCAGAACTTTTATTCAATCAATCAAAAATACTTTATTGATCATCGTAAACATGTATATGTATACATACAGTATAGCACAAACAAATTAGAACAAGAAGAAGAAAACGTGTTTGATCATTCAACCACAGTGTCTTGCACACGTAGAAAATATTTTAAAGAAGCGACATCTTCAGTGATCCCGAGCAGTCGCTCCTATGATTAATTCCCATGTCTTTCAATTCACATAAAAACAATTGAAATATAATAAATGTAAAACATACGATTATATGCAGACAAACAGATGCATTGTCAGAGCAGCCAACAGTTATAATAAAACTTGCAACACATAATATCCACACTCAGAACTCCTGGCTTTCATGTTTCTTAATGAAAAAAACAACAAAGAAACAATTAGAAACAGACAAATATTTAGGAAATAATTAAACCCTAACACAAATCAGTGGATTCCATTCCCATCTGGAGTTAAGAGTCTTATTGAACAGACAACTCAAGCTAGATAGGTCAAATACACTGGTTCAGACGACTTGGGACTGGTATGAACAGTTATTTTGTGGCATGCGTTTTGCCAAGTGGCTCTACATTAGCCACCACATTCGCAAGGCTATGAGGTGCCCTGCGCCTTGGCCAAACTTGCCGGCTCAAACCACCTCTCTGCCTACCCGATTCATAACAATGTTCAGCAACCATGGATGATTTGGGGGGTCGACCCAGATGCATTCTTTTGCGACCGCCGACAACCATCTTACGACGAGCCACGGCTGTGGGCTGAACGCCAATTCGCTTCAGGCTTGCAATGTTCTTTCTCTTGCTGTTTAGAGCAACAGCGGCTCCTGAATATTTACCAAATGTATGGAGTGCGGATGTCATAGCAGACAGTGTACATAATGATTCAGCTTGCTTGCAGAAAGACATAAGCGCTGGCCCCATTGATACCTTATCCTGGCTACGCATGACCTTGATCCTATTGCACATGGCATCGAACCGCTCGAGGTCAGCACACAGGGTATCATCCTGTAAGGTCGTCTCCTGTGCATCAGTTGCTTGCTCTATCTCAACAGGGCTTGCCAGACCAATTGAAGATACTGCCACACCAGACGATGATGATGATGATGGCCACCAGTCTGTATCGACGGCTTCCATATTCTGCGTTGCAGACGGAGGAATATCCGACTCTGGAGCGAGTGATTGAAACCAGTCAATCGGCAGTGATGAATTGCCCGTCGCAATGGCATAGAGCAGCTGTAAGCTAATTTGTATAACCTTGAATGGTCAGCTAATTGTTGAGCGTACAGGCAGGCCAGCTAGGCGGTAGAATGGCGGGAAAGTTGGCAGCTGTACAGGCGTACGCATGAGAGCAAGAGCGACAGGGACAGAGAGACGGACAGAGCGGCTGAAGGAGCGATGTACGCTAAGAATGATAGGCTTGTGTAATGTGTAGGAGTGCCAGTCGTGCTGTGGAAGGCGTGTATAATGAGCGTAGTGAGAGAGAGAGTTTGATAAGATGGCGAAGTTGTCTTAACGTTGAGTTTGTTTTAATACAGTGATTATCGTTCGTTTATGTTTCCTTGCGATTGATGGATTTTAATAAGAAAGTCGAAAAGACAGAGAATTGTGTTTGTCTTCCGTAACAAGTTAAAGAACTGTAGATAGGCCTACTTATAACTAGCCATTAGCTACCGAAGTTAAGTGTAAGATAGAATAGGCTCACAGCAGCTGTCGTGTGGTGGGATCATTCACAGGTAGGAAGTTGTTACATCGTTCCTTGAAAGTCATCATGACAGCCGACTGATGCTTGCATGGGCCTCCTGTACTGCCTTGCTTACATGCACATGATCCAATATTTATGTCCACAGTGTAAGTTATGCCTGGCCTTGTTTCACTAGGCACTTCATACAGAGATGTTGACAGTGCAACAATCTTGGCAGTGTCAATGTTGCATGCAGTTGGCAGAAATCGTGAAGGGCGCAGATTGTCTAGTCGGTTGTTTGCGACATCCTGTAGACGGCGTTGGTAGTTACTGTAGTCCTCAAAACGGGTTATTATGAAGTCAACCAGCTGTGGGACATTGTACGCCTTTGTACGGTGAAGTACACTGTCTTTTAGCACTCGCATGGCTCTTTCGCAGTAATTGTTGGTATTGTTGTGACGTATCGGCAGATCGCTTCTGCAGCAGAGTGCCCATTCGGCACGCCTAGCGAACAGTGCCTGGAGCCGTCTGTGTACTGCTGGGTGAGCCGCAACCAATTCATCTGCCATAGCCTCGTCGTATACAGTCTTCAGGGAGACTTCGCTGTCGGCGTAAACCATGGACTTCACAATGCCAAAAAGATACGGTCAATCATTCTTTGGCACCGCTGAATGTGCATCCCACACGAAACGCCAAAACGCCTGAAGGACGTGCAAAGCAGACGAGTAGATTCTGGATACACGTTTTGGAGTGCGGCACGCTCAGCAGCTGAGTCATCCGTCATGAACAGCATTGGTCCGACAAATCCACGGCGATAAAAACACGCGCTGTCCAGGAGCTTGTTGTAGAGGTGCAGAGCTCGTGTTATTGTTGCAGCCTGCTCGTTTGTTGTGATGAGGACTCCGAGTGGCAGTCCACCAGCAACAGAATACGTCATGAGCAGGAAGACGCGCATGTTGTGCCTGTCCATGTTACCGCCTGCGTCCACGAAGACCAATTCACCACTGTGCGTGATGTAATGATGAACTCGCTTCATCAACGGATGAAAATGTTCGTGCTTAACTGGGAGCTGGATTGATGAAAATCGCCTTCATTATGTTGCAGCTGGATGGATGACAATCTTGTCTATTAAGTAGGAGCTGGATTTTCATCAATCCAGATCCAACTTAATCAAGGCGATTTTCATCCATCCAGCTCCAACTTAATAAAGACGATTTTCATCGATACAGCTCCCAGTTATGCACGAACATTTTCATCCATACAGCTCCAACTTAATAAAGACGATTTTCATCAATGCAGCTAAAACTAAAAAGAGAACATTTTCATCCATCCAGCTCCAACTTAATCGAGACGATTTTCATCAATACAGCTCCCAGTTATGCACGAACATTTTCATCCATCCAGCTCAAACTTAATAAAGACGATTTTCATCGATACAGCTCCCAGTTATGCACGAACATTTTCATCCATCCAGCTGAAACTTAATAAAGACGATTTTCATCAATGCAGCTAAAACTAAAAAGAGAACATTTTCATCCATCCAGCTCCAACTTAATCAAGGCGATTTCCATCAATCCAGCTCCTACTTAATTGACAAGATTTTCATCAATCCAGCTCCCAGTTAAGCACGAACATTTTCATCGATCCATCTCCAACTTCGTAGAGAAGATTTTCATTAATCCAGCTCCAATTTAAACAAGAACATTTTGATCAATCCAGCTCCAATATAATCAAGAAGATTTTCACCAGTCCAGCTCCAACTTAATCAAAAGATTATCATCCATCCAGCTCCAATTTATGGAAGAACATTATAACCAATCCAGCTTCAATTTAAGCAAGAGTTTCATCACACCAGCTTCTATTTCACACCTGTAAATAACTTCAACCAGCTTCTTTTTTCTCGGTCGTTATTTTCGTCAATCCAGCTTCTGTTTCCGTTACTTAAGCGCTTTATCACTCATCCAACTTCTATTTCATATATATATTACCTTTATCCAGCTTCGGTTTCTTAAGCGTTTTATCACTCATCCGGCTTCTATTTCAGATATATAAAAACCTTCATCCAGCTTCTATTTCAGATTTGGAAAACTTTCATCCAGCCTCCATTTCCTAGGCGTTTTATAATTCATCCAGCTTCTTTTTCAGATATATATATATATAAACCTTCATCCAGCTTTTATTTTTAAGCGTGTTATCATTCATCCCGCTTCTATTTCAGATCTATAAATAGCTTCATCCAGCATCTATTTAAAATATACAATACCTTGATCCCGCATCCGTTTCTTAAGCGTTTTATCAGTCATCCAGCTTCTATTTAAGATATATAAAAACCTTCATCCAGCTTCGCTTTCAGATCTGGAAAACTTTCATCCAGCCTCCATTTCTTAGGCGTTCTGGCATTCATCCAGCTTCTATTTAAGATATATAAAAACCTTCATCTAGTTTCTATTTTGTAAGCGTTTTTATCATTCGTCCGGCTTCTATTTCAGATCTATAAAACATTAATCTAGCTTCTATTTAAGATATAAAATGCATTGATCCCGCTTCCAATTCTTAAGCTTTTTGTCATCCATCAAGCCCCAATTTAAGCAAGAACATTATATCCATTCAGCTCCAATTTAATCTAGAAAAGTTTCGTCCATCCAGCTCTCTGATCCAGCTCCCAGTTAATATCTTCATCAATCCAGCTCCAATTTAAGCAAGAACATTTTAATAAATCCAGCTCCAATTTCAGGCAAGACGTTTTCATCAATCCAGCTCCAATCTAGGGCAGGACATTTTCGTCAATCCAGCTTCTATTTCATGTGTAACAATATTTTTCCGGTTTCCGGTTTCCGTTACTCCACCGTTATTTACAACGATCCATCTCCGATTTTTTTCAAGACGATTATAATAAATCCAGCTCCAATTTAAGGCAAGACATTTTCATCCTTCCAGCTCCAATTTGAGCAACAGCATTAAATCCAGTTTCTATTTCAGGTATGAAAATTCTTATTCCGGTTTCCTTTACTTCAACCGCTCCAATTTTAACAAGACGATTTTAGTCAATCTAAATCCGACTTCTATTTAAAATTGAAGTATTTTCATCAATCCAACTTCTCTTTCAGCGGCAATAACCATGCCGTAAAAAATTCGCAGTGAGAATGGAATCGCAGTGAAATTTGGTCGTGAACCAGTTGTCGGTGAACCAGTTGTCGGTGAACCAATTGTCGTGAACCAGTTGTCGTGAACCAGTTGTCCGTGAACCAGTTGTCGTTGAACCAGTTGTCGTGACACCGTTTAATGTAGCCTATGTAGGCTACGAGCCAATATTTACTCGTAACACTTTATAAATATTCATAAGCGTAATGACGTCACATCCTGAATATCTCTCATGAATATTCATATTACGCAGTCAGCGCGTGAAAATAAATGTTGCACCCTGGATGCTAAGCGTCATGGCGCTGATGAAAAAAGGAATCTATATTGCAATCTTTGCAGCTGGGATATACTGTTTAAAGTAAGAATGTAACGCTTGATTTTAGTTATTTGACGTAACTGCAAAGAAGCATGAAGAATTAAGTCTCGAGTTGCGCGAATTTATTTCCCATCACCTGTCTTACCATGGAATACGTTCCGATGGGTGATGGGTGCGGCTCGAATCCCTGAGACCCAAAGCAGACCCAATTTAAGCGGTATACCACAGAAACTCCGAAATAGAATTTTTAAGTGCGATCCAAACAAGGGGAAAATGATTGTTTGTCTCAATGGAAGTTGGATTGATAGAACTAATTCTTTGCTTAGGTAATCTATCGTTTTAACGGAATTATTTTTCTCATTTTGGAAAACGGAATAGCGGAATAAATTATACAAAATTTTGGGCAGTCACAGCATCATTATTTTTCAACATTCCGGCTTCTACTTTGGCATAAATCATCAACATCAATCAGGTTTCCATTTAGTCAAGATTTCATTTAACCAATCCAGCTTCTATTTCAGCAATAACAGTTTTGTATCATTTCTATTTTTATTTAAATAGCAATTAGTTTTCATCGATCCAGCTCCAATTTCAGCAATAATGTTTTCGCAAAACCCACTTCTATTACGTGAAAAATTATTTCATCAATCCGACTTCTATTTAGCAAGAATTATTTTCGTCAATCCAACTTGCATGCCATCATCGCTATATCCCATGCAATGGCGAATAATTAATTCCGCTAAAACGATAGTGGACAAAATGGCAAATAATTAATTCCTTTAAAACGATAGATTACCCTTTGCTTAAATAGAAGCTGGATTGATGCAAATAAACTTTGTCAAAGCAATGTCCACATTAATTATAACTTCATGTACACCTATACTGAGTATACTCAGTATTGTGATCCGCAAGCCTTAGTTTAAAAAAGTGCACTTCAGTTTTTCTTATAAGAAAATATTTTAAAATTTCTTAAAACTGTGTGTGCTTAGGTGCATGTAGTAATGATTTGTATACGAATGAAAATATGCATTTAAGCAATGGCCTACTCTTCGGCTGTTGTGGACAACGGCACATATTCTGCAGTGAGCAATAAATTTATTATTAGTAAATAAACTTATTTTCTGCGCTTTGCGTTGACTAGCACTTTACAAATTTGAAGTTAATGATTAAGGTTTTCTCAGAAAAACTGAAGGTAGTATGCAGACTATGGTTTTTAGTTAGTAGGTCAACCATGAAGCCAATTTTGAAAGCATGTTGACACTTGCAATTTACTTCAACCAAAGTGTGGTCATTTTGCAGAATGTTATAGTGTAAAAGCAGATGTTTATGACATTATATGATGTGCACGATTATCTTTTAGACAATACATGAATGGTGGAATTTGTACGAGTCAAGCCAGGTTAGACAATAAAGTGGTTGTATTAACCGGTGCAAATACAGGACTTGGTAAAGAAACTGCAAAGGACCTTGTACAGAGAGGTAAATAAGAAACTCCATTTTCTCTGTGCATGCCATATATCGGCTTCTTCAAATTATATTTGTGCTTCTTAAAGCTGCATGTATGTGACCTTGTGTGAATAAAAATGTTTAATAATGGTATTCATTACTAGTAGGAGGAGACGAATTATAACAATGATAATTAAAATTTGAGTAGCCTTGCTTGTGTGAAGACTAGCATCCCAGCAATTTGTTTTCTCCTTAATTTGAAGTATTTTCCACCATACCCTCGAGTTCTGAATACTTTGTGGGAAAATAATAAATGAAAATCCTGCTGTCAATAACTGTGCAGAAATACCAAACTGTCACTTGAGCACACCACAATAGGGTATTGCCATGCGCTTTAGTGCTTTATAGATGATCAGTGACTATGATACCTAGTAGTCTGAAATACTGTTGCAAAACAGATGTTGTTTGAATGCAACTCCAAATTCAGCTTTCGTCAAAATGAACAAGAGTTGCAAATGATATCATGGGCCATTCTAAGTCTGATCAGCCAAGTAGGATTTTTCTCCTACTCTCTCCCTTCAAAGTACCACCACTTAAAACACAGTGCAAGACGAAATTTCCTGTAACATATGCTTTTCTTAAATGTATTTAACATTCAAATGATGAAATAGACTGAATGAATGTATCACTTGTTGTTAAGTTGCAGACTAGTAGGATGATATTAAGCCAGAAGTGTCTGTTTTAGGTGCTAAGGTTTATCTAGCATGCAGATCATTAAAGAGGGCGCAGGAAGCTGCAGAGGACATCCAGAAGGAGACTGGTGTGAGCGCTGACAGATTGCCCATAATTCATCTGGACCTTGAATCATTAAAATCTGTGCGGGACTTTGTCAAGGAATTTCGAAAAAGTATACAAAGTCATGTTTTACATTAATCTTCTAACTTAGTAATGCTTTAAAAATTGCATTTCATCACTTGCTGATGACCAATGATGTATTATAATGTATTACTGTGCATATAATTTATGTAAAATAATGTATTATTCTGTAGAATGAAAATAATATTTAGTTACATACTGCACTTACCTGGTGGTGTTGTTTTAGTCAGTGTTTAATCTAGACGTCTAGGAAGGGGTTCCTCCAGGAATGAGAATTCCCCCACAAATGTGTTGTTCACATTTAAAATCACCTTAATGCTCATTTCGGTGTGCGGCGCCACATATTGTTGTGAATATCATTTTTTCGGGGAGTGGGGAATGGTAATTCCCCACTCCCCGAAAAAATGATATTCACAACAATATGTGGCGCCGCACACCGAAATGAGCATTAAGGTGATTTTCTAACATATTGCGTTTGATGCATCATTTCAAAGGCCTTGTCTCAGGCGTCAAAATGACACAAAAATTATTGCTTTAGCTTAATTCTAGCCGAAGATACAAGGAAAAAAGTGATCCAATTAAATTGATTAATTAATTTAATTTAATTAATTAAAAATAATAATTTGCATAAATTATCAAGAACATTAAAATAGCTTGGCTGCTTGTCTTTTGAAAAAAAGTTATAAAAAAATTTTGGAATTTTTTTGTTATTAACTATTTTTTCAAAAAAAAAACTATTTCTCTAATATCTCTGATGATTGTGTAATTTCCGACTTAATGCTCATTTCGGTGTGCGGCGCCACATATATGCAACATTAGACCCCCCACAGAAAAATTTGACAGCTCCTGTTTACATGCATAAATGTCAAGTTTTCCTGTGAGAAGAATAATTCGACTGTGCAGCATTGAAGTACTAAAACAAATGGTCCTCAGATTTAAAAGTATAGAATTTGCTGCATATTTCTCGGAAATTTAGACGAAGAGACAAAAAGGTTGTCAGAATAATTTGTGGTCAAAGGTTGTCATCGGTGTCTGGCTGAGCAGTTTCCATGTCCACCAAAACAACCTTTTTTCCTGCCCCGAAATCTGAACCCCCCCCCAAAGCAGGGGGACTAACTAGATTAATCACTGGTTTTAGTATGAATTTCGAGCAGCATAATTAAAATCCATTTGCTGCTAGCCTGCTAAACCGTGTTTGATCTTCTCGAAGCCTCTGACATTAATTTTAAGGTCTGTTGTAAGAGTGTCATATGATTATGTCTGCCATTTACTCAGGCAAAGAGCTTGGGCACACTTTGAATTCTTTACATGATTCATGATCTGAGCGTTTTGCAACTGCAGTCAGTTTTAAATATCATTGCTAGTTTTGCGTCTTTTAGTGCTCCAGTTTGTTTTAAATACATGTGTAAGAGGATGTTACAATTTGTCTCGTGCACCTTAGTAGGGCTTTTGTCGTTTCTTTTGACGTTTCATTGTAAGAGTATTTTCTGCAAAACTTTTGTAGAAGAGGATAAGTTGGACATCTTGATAAACAATGCTGGAGTAATGATGGTTCCACAAGGAAAGACTCAAGACGGTTTTGAAACTACTTTTGGTGTCAACCATCTGGGTTAGTCTTCCACTTTATTTCTTATGCATCTGATTTATTGCATCAATGTTCGACTGTATTAAACCATTGCTAACTTAAAAGAATACGCATGAGACTTACATGTACAATATGAACAGATATATCATATCAAACAAAACTCTTCTTCATTTCATTTCAAACTGGCAGTGGAGTTGCGAATTTATCTGTCTGGCAGCCATGAAAGGCACTCGGAACATCCAACTGCTCAGTTTCCCCAATGCCAGCTGTCGAATTCAAGGCAGTGTCGACCTTTTGGGAGGGTAGCAGAATGTGATCCCATGTCCAATGCGTCCATTTGCTCTGATTGTTACCATTAACCTAAACTCTCACCTAATCAATCTGATACTATTATTTATAGTTTATCATTGCAACAATGCTTTCAGTTAACTGAACATTTCCTTCAAGATGAAAATTTTGACGTGCATTAGCTGACATTTAAAATACTGGGACTGGGTAAAGGTTTGTCATTGGCCGATTTGTGTTTAAAAAATTTTGCAATTTAGCTTCTGAATAGCTCTGCTGTGAGATGCGCTTTACAAATGTTTTATTAGATTAGATTCTGTGGATTTTTGGCTTCACAGCTGTATACCATAATTAGAATAATGATGTTGATTAGTACTATTATTTGTAGGTCATTTTCTGCTCACACACCTTTTGATGGATGCCCTAGCAGCTGCACCAAGGAGTCGAATAATCAATGTTTCAGCTCGTCTTCATGATTTGGGAACTATCAATTTCGATGATTTAATGGCGGAAAAAAGCTACAGCGCCTTTCAGGCTTATTGTCAGAGCAAACTGGCAAATATTTTGTTTACTAGAGAACTTGCAAAACGATTGGATGGTAAGTTTGTTGGGATGCAATTCAATTTTTTTGAATAGTACATGGTTTGTTTATTATAGCTTTTTAGCAAGTAAGTATATTTTTTTATGACCAACTACTTAAGCGGCACTTTGGTTTGTGCGACAGGAAAAAAATTCTTGTCAAAATTATTTCCTCGTTAGTTTGTCCATCATTTGGATAATTCAGTCGTGCAGTCTCGGCCTCGTGGATTAGGGCAGTAGACTCAATGGTTGAGGGAGTGGGTTCAACACATGTCCTTGATCAGAACAGCTGCCTGGAGGCTCCTGTCCACTGTTCTACATAATTATTTAAGGGTAGAGATATCCTCACTCCTCAGGAAGATGATGAATAGCCAAATCACAGAAATGAGTTGTAGTTATATACAAGTTAAATGGAACATGTGATGTTTAACATTTATTGCCATTGATTGAGGCATTAACATATGTGTGAATCTCATATATATATTTATTTATTCATATTAACATGTGTGTGAATCTCATATTTATTTATTCATATAGTATTTCTGAAGATGGATGTTGTCAGTTGTTACATTATATCTGGGGTCAATGTTTGTAATACATGTGTTCTATCATAGTTCATTGCATTATAAAAGGCTACAGTAGCTAGATAACGCTTTAGAGGCATTCCAGCATTGAGAGTTCAAGTGGACAGGTATGATAGTTAACTTATGGTGAACACTGGTTTGCTAAAACTTTCTGTTGAGTTTCAGGCGTGCTTTTTAATGGCTTTGACCTGAAAATTGTTATTAAATACATGCAAGGTGTATTGAACTTGATTTATTGCAATTACTAGGGAAGAAAAGGAATGGGATAGATATTTTATCTATTTGTTTTTTGTTTATTTTTATGTCTTGCATTTGCTATGGTGCTCTCAGCTAAAAGGCGCTCCCAACTACAGAGCAGATACTGCATTGAAGTAGTACATTTCACAAAGATTGTGACTGTTTGTAGGAACTGGAATTAATTCATACGCATTACACCCAGGAGCAGTGCGCACTGAACTGCAGCGACATGTGCCATATTATGATACTGCAATTGTTCAGAACCTTATCTTCTACCTGACTTGGCCATTCTTCAAGGAACCTTGGAATGGTGCACAGACCACTATCTATTGCGCCGTTGACGAAAACCTGGCGAACGAAAGTGGAAAATATTACAGGTGCGCATTGCTTTATGTTCTCATAAATCAATACTTAAAATCTCCATATTTCCAAAATAATTTAATATCGTAAGTATTATATTTTAAAGGTCTTATTTAGATGTTTCTATTTTTAGTTTGAAAAACTATCAGTATTGATACAGTATATTTTTGACCCCATTTGGGAATCAGGCAACTTGAATCTGACTTTATCTGGTCTAAAACTTCTACAATGTCACTATTATAGTTTTTGTAGAATTAATCATAGTTCACTTTTAAGGAAACCGAATGCATTCGAGAACCCAATAAACACCAAAAAAATACATAAAGACACAACTTCATTCAATTAAGAGTAATTTTAGCATGAAGTACATATGCATTTGTTGTGAATATAAACTGCGTATTTTACTAATGATGCTGCTATTGACGTAACTTGTTATGGTTCATGTATTTCTAGTGATTGCGAAGAGAAAGAGACGTCGAAGGAGGCGCAAGATGATGCAATTGCTCAAAAGCTGTGGGACATAAGTGTTCAGTTGGTAAAGCTGGATCCTTCAGAAATTCATTCAAAGTTGAAGTGACGAAAACATTCAAAGCTTTAATACTACTAAGCTCCTCTAACATTTAGTCGCTGTTGACTGTGTTGTGGACAGTTCAGCAGAGAATCTAGGGGTAATTTTTTTCAATGGCTTCGTTGGTTAATGTGTGAACATTTTTGTCATACAATTTTTATATGTACTCAACTACTCATTGTGCAAGTAACTGTATTGTAGTCTAGTTATTTCTTAACATATTCCGCGTTTTTATAATATATATATTATATAATTATGTATTTGTTTGCTGTGAAAAATAACCGGTTGTCGTAACGCGACAGTGACAAGCGTCAAGACAGCTGCAGATAAAACCTAGTGAACGTTTTCGGACAGCATAATTTGTGTTATGAAGTTCGTATTATTACTAATCAACATTCTTCTTATTATTATTATTATCATTATTATTATTATTATTAATCAATGGCTTGATTAACATCAATTTAACTGATTAGCCTAATCTCATTACCGGTAGTTGCTTGTTGTTGGAGACTGCAGTGTGACAGACTAAATGATATTCAACGAATATGATAATAAATCAAACAGCTTTTTTTATTCTATGGTAGTTATTAGTTAACTTGTGATGCACGCTAGTTTGTTTCTGTCATACATTTTGATAGGTTAGACTTGAAAATTTTTATGTACTTATATGAAAGAAGAATTGAACTTGATTGCTCACTAAAACTATGGTGGAAAAGAAGTGTAATGAATTTTTTATGTATAGTACATTTGAAAACAGATTATGAGAAGTATGTCATCCGTCCATCTTGCAGCATACATTTGTTCTGTCTGAATTTGTTTCAATGTATGTGCTATCGTATTTAGCATTTGGGACCTTGTCCCCGATTCGTTTAAATAAATTGCTCAGATGTTTGGCATATATCAAAAATGCTATTATCACCGCACTGTAATAGTTGTACAAATAGATCATTACTAACTTTAAGACAAGTTTTGACTTTTGAGTAATAGAAATTGTTGTTAACTTCTGTTTGTGGCACTCTTATGGTGTTCATAATAATCAGGCTACACAGGTTGATTGTCGGATTAAAACTAAAAATAATATATGCATTGGATCGTCCACATGATTCAACTAAATTTTTTGTTATCCTTGTGTTCATGAGAGTATAGTAGGTTGTACATCTCTGGATTCGTTTAATTACCGGTAAAATTGTATAAATTTAAGTTGCATAAAATGATTCCTCAGGTCTGCCTTGTATGCATTTTAAGTAATGGCATCCCAGCGAAACTTGAGGCAGTCTTATTCAGATTAAATACAAGTCTTGCATTTGTAAAGCCAGCTTGAATAAGATTATATTATATTACAATCTGTGACAATCATTATGTCTCACACGCTACATGTGTGTGACTACTTTTTTCTCTCTTAGTCTAACGTACTGGGAGCGCCTCTGATTGGTATGCACTGTGAGAGGCGCTTTATAAATAAAATACAATACCGTACAATACTACAATACTCTTATGTCCTGAATAGCATCTTAGGAATAATTTCTTGTCGAAACATGTTTTAGCCTTTAGTTTTTATTTCTAAATGTCCGTTCAAATGAAGGCTTGTGCTTACTGTTTATTACAGCTCAAAGCAAAGTTAAGATCAGTTTTAAGTATAAGTTTACGACTTTGATAGGTCTTGGTGTATTGCCGAGACCGGTTGGTATAAGTGACTAAGAGAGGCCTGCTTCGGACACTCGATTTTGAATCATCATTAGAAACTCCACGCATCATGTGTTTAGCCTGATGATAGAATATCCTGGATTGTCCTGAAAACCAAAGTCAACATCAGAAGAAGTAAGTAAGTAAGTAGCCTCTAGCTATAAAATGCAATGCATGTGACATTACATTGTATAAAATGGTCACACACATTAAAAAAAACTACGATAGATGACAGCAGATTTTAAAGTCACTCATGGATAGCTAAATATAACAAACTATTTAGCCAGCTAAATTCGTCAATACAATTTGTTTGCAGCCAACGCCGAAACTCATGCAATGGCGAATAATTTAGAACACTTAAGCGATAGGTTACTTGTTAATGCTTCATAGCAGATGACTGACCTACGTCAAGGGCGGATAGCCACCAGAAAATTTGAAGGGGGGAGGCTGGGCAACATTTTTAGTCTTTCCCCGAAAAATCTGATGACCTTTTTTAGTCGTATGCTAATTTTTCTCTCTGCTTACCTTTTCCGGCTGCGTCAATAATATTATTGAAAGCCTCAATTGCTGTGTAGATTTCTAAACGGGGGCGGGGGCAGAGGCAGATTGCCCTCCCCCCAGATCCGGCTTTGCCTGCGTCCATTCTCGCTGCATCTTCTAATCTTATAGGCTAAAGCATAATTATAAGCCCATACATTTGGAAACTCAGTAGCCTGGCAGAAACGCAAAACGCGGCCTTTTGCATTACGATAGGTATTATAGGCCTAAGTATGGCCTACGTTTTAATAGTCTTGTAGCCTATCGGTCTATAATGAGTCCAATATAATCTACAAGCGACAACTTACAGCCATAATCGACAAATAGGCTTGGTTAATTATTTGCACTGAGCACAAAACTCATCTGAATCTATTGCAATGCCGAATGCATGCAACAACTGAGCCAGTCCACGCATCGCAGGTGGTTGCCGGCTGTGCGCATGCGTCTCGGTTGCTAAGCAACGGACGCATGCATGCGTTCGCCTGGCCTCGGCTCCTAATGACGGATTCGAATTTCCCGAGTTGCAACTTCGCTGTTTTTATGATCTCGGCCGCTGCCCGAGGGAAGTTTCAGAAGAGATCGATTTCCTGCGGACACCGCACTAAAGAAGATTAGTGAAAATAAGACAGTTTTCATCGCAGTTTTGAGCGTCATTGCACGCTATAGAAGCGTCGAAATGCAAGATTACTGGGTTCAGGAAAGTATCAAGGATAGGACATTTGAAGATGTTTTCGAATTAGGCAAAGAACTTGGCAGGTAACGTTGAAACATTATCCTTGTATGCTATTCCTCTTTGGTTGCTTTTATACATGCATACATTCATGTATGCATGTGTGCTGTTAACTGTATTAATGGGCATATATGTATGTATGCATGTGTGTATGTACAGGACTACACGTGTTTATGTTTGTATGCCTGTTTAAGGTATGTATATAATATACCTTATGCTATATATGTATGAACATGTGTGTACATGTGTATGTGTGGTATGGTATGTAGGCCTATTATGTATGTGTGCAACTGTGCATGCATGTAATTGTGTATGCATGTGTACAAAGTATGCTTGTATGTTTTGTGTATATTAAGTAGTATGTATGTAGAACATCATGTATTTTTGTATGTATGTTTGCATGTGATATTCATTCATTATTAGCATTTATATAGCGACCCTTCAAGAAACTACTCAGAGGCACGATATATGAGTGTATGTATGTATATATGTATGTATGTATGTATGTATATATGTATGTATGTATGTATGTATGTACTATGTATGTATGTATGTATGTATGTATGTATGTATGTATGTATGTATGTATGTGTGTATGTATGTATGTATGTATGTATGTATGTATGTATGTATGTATGTATGTATGTATGTATGTATGTATGTATGTATGTATGTATGTATGTATGTATGTATGTGTGTGTGTATATATGTGTGTAATGTGTATGTATGTGTGTAACTATGTAGCCTATATGTATTGTATGTATGTTTTGGTGAGGTCAGATCAGGTCGGATTTGATGTGGATTTAAGGCTTAAAGGTTAATGGTATTTTAATTTGTTTGAAACATCTACACTGCAGTTTATTTGCGAAAAATATCAGATTTATTTATCAAATATTAAATGATGATCAGTCTCAAATAAAGCTCATACTGCAGAACATTTATTGTCAGTAATTTATTATAGATATAATTGACTAAACTTAATTAGCATTGTAATAATGTAGTTTGTTGACACTAGTCTATAGTAAGTTTAAACAGACTAAAATGTGGCACTGACTGTCTGATATTGATTATTCAGCCTATATAATAATATTATGTATTGAAGAAGAAAAAATTAATGCCTCTTCCATTCAACTAGCTTTAAAAATAAATTCTGCAGCTGGGGAGCTTACTCATAAAATTGGAGTCATTGTGTCGGGATAATGTCCTCCTAAAGATTGTTGATTAAATTCCTTCTAATTTACCTGGCCACTGAGTGAGAATGGCTCCAGAGTCTAGACCCTAGTCTGTTGTTGGAGTACCTGCTGCAGCAGCACTTAATGTGTGGCATTGACTATATCTTTTTATTACTAATTAACTGGTCCGATGGATGAATGGATGGATAAAGGGATAGATAGGATGGGCACGGTATTTGGGTGGATGGATAAGCAGGTGAATCATTGATTTGGTGGGTGGTTGGGTGGGCGGGTGAATGATGGGTGGATGTATGGATAGATAAATCAATGGAAGGGTGAATGGCTAGATGGATAGATGGGTGAAAGGATGGTGTAATAGGATGGGTGGGTGTATGGATGGATTGGTGAATTGCTTCCTGTCTGTTGTTCTGGAGTACCTGCTGTAGCAGCACTTAATGTGAATGAATGAATGGATTAATAAAAGAACGGATGGATGGACAGATGGTTGCTCAAAGTGGTTGGGTGGATGGATAGAATGATGGGTGTGTGAATAGATGGGTGAATGGATAATGGAGGTTTCAATAAGTGAGTGGGTGAAGAATTTATGAAGGAATTGATCGATCAATGTATGTATAAACACGGTAATGTAAAGATTAATGGATAGACGAATAGATGGGTGAAGTATTAGGGTGGATGGATGGATTGGGGAATGAATTCGAGTCTCAGACTAAGGCCCATGTGCAGTCAATTAGTGATATTGATTTTGTTGCCTCTTATGGTTGGCCGCAGGTAATGCGTTCATTATTGTTTTATTACCTCTTTGTTTTATTTCTTTGAGGACCACTAATTGCGTTATTTTTTCAATGACTTTCCAATTTATGAATAAGGTTAGTTGGGTATTTTGCTATCTATTTCCTATATTTGATATTTTAGTCATTTGTTTGGTCGTTTGCTCATTCCTTCATTCTGCTGGCTCTCAGACGAAATGGCTTTTGTGATAATAGAATAATCAAATAATAAATTTAGCTGTTCAATGCATGAGGTATATCTATCATTTGTGCCTTGAGAATATAAGAATAACAATGATGATATTGATAATGACTATGATAGTGATATCACTACTGCTATTAATAATAATTATAATGATAAAAATAATAATGATAGTATTAAGAATAGGCCTAATAATAACAATAATAATATTAATTTAGAGCCAAAGGTGTCAGCGAGGATAAGTAATAATAATGATGATGATGATGATGATGATGATGATGATGATGATGATGATGATGATGATGATGATGATGATGATGATGATGATGATGATGATGATGATGATGATGATGATGATGATGATGATGATGATAATAATGAAAATAATAATGAAAATAATAATAATAATAATACTATATATTTGATGGATGAGCTCAAAACCAGACAATTCTTCACTTTGAATAATGTTGATTATAGGCTAGGTATTTTTGATATCATATTTACTAGTTTCTTTTAAATCTCTTTTCATGATTTTACAGGAACTGCTTGTTTTGTGTACTGTATTTTTCTATTTTGGGTTTAATATAATTATATACCAGTTTCCTTTTAATATCCATCAATAATTTGTTGAAGTAATTATTTACTAATTCACGATTATCTGCTATTACTTCCCGTGATTTGTATTGATTTGTTTCTCTGCCGTATCTTCTTTGGTCACTTTCTACCGTGCGTTAATTTAGGCCAATCATTTGTTCAGATTAATTATTTCGTCTTTTACTTGCAAAGTCTATTGGTTTTGCTGCCAAGCATTATTGGTCCAGAACCGAGTCGATTAGAGTCCATGTCATCGCATCTGGCGGAATCCGCCACACGAAAGGAGGTCTATTGATTGGTCCCTTAATTGGCACAGATCTACCTGCCTGCATCAGATCTTCTCCTCATCAGAATGCAGTCTGTGCCGCTGTTAGCTGTTAGCTGTTAGCTGTTAGAAATGATTCAGTGAATTTCAGCATGCGTTGATACCATTCAAAGCGTGCAGGATCAAAGTCCGTTTAACGTTGTTCCTAATGGAACATTTGGCGGGGTCTAATCAATTGGGTTTGAGGTCACGGTAGACTTCCGTGGTCACTGAAAGGCAGATGTATTGTGTGTGATCGATAATTGATGACTATTTTCCTAGAACCAATTACCATAATTGGGCTATTGTGGCAAATGTCGTGATTGTGTTATGGAAAATCATTGCCGTAACTGGAACGAGCCTCAATGAGGTTAATTTGCCGTCGTCCAGTCAGTGGTCTGTCTCATACTAACCATACATATGATAGGCCTACCTGTCACATTATGACCATACAGAGGACAAGGTGGCCGTTTTGGCAGACCTAAACAGTAAACATGCCTTTCCCATTACTTGCCCATTAATGCCATTATACCCAAGACTATAACTTCACGGTCATGCCTATCTGTATTGCTTTTACAACTTGACTATTAACCATTCTCAATATTTACTACTTTTATAACTAGAACTCCGCCGCTGTCTGCACTCTGCCAGTGCCAATCCCAAGCATGGAAAAAGGAGGAGGGCGACACTAATCATCTTTGACATGAGGGTGTCGTTAAACAGCAACAAGACTATTTTATCCTTGCATAGGTTGTTTCAGTGTTTTGTCGAATGTTCCTCTTGGGTTTGCTGTGAACAATAACCTCGCTCTAGTATATGTGTATTCATGTATGCGTATGTATTTATGTATGTATGCATGTGTGCACAATGCACATTGGTTTCTGTATGTGTTTATGCATGTATGTGTGTCTTTGATGTGGATTGACTTTCATCATTGATATGACAAATAAATCATATGACAGCATAATATGTTGGAATCAAAGAGGCAGTAACTGTTGTTGGAAAAACAGGAGACAAGGAACAGAACAAGAGCTTTAAGTCACAAAGAACACTTCACCTCTTAGCAGTTGAATTGATTTTTAAATAAATTTTCGGATTAATATTTGGTTAACAGAGGGGCAACTTCTGTTGTCTGCCAATGTCAGCATAAAGCCAGTGGACATAAATGGGCCGTGAAGATTATCAACAAAAAGGTTATTTTTTACAACACTTTATTTGCATTTCATAATGATTATAAGTCCATTTTACAAAATGAATTTTGCTCAATTACATTTCCATTTTTACAGTTTGTTATGCAACAATTATTGCTATTAAATTTTTCAGTCTACATTTTGCAAGTATTACAATTCCAATTTACAATGGTTTACAATGATTACATTTTACGATTTATATTTTGCTATTGCTCAAAGTATTTCTATAACATAACTTGGCAGGGTGTCCACACACGACATTTGTGAAAGACTTGCTTAAGTTCCAATTTCCTAAGGAACACAGAACCTGTTTTACCCTTTAAGACAATACCAAAACATGCATACTAATGACCATTGTCTTACCTCAGCATGAGGATAATGGTCATCAGGATCGTGACATTTCTCTAGAGTTTGAGTAATCAAATATAATAATACGTGATTATCCTCATGGTCATCAATATGAAAATGCCAGTAGCCTATCTCAAACACTTTAGACAAGAATCTGAAATGATCTTTTCTTATCCTGCCAGGTGGAGAAGAAGATAGTTAGTACAGAGATTGGAGTCTTACTGAAAATGGATCATCCAAATATTGTAAGTAATAAATTTCACACTGAAGCAAATTCGTTATAATTATTTGTAATTGGACTCATCGCAAGCCTTGAGATTACACTAACGTCTGCATAATTGTTTTCTTGCTCATTTAATAAGACCAGTGTCTCTGACTAAACATTCTTTAGAATAGAACATTCATTGTGATGCCAACATTACAATATAACATAATTATCAAATACAGTGTTTGTTTTTCATTCGGATGTCACTTACCCACGAGCACATTTTCCAGTTAGGTTTGTCTCTGAGTACTGCACTCAGGATATTTAGGACTGATAAATAGTGATGATGATGTATATGTATTGCCATTGTCTTTCAAGAGGTAAGGAAGGAAAAGAAGAAGAAATAGTGATGATGATGTCCTTGGGTAGAATGAATGATGCACAATACTATAATTATTATGCTCCATTTCTTACAGCATCCTGTCTTGCCTTCCTCAGTTCCTTATTTAGAATAAGCCTTCAATATTGCTAAACACCTTCACTATCCTTCTATGGATGTCTTCTGTTTGTAGATTCGACTGAAAGAAATCTATGAGACATCAGCTAAGATCCATCTCGTCTTGGAGTTAGTCACTGGGGGAGAATTGTTTGACAGGTAAGACATTGTCTTTGTCTACTTTTATTTTCTAATCATCTTATGCTGATCTTTGTATATATGTCTTGCAATTGTCTTTCAAGAGGAAAATGAGTATGTCAGCAAGTAAACAAGCAAGTTATCCAACCTACCTCTGTTTCACCCCTCACACAATTAGGTACTGCGCTCAGGGTGAGAATTGATGGGGTAGGAGGGTTCAGCCCCGAATCTTTCTTAGAATCCCACAGTGAAGTCCACTTAAATCAACATCTGACCCAAGTTATTTTTCTGCAATACTCATTCTGACTGAATTATGTCCATGGATAGTCAGACTCTTGCTGTGCTTCACATCAGAACAGCACAGAACTTGTAATAATGCCTTGAGAAGCAAATTTCGTGCTTACCTGTTCCAAATTGCTTACTGTACAATCAATTCTTACCTGTACGCTAAGGGCTTCGATTGGTTGGGTTCAACAGACCAGATGAAAGAAACAACGTCCTTTAATGGAGATGCGCTTGCTTTTCATTTGGTCGTGGACTTGTTTACCTGTATCGATGCTGCACCTATAGCCTTCTCCGTTAAGTGTTTGCTCTGGTAATTATATCATCATTGGAGCTGGTCATTGGGATTAATATGTCCATGCGGGTCGGGTCATTGGCTGCTACACGCTAATTGCATTTAGATCTGGATGATTTTTTATCGTGTGTATATATGTGAGTCGATTCGTTGCAAATGACTTCCGACGACGTGGATGATGATCTTCATGGAGCAGGTGAGAGGTGACTACCAGGTGAACGATGACGACGATGGTGATGAGACTGCCATGGATGACGCTTAATGATTGCAGAAATAGGCAGAGACAAATACATAGAGGGAGAGATAGTGCAGACAAACAGTGACAAAGACAGACAGAGACAGAGGCAGACAGAGACAGAGGCAGCTAGACAGATACAGAGAGACACAGAAACAGGGAGACCGATACAGAAAGAGGCAGAGAAAGACAGAGATATAAAGAGATATATGGAGAAAGAGAGATGACAGACAAGCAATGATAAAGACAGACAGAGACAGAGGCAGATAGACAGAGAAAGGGAGACAGCTACAGGGAGAGAGAGAGACAGAATCAGAGATACATTTTATGTAAGCAAAGCAATTCCAGTGGTTTGATAGATGCTATCTCATTGAATTGCTATTGACTGTGAACTGTTTATGTTGTGCTCATGAACATTGATTCTTCATCTAGGATCGTTGCATCTGGCTTCTACAGTGAGAAAGCAGCTTCCAAATGCGTTAAGGAAATGCTGGAGGCAGTTAAGGTAAGACAACCATGACATATTAAAGGATTTTTCAGGCAAAGGGATCTTTTACTCAAATTCTCCTACATCTGCCCGGTAAGTCTCTTTGTCTGTTGCCTGTTCTATTTCTACCACTACATAGGCCTACTCCTCTTCTTCTTGAAGTTCTTTCGTCCTTTCTTTCATTGAGTTTTTCTTTGTGTTTTTTCTGCATCTGCTCCTTTTTTTCTCATTTTCCTCCTTCTCATCTATCTTCCCATCCTCTAATTGTCCTCTTTTCCTCTGTCTTCCCCTTTTTTTCTTCTGCTCTTCGTTCCCCATCCACTTCCTCTTTTCGTCCTTCTTCTCTATTCTCCTGCTTCTTCTCTAATCATCCTCATTCTCTATCTTCTCCTTTTCTTCCTACTCTTCTCCTTTATCACATGTTACTCTTCCGCCACTGCCACATATTCTCCTCCTCCTCCTTATTGTCCTCTTCACCTTTCCCCCTCCTTCTCCTCTTAGTCTTTCTCCTTAATTATCCTCCTCCTCTTCGTCTTTGTCCTTGTCCTCCTCTTCCTTGTCTTTGTCCTCGATTTTAGAAATTGTCCTTGTACTCGTCATCCTCCTCGTCTTTGTCCTCGTCCTCCTCCTCCTCGTCTTTGTCCTCGTCCTCCTCCTCGTCTTTGCCTGTCTTAAATTTTGATAATGTCAATAATCTCCTCCTTCACCAACGTATGTTCCGGTATAATCCGGTATATATATATATATATATATATATATATATATATATATATATATATATATATATATATAATATATTTCATTTTCCCTTCTACTACTGATCTTCATCTTCTGTATTTCGTTTATTCATCAGTGCATATCATTTTACGATCATTTTACGATCATCCGCTTTTGTTCCATAAATGCATCGTCTTCGTCCGCCCTCCATTGTATTCCACGTCCTGTCTTTTCATCTATCTCCACTCTTCCGTATCCTCGCATTCAACCACCTGCTGATGTTCTTTCCACTTGTACTCCACTCTGCCTACTTCATCCTTTCTTCAACTCCTCTAAGAGACGTTTAATGCATTCACGGATGACTGGAGAGCGTCTCTTTCCCAGGTGCATTCGTATTGACAGATGCATCAACGACTGTTCAACTCCGTCTGTATAGGAATAATATATCAAGCGAGCTTTGTGTTAATGTCGCTTGCAATCGAATAAGCTTAGATAATTATGAAGAAAACAAATACTGCGTTATAAGCGAAGCAGTCAGACAACTAGGCTATTCATATTGCTTTGCGTTTATGATAAATGAATGTGCCCGTACATGTAAAAGTTTTTATTTAGTGATCGTGTGTTATCGACCCTGCTCAGTTTTCAATAAATATTATGTTGAAACTCGAAGATAAATAATGAACTTATTAGAATTTGGGGCCCTTTAGTTGTTTGAAGATTATGATTATGATTATAATGAACTGACCAAAGTGCTGATGTGATAGTCTAGAGATCAGGGAATGCATTGGAGTTGTATCATTATTAGTCTGTTGTAGGCTATTATTATCAGTTTCAAATTTCAATAATTCAACTTATATTCAAGCAAGTATTCTTGTCATCAATTCCACTTCCATCTAGGCCAAAGCAACTTAGCAAGATATCTTGTAATCATTCCAACCTCCGTTAAACAGGAGTCAGCCTATTTTTCATCAATGCAACTTCTGTTTAAGTAAGTTTTATCATCATCCATCCAGATTCTATTTAAGCAAGATTCTTACTCATCAATAGCACTTCTATTTAAGCAGAAACTGTTTTCATCAATCCGATTCCTATTCAGCATGAATACTTATCATCATCAATCCAACTTGTAGCCTATTCGACCAGTGCTGAAGTCAATGCTTTGGTGAATATTATATTAATATACTAAACTAAGCTTTCATCTTGAAGCGTCTTTATGTTTAACTTTTTGTGTCAATGCCAAAGAATTTGTTAAGTATTAATTTTGTTTTCTTTTAGTACCTTCACGAGAATGAAGTTGTTCACAGAGATCTCAAAGTTAGTGTTGATCATTCTCAAGTCACAGAAGTTATTTCACAAGTGGAACAAAGTTTGAAAATTGAATTTGAAGAAAGAACCGAAAACTTTACATTCACTAAAAATTTGGAAGTGCTGTCATTTTTCTTTTAGAGTTAACTGCTAGAATAGATGTTTAAATTCTATCACATTCATATTAAAATAAATGTTCTTAACATAATTATTCGAAATGGCATTCCTTAATTAATTGATTGCAATGTTATTTCAGCCGGAGAATTTGCTCTATGAAGACAGCAGTGAAGATGCAAAACTGAAACTAGGTTGGTTCAACAGTTCAAAAATATTCTTGTGTTTTATTGGGTCAAGTGTAACAGTTTATGAATTATGTTCCTGGCGAACTTTTGCCTGAGTTTCTGGTGTATTTTCGGGAATATAACACGCGTGTTATATTCGCAAAAATACGGTAAATAGTTTGTGGTAAATAGTTTGTCGTAAATAGTTTGTCGTAAATAGTTTGTGATAAAATAATTTAATAGTTTGCGGTATGTTTTATGTTTTCAGCTGATTTTGGTCTATCGAAAATAATCGACAATGAAGTTCACATGCAAACTGTTTGTGGAACTCCCGGATATTGCTGTAAGTATTGAAGATTATATCAACAATCATTACCAGTCGCACAATAATCTACTACCACTGTAATATTCTTTATATTGACATGTGATCATGACGGCAGTTGATAGTTGTGTTACTGTCTGAGATAATATAATCACAATTTTCATTTTTATTATTGTTGTTATTCTTATTATTATTGCTATTGCTACTGCAGCTGCTTCTACAACAACTACTATTTCTGGTACTACAGCTGCTGCTGCTCCTACTACTCTCTTTAATTATGATCTCTCAGGACTGCAAAAAATGGATTGTTAGGAGAATTATCCCGGAATGGATCGTTTTTTCAGATGGAATTACTAATATATTTGTTATTATTGTTATTATTATTATTATTATCATCATCAACAACATCGTTGTCGTTAATATTATTTATTGCCATTCTTCCAGGGACTTATAGATTAATATTATTGTTGGATTAGAGGTCTAGTGCCTCATCTTCATGGGGTGAGGCAAAAGTACCTTTGAAAGTGACCAGGTTGTACCTTTGAATGACCAGATTGTACCATTGAATACAAATGGATACACATTGATAAAGAAAGATAAATTCACGTCTGTCTCCACTAATGGAAGAGATGCAGCTTCTTATTTCATTGATGGAGTCTGAGACTAAAGCCTGATGGGTTAAGCCAGCGGTTCTCAACCTGTGGGTCGCGACCCCCACGGGGGTCGCCTGAAGATTTGCCAGGGGTCGCCTGAGCCCTCAGAAATTTGCAAAAGGTGTAATAGAAATTTTAACGTTATCTACCACAGTATAGCAACTTAAAATAAATTTCACTTATGGTTACGATTTTCCTCTGATTCATTCGTTAGCTTGGAGCAACTAATTTCAATTTTTGCCATTTCAGTTTTTAAATTTAAAATCCACTTTAACCATTCTTTTAAAAAATCAAACAATGTCTGGTTTGTTCAAAGAAACTATGCTGTCAGCTAGTGATGCCTATGTAACACATGGGCAAAGACTCGGATTAGTCCCCGAAATGCGGTAGGGAACCGAGCTGCTTAAATTTCCCTCGATATTTCCAAAATATTTAATAATATTCAATTATTCATCATAAATTTTTACAATTTTATCCGATGTTTATCCATAATGAAAAATTTTTAAATGCCAGCTTTAAGTGCTATAATTACAATGTGCAAAAAATTAAACAATGAGGAATGGACATTTATTGAAATATGAGGTCTTTCAGCACGGAAATTATTATAAATTTTCTTGAGACAACTGTTACAGCTGAAAATGCAACCATTGCAGTGTGAAAATTAAAACAATTTTGAACAATTATAGGAGGGAGATACTTTTGAAGTTTTAAGCCACGACTGTCAGCACTGAAATGATGAGCAATTTCGCTAAAATGACAGCCTGAAATGCTACCATTGAGTGCGGAAATTTAAAAAAAATGCCAACGATGGAGATGCGATGTGCCTCTCAAACCCCTCCCCATTTCAGCGCAATCATAAAGAACATAAGTTATGTTTATGAAACTGATAGCTTCCCAAAAGAATCAGCTATGTGAAATGAGTGTTAAGAAAAGAAAAATGATCAACTAATTTTCAGAGTAGCCTGTTATTTAGACCTAAGTTTAATAGTTGCGGTTTGAATAGAGAAATTAAAAACTTTTTTGCAATGATATTTTGTCGATCGAGTCGATGAAACACTAGAATTAAACTGAAGCGACATTCAGATATAACTCTGCAGGAAACCATGATGAGTATTTCTAAGAACAAAGCTGATGACGCCAAGAAGATACACTTGAGATGGGGATTTGGGAGATCCAACAGCAGGACGTGGTAGCTGTCGAAGCTGAATA
The DNA here is from genome assembly GCA_949752735.1 of Lumbricus terrestris. Lineage (NCBI taxonomy): Eukaryota > Metazoa > Annelida > Clitellata > Crassiclitellata > Lumbricidae > Lumbricus > Lumbricus terrestris. The sequence goes on from OX457037.1 coordinate 75,282,833, forward strand.
GACTTTTGAAACTTCAACTTCAAACTAATGAATAAGTAGCTCTCAGAATCTCAAGAGCCAATAAACCTCACACAGTTTCCATGCAGTGTCTGCTTTCTACGTATGAAGTGACATGCATGACATTGGACAATGGCAACAAAAATGCAGTGTATGGGAGGAAAGTCAATCAATTTTGTTGTTGGGGGTCGTCACAACTTTAGAAATGTTACCAATGGGGTCGGCGCACTAAAAAGGTTGAGAACCGCTGGGTTAAGCGGACACAAGGTCTTTATGGCAACCAGCTGGAAAACATATATTAGTACTTAATATCTAAGAAAAATTTATGCCTTTAGGTACTTCATTCACCAGAGATTATTATTATTTCTGGATTCTTATTATCATATTTTTGGGCCACGAGATACATAATATTATGATCCATCAGGGACTTAAATTTTAATTAAGAACAGAATTAAAAACCTCTGGAACAGCACATAATTATTGTGTATTATCATTATTATTATTACTATGTTATTTGTATCTTCATTAACATTGATTTGTCTTTTAATCAGTTACTGTTTGATGTACTCTATCAGCTCCTGAAATCCTGAAAGGAAGAAAATATGGTACACCAGTCGACATGTGGAGCGTTGGAGTCGTAACATATATTATGTAAGTCGCATTTTGAGCAGATAGAATATGTTAGTGATTGATTTTTTTATACATAAATCCAGTATTCATGTATCAATTTTTAAATCACTGCAGAATTATCGTTTGATTATGGAAAATGAGTGGCTTTCTCAGTGATAATAATGGAATGGGTCTGAGTGTGCTGTTGACAATTACTTTTCAGTAGGTGTTGGTTCTTTGTATCATGAGTATTATCAGATTCTCAGGCCCCATAGGCAGTTATTTTTCTACAATACCCATACTGTGTAGTCTGTATATTCTTGGTGGTAGGCTACTTAGATATTTGCATGCATGAATGCGTTGCAAAATGAATAGCTTGATAATAATACATTTATATTTATGCATAAGGCACTTCTTATGTATACTTTCATTTTGATAAACCTATTGTTTCAAGTATTTTCTTGACAATACTTTTAAAAATGAGTGCCATTAATCATGATGGAGCTTGCATGTTCCTAATGGAATTTATGGAGGCACTCATTTCTCACCCTTCAACGATGGCCCAACGTGCTTTGGGACCAGACATCTCAGGACTTGCTGGTTGTCTCCCAGCTTACACTGCTACCAAACTCGACTGCATGGTGACAGTTCATTCATTCATTCAAGTATTTATATAGCACCTCTTTAAACAAACTACTAAGAAGTACTCCACACTCCAGCATGGCCGAAAAGAGCAGTTTTTAAGTGCTTATAGAATGTGCCACTTAGTGACCTAGGGAACAGGCACAGCTAAAAAGGATGGCTATGCCATAGCAGCCATACTGCGGGGCAAAGCACAGAAAAAGCACGACTTTGTATGATGGAGGACTACCCTTCCCACTGAGGGTTGAGCTCGACTAAACCAGGTACACGATACAGGCTGCAAAGAACAAGGAGGTAGGGTGGAGCAAGTAAACCGCTCATTGATGGTCATCGAAAGGTACCGTGCATTGGATCGATCCTGCAATCATGGGGTCACAGACCAGACACGCTATCAATTGACCCACGTGTCACATAAATGTTGATAACGATGATGATATTCATTGTGTGTCTTGTTGATGCGGTTTTTGTCTTTGACTATAATTGTCGAATTGAGATAACTGAGTTTTCTGGTTTCAGTGAGGTGTCACATGTAATGATGATCTGTTGTTTTCTTAGTCTTTGTGGCTATGAACCATTCTACGCAGACGCTGAGACGGACATGTTTCGTAAGATCCTGAAATGCGACTATCAGTTTGATTCGCCGTGGTGGGATGACGTCAGTGAAAATGCCAAGGTAAAAAAATGCCAAGGTAACACTTGCCTGATGCCATGGTTAGGATTTAGGGAGACAGACAAAGCCTGGCTTCTCCTACTGCCCCTTGTTTTAGTCATCATCATCATCATCATCATCATCATCATCATCATCATCATCATCATCATCATCATCATCATCATTACCATATTCATGATTGTCATCATCGCTGTCGTCCTACCTTCAGCCTCAACATCAACCATGTGATCACTCCCTTCATTTATCAAACCATCAATATAGGCCTATGCTGTAATCGTCACCATCATCACCTTCACAACCACTTCCCATTGCATTCGTCATTGCCGTCATCACCATCTTCATTATCACCGACATTTTGAAATTTTATGCTTCCTTTAGTTATGCCTTCTATCACATCTGTAGGAAAGGTTTCCATTGTATTGTATATGTTGTATTGTTGCTTTGTTGCAGGACCTGATACGTCATCTGTTGGTGGCTGATCCAAAGCAGCGCATGACCGCTGCAGAGGCGTTGCGTCATCCGTGGGTCACTGGAAATGCAGCAAAGAGTGAACACATGGAGGGCGCTCAGTCGAAGCTCAAGCAGTTCAATGCCAAGCGCAAGCTCAAGGTCAGTCTCTAAACTACTCAAGGCCAGAATCTGAACAGACTCAAGGTCGGTCAGTTAATGAACTCAAGTTCAGCTCCAGAGACTACTCCTTTTTCCCTGTTCTCCAGTTGCTTTAAATTCCTATGAAGAAAAATATTGGAATTTTGCGTGCAGCACTATTTTTAAGACATTCCGCAGGGCTTCTTTTAAAGAATTGTTGGAGCTGCAAAGCCCCTTCTTTTTCCCTTTCCAAATTCCATATAGTAAATTGCTTCCAATCGGATGGCAATGACCTTTTTACCATTTTTAACTGCACAGAAGTGCTTTTACAGCTGCACAAATCCATTTTGTGTAGAGCAGCAAGCTCAAAAAAACCTGATAATGCAATGCAAGTGTCTAGTAATTATTGTGACTGTCGTAATTGTAATCGCAAACTTCAAATTTCTAGAGTGCTATTGAAGGGCTAAACCCAAGGCATCAGCTATTTAGTAATCAGTTCCCCCCAACCCCAATATCACAAGCCTTTCACAAGCACAGCATCATCGTTGTCCTGAGACGCGATTCCCAAGTAAAAACGAATGGAAAAGTTATCTTTCACTAGAGGTCTTCCCATAGGCATATTTTGGAGATTTACGGTTCAAACCTTCAAAATGAATAATTTCTTATTTAAATATATAAACTCAATTAGATAGATATATTTTGTGACCATGTTTATTGGAACCCCCCAAATGGAAAACTCCTCCAAAATTTTTTCTCCCAACGCTCCGTGTCTTCTGTTACAGGCGGCCACTGATGTTCTGCGTGCATTCAGCTTTCGTGGTTTTGGAAGCGGAAGTCGTGGTGGCTCCCTGGATAAGCAGAACTCCACGGCCAGCAGTGGCTCTGCCTCCCTCAGCAAACAGCATTCCAGTGATTCCACTGCGGATGCGACATCCCTCTCCCCCGGAGCGGCGGCAGACGGTCGCTCCAGCTCCAGTAACTACCCCACCATCAATGAAGTCGAGAGATTTTTGCCAGATGCAGAGTGAAAGAGAGAACAATGCCTGAGTGGCATCGTGCATTGTTACTACTTGTGAAATGTTATTATTTCTTTTATATGTTTTTATAGGATATCAACTCAAATGTGCCACATCTCTAATTTTTTTGTTAAATTCATGGGTGCCTGCACATGAGAACAAGTGGAAGCACTTCCCCCACTGGAAAATTGACAATTACTACTTTTTCATTATTAACGAATTTCTTTCAAAAGCACCAATGATGCTAGGCATGCACAGAATGGAGCTGAGAAACCTACATCTAGAATCAAGAATCAAGAATCAAGAATCAAATCAATTTATTGGTCCGTTTGTAACAATAACAAGCACACCAAGTTAGGAACAAAAGTTACACAAACATCTCAAGTATAACCAAGTTGTTAAACATTAACCAATCCAATAACTTAATTAGTTAATATAGATGTTTCTAAAAAGGTAAGGATTGCTTAAACCTAGTGGTTCTAAGGTTAAGTGATGCCATTGTGGACAATTGTCCCTAGACCCGGGATGCGAGGTTATAAAAAAACTCGTGCAATAGTGGACACAAATGGAGACCCAGAAGGGAGGAAATCCCGCTAATAGGGCCCCCAGACAAACTATTAAATAATTTTGATAGATACACACCACAATTTTATGAGAAAACCAAAGCAACAGTAGATGAATGGAGATGATCACAGTTATCATAACATCACAGCAAGGAGACCGGCACATCAATCCAACACACTATATATACAGAGAATATTTTAATGAAGTTGAAAAATAATTTTAATATCAGTTATGGGCATCTATTAGCCATTTACGTAATTTTATTTTAAACAGGTTAATATTAGGAGAAGCTCTAAGGCCTTGTGGCAAACTATTCCATAACAAAGGACCCCTACACCTTATAGAAAATTAACTAACCAGCTATATATCTAAAAACATCAATGAATAATACCTATGTTCTTAACTTCCTGTCCTGCGTTGCTCAAGCCCTTGCTAAAAAATTTAACTGTGACCATTGTGTTTTGCCCCTTTTGCTAAAATATCTGCTGGCACCCATGAACAAATTATTAATTATCGTTTATTATTATTGTTATTTTGCATGTATTAATCTGTCTGATGACCTAGCATCAACAATGGTGCTAAAAAATATAATTAGCAAAGGACTTGCTCAAGGTCCCTATACAGAAACTGTCCCGTGGGTGGTGGAGGCTCAAACAAAGTACGGAAAGCTCAATAATATTTGAATATTAGCTTTATTCCATGCTACACAATGCTGCAAGACAATGGAAATGGCTGCCACCAGGCACCAGCAAAGACATGTATACTTGTAGAATCCACTGACTGTCATTTTGTTTTTAGTGATTTTGGTATTTGTCAGTTGGCATAATTTATATATTTGCTGTGTGCATTGGTTTTGTGTTTGTCCAAGAGAAGAGTATTGCACTGTGAAGCGTGTGTATTTTTAAAGTATTAGTCTAAGTCTTAATGAAGTAAGTAAGCAAGAATATAATTTATTTTACAAATGATAACTGGATTTTGGCTTAAACATAAGATATAATTCTGCCAGATTCATCATAGCCTTGTTCTGGATTACTCCAGTTGTTTGTTGTAATATTTATTATTAAGGAATGGCGAATGGACACATTGTTGTTCTGACAGCCTTAGACAATGGCATGCTTAAATAATCCTTAATTATTTAAAGTTGCAGAAAATTCCACTTTAAGACCTTTTCTGGCTTAGTTTTCCATCTTGGTATGTTCTGATTTCTAATGTAATTGTTTTGAAGATGAATATACCCAAATGAAAATCATGTGGATAGGCACTGGGACAGACGTGATTGAAAAGGTCTCAGATATAAGCAGATTTGATGTGAAGCTTAGGAAATCTAAAAATGAATAAAAAATTTATATAAATACACACATTATTATATTGAAACGTTTTGCTTCTAACCTGTTTATTTCTCAATGAATTGATCATTAGCCAAGATTTAAGTCATAATATTTGTATAATTAGCTTGCATTTTATTTGATCGTGACAGTTGAGCTATGTTAACACTCTTAGTCAGACAAATATAATGATGTGACCAATCACGGGTCACTGGAACAAAAAGGTCATTCATTCCTCTGCTCAAGAGATTGAGGAGTTTGTCCAATGACCTTTGATTCGTTTTCTTGTGGCCTCAGATAATAAGGTCAAGAGACTTGATGGATGGTTGTGGCTGTTGACATCTAACTCCTTGGGCATTCCGATTGTGCATTCCAGTATCTGTTACTTATAATCTAGAAGTGCAACTTGCATTGGGCGCCCGGACATAGCAAGGGCAAGAGGAGCACTTGCCCTCCCTTTGGGAAATAGACACCTATTTTGTAGCTACTAATTTTTGGTTAAAAAAATTTCTTTACATACTAAAACAATACATCAATAATAGTAATGATATGCAAAGCAAAACTTAGAGATGTACAGTCGTGTATAAACCAATATGAAAAAAACGCATACATGTACTTAATCTCCAGCTTTGCATATTTTAAGCTTGTGCTAAAATATAACCATGACCAATATGTTTTGCCCCTCCTTCAAAAATATCTGTGGGCGCCCATGAATGCAACAAATGTTTCATTTATGATTAACAATGTTTGTTTTCAAATAAACTCAAATGTATGAAGTGGTTATTGACACACACACACACTTGCTGACTGTGAAGTTTATTTTCGCTGCATGCTACATCTAACAAATTAGACCTGCAACTGTTTACAAAATGTGAAAATTGAAGAACTGAGTCTGTCTCTTTTACAATGAGCTAGAAATTTAAATATGGTAAGCTCAGTGTTAGTCTGTGTTTTTCTCGTAGTGCATTCTTATGGCTTCAGCTTAAAGTTAATTATTTTGTGACTTTTTACCCTATGTAGCTTAATAGGTTACGGTGGGAGTGATAGGAAATTGATTAACTTACTGAAAATTGTGATTGTGATGCTGAAGATACTGATGTGGTAATAAAAATGTGATTATAGTAAGACTATGGCATCATTCACAATATGGGCTTCATTTATCATATTCATGAACCAGACATGTAGGACTTGTGATGAACATAATTACAACCATATTGTCATCATTATTGTTCGAAAGCAACCTAACACTTCTGCTGTGGTTGAGGTGAATATAAAGATGTCCGTAAAATGTAAATTGTTGTTGGTGCTACTTTATCGATTGCAAGTAAAGAATAGCCATGGGCTTTTCAGAATTAAAGTTTGATATGGTCTTGGTATTGGTCCTGGGCACGACGTTAAACTGCATCCATCCTCTGCCACAGGGAACCAACAACTTCCCTGTGTCGGTCCTAAGCCCGGATAAAATGAGGAAGGTTTGCCAGATGGGTGGAGATACGCTGGCAGTAAAAAACCAAGACCATAGAAATCCCCAAAAACCATGACATAGCGACCCAGATGCTTCAAGGTGTCATGATGTGGAGCTGACATGCGCAGGCCGGTCAGGACAGACCAGTGGAGAGAGTCGGGGGGGAGAGAGCGTGGGACACATACGGGCATTGACCCAGGTTGTCCTTCGTGCCTCTCTCCCAATATTCTCTTCATTCAGACAAGGTGGTCCAGCTGCTCCAAGATGTTAATGGTATGGAACTGCTGACCGGACCGGTTGAAGCTGGGCAGCATGACGCGAGACAGACTCAGACAGAGAGTGGCGTCGGACACCTACGGGTATTTGGCCCAAGGATTTTGATGATGATGATGATGATGATGATGGTCTCATGTCAAGGAATCTACTTTTATTCATATTATTATTTGCATATCTAACTTCTATTCTTTCCATGTGATGCTTAAAACCTATGGTGATGTTCAGAAAGCACTTTTGTATAAGTACTTTGGATCTTGTTGTTATGAACATTGACATTGTAAGGAATTGACGAATATGTGACATTGGTAATGGCGGCTAGCTGATTATTATTTTTATTGCACTTTTAAAAGTGCCAAGGTTAGATAGCTATGCCTTTGGGAAGTACTTGATACAGCACAATATGGTAAAACATATTATTGTTTTGGTTTCAATCTTTGCTGGTTCGAGATGACCTTTAAAAAATCTTGCTAATTTGATGATCGCAACGGGTTAATATGTATACTTGGGAACATTTTTACCCAACTGACACATCGGGAATAGCTACTTCTCCCCCTTCTTATATGATCTTAAAGTTGTACCTGGAAACTATACTGTCAATGCTTTTGCCAGCTATATTGTGCAGTTGCAAAACACTTGGTATACAGCATGTAAATACTGTCTTGGTCATGCTTCTGCCAAATGCAGATCCGGTGATATTGTGATACTCTTATTTACAATACACTTGTAAAATATTGTTATGTCAATGTAATTGCAGACATTTGTGAGTTGTCCTGTTTGTATTTCTTATTGCAATTAAATTAACCCTGCTAGCACACATATTTGTACACAGAGTCCGTATAGCCTACACGGCCCATTATCCCATATATATAGGATTTTATAAAGTCCATTCAGACTATGGCACACATTGTAAAAGACTGTATAACATCTCGCTTTCTGGGCGGAATGCCCGTCCTACACGAGGCCGGTGAGGCTGCTGCTGAGTGGCTCTGCGTGAACTGCAAAAGCTAAATAAAATATAAAGTCCACATTTGGTCTATCTGATGCCCAAGGAAAGCTGGCAGGGAAGGCATTTTAAATTGATTGTTGTAAAAATCAGAACTTTGTCAACTTTGTCACATCTTGATAGAATATAATTTAAAAACGGCGCATAGGACCAGCTTATCGACGAGCGATGGTTCGAGCGAGTTGGGGTTGTCCATAATATAGGTTATGCTATACATTCAATGGAGATGCAGAACTTTAGGTCGAGAAAGACTCGAAGGCAGAGGATTAGATTAATGAAGGTGGTAATTGGCTATGTCTATGAAAAAATGGGTGCATAGGCTGTAACGGGGTATAAGTGGACACAGTGTGAGAATTGTGGAAAAATAACTGGGGGGTTGGACTATGATCCACATGGAATTTTGATGTGGAAACATACTTTAACATGGGGCTCTAAGAAAGACTGGGGGGTTGAAACCCCCAACCAATTCTCACCCTGAGTGGACAGTTAGGCAGGAGCAGAACGTACATGACGTTTAGAAACCCATGCACTTAATACTGCTTTTTGCTTTCTGTGTGAATGGATCTTGAATGGTATTCAAGTCCGTTGATGCTAACTGCTATCAAGAATTCTGTTGTACTATGCTCCTGCAGTTAGGCCTATAGTTGAAAACGAGCGCATATGTCCCGACCACAGAAGCACTGCTCGTTTAGACTTTAGTCCCGGCTGCTGCTGTCACTTAGGCCTGTGCACTGTTAACCATCACTTTCAACGACACTCAAACAGACTGTCTAGTACAATCAACTTAAGACAAGACCCCACACATCGTCCACCCTACCACATTCCGTGATGTTATCGACATGTACATGTACCACTGACCCACATTGTTTCCTGTTTAGGGTATACGTTGGCTGAAGCTGTCTGTTACTTGTTCTATTCGGCACGATTAAGAGAAAGTAGTTTCTTGCAATTTGTAGTGGTCTGGTGAAATACAACGTGCTTCCAGGCAAATCTACGGCTGGAACTAGTAAATTCATAGGTCATTTCGGAAGTAATTTAGTCTTTTAAGAGACGCATAAATCACTTCAAAATGTCGAGTTAAGGAAACCGACTAAAGAAACCGGCCGAGACTGTTGCTCAGAAATTAATCACGATTTCTTTTGCGAAGCGAAGAACATGAGCGATAATATGCGGAGTTACGTTGTTGCGTTCACGACGATCTTGCTTCTTGTGCTTTTCTTCGCTGAAGAGGGAACAGCGGCGGCGTCTCCTGCTGCTGCCAAGAAGCAATGCAGGGTGAAAGACATCAACGTACAGAGAAATTTTGATCTCAAGAGGGTTTGTACAGCCAGACAAAGTTGGCGCAAGATTTGACTCATAGTTTAGCGATATTGAGATTTGAGAAACGCTATGGACTTACGTCATGGACCCCCGTACAAAAGGGCAAATAGACATATTGTAATTGTAATTGTGATCGTACATTTATATAGCGCCACTTCAAGAGAACTCCTCAGAGGCGCTCCCGACCTGACACCTAACCACAATCAAAGAGAATGGTTTTCAAACGCTTGCGGAAAAGGGGCAAAGAAATACAAAGAAGTTCATTGCGGAGACTAATAGGTAACTTACATGTATTCCAAAAAGACGGACCAACCATAGCAAAGCTACTATATGAAGCACTGTGGAAGATCGAGCCCTAGGGACAACCAGGTCACCATGCGTAGCAGAGCGAAGGAACCTACGGCCTGGGATGGACAGCACAGGTACACAGAGTTCCATAAGATAGATCGGAGCTTGGCCTGCTAGGCAATTAGCCTACGCATGAACATTAAAATCTTAAACTCAATACGTTTTTGCATTGGCAACCAGTGCAGTTCTTCCCGTATAAAACTTGATATATGCCCAAACTTTGGTATGCCGCCAATCAGGCGAGCCGCAGCATTAAGGACAGATTGCAACTTATTAATGCGCGAAAGTGTTAAGCCCGCATAGATGGCACTACCATAGTCAACTCTCGTGCATATAAATGCATGCATCAGAGTAGTGGCAGCTTTGGTTGTAAGTGAGCGACGTACCGAGCGAATTTGACGAAGATGGTAGAAGCAAGTGCGACATACATTCCTCACGTGATCAGAAAGGGTCAATTCCTGGTCCAAGGTCACACCCAAATCACGCACAGTGGTAGAAAAAGTCATGCCAGGAAAGCAATGTTGCAGATTTTGCATATCAATTTTAGAAACTTGCACACGACTTCCAACCCAAATAAATTGTGTTTTACCAGGATTTAACCTGAGGCGATTGGATGACATCCAGGCACCAATCGTTTCCGACGTCATAAGTATTCCACAAGTGAGATAGCCTCTAAAGCTGGACCCTGGACATATGCCTGTGTGTCATCAGCATATTGATGTGCAGCAACCCCCTACATAAGCCCTATAGGCCTATACTATAGCTATACTTGTTGGTTTAAAATTTCTTTGCACTAAATGATCAAGCTTACACAAAGTGAAACTGAAATGTTCACATTTAGAAACATCTGCACAGTAAAGTACCGGCCCATATTTTAAATTTCCGGAATTCTATATTCAGGCTTTTGCTACAAAATGCAACGATTACGGAAGGTCTACCATTTTTTGACCCTCATGTATAGGCCTGCAAACTGACCTATTATGTCACTTAAGTGAGCTCCCATGTCAAACGTATATTAATTTTGTAACTATATGCCTATAGAGGCCACCTCTCACTCTCAGACAGGTTTGTAACTGTTTATTATAGCACATGAATACGTCCTACTCTATAGGCCTACGTACGTACATCACAGAACTATAGGCCTATAAAAAGCCCTATATAATATGTATATATACATATAATGCAGGATATTAATTTTGTTATTATTGCTGCGGACTACTTCAGCATGTAGTCGATCACCTCTTCATCCCAAGTAGCCATATCCTACTCGATTGGTCTAGTCTTCTGTCGTCTGTAGGCTATAATCCATGCAATTTGTATTCTGGCAAATGCAATGAATCTATTCCAAGCGTTGCTTGTTATATAAGCCATTCAATTTGCGTCTTTACACGGTAGACTGTGGTCGGAAAATTGGCCATTTTAATTGACGGTCTAGACGTCCATATCTGGAATGGTCTGCATTCAAAGCTGCTTTTAGGCCTATATACTACATCTTAGCCTATAATTAATGACACAGACTTCGTTTATTGTTTTAAACTGACCCATTACAGAATTTTTTTAACGGTTAGGCCTAAACGGATGATGAAAACAATAATTGTACGTAGGCCTACTGCTTGGAAGCCATTCAAATCTGCAGTAGGCCTGGGATGCCAGAAGATCCTGATATGTTATTTTGACAAAGGCCAACTGGCGAATGGATAGTTAAGTCGACCTTTGGGCGAGTACGGTCGGCCTTTTATTATTATAGGCCTATACATAATTATCGGGAAACAGTCCGTCCATCTACGTTACTGTTCTTTGTGTCAGGGTGCAGCCTATCATTTCCCAAGGACCCCTGTCTGTCTGTCTGTCTGTCTGTCTGTCGGTCTGTCGGTCTGTCTGTCTGTATGTCTGTATGTCTTTCTGTCTGCATGTCTGTCTGATAGACAGACATAATATTATTAGGCCTACATAGGCTACAGCTAACAGCCAGCCAGCCAGCCAACCCTCACATTGTTGCTATAGTAGACCTAGGTATGAGTAATTTAGCTTTGGCGCAGTTTGTAGAATCAGACAGACAGACAGACAGACAGACAGACAGACAGACAGACAGACAGACAGACAGACAGACAGACAGACAGACAGACAGACAGGCAGGCAGGCAGACAGACAGACAGACAGACAGACCATGCAACCCGTCCGTCCATCACGACAACTGGTCCAGCGCTTGAAAAATGGAAGCTGGATGAAAGTTTTTACAGGTGAAATGGAGGTTGGATTGATGAAAAATGCATGAGAAATGGAATATGGATGAAGGTTCTTTTACAGATGAAATAGAAGCTGGATTGACGAAAATAACGCATGAGAAATAAAAGTTGGACGAAGGTATTTCTAGATCTGAAATAGAAGCTGGATTGATGAAAAACGCTTAAGTAATGGATGCTGGATGAAGGTATCTTTATATCTGAAATAGAAGCTGGATTGACGAAAATAACGTGCGAGAAATAGACGGTATTTTTAGATCTGAAGTAGAAGCTGGATGCATGTTGAAATACACGAATGAAAATCATCAATCCAGCTTCCATTTAAGCTAGAAAACCGTTTAACGTAGGCTACGTTGTTTTCATAAATCCAGCTTCTATTTCATCAATACGATTTGTCTGTAGACGAGTTGTCTGGGGACCACTTGTCGTTAGACGAGTTGTCTGTTACAGTAGGCCTAGACTAAGTGTAGATCAATTATTAACTGTCGTGGAACCCTCGGGGACATGGAAAGTGAAATTATAGTGCTATAAAAACGAAGACGCCATTTCGTTCGGCTTTAAGCGTTTTCAGCGTTGCCACTCCTTGTGTTTTTCCCAAGATCTTGGATTTTTCGATTCGAACTTGGGAAATGGGTTTTTTCGGGAAGAACTTGGGGTTTTTCCTGGGTTTTTCGAGTAAAAAAGCCGGGATATTGTGGACATTTCGTAAACATTAATTAAATGGCAAATTGAGGAAATCTTCGATAGATTTGGGCCGGATGACTAAAACAAAGGTCATCAGAATTTTTGGACGGGAAATTTTGGAAGTTTTCAAAAGATTTGCTGAACTTGGGTTTCGTTGGTTTTTTTCGCACCTCCAAGCTCCAACTTGGGTTTTTCATTTTTTTTAGAGTGGCAACGCTGAGCGTTCATCGACGATGTTCTCGGTCTTCCCGGATTTTTAAGTATAGCTTATAATAATAATCTTGTGATTATAATTTAAATTAAATAGGGTTTAAGATTTTGGAGCCTCACGTTGTTGCTATAGTAGGTAATTTAGATTTGGCGCAGTTTGTGGAAATTAGAGTCGTAATCGTAGACTTCAAACTTCTAAAGCATCACTCATACTAATCGCAGGGCACCAGCTAATTCACAAATGCTGATAGATCATAGAACCTTTGGTTTCGAAATGTTATGACAACTGCGAAATGTTGCGGTCGGTTTCACGGGGTTCCGGGGGTTGTCTCACAATGGCATCAAACTTTACCTTGTGAAAGCCTACTCCGGCCCAAAGAATGATAGTCAAAACATAGGAAGACTATTATAGGCTCCTCTTTTATAGCAGGAATTTAAAACTGATCCGTACGTTGACCCAGTATGAGAATTGTAGTATGATAACGTACGGGTAAGCTGATGTTGATTTATGAGGAGTCGTTGTGCACTGTGCAGTGATGAATTTACTCGAGGGATTATGGATATATGTCTCGTCAGAGCATTTTATTATTCTGGCAATGAAAGAGAAAATACTAATAATGATAACTTTGTGAAATATTATGGATATTCTGCCTGTTACTTTGCTTGAATTTTAGGAAGATTTGCGAATTAAGCAGCAGCTGTTCATCTCATGTTTGATTAAACCTGTCTCAGATTCGCATTCTGTGTTACCTCGGCAGGCATTGAAAGTTTTTTAATGATAACATTTGCATGTTTGGTTTACAGTTTCAAGGTCACTGGTACGATTTTTCTCGTGTTGAGTTGGCGAGAGATACGATTGTGCTGTCATCTGGTGTCAGCGAATATACTCTACAACCAGATGGAGAATTGCGAATTGAGTATGGCGGAGAAACGTAAGAAAGGACTGTCATCAGTGTCATTGTTGCAGTTTTTCATTGTCATCATCGTTACTTTTGTTGATAAGTTGATGGTTGTCACCACCATTGCGATCATGATAGTCATCACCATCCCCATCATGATAGTCATCATTATTACCATCATTGTTGTCATCGTCGTTGTTGTCATTGTCATTCCCATCATTATTGTCATAGTCATTACCATCATCAGTAAATGGAAGGAAACAACAATTATATTTCACAGATTTATAACGTATTGTTATTATTGTAATTATTTTATTATCATCAAATTTTGTTATTATTTTAAATTTTATTTTATTTTTTCAGATTAATTCCAACAAATTGTAGCAGTGCATGATGATAATAATAATGATGGTGGTGGATGTGGTGATGGTGGTGGTGGTAGTGGATGTGGTGATGGTGGTGGTGGTAGTGGATGTGGTGATGGTGGTGGTGGATGTGATGATGGTGGTGGATGTGATGATGGTGATGGTGGTAGTGATTGTGGTGGTAATTATAATGAAAACAATAGTATAATTACTAATAATATTGTTTTGAAGAAAGTAAAAAAATGCAGGTGACATTTAATTTTGACATAGACTTTCTTCATATCCGTTATATTTGGACTGTATGTGTTCTTAGCAAGGGTCGTTGCATTCGTCCTCTGGTTGCCTCAGGACAACAGAACTCAAACATCAGTGCTAAGCTGACAGTCAACTTTGCCGACATGCCAGATTTCTTTCTAAGAGGTAGTTTGCAGATTTGTTTTAAACCTGACTCTTACAAAGCACCACTTGAAGAAAACACTTATCTGTGGTTGCTGTGTTTCGTACGATCTCACCTAAAGATCAGTTCAGAGATCAAATGGATTGGCTGATTTCTAGACCAGTGTAGTCTAACGTAGTCCGAATATATAGTCCAGTAGTCCATTTTACACTGCCTAATCCTGGCGATATCAACTGGGTCTTGCTCCAACTTACCAAAGTGATCTTTGCGAACCTATGTCGGGCACTCGGACTAGTCGATCTCTATGCTCCATGGGGAGAGGGTGTTCTTGGTCATATTTGCTCATGAATACCTCCATCTTGCAAAGCCATGCTTTTTATGTGGTCGGCCTGGCAGTATGAAATGGCCTGCCTCTTGAGTAAAATTGCCTGTTCCCTAGTTCACTCTCTGACACATCATAATATTACAGTCACTGTAAAATTGTTCTTTCTATCCGTGGTGGAGTAGGGAGCACCTCTGAGTAGTTTCATTGAAGAGACGCTATATAAAAATCCTTGTAATAAATAAATAAATAAATGAACTCCACCACTGCTCGTAATCTGGAAGTGCCAGACCCAAGCTTGAAGAATGGAGGGGACAACACTAATCATCCTTGATATTGCACAGTGTCATTCAGCAGCGTGTATGAATGAACATTTACTTAGATCTTATATTTAACAGTGTGAAAGTTTGAAAATTATTTACCTTTTCTTGTTAATATTTCCAGGTCCATTTTGGGTGATCGAGACGAACTATGAGCACGCTGTCATCTACTCGTGCTACAAACTCCGACCGGATGGAACGTGTGACTCGGATGAAGAACTCGTTTACATCTTGAGTCGCAAACGCACTTTGCCTGACAATATCATCCAGCGTGTCGGTGTTATCGCCAGGACTCGACTCTGCATTGACTTAACACGACTCAAACGAACCGAGTACAACTGTATGTCAGATGCATTGTTTATAGGTTTATTTAGATGTATTGTTTTTGCATACAATCATTTGTTCATTCTTTTGTTTGGGTTGTCGTTCTTTTTTCTTTTATTCATTAATTCATTCTTTCTTGTTTTTGTTTATTCTTTTTCTTCAGTTGTTTGATTAATTTGTTCTTTTTTCTTTCATTTTTTCTTTATTGTTTGTTCATTCATGCATTCATTTATTCATTCATTCATTTATTTATTACTTCATTACCAGATCATTCTTTTATTCATTTATTCCTTTTCATTTATTTAGTTTTCATGATTTATTAATTGACTTACTCTCATTGTTTTTTTAGCTCATTATTAATTAATTAATTAATATATTTATTCATAATTTTTTGCTTATTAATTAATACATTATATGTTTATTATTTAAATAGTTTATTTATTCATTCATTTATTTACTTTACATTGATGCTGATTGTTGATCAGTTCATTGTTTCAGAGTATTAATTTTATGTTGATTCTGTGAAAGATATTTTAAAATCCTATCCCAACTTTTCAGCTTCTTCATCTTTTTTTCCTTCTAGACTCAGACATAATATTATTCTCCTTAGCCGAAGCCTTCCTGTCTCAATGTCTGGCCTCTGGACTTTTACTGGGATCTGAATCTGACCTTACCTGCTTTCTGATATCATCAGTTTGATTATTCACCTGTTAATTGGCAATGCTTCTTCACTATGGATTATACGCCATGATGGTCTATTCTAAGTGGCCAGAGTCTGTCTTTAGTATTTGTTTTCCTCTTGTGTTTGTAGTTCCGTGTCCACCAGATCCACGATATGACCCGCAGAAGTATCTGGAGAGAGTTATCCCAGGTGTGTTAACTAAATTCTTCTATATGTTTGTGAACAGGATATCTTAACTGTGTAATTGGACAAGCTTCTCAAGGGTATAAATTAGGAAAAAAATCGTGTTGGTGAAATTTGGTACAGTTTTATGGAGAGAATTGTCACTGGTATGTGGGCAATCTTCTCGTGTGCTTTCCTTTAATACTTAGGCCTATATAGAACTTAACTGATGATAGTAATAGCGATAATCGTAATAATTATAGTATTATAATATTTAATAATAAAAACAATGATAATATGATATGCTATGTTACATGAACACTAAACAGTTTAAGTAGTTTCAGTATTATTATTATTATTGCGTTGAGCAACATGTAATGTTGCAGAGAACAATTTGGATGTGACAACAGATAATGCGTACAACGTGTCCTTGATTGAACCTCCGCTCACTTCTTCCGTCGATCTTTCCACTGCTGGTGCCCCGCTTTACACTGAAGGATCACTAACGAACGATGAACCAGTATCCTTTGTTGATGAACCTTCTGAGTTCACCTTGGTTCTTTCCGAAGAGCAAGTGGCAGTCACTGAGGGAACTGCGGAAGATGGGACGGGGTTTGCAGAGGGAGTTGTCGATCCCACTGCGGAAGGGTCTTTGGAGAATTCAACGGCAATACCTCCATCTGAAACTTCAGCTGATCTTCTGGACACTCCACCTGTGCATGAAGATATCAACACAACAGGTGCTAACTTGCTTTGTGAATAAATTTTATCACACGAATATTGTACTGACATGAGGCTCATCTTTATACTTAACTGAACGACTGATGCTAAAGATGCCATTATCATTTATAATCATTTCTTTATACGTAACTATGTGCAGTGTGTCTCCAGATTTCTTTCATTAAACAAACATAATAAAAAAATTATGTATGAATGTTCAGATTTCAAACCAAAGTAACAGTTGCAATTAAAGTTATTCTTAGGTTCTGCCATCTAACCATTGACCCCTAATGTGTTCACTGCACCCTTGGAAAATGATACTTTAGATGTTATGCATGCATACATAACACAGTTGCAGCTCACACACTTTTTATTAATTGAATTGAATTTATTAACGGTTTATATTTGGAGTTTATTAATTGAGTTTACCAAATTGCTTTCTGCATGTAATGTTAGTTTGTGAAGAACCAAAATGCTACTTTTGTGTCTTTTGCTCGATTTTAGCTACGACACTGCAGAAAAGATGTCATTTGAGTGAGATACCAACACAGAGCAACTTTGAATTAGACAAGGTTTGTGCTTTGCTTTGACCTTTCCTGGGCTTTATTCACCGGTTACTCTGACTTTGAATAGGATGTCGTATGAGACATATTGGATATGGTCACTGGTTTTCAAATTCAGGCCAAAACATGTCATCTTCATGGCACTAGAGTTAAGTATCGTGACTTCTCTAAAATTCCGGCCATAATGAATTGGTACACGAGCAGTACAGTGTTGGTGGGCAGATGAGGCGGCATGGGAGAGGAGTGACCATTCACCCTCTTATGCGGGGACTAAGATAGTAAAGTTGATAGCTCTTCATATCTTTGTTGATGAAATTAAAGAGACTGCTCTTCATCTTCTTAGTTGTTAAATTGTATTTTAATTAGTAATTTGATCAATGTAAGTCAGGTTAATTAGCCAACTTTCATTTTCAAACCATACTGCCCCAAAGATTAATGGGCCAAACAGCCGCTGTAGAGAATGGCGTCCATTCAAACGGGCGAGCGGTGGTGAAGGATCTCACACGATCAAATTCATTGAAAATTAACAGGGTCATTGAGGCCATAGACGGCCGCTATATAAAATCCGATTACATTTACATTTCTTAGTACTCATTGACTTTGATTTAACGAGTGTTTTTTAATTGAGAAATGTTAGATGGATGAGATTGGTTTTGCTCTTCAGTTTCTTGGTCAGTGGTTTCTGATGGCATCATACTCAACAATATCGGTAATTGTCGATTCGGCTACTGCTGTTTTAACTAAGTCGCATGGAGACGTCATCAGCACTGCTTTCACTGGATACATGTTAGTCTAACGAAATTTGATCTTGATTTAAAATACGATAAGTAATTTCTCAATATTATATAAAGTCTTTGAAAGCAGTTTTGGTAATCTTAGTCAGGTCTAGCGGTGCAAGTTTAACTTTATGATCTCTTCGGACCTTGGATGTAATTGTTTTATATGTCTACAGTCATATACTATGCAAAGCATACATGTGCATTTGTCAAATGGACAAATAAAGGCTACTTACGCGGTACCAGTAGTATATTTGAGCTGATTTTTAGCTATGTATCACGAGTTAGTCGAATCAAATGTGATCTCGCTAACCAACCTGAACTTGTTAATGTCGTTATTGCTTTTGCGTGAAATTTTTACATCTGTTAGACCTTACATCGCTCGAGAATTAGACTGTTCTATGTGACATTTTGGCGAAACGGAGAAAATCGAAAAAGAAAGTTTAATGACTTGGCATTTTGTACTAAAAACTCTTTGGTGGGACAAAATAGAACAATAATGTTTAGAAAACATTTATGCAGACATCTGCAACTTTAAAAAATCACAGCGATTGTGGCTTCTGTCATAAGAAAAGACAATTTGAAGGAGACTTTCGGAATTTGTTCAAATAGAACAAAATATTACAGAAATAGCCATGGACTATTAATTGTTATTATGACTCATCATTACATGGAACATTATAATTGTTAGCAAAACGAATTACGACTGTTGTTATAATGTTCTATATGCATGTGCGAATCACAATTCGCCGTTCAGACCATGTGACCACCGTAATAGAACAAAATAATTCTGGGCTGTACTCCTGAACGCAACTTGTTCTATAATACGTGATTAAATCTTTGCAATATAATTGGTTGGTTCACATAGAATATTGTAATACCTATCCGTTAGTAAGCATATGCAAATGGAATAAAATAATTCTGTTCTTTTCCTCGTAAAGGCACCATTTCAACAGACGGGATTTTGTACCAAAATAGAACAAGTTACTCTGATTCGGCCTGTGCACTTAACTCAAATGTAAACAAAAACGCAGATAGAACACTATAATTCTCAGGCGGCGCTTAGTAATGCCAATTGTTTAAATGCTATTAAAAGGCAAATTGCACAAAATTATTGATTCATTTTCGTTTGAACTATATGTGCATTATTTCTTATTGTTAGTGGAGGTGAATGCATGGGTACAGTGCGTGGTTACCTGCGGGCCACAGTTGAAGACCCAGCCACACTACAAGCCAACTATGCTACGCTGAGTGGTAGGTGTTCTCTGCCATGAATTTAAGTTTATATTAATGTTACCTGGGTAAAATATATAAATAAATCGGGGTGAGTTATCTGGGTAAAATAACTAAACAAATAAGTTACCTAAAAGTAAATATTTAAGTAAAACAAATGAGTCATCTTGGTAATATAGATAAATATGTTATCAGAGTAAAATAAATAAGTTAGTTGGTTGAAGTAAATAAATTATTAATTATTTGGTTATCTGAGTAAAATAAAGAAGTTAGTTATCTGGGTAAAATAAACATATTAGTTATGTAGTTAATATAATTGTCTGGGTATAGCAAATGAATGGCAATACAGTAACAGACGAAGGTCCGGTCTGTTGTAAATCAAGGACTCGCTGTCTTGTTGGGAATTTGATTTGATGTAGCCATTTCAAATAATTGTTTCAGTTTCTCCAGACATTTCTTAATCCTCAATATTTATCGATTCTTTCTCATGAAAGTAAATAGAAAACTGAAAGAAATATTATAGAAATTTCTGAATTTAAATACTAAATTGAGATGCGTATTGAAATAGAAATACTATATAGAGATACTGGATATGGATACTACACAGAGAAACCAAGGAGAAACACTATATATAGAAATACTGAGCAGAGATACTAAAGATAAATTTATACTAAATAGGAATACTGAATAGAAATACATAGTGGAAATACTAAACAGAAATGACTAAATTGAAATACTAACTAGAAATACAAGATAGAAATTACTAAATAGAAATACTAAGTAGAAATTTATGTAAAATTGGGAAACTAAATAGAAATCTTTAAATAATGGAAATACTATTAATAGAGACACTAAATGGAAATGTATTAAATTGAAATATTGAATAGAAGTACTAATGCACATTTCTGTTTTTCCAGGACCATTCAAAATCGTTTATATCAATGAGAATTACACTTCAGCGCTCGTCTACCAGTGTAATCAGTCAAGTGTCATTGACGGTGTCTGTCATTCGATTGCCATTGACGTCTTGTCAAGGACTCGACACATGTCGGCTGATGACATGAACGATGTCGTGCGTCATATTGATGACGTGTGCATCGAGGTTGCGGACTTTGTGACGATCAAGCACGAAGGTAATTCCGACGTTGCTCTTATTACTTAAATGCTAGATGCATGCAGACTGGTGCTATATAATTTTTTAAGTTAACATTACAAGAAATAAGTAATGTATCTGGTAATGTAAAAAATTAGCAAGTTTTCCGGGTTAGATGAATGAATAAACAAGGTAATTTTTTAACAAAATGTTATCTAGGAAAAAATAAATAGTCATCTGGGCAAATAGATAAATGAATAAAATGAATAGCTAAATTAACTGTTTAAGAGGAATAATTTGTGTTGTGTAAATGATTAATTTAAGTGTGTGAAATAAATAAAGTATTCCAGATAATTAATATATTTGGCTAAAATGAATAAATTGAGTTATCTCTAAATAAAATGTATGTATGAATTGGATTGTAAATCGTGTCGAGTATCTAAGCGTTGTCTGCAATCAACATAGAGAGTTAAATGATATCTGATGGGACAGATTGTTTACTTTGGTTTGTTTTGCTTTCAGTTGAGTGTGAAGTGGAGCCATTGCCTAAATCTGGACCTTTGTGTAAAGTGGATAGCTTCCAGGCACAGCAGGACATCGACTGGTCCAGGGTTAGGATTTCACTCATCTCTTCACGCATCACTCAAGTCTTTTTTCTTTAGCTGTGGCTGGACTGGGAGCACTCCTGCGAAGATGTCTTGAATGGGTGCTATACAACTCCATAAATTGAATGAATGGTGCCACGAGATGATAAAGCTAGAGTAAAGTTTTTGAACGGCATACATTTTATAAAGTTACCACCTTTCATAAACACGGATAACTTGATCGAAGATCGACTTTATACCGCTGAAACCCTAAAAAATTCTAGCAAGAAAGTTGGAGCTCGCTGGATTGGCATCCTTGTCGGCACTCCTTCAAAGGTATTGATTGCACAATGAAATCATGATCGAACAAAACGGTCCTGAAACGAGATAAAAGGAGTTACTGGGGATGGGTGCCGGATGTGATTGCCTGTGTCAGATTGCGTTGAGCCTATTTATTGCGATTTCTGTATGTTTTGCGATGAGTTGAAAGTCTCAGTGCAATATTCAGCCCAACGAGCATGGTTGTAACAGTGGTTCATGACAAAAGGGTACCCTGTAAATTATGAAGGATCCTTTGAAATTTTTGTAGTCTCTGTTTTAGATGTTTACAAAGCTATTGGTTTTTGATTTTGACCTAATTTTTGGTGATTATCTGTTTAGTTTGCAGGGAAATGGTATACAGTGTCTCGTTTGAAGAGGAGGTTTGCGTTTGAATCCGGGACGTGGCTAATCTCTGACCGTATCAATGGAAACATTTCTGCTTCTTACATTGCTGCCCGGTGTGTTGAATTCTACCAGGTGTTCTCTTGTAAAGATGCTCCAAAATGGCGTATTATGATGATATAATTTAACGTAATATAGTTTGTTATGGAAATTTTATAATGTCAATTAATAATACCGAACAACGCGGATCAAAAGGATTATTATGCAGTATCAGTAACAAATTATTTAGTATAAATTAACATGAATTTATTGACAATATTAAAGAAAATTTCAGAGTTGTGTGCAATTGCGTTTGTAGCATTGTAACATTCGGACCTCCTTTTTACTACTCCTGGACAACCTTAATTCTGACTTGACGCAGCGCTCATGAATAAGCTGGTGCCCTGCGCTTGACTTTTGAGTGATGCTTAGAAGTTTGGAAATTGTAATTGTTATGGGAGATCTGTTTTTTTCATTGCGTACTTATTTGAGATTGTTTAAACTGCCGATGAATTTGGTCTTTGCTGTTTTCTTTCTTTTAGCCATGGTGTCTGTCTGCCTCCCGTTCGTCCAATCTGGACTCCTGCTATTGATAAGTCCGGGAATTTTCTGGTGTCCTACGAAGGCATTTCTCGTGAGTTTCATTTATCAATGTAATGCAAGTTGTCTGTTCTGTTAGTAGTTAACATTCATGTTGATGAAGATCGCTGCATGACTTGTACATGTACAGCACAGTGTGTTTACAGGCATTTAATTAAAGATAAATTATTATTATTATTATTATTAGTAGTAGTAGTAGTAGTAGTAGTTGTAGTAGGAGTAGTATACTGATTATCGTTAGTCATAGATATATTTATATATAGGGTTTTTCAAATTAATTCTGTGCATTTAAACCCCAAAATTGGTGACTTCTTAAAAAAATTCATGGTTACACACACCCCTGCCAGTACTATTGTTTTTATGCCTACCCAATGGTTATTGGGCCAAATACCCTAGTCTTTATGCTGAATCTCTCTGGCCACGGATAGCCTACTTCATGCACTCTTGACTGGACTAGGAGCGTGTGTCTGGGATTAGCTCAGCCCTGAGTAGATACCTTGAAGGTGTATCTACTTGTGTGAATGGATCAAATGAATTAAGATTATTTTTGTTTCAATTGCTTTTGTATTTCAATAATGACCTGCAGGACTTGGGAAGATCGTCTTCACCGACTACCAGGTGGCGCTTTATTACGAGTGTGATCAGCTGGAATCGGATGGGACCTGTGCGGTGACATCAAACGTTCGTCTGGAAGTCTGGCAGAGGAATACGGATGTGATGGGAAACATTCTGATTCGGTTTGGACAAGTCATACGAGATCTCTGTGTCAACCCTGCACGTCTGCAAGTTGTGTCACATGATGGTCAGTTCTGTTGGATTTCATTATGGAGCATTTCTTTAAGTGGAGAACTAGGGTTTTGTGAGGGTCATTGATGGTTAGGTCAGGGTCTAAAAAGGGTAAGGCAAGGGTTCTTTGAGGTGAAAGCATGGTTTCTGTGTTTTATTTGATTTTTGGCAATTCTGTATGTAAACACTGACCTGTGTGTTTGTTTTTTGTGTTTGTTTTTTTCTCATCTTTATATGACAAAAACTCACTTATTGGTTTGGTTTCTGTACATAAAAGAGAATTCAGTAATTCAAAGCAGTGTCCTTAATTAGACTTTTGCTGTCAATTCAGTTGACTAGCTGTGATATGCTCTTAGCATGACTTTACTTCTCAGTAATTTCCTTAGTTGGCTTACTTCCAACCTCTACCTAGAAATGTGCGATGTAACACCGTACAAATTGTATTAAACATGTCATGTTACACTGTTTCAGTGAGTTGTGAGGTTCCGCCGCAGTGCAGTATGCCTGACGCAATGTCACTGCGAGATGACATGCGGACTAAGGTGAGAGATCTTGTTTAGGGTTAAGGGTTAAGGTCAGGGTTAGAACTATGTATGGACTTTGCATGTCTTTATCATCATTTAGCTTTGCACAGGTGACACTTTTTGTCACATTTAAATATGCTATGGTAAGTGTACACATACATTCATACATGCATCTAGATGTAAGTGCATGCATAAATGCATAGATACATACATGCATAAATACTAGTTACACACATAGTTACATAGAACTACATACATACTTAAGTAGGTACATTTGTACATTCATACGTACATATGTAAATACATTCGTCATATCTAATTTTAGACACAATTGAGGGCATTTTCAGTTTTTCATTAAATTCATCTATTGGCGTGCCATACATTGATATTTAATGCTTAATATTTCTGCCATTATTTAGTTGGTGCGGAAGGGACGGTGGAAACCATGGCTTTTGTTTACATCCGAAGAATCCTCCAGATCCAGACAACAATTGAATGAGTTGATGTTTAGCGCAGTTGGAAGCAATGGAACCATTGTGGTCTGCTTCACTACAACTAACCGGTAAGAAATTCATTTACTGAAGAAGAGAAAAGCAGTCCATGTATAATTATATTATTTAGTTTTCTCATTAGATATCATTTAGATGTTTGTGTGTTCATCCATTCATTACGAGGATTTATATAGCTTCCCTTCAAGGCAACTACTCAGAAGTGCTCCCGACGCTCAGCATGGCTAAAGAGGACAAAATTATTGAGATGTGCATGGAAGGAGTCGGAGTGGACCCTGGGGAACAAACGCGGTGACAAAGGTAGTCTATTCCCAAGCCGATGGCTTTGTATTTGTGTGTGTGTATGTGACCTTTGCAAAGATAAGGGACCACTTGTCAGGTCTTAGTTACAGTTATTGACAGTGTCCATATGCTTATATCATAAAGAAGTCATGGAAAAACTGTCAGGAGGTTTAGTCCAAAATTTGCACCATTTCTAAGTGAAAATATAAATTTGTTTAGCGGGGAATCACAAATAAAAATGCAATCTATCACTAGATTCACTACCCAATGCATTGATCATATATATATAGGCCTTTGCACATTTGGTGATCAGCACAATATTATTATTTGTAATACAGTGTGCCCAAAGTGCAGTTGCATTATTAAACACAAAAATCTGTGATCATGATTTTAGGTAAAATTTATTTCTGGCTGATCTAAGCAAGCCTAATATTCCACCCCCAGCGATTCCTCATTTTTCCTTATTGCGATGACATAAATTAAGGGAAAGTTAAAAATCTACGATTTGATTTCATAGAGATCCTTCAACAATTGAGATTGAAATCTCTGTTGTCATTTGTTTCTTTAGTGAAAAGGTTTGTCAATCAACGGAATGTGTAACAATCGACTCATTATTCACAAGTAACTATCAACGATTTACAATGGATGACAATGGCAGGAGTGGACATGCCAGTACGTTCTATTGAACCTTTATACATAGATACAGTTTTTCATTGATAATTCGTGATACTGCACTGCATGTATCTCATGAAACATTAAGTAAGTAAGTAAGAATATTCTTTATTATACCACCAGCAAACGCTGGTTTGTTTATCAAAGTCACTTAAGTTGCATTTGTTTAGAACTATCTTGTAGCTACTTTTATCACTTTCACGAGGTTATTGTAAAGCAATATATAAATGTTCATTATACATGATACTGATACATACATGCGTACATTCCTTATGGTAGAATTTCTCCAAAATTTAGTCTAGCTTTTTAATTCTTCACATGTCACCTTTCCAGAGATTACAAATTGTTTAAAAGATGGGAAAGCACCTCTCTAAAGTGCTGCTCTATTATGTGCTTTTATGATTTGTGGTACCACCTTCTGACTATAATGTGCTTTTATGATTTGTAGTGCTACCTTCTGTATGTTTCTAATGCATTGAGACATGATGCGCCAAATCTTATCGGGTCAAATGCAAAATCTGGTTTCTAATTTTGTTGTATGTTTGTAATTTTTCGAGTTCAAATATGATTATGATTATATTAAATGATGCATTTGTTTTTCAGCTACATGGAGAGTGGTCCATTTCAATGACCTCTACCTCGTTCTATACATCTGCCACAAGGTCGTTGATGGACGTGGAAGAGGTGGAGTGTGCGATCCATCCGCAGGGCGCCTCTATGTCCTTGGATCCGGTGAATCGGTTCTTGGGGACAGCCTTCCAGCCAGACTCCAACCGGCTCTAGATAAGATGTGTCTCAGTAGGGAAAACAGGCTGAACATCACAGGTGGTCAACATCTAACCTATTCTAATCTAATTGGTTAGGGGATTCTTCTGTTTCAACCTGCTTACCCACCTTGAGCCTGTTTGCTAGTTTCTCTGACCTATCAAATTTCAACTGAAGCAGTCTAAGCACTGATAAGAAGACCACTTGTCCTCCTATACCTGTGATTGCCTCATAGGGATTTGGCTTAGGTACTGATCTTCCATATATCTATCTAGTTTTGTTGTAAGTTCATATAATTATGTGTTTCTTTGAGATGTCATTGCAAAATGCTATTGCAACTATTCAAATGCATTCATATAAATTATACTTCATTTTTGCATATTTACCTACCAAAACGTACATTTCACGCCACTGTAATGATACTCTGGGAGTTATTCGGCGTTTTTAAACCTAATGATGCCATACATGTATGTCTTTTGATGGGGATAAAGTCAATTTAATTTTTCTATAATTTGATAATATTGCAATATGTGATGATATTCTTCTTCTTATAGTTTCCTGTCCAGTAGAAGTTCCTCCGTACTCCATTGTCATCGATACTCTGCCTGTCTTTGAATCAGTCAACGTACCTCAGGTAAAACGAAAACGATGTAGAGAGGTTTACAGCTGTTGGTTGGGTGAACGTTCATGGTGTTATTCAATTAAATGAAGGCAATTCTTTGCTCTTGGAGTTTCCGTGCTGAGAGCGCCTCTGATTAGTCATTTATGAGGTGCTTTATGAAACTAATTGGTTCCTCTCTTTGGAATATGATGCTGTCTCCATTGATCTGCTCGATCTCAATTTCTAATTCGTCACTGCTTCTCCTACAGTTACTTTTCTCCAAACCAATTTCATCTCTTGTGGCCTCGCACATTGAAAGCACTTTTGAATGGTACCTCATATTAAAGGTGCTTTCTTAATGTTTTCATGCAATACAATACAGTAACTGTCTGCATGGCAAAATGTAAAGAGAGAGAAGTGGTTTAACTTTAAAGACCTGTAGGCATTAGTGATCATTGTGAGGGTTTTATAGGTAAGACCAGCCAGTTTTATCTTATTCTAGATTCTACAAGAAGTCAATTATTGTTTGTCTATGCAGATGATGGGAGTCTGGTATAGCGTTCAGGCGACTGGTTTTGAGACGGTGAGCAAGGTCTCTAAACTACGACTGTCTGTTGAACCGTCTGGAAAAGTTGACATTGTCTTTGCAAACAGCATGTAAGTTTCTGGAGTAAAACTGTAATTGTTTTTAACTAGAAATTTTTCTTTACTGGACAAGTTACTGCATTTTCTGTGTTTCTCTGGGTTTATCTGCTGCTATATTTGTAGAAATATTAATTAGAATTGTTGTGTTTTAACCTTAAAGTGTTCAAGAAACTGTCCTTATTTCGGTTTAGTACATGCTGACCACTTTGGAACTTGCTTTCTCCATCTGTTCACTTTGCAATTTTGTCTTCTTCCTTCACTCTTCTAAAAAAATCTGTTTCTTCTGAAGGGAACTTGCCCACAAGAAGCGCTTCTGAATGGTTCACCCTTACTAGAGGCACTACACAAATACTCATATACAATAGAAATGCAAGACAATATAACTACTTTCATCAGCTGACTTACATTTGGTCCAGTTTTTGCAAGGCAATATTATTTATTGACATCTGTAGCTCAAAATCGTGACAAGTATTTAATGCTAAAAGCTTAAGGTAAAGCTCTTTCTGCTTCCCTGAAGAGTTTACTTGTTCCGTACTTTTTAGCATTGTTGATATTTCATTTTTGCTTTCAGCAATGGAACATGTCAGCCTTCCAAGAGATATTTGGCCACAAAGGTTGATGACAGAGGAGCTGATTGGCTCATTCTCACTTTTGACAGACAGTCTGGTGAGAAGTTTGCACCAGTTCACTTTGAATATTCAGAACATCTAGTTCTATCTTCCTTGCTGAGGTCTTTTAAGAACACTTTGTGTAAGACTAATCCAGATATACTTTCTGTACGTAGATACGTAATATAGGTGTATGAAGCCATACATGCAGGTTCATGCATGTGTGTATATCCATAGATGGGGCTTACTTTTATAA
This sequence comes from Lumbricus terrestris, assembly GCA_949752735.1. Taxonomy (NCBI): domain Eukaryota; kingdom Metazoa; phylum Annelida; class Clitellata; order Crassiclitellata; family Lumbricidae; genus Lumbricus; species Lumbricus terrestris. The sequence continues at coordinate 75,311,183 of OX457037.1, forward strand.
TGCATGCAACATCATAGGTATAAATTTAAAAATAATATCAATTTTATATGGCTTGGTAACATGGTCACACTGCTACAAGTGCGCCTTACAAACAACTAACTAGCTGGATGAGCCTTTGTAAGCAAATAAGATTTGAGCTTTGGTTTGAAGGAGTTGGCCTATCTGAAAGGGGTGGAAGGTTGTTCCAGCATCTGGGACCAGCAGCCAAGAATGTGCTTTCTCGGATGCATGTCCTCATCCTTATAAACTTTGCTGTGTTAGGAGGGGCAAAATCTTGTGAAAGTGATAAATGAGCACTTGCATCTACAATCCACATATGCATGCAACACACACACATGTACATATCGATATATTGCGCCATAGTCTGCATGATTTTGAATTGCCTAGAAAAACTAGCCTCAATTTCATCTCACCAGTACTTTTCAGACTTGCCTCGAATTTGGCAGAAACTTTAACTTGGGCCAAGTGCAAAGAAACAATTAGATGTGCAAACAGATAGTTTGGTCTACAAGATATTCCTACCTCATGTAATAAGTTGTATTATGTCAAACTGAATGTTCTTCAGTGGACGAAATATATATATAACGATAAGCATTGTGTACATTACATGCATACATGGCACATAGGGTAAGAGTAACGATGTGTATATAGCTGATTTTGTTTGTAGGTCATTTGCGTATTCTTTATATGGACCAAGACATTGCTGTCGTCTACTTCTGCCAAAGACTGCAGTCACGAGGGATTTGCTATCCAAACGAAAGTCTCGTTCTGCTGATGAGCAAGGCACCAGTGTTAACGGAGGAGAGGCGGGGAACCATACAGGAGAATTTAAGAGCGCATCAGTACGATAGCATCGATGATGTTATTATAAAGGCGGGATTTAGAAATGTTGTAGGATCGAATATCTCGTTTACTGGTGAGGCTCTTCATATAGATCTATTCTAGTGGTCTAGTCTTGTGTCTGCTCTTTTTAAAAAAAATTCTCTTTATATATGTATTATGTACTTATTTATTTAAGATATGCTATAATGCTGTCTGATAACATTCTATTAATCATTGGGTTCATCATCTCAGAAGCACATGACCCTCATTCGCTGTTGTTTAATGTTATCAAAGTTACTAATGATGCAAAGTCTATTCTGTCATTTCTGTCTAGAAAGAATTTTAAAAAATCGATTGAATGATTGATTGATTGATTTAAAAACACTTGCTGAGTCAGGATCTGAACGTGATGTACATATGCATTTTTATTTTGTTCAGTTATGTCATCTGATGTCATCTGATGTTATCTTATGTTGTCTAATGTCATCTTGTTATTGTTCTTTTGTTCTGAGATAAGTAGACTGAATCACATCCTGATCCTATAAAACTGCCTGATCTCTCCTATAGATTCAATTCCATTGTATCCTAATTGTGTATGGATGTGTGTGTGTATGTTTGTGTATGTATGTTTGTATGTATTTTATCTGGACTTTTGTCAAAATCCTTTTAGGAGCAATTAATGGATTTATTAGAATTTCTCAGTTTTGTTTCACCCTGCTTGAAGTCATCTAGGTTTGCACTTTAAGCACTGGTAATTTGAAGCATTTTATTTATGACACTTTTGTTGCTGTTGGTTACCTGACATTGTGTAATAATGACAGGGGCTGTCTCGTGTGTTGTTCATATCGATGAAAACCTTTGTCCTATTGAGAGTCTACCGGTCGTCAAGAAACTTCATTTCAAAAAGGTAGGCCTGACTTTTCTTTCGATCATCAAACTTTATGTAGAAAAGGCAGAGTAGTCCCTTATGCTTCCACTGAGAGTAGTTGGTCTTAGAGGGTTTTTTGTTTTGGCAGTCCTCTAAATTGTCTCATCTGCCCAATGGCTGGCTGTATTCTCGTTCATACCTGAATTGGTTGGGGCACAATAAGAGCCAAAGTTTACCAAAATTCTAACCTGCATCTCGATTGCCAATAATACAGCATGCTACCAGTAACCCATATCCGAACTGTACCCGGCTTAGTACATGTGAAAGGGAATATGAGAAAGTTGGATGCTGAATGTCATCAATGATGTTAATTTTATGTTGATTAATGATTATTGCTTTTGATTTTCAGTTTCTTGGTCACTGGTTCGTTGTCTCTCGACTACAAAACTCGCCGAGTTTCGATACAGCTGAACTGCGGTTCTCTCCTGGGGAAGAAACTTCTATCGTTTATGTTGGCACAAAGTACGTTGTCATCGCCATCTTACTTACTCGTGTAACATTTTAACCGTGATAGTTTACTAAAAGTGCTGTTCGTTGTTATGTGCGTTTATTTCGAAACAATTTATTTTAGAACACGAGACAGACCTGTCATTATTGCACAACAGGTAGTAAGCAGCAACTAAAGATTTAGGAATAAATGCTCCAATTTATGTTTGTAGTGTAAACCTAGATAACCTTTTGGAGGCTGAAAAAGAAATTAATTAATCCATTAATTGCTCCTAGAGTGCATTTTATTTGATAAAAGTCCTGATATACATATATGCATATGCACATACATACAGAATTTCAAATGAGCATTCCTAACAGCATCATTATAATTTGCTCAAGCATATCATTGAGGAGGTTCATTCAAGTGGAACCTAAGAATTACTGGTTTTATTAGACTTACAATAATTATAGCTTGAGATTATAGTTGAAAACAAAGCTTGAGAGCTTGATATAACTATTATGAGATTTATTGTGAAATTTTGTCAGAAATTTGAGATATGAAATAGTTTTATTACTGTAGGATTTCTAATTAAAATATAAACCTAGAGCTGAAATTGGAAGGGATATGTTTTTCATTTAATGCTGCCGATTTTTTTTGGTTTTCGCTCTTTTCCAGAAATGGCAGTTGCCAGAGACCATTGCGTGGTAAGCTGGTTCCTCTTCCAGATGGCCTGGACTCACAGTTTGAGGTCGACTATGGAAATGGTCATGTCGGAAGGTTCCAGGTGATATACACCAACTATCGCTCAGCCCTTGTCTACCAGTGCCTCCAGGTGCTGGGCGATGGTGCCTGTCTGCCAGGGCAGGTTGTGGTAGAACTACTCAGCCGGACGGTTGATATAAGTCCGAGGCTAGTACTGTCATTCGAAAAATCAATCTGTCTTAAATACAATGTGCTTTAGAGGTGTCACAACTTTATTGTGTAAACAAGTTTTGAATGGTCTCAGACTTTTCTTTGCTGTGGAGTGACCTTCCTGCTCTATAACTCGTTCTGAGATCTTATCTCCTATCTCTGGACACACTGCTGTTTCTGCCCATTTTCCTAAGAGTTTTTGTTTTTTGAGGGGTTCTCCACATTGGGAACACCTCTGATTAAGTTTATTTGAGAGACGCTTTTTAAGTCCGTAGAATAGAATGGAATAGTATAAATTATGTATTTATTTTCGTGCCTTTGTGAAGTTCTAAGAATGCACTGCATAAGAGTTTAGATATATTCGGGGCTATTCTGAGAATTTCAATTCCCAGTGTGAATATGTGAATCAGTGTTGTAACATAACCGTGCCAACATACATGCATGCTTATAACTACATGTATGCGTTCAAAAAAGCTGTTCTAAATTAACTGCAGTGCTGAGGGCCGTCATAAGATTTTAAAAGCAGCTCACGAACTTTTCTTTAGTACTTGAACCAGTTTAAAACTCTGGGAGATGGAGCTTGTCTTTAGCCATCTTCGATCCGAAGGTTGGCCGTACCATGAATTGTAAAAAAAATTAATTTAAAAAATAAATAAATAAATAAACGGGAGATGGAGTAGATCAAAAATATTTGAGTGGAAATATAAATCTTTGCATTGATGATTTGTTTTCTGTTCAGGATAAAGGTTCCTCTGTTAAAGAGAACGAAAGATTTATGTGTCGATCCAGAGGATATGAAGGACACGACATACAACAGTAAGCTTCTAGTTAGTTCAACTTCTACAAGCAGCTCAGGGTTAGAGGGAAACTCTGCCACTTCTTTGTAGCTAAACAATTTGCACGAGGTATACTAGGTATGGATGTGGTGGTGTAGTGGGTATGTTCGTTGCCTTGCAGCCAAAGTGTTGCAGGTTCAAATCCACCTCAAGCTGCCATGTAGGGACCTTGAGCAAGTTCTTCACTCGCAATAGCTTGGGCGCTTTGGCTTGAAACTCCGATGCAGTGTCCACGCTGTACATAGTCGGGAGCGCCTCTGAGTAGAAATCTTGAAGGGGTGCTATAGAAATGGATAAATAAAATAAATAAATGAAATAAACAAATACCTAAGGACGCTGTGGTTGTGAATAAGCTGGAGCCCTATGCTTGACTTTTGAGTGGTAATTAGAACGCTGGGGTGTACGATATCGAACTCGTAACTGCAGTCCGTGCAAGCACGCTGTTTGACTGTTGGGCCCTACGGTGGAACCTTTGACCCCAAGTTTATTGAAAGGTGTCGGAGGAGGAGGAGAAGGAGGAATTTTAGAAGGATGACGAGGCAGCAGGAGAAGAAGATCTTGTGTGTAGAGGCGCCCTCGTAACGACATGTGCCATGTTACGGGTATTAAGGCTCCATAAAAATTGTCGTCATTAATATTATTATTGTTATTATTATTATTATTAAGGAGTAAGAGAAGGGTTAATAAATAAGTAAGAGGATGAGTTTGAAGAGCATAAGGTAGAGGAGAGGAAGGGGAATTATACTACTAATAATTAATAATAATAGTAATCTTTGCATTTCAACAGATGAGTGTAGTGAGGAATCCTCAGCCAGCTGCTACGTCGATGACTTTCCAAAAGACGTTACTTTCACGAAAGCAGACGTAAGTGTTGATTCTCATTTAAATCCACAAATACTACAGATAGTAACGAATATATTGTGCACTTTCAACTGAAGTGGCCAACAGAAATGCCCTTTACAGTTTGGATAACCACACCAGAGTGATGAGAATAAAGCAAAAAGCCTCTGAAATGAAACTAAAGTTCTTGTGATTTTTTAACGTTAAAATTTTTTCCCATTGGTAAATATGCGCCATTAATAGGGGTTAGGGTAATGGCAAAACTCTGGCATGAAAAGCGCTTGGCTTCAGGATCGCTTCCCGCTACCTTTCCTAAGGTTGACTGACTCTTCCATTCGACAGATGTCATTGGTAAAATCACTTGTAAGACACTTTGCATGGCTGCCAAACAATTAAATTCGATTCATGTATTGACTTGTGATCTTGCGTTCAAATACCATGAATTGTAATTGTTTTGTGTTGTGTCGCTTTGAAATTAAATGAAGATTATTATTTCTATTGTCTATATTTCAGTTGAAATTAAATGAAGATTATTATTTCTATTGTCTATATTTCAGTTGAAATTAAATGAAGATTATTATTTCTATTGTCTATATTTCAGTTGAAATTAAATGAAGATTATTATTTCTATTGTCTATATTTCAGTTGAAATTAAATGAAGATTATTATTTCTATTGTCTATATTTCAGTTGTTGCAGATCTGCAAATTCTAGAAACTGTAATCATCATTGATGTGATGAAGTGTGATGACAATAAAAAATAAAGCAATTGTTTTAATTTGTGATTGTCAAATGTGGTTGGATTCTGTTGTAGTTCTTAGGGAATTGGTTTGTGATCCATGAGGCGAAGAGGATTCGAGGATTTGAATTTCCATCCAGCATTCGCATTCTGACAGACAGCGATCCAAACAGATTCCGTTACATCTCACAGTTCACTCGGTCAGTCATCATCATCATCATCATCATCATCATCATCATCATCATCATCATCATCATCATCATCATCATCAATCATCATCATCATCATCATCATCATCATCATCATCATCATCATCATCATCATCATCATCATTATTTTTATCATCATCATCACCATCAATCATCATTATTTTTTTCATTATTGTATTCTGTATCATCATCGTTATCTTTTTTTATCATTATTGTCATCTGTATCCAAGGGCAGATACATAAATCACCGAAGGGGGAGCCAAAGTTTTTGGTCTTGGGATAGGGGAAAATTTTTCGTCTTGGTCGCCGAAAAATCTGATGACCCTTTTTTAAGAAATTCATCCATTTGTCTATCCATGTGAATAGAAAGGAATGACTTTTTCTTTTTTTCCTGTCAGAGATGGCAATTGCTACAGTATCGAATCGCATTTGGTGATTTTGTCATCGGAAGCTCCATACCACATGGCATTCGACTTCAAGGAAAATAATGGTTGGTCAATGCCAATACTACTGACTACTGCTTCTGCTATTCCTTGCACTATGTATTGAGTAAGTAAGTAAGTAAATAGGTAAGCAAGTAAGTAAGTAGCCTTTATTTGCACCTCATGAAAAACAAATGTATCCCATTACATAGAAGGTTTACCGGTACATACATTGTTGAAACATTCATTCAATTTGTGGGTTATAGAGCACCCCTTCCTACTCAGGAGTGCTCTCAGCCTAGCCATAGCCTAAGAAAAAAAGACTTTAGTGGTTTATATAAAACAAAGTTAATTTACGCATTTTGAAGCGTGTAATGCCCTTTGATGTCAACTTGTGTGACGCAATGCAACCAATTTTTCTGAAAGTTCCAGGTCGACCATCTAAAATTTTCACGAAAATTTGTCAGAATATTATTATGCTATTAGAGGAATGTTATGCACACTGTTTGATCACTAGTTTTAGTAGTTTTATCATGTGTCAAGAGAAGGGTTTACAACATTGTTGGTTCATTGTTATTAGCGCTGCTGAGAGTCATTGAGGCTGGCTATGGAATGATGTTGGCCTATGTCTGCAAGTATCTTGAGTCTGACGGGAGATGTCGGCCGGACCATGGAGGGGTCCTTATCCTCAGCCGGACTCTGAACGATGTTGCGGAAGAACTGCTCGTCCACTACACCGATCTCTTTCCAGACCTCTGCCTCGATTCAACCGACGAACTCATAAGGGTCTCGCCATCAGGTTGGTCATTGATGCTGCACTACTTTGACTGCGCCACTTCAAAAGGAATTCTTCCTTTGGGCATTGTATTGTTTTTGACCATTTATTCATTCATTCATTCCGAAAACTTATATAGCACCCCTTCAAGAAGCCTACTCAGAAGCGCTCCCAGCCCAGCCACAGCTAAAAAGATAGGTCTTGAGCAACTGGTAGAAAGCAGGCATTTTATGAAGCACTTCTCTCAGAAGAAACCTTTGAGAAATGCTTTCAGTGCAAGCGCCCCCAAGATCAGGGAGGATGAGGTTAAGACCTTGTGTCTTTGGCCACTAAAGACCAAAGCCATGAGACTAGGTCCTCCAAGTTTGACCTTTAAGCTTTGTGTTAAACCTAAAGTTCTTATTTCCATTTGAAGTGACACATAGTTTATATCTGTTAATTTTTATGCTGGTTTAAGTGGTTCGTTTCTTTTTGGACGATTTGTGGAGAGAGATGGAGCTGTTGTGATGAAATATTTTATGACTTCTGGAGATATTTATTATGAGACTTCTAAAGAGATATTTAAAGACTTCTTCTTCTCTGTTATTTTACTTCTTCTCTGTTATTTTGCTTCTTCTCTGTTATTTTGCTTCAGACTGTAAATCGGGAGAAAGTGTTCGGTTGGATCGTGAATGTGACATCAAATCAGTTGACATTCGACCGCAGTATGCATCGCAAATGGTTTGGATTTATTTTATTTATTTTTATTTATTTATCTGATATTATCTAGTGATATAATCTGCTAACTGTTATGGCATCATCACATTCTGTTAGTTTCTGCAGTCTTTTTTATCATTGACATTATCTGCATCTTTACTTCATTCATTCATTCACTCATTCATTAATTCAGAGCATTTCTATGGTGTTCAAAATATCAGCACAGAGGCACTCCATGTCAGGCCACATGTGGCAAATGCTTAGAGAAGATGTTGTCACTGCTGACAGGAGTCTTTTCCTTGCCTGGCAAAAGGGAGAACAGTTTTCAAATGCTTATACTGCTGACGTTGGGCTAATCATATAATGCATCCAGAGTGACTTGCCATGTAAGGCTGTAGGGGTTGCTGCACCAACAGCGTAGCAACATGCTTCTGCAGGCATGTCAGTACTCAATTGCTTAGCCATTGAATATTAGTAGTTATGAGTAGGTCTATGAAGTTAACGCTTTAGTTATGAATATTTAATTTTAAATTATAACTAATTGTAATATCTGATGGTGTGTTGATCTTTCTGCTTGCCTAGGTGGATGTGGAGTGGCATTTAGCTGGACGATTGAAAGGTGGCTTGGCTCGACCAAATCTTATAAAGTATCACATCTCACGACATTCGAAATCGGGGCAGCTGGTTGTACATTTCACTGCAACGAAGTAAGCAAAAAAGCAAAACAATCTATTCACAATGTCATATACAGATGTATGTTTGTATGCATGCTGATATTTTTTTATGAACTACAAGGCAATAAAAATTATCTCGATGGTCCCATTGGTTTCTCACTTTATGCCTTTGGTGATGAGTGATGGCCATCTATGAGTCTATTGTGGTTTCACGGATAGTTTGATGTATTTAAAATGAAGATGCTACAGTGCTGTGATCTGTACTGTGTTGGTCCCTTTCTTTTGTAAAGCAATCAATCAATCAATTAATACTCATTATTTAATCATGATGAACTGACATAGATGCAGCTTATAAATGGAAACGAAAAATTACATAGGTTGAGGCAAGATGATGTCATGGTAATCCAGCATCTTGAGCAATGATCCCATAAACATACCTTGTTTTCTTACTTGGCACAAATGTATTATGTATTATGCTTTTATTCAAAGTTTTATTGTTGTTTATTCAGAGCAATATATGATGCTCCTCCAAGATAACTAACTACTCAGAGGTTCCCCATTTCAATATGACCCGTGAACAAGTACAGTTTGTCAAGTGTTTATAGAGGTGCGTTCATAGCAACAGCTAAGACAATTCCTCCGTTTAGATCTTGTACATAGCCCAATTTTGTTGCATCTAGAGAGCAAGAAAGCTAATTTGTGTGAATTGTTTCTTCAGAGATGGAAATTGTCTACCGACGACAAAAGTGCTGGCGACTCTCACACGCGATGGATCGTACGACATCCTCTACAATAATGAACACGGTCTGGTCAATTTATTTCTACTAACTTTGTTCCAATTTCTGCAGTTATCAGCATTTGAGGTTTTCTGCATGTTCCAGTAACATGGATGAAATATTTTGAGGGACTTTTTGCCTCATGAGGTTTATTATAGAATTTGCCCTTTTTGCAATTTCGGCATTTCTTCCATTTTCGGGGAACTTTTTCTTATTTGATTTGAGTTATTATTTTTTTATTACAGGCAGTGCACTTTTTCTGACAGCGCACCGGAACAGCATCCCGGCACTTTTTTTCAGCAGTTCTTATGTTTTACCAGATTATTACCTCCTTTAGACAATCCTCATATTTTATATAAAAACCCTGTTTTGCTATTTTTGCTATTTTACTGTGCAATGTTTTTTCTTGATTTTTTGCTCTTTGAGTGGCACTCTATAAACTTGGGTTGAAGTGCAATTTCGTGTATGTTTTCTGTATTTCAGTGGAGTTTTTCATCATCTTTGCTGATGCTGAGCTAAGCATCATCTACAGCTGTCAGAGTTACGATTCATTTGGTCGTTGTGATCCACGCAGGATTTCCATTGAGCTTTTCACAAGAAATGCCTCTCTGCCGGATCTGGCGAAAGCAAAGCTGTACGAAATCGAGTTAAACTGGTGTTTCACACCAGAGAACTTTGTGTCTACCTCATCAGGTGAACTTGCATGTTGAAGATATTGTATTGTAGTATTGTTTAAGACAATTTATGAAGCGCTTATCACAGCAAAAACCTTTCAGATGCGCTACCAGTGCGATTGACCCTGAAAGAAAAGGCAGGATTTGAGGTGAGAAAAAGATGAGGGAAGAGTTCCAGAGAGAAAGGTGGAGAAAACTGATGGTGGAAGTGCATTTTATAGAGAAGAACCTACGCAAGCAAATCATCTGGATTGAGCATGTGGCAGTGCTACAGTATTGGAGCATCAGAGAAATATATGTAAAGTTATGTAAGTTATTCATTCAGGAATTTATATAGTGCAGTAAAGTACACCTTCAAAGATACTATTCAGAAACGTTCTCGACTAACTGGCCCAAAAAGAACAGTTTTAATTTTATTGAGGAAAGTTTCGGGAAGAGCCCATGGTGTAGACGTAGCTCAAATGGAAGGTCACATTTCAGATCGATCATGGGCCTAACAAAGAAAAAACTTAATTCTGCATTGATCATCATCCTGATGTTAACTGTGTTGTTCTTGGTAAAATTGTATTTATTCTAAAGTGTTTCATTTATTTGAACAGAAAAGTTGTAGTTATTAATAAATTGTTGCAACGGTAAATGTCATACTTTGTTATGTCAGTGTGTTTAATGGTATAAATGCAATAATTGTTATGTTATGTAGCAGTGTAGGAAGATTTTAAATCAGAAGTGTGATTAGTAATTACATAATTTAATCATTATTAATTATTTTGCGTTTCTCTTTCGTACTGTGTAGATGGCGTTGATTGTCCGTTGTTGATTGAACCCGAGTGTTCGATTGATGTTCCTCTGTCGCAATCAACAATCGACATTAGCAAGGTATGGCACATGAGCTACCAAGTAGGTAGAGTAAAGTAAGACATGGCAAGCTATATTTGGGGTATGTTATTGTCAGATTGCTTCCTCATTATGAATGTCAATAGTTGGAGCTATATTGACTGGTGCTCGAACTCAACAGTATGTTTGTATTGTATGTACTTGTCTATAATCTGTATGTTTGTATGTGTTTGTTTGGTTTCTCTGCAAAGGCTGGTGGCTGACTTTCATTTTGAGAGAGAGACTCTCCTTTCACGTGACTCTGTCTTTAACATGACTGGTTGTTTTTAATAGGATTGGCTTTCCTTTGCATCACTCACATTCCTACATGACTGGTTTTTGTTTTACATAACTGGCAATTGACTGGCAATTAACTCTTCTTTCACATGACTGGCTTTCTTCCAGCATGACTAACGTTGTTATTTTATGCTTAATAGTTGGGACACAATGATGAGAAAAGATGGATGATTATGATGTCTACGTTTATTAGTGTTATGTTGAATGGTTGTGGGTGGTACTAATTTTACATTTATATTCAATTGTGCAAAGGTTGGTGGATACTGGTATGCAGTGGCGACTCAGAGTGGTCGAAATCTTCCACGAGTCAGCGCCATTGACATCGAATTGTCTGCAGACCAGACAACAATGACTACTCACACTTCTTCATCACAGTCTGTTCTATATTTTTATTTATGTTCTATGATTGTTTCAAATTTAATTTGTTTTCATTTCGTTCAGTTAAAATGAAGTTTAGAAGGATGAAGCAAAGTAACTGATTCATAGGATACTTATGGCAAGTTTAGGCAGTTGGGTGACTTAATTAAGGAAATTAGGTAAATTGATGTAACGTTTGGTGACTCCTAACTTGGTCAGGTTGAAGGTAACTTTGGGTAATTAGGTGACTTGAGGTAGTTAGGTGATAGAACTGAAATTGAGGTATGGTAACTTTAGGTAATCAAGAAACTTGAGATAGTTAGGTGATTGGTAGATATTAAGTAAAGTGTTGCTTAAAGGTTTATAGTTGGAAAGTGGTAATCAAGAAACTTGAGATAGTTAGTATTAGTTACCATATCAGTGAAAACTTGAAGCCACGCTTCTCACATTCCTAGCCTAGCATTCTAGCCAATCAGCTGCTCCACTAGTAAGGCCAGATATTTCCACTTTTACTAAACACAGAAATCCATTTGCATCTGTAGGAATGGTAGATGTCTGCCGACTTTCAAGACGACAGTAGTGAATGCAAGTCCAAACAACTTTCGCTGGAGACTTCAAACCATTGGCCTCACAGGTAAGTTTTTTGTTTCATGACGAGTTGTGACTAAAGTATTGGTGATACTGATGGTAGGTGGTAGTGCTGTGAATACTGGTTATTATTAGTTGATGATGGTGGTGGTATTGCTGGTGGTGATCATGGTAAATGTGTTAAGATGAACAGTAGTGTGATGAAAGAGAACATGTATGCAGATGACAATGATAAAATAACAATGATTGTCAGATAGGCCTACGATTCTTTCTAAGCCTTGTTATGCGAGAAGTAGTTATAATAATAATAATAAAATAATGTTAATGATAATACTAATAATAATAACAATATTAACAATAATAACAATAATGACAATAATGACAATCTATATAAATAAAAATGTAAAAGTTTGGTCCTAATGGGTTATCTCGGAAACTTCATCACCGATTCTTTTGAAATTTTTCGCAAAACGCTCCATTCGAACACGGTCGTGTTTGTAAAAGGATATCCTGGAAAGAAACAAATCCTTTAGACCCAAAAAACACAACTTACTCATCGATTTGACACGTTTATACATTTTGACGTTCACGCAGTTGTCCGCCATTTTGGCCCGTGTATTTATAACGTACAGGGATGCCACTCTGAATTTTGAATAAGGTCAGGGATGCCACTCTGAATTTTGAAAAAGGTCAGATCCAGTCGAAAAAAGACTAGATTGACAATTTTCACACAACGTCCGAGCGGACGGGTTTTTATATGCTTTTCTCGAAAAAACACAGCATTGCATTCGATTTCAGCGAATTCAATTTATTTGCATTTGAATGCGGCCGTGTGGGAGCGGGAGGAAGGGGGAGGGGAGGGAGCGGACGGGATGGAGGAGAGGGATGGAGGGGGAGGGACGGAGGGGAGGGAGGGAGGGGAAGAAACGGGAGGGAGGGAGGGAGGGAGGGAGAGGAGGGGAGGGAAGGAGGAGGGAAGGGGAGCGGGAGGGGAATGTAGGTAGGGAGGGACAGAAGAACGGAGGGAGGGAGGCAGGGTAAAGGAGGGAGGCAGGGGAAGGGAAGTAGGGAGGGAGGGTTGGACGGTCTTTTTCAGCCACAGCAACGCGTGGCCGGGTACAGCTAGTAATAATAATAGATTGTTCGTTTCAATCACGATGTTCATAAATTTTGATTTTGTTGACATTCTCTTCTTGTTCTCGTAGGATATCTTCTTCTTGTCTATGTGGATGACGATTACCTTGTTCTGCTGGAGTGCCTTTCCAGTGGACTGTGCACTCCAGATTCCGTGTCATCCATTGACCTCTATGCACGCAGAAGGTCGGCGTTGGATGATGTGGACAAGAGAAAACTTGCCAAAGTCTTTCGTCGCATTTGTTACGACATCGACAATTTCACTTTCTTGCTCAGTGATGGTAAAAAAAATTATTTTAAATAGTTGTAGGCCTATATTTAAAAAAAAATTTGTTGAGCCAAAAAGCGATATGCAACTGCAGCGTGATCACTTTCCTCAGGATTCCCTATCTATCAATCGAGGACCCTCAGGATTTCCACTCATAGCTGATGAACTGTTGCTCCGGCTTACCTATTCCTCCATCTTCCAACTATTGACCTAAGCAACACCTTACTTAATATCTACTCTGATCTCTGATCCTCTGGAAACCGGTCTTGGCCCCCTTTGGACGACCCCTCAGACTTTATTTTACGTAGCGCTCGTGATTAAGCTAATGCCCTGCGCTTGACTTTGAGTAGCACTTTACATGTTTGGAGGTATGATTACATTTAAAAGACAATGCAAGTGAAGGCGGATTTTTCCAAGAGATTATAATTGTATACAATACGAAAGACCAGCTAGGCATTTGTGAGTGAAGGAGTTGCTCGCTATCTGGAATCAACTCTCTCCATTGAGACAATCTTTGTCATCAACTGGTACCTGAAACACATCGTTTTGCTGTTTCAAAAGTACTTTCTCTACTCTAGGTCTTTAGCACTGGGAGCGCCTCTGATTGGTTTGCACAGTGAGAGGTGCTATAAAAATTTATGGTTATAATACAATACAGTAACCACCTTGGTGGGAGCTCAAATCTGGCCAAGTACTCGTTATCGTATTCTCCAAACTTATATAGCGCTGCTAGTAAGCCAGGTTCCAGCTTATTCAATCCAATGTTTAAGAAATTCTGGGGGTTGTTTTAGTGGCTTGATTCAGGGATTAAATGTTGATGGTGTTTGTCTACGTTTGTGCAATAATATCTTCTGATGCCGATACAGATGTAGTGAGCGAGATGTTAATTTTTCTTTCTTTTCAGTTGAATGTGTTGTTGAGGGGAAGCATTCGTTGATGACATGCAGCTTAGACGAGAGAGGGCTTTCATACGTCATCATGCCACAGGTCAGAGGGAACACCCTGGGTCCAATCTCATCATTTTCTGGGGTAATAAGTACCCTGTATAGCTATATTATTGCCATACTTTGCTCTAAAGCACCCTGTTTATCTATACAATCGCCCCACTTGGCTAATAAGTACCCTGTTTGACTATATAATTGCTCTACTTGGCTAAGAAGTACCCTGTTTGACTATGTGATTGCCCTACTGGGCTAATAAGTGCCCTGTTTTACTTCGTTGTTTTACTTCGCTGTTTTACTTCGCTGTTGTGGTGGACATGCATTGTCTCTCAGTGTGTGTGTGTGTGTGTGTGTGTGTGTGTGTGTGTGTGTGTGTGTGTGTGTGTGTGTGTGTGTGTGTGTGTGTGTGTGTGTGTGTGTGCGTGACAATTACAATTTAGTATTGCATTTTTCTTTATTCATTCATTCATTTCGACGATCTGTATAGCGTCCATTCAAGCTTGTTACTCAGGAGTGCTCCCAGCAAAACCTTTGCTAAAGAGTACGGTTATAATAATTACCTTGTTTAGTTATATAATGAATTAATGATCTAACTATCTGTCTAATTATGGTCGAGGGATTGAGCCCAGTTCATGATTTATTTCAATATGTCTTTTTGAATTCTTTTTCCTTTCAGTTGTCTGGGACGTGGTACGCTGGTGCGAAACTGAAGCGATCGGAAGTGGCCGAGTCAGAAGTCGTGCGGATAACTGGACATGAACTGATGTCAGTGCCTTCCTACACAGCCACGTACACTGGATCCAGGTAGCAGGACTATCTCTTTCTCTGTCTGTGTGTATGTTTGTGTGTGTGTTTGTGTGTACACTGTATGTGTGTCTGTCTGTGTTTTTGTCCGTCTATGTCTCTGTCTGCCTGCCACTTTGCATATGTCTTTGTCAATCTGTCTCTAAGATCTGTGCCTCTGTCTGTGTCTCTGCCTGTCAGTGTCTGTCTGTCTGTGTCTATCTATTTGTGTCTCTATCTGTGATTCTACGATGTCTCTGCATCTGTCTGTGTGCTTGTCTGTGCCTGTCTCTTGCTTTTTCTCTCTGCATCTCTTTCTTTTTATATCTGTCTATCTCTTTCCCTGTCTGTCTCTCTGTCTGTCTCTCTCACTATCTATATCTGTCTCTTTATCAGTCTCACACATCTGTGGAGCTGTCGTTTGCTTCTCTATGTAAAGCTTGTCACTATAATAATTATAAGTTGCTGTTGGTTTTTTCGTGTGATGTTAGGCGGGGTGAGTGTTTGACACCAGTGAGAGGTCGGTTGGTGTCGCAACGTGGTGAAAATGATGGATCGATAAAGATCACCTACGAAGACTCATCCACAGGTAACTAAAAATAACTCATTCGGATATTCAGCTAGTCATCCTTTCAGACATGTTCACTTGCTGGTCACACGATTAAAACTGCTGCTTACAAGATTTTTCTTCTTGAGTTCATTTTTGGTTTTTAAGCCTTCAGCACGCTAGACACCCAAATTTCATTGAGATTTTCACTTGTAAACATCATGTTTTTGTAAATTATATGATGGTAAACTCAAACATGGAGGGGCAAATTGCTATGGTCAAGGTTTGATTTTTTGAGCAAGAGCTTAATTCTGTACATTGGGTACTGATCATAGAGGTTACTAAACGTAAATTTCTCAGTTTCATTCTGTGCATAATTAGTGCCTTAGCGTAAAGAAATTTGTTAGAAATCAAAGTAGCAGTTAAAAAGTAGGTGTCAGTTTTCCAGAGGGAGAAAGTGCTCCTCATTGCCCCTCTATGTACAGGTTCCCAACGCCTCGAAACTATCTGCTATAATATTTGGCTATAACCGGATTGTGTGACTAGTCGCTTTCTTACTTTTCAAATGCTGCTGATTGTTTATCGATTCTAATCATCGCTTATAATTAGTAGCAGTATCAGCATAATGTGGTAAATAAAGTGATAAAAACACACACAAAGAAAAGAAAATTTAATGTGCATGCACACAATGTGTTTGTTTTTTAGTGGAATGGTCCATTCTGTTTACGGACTATCGATATCTTGTGACAATGGAATGTCGTGACCTTCGGATCAACGATTCCTGTAGAGCGGACAATGCAATGATTGCAATGTACACCAGGGAACCAGTGGACATCAGTTCAATCATTGGAGAGTTGATTCGAGTCGTTGGTTTGGATGATTGTCTCAGGGCAAACGACTTCATTTCCATATCACACGAAGGTTTTTGCATTCTCTGCTTTTGGATTCCATTATTTTCATGCAGTTCATACAGTTTTATCCTTGACCTAGTTGTTGTATCGCAAATGCTTTTCTCCTATGTGTTTGAACTGATTTTACTTGCTTTCCTTGCTTTGCGTTATTGCTCAAGTTGTGACAATTCTTAAGAACCTCATTTTCTTTACATCGAGAAATAAATTGATGCAATGCTTGTATTACACTACGTAACAAAATTTTACTTTTTGTTTGTTCCTGGGTATTAAATGTTATTTCCTAATTGCTTTTGCCTCAAAAGTATAGAAAATGGCCATTATACCCCAGAGACTTTGCTTTTCAGGCCAGGAGATTGATTATTCTGAAATGTAACTGCTTCTTCGGTACATTGAAATTCATGTGTTAACTCGGAGTAGCTGTACAGCCTTGTGAACTTCCGGGAATATTCTAGAATACCTTCCACACTTATAAATAGCTACAGGTAGTAGTATAAGTAAAGATGCCTTGAGCCCACCATGCAATTCAGTATAGTTGTACGTCTGACTAGGTGCATAGCTTGTAGACACAACTTATAACATGAGATGTGTCTACAGGCTATGCTTTGCCTACAGGATACTTGCAGCCTCTTGATGCCATATTATGGCATCAAGAGGCTGCAAGTATCCGGCTGATGCATTCTGCTAGGCCCATGTCGGTGCTTTCTTGCAGAGGATGGTAGCCTACAGAGGGACAAAGAGAGCCATGAAGTTTGCAATACCAAGAATATGGCGAAAACCCACTGAACAACCAAGCAATTGCTACTTCTGCATAGTGGATCCTTCCAGACGTCGGACTGGAAAGAATGCAGCTCCTATCATACATCCCTGACCTTCCTTCATCCATGGCCCCAGTGCCACACAATCCTGAGCTTCTGGTGCCCACTGTTCTGGATAGAAATCAGTCGCCTTCAGAAGAACAAAGTATATCAGAGTCAGAGAGCGATGAAGATGGTTTAGATCCAGACTATAATTTTCTAGCTCATGGCAAAAATCCGTACTATCCAAACCAAAAAGACCTCAACGACCTGATCAGAGATCTGGGTCTCAACAAGTACAATGCAGAACTTTTGACGTCTAGACTCAAGCAGTGGAACCTGTTGGATGACAGTGTTCAAATCGCAGATCAGAGGAAGCGTCATCAAGCATTTCAAGCTTTTTTACCAGTCAAGATGGATTCTGCTTCTGTCACAACGTGACCGGTCTTTTCAGGAAATTGGAATCGACTGCAACCCGAACGAGTGGCGTCTCTTCACTGACAGTTCATCTGGGAGCCTCAAAACCGTGCTACTCCATAATGGGAACAAGCGTCCGTCTCTTCCTCTGGCTCACTTGGTACACTTCAAAGAGGATTAAAAAAACATGAAAACCTTGTTAGCCGCCTTGAAGTTCGATGAGTACGGCTGGGATGTCATGGCTAGGAGACTTTAAAATGGTATCAATCCTGATGGACCTGCAAGGGTTCGGACGAAGTTTCCTTGCTACCTTTGCCTTTGGGACAGCAGAGACAAAAGGCGCACTACCACAAGCGGGACCCAGCGGACCGAGTTCAATGTGGGTAGCAAAAAGGTCAAGTGGGAGCCACTGACAGATCCTCAGAAAGTGCCGATGCCACAACCGCATATTAAATTGGGCCTAATGAAGCAATTTGCCACGGTTCTGGATAAGGAATCGATCGGCAGCTTTCAAATACCTTCAAGGTTTCTTCCCTAAGCTGTCTCAGGCAAAGGTCAAAGCTGGCATATTCTTCGGCCCAAAGATAAAGAGAATCATGGAGTGTAAGGATTTCTACAAGATGCTTTCTAGGAGTGAGAAAGCGGTTTGGAATATCATTGTAGCGTTCTTTATAGGTTTCCTGGGCAATAACAAAGCCGAAAACTATGTAGAGCTGGTTGAGACTCTAGTGAAGAACTACAGTAAATGGGATGCAGGATGTCCCTGAAAGTTCATATCCTTTATGCCCACCTTGATAACTTCAAGGAGAACATGGGAGCATACTCGGAGGAGCAAGGCGAGCGCTTCCACCAGGATATACTAGACTTTGAACGTCGCCACCAAGGACAGTACAATGAGAACATGATGGGAGACTACATCTGGGGGCTGATTCGTGAAAGTGATTTACAGTATAACTGTAAATCTCGAAAAACTACGCATTTCTAAATTTCGGGTGGTCAATTTTTTTATCATTCTAGTATTGATACAGGTTGCTTTAGAGTCATTTTGTGGTTTCTTGTGACCTATATAGTTTTATTCTGCCTTTACGTGAACAAAAACAAACAAATTCGCTCGTTTGCTGTGGAAATAGGTTTTTTCTTTTAAATATCATTCTCCAGTCCACAAAAGCAAAGTTTAAACAGAATAACAACCATTTCCTATACTTTTGAAGCACAAATAACCAGGAAATTACACTCATTGCCCAGGAACAAAAATCGTGTTACATAGTGTTATCTGCCAGCAGAAGTAGTGTCATAGTAAGTCAACTTTTCAAAGGTCGACTTAGCCTTCCATTTTGACCATTGGCATTGGTAAAATTAGCAGTAGGACATATGACCGCCTTGCATCGCTGCCAAACAGTAAAATTTAAATGAAGATTATTATTAATAATATTAAATATTATTGATATTATTATTTTATTTTTATTTTTTAAATTTTTATTATTATTATTTTTATTATTATTATTCATGTTTGAAATTGAAATGTAACTGTTATTATTGTTTTCTTTGTGCTTCTTTGTTTTATTGATTTCTTTCCTTTTGTTTCTTTCATTGTAGTTCCTTGTAGCATTGTTCCTCCCAACTGCGTTCTACTTCCACGTTTGCCAATCAGGGATAACTTCAGCACGGATGGCGTAAGCTAAGACATCCTGATCCTTATGACAGTTCCGTGATGAATGATGGTTGCATGTAAATTTGATCACATCCACTTTGCCCTTGATTTAAATATTCCATGCAGGTGCAATGTGCATATCTGATTTCCTGTGGTATGCACATTGCACAGGGCCTCCAAGAGGGATTCAGAAGGGTGGCAAATGTCCAGGCCCCGACAACTATTAGGGGCCCGGGTGGATTATATATATACATGTATATACAAAATTCATGATTTAGGCCTTTTGATTTATGGAGAATTAACTGCAATCAGTTTAAACTTCAAATTAACAAAGTTCTCAATAAAATCATTTTGTTTATATAAATAAAAAATCATCGACCGTTCTTGCACTTTTATTATTTCAAATTTGTTTCTAAAAGGTTTTTTCTGATGAAGCCTTCAGATAGTTTTGTGGCCTGTGACTATTCGGCCTAGAGGCCCGGAATTTTTGATATGCATGTATGTGTGTTTGAATGAAACATGTATAAAACATTGTTTACGTAGGAATGTATGTTTGTAGGCATGTTTTTTTATGTATGCATTTGTGTTTGAATGGATGTATGAATTGTGCTTAAAGCACCATTGAAATATTCTGAGAGGGTTAATTGGTAGTCGTTAATCACTAGTCCCTCTTAATTAATTACCTTAATTAATCAAAATTCCTCTGCTTTAATTGATTGTAGTTACTTGGTGTGTGGCACAGTCTCTATCACCTGAGATCATTGGGTGCACTCGATTCCTACACCATCCGTTTCCATAGAGACGATGCCAGTGGATCCGTCATTGGATACTTCACTGGCTCACAGTATGCATTCTTGTTAATACAGTGTATTTAATGCTATGCAGTATGTAGTACAGAATAGTGTTTTCACAAGTGCTTAGTTCAGTGTGCAAGTTTGAAGCTTGCCTAAGTGATATAAAATTTCTCAGCCTCCACAAAATTTGCTATGTCACTTCAAAAACAGGTTGAATTGTCCAATGTTCATTGCAGTACCAGATTGGAATCCGAGCTGAATCCAGAATCAGTGTATAACCTTTTAGGTTGTTGGTCCCTCCACTTTGAATGGGATATCTCTTGTTTGCACTACGCTTACTACTTTTCAGAATGAAGTGCCTGCTTTCTGCCAATTGCTTGAGTCCTTTCTCTTTAGTTTTGGCTGGGCTGGAAGCGGCTCTGAGTAGGCTCCTTATAGCACTATATCAATTTCCGGAATGAAACTGCTGAGGATACAGTGGCAATCGGTGATAATGGTGGTTGTGTGGTGGTTGAGTGGTGGGGCATAATTAGAATTTAGGATTACTTGAAGATTTGGGTTTTCAGTCAAGAGTGGATATAGCAGGTCAATGCAAGCGGAGTAGATGTGAAGTGGTATTGTAGAGTTGCATTGGTAGGAAACCAAGAGTTCATTTGTTGTCGTTTATGAAGCTAGTATGACAACATGCAAATAGAAATTATGTGTTTAATATTATTAAATATATATAATTATGGCAGTTTACCCAGCATCGTCTATAGCAAGCTACTTCTAGCTAATTTCATGTATTTTGGGAAAGAATAGTAATAAGAAAAACAATAATAGTGGTAGTAGTAATAATAATAATAATATTAATACTACTACTACTCAGGGCTTAAAGTGTGCCTGGACGGTCTTGGACGGCGTCCATGCACTTATTTTAAAATCTGAGCGCCGCCCTGCCACTTATTGGCCAGCGCTGACTGGAAAGGTAAGGGGCGTCCAGGCACTTCTTTTGGAAAGGTTAGGGGCGTCCAGGCACTTATTTTTCCACACTTTTAGCACTGCTACTACTACTATTACTCCTACTGCTACTACTGCTACTAATACTATGACTACTACTACTAATAATAATAGCAGTGATGAAGAAAGTTGTGCTTCTTATCTTTATTGTTTTTTTTACAGTAATCGAGATTGCCAGCCTGCAGTTAACTTTGCGATTCCTGATAACAGTCGAGATTGGACAATAGCCATTGGAGATAAACAAGGCAAACTACTAGAACTTCTTCTGTCATGCTTCTCTAAGTAAAGCCTCCAACTAAATTCCCCATTCTGAATCAGATACCCTAAGTATTTTGCCATCTTTGCTCTTGCCATTGATGTGATGTTCCTGTTCTTTTAACGACAGTCAGGGCCATATTGGGCTGAGATAACCTCTTTATTAATTTCTTTAGGTGATGCTGCATAGATGTTACATTGCAGTTTATTACCTTTGTCTTTCGTCTGCACCACTGCATTGTCTTGCCTTCATTTGAAAGAGTTGGTCCAAGTTAACGAGGATATCTTTCTTGAAGCACCTTGGTAGTTACGTCTTTTATTAGACATACAGGGCAAATAATTTTTATATGGCTATTTCATACTGAATTTTCATCTTGAATATATGAAAAACTCATTTGAGGATATTGGATTATTATCGGTGCATGTACTGCACAGTTGTCAAATCTTTTTTGATGGTGGACCAGTGGCAACAATTTTCCAACAAGTGGCAGGGCAGAGTGCCAAGGATGCTTCTTAGAACAGTCCCCAGAATACTTTTTCAAAGCTAAACTTTAATTGATGCATTTTTTGCAGACAGTCAAATTAGGCTTGAAAAGCTTAGTCTTGTTCTTCGTTATAAGTCTCGAATATCAAAGTTTTATTCTCAAGTTGGTTAGTCTTTATGCAAGACTCTTCAGGCCAGAAAAATATCACTGGCATGCCAGAAATGGCACGTCGGTGTACACCGAACCTTAAATGATGTGGCATCCATTAAAACATTCGGCAGTGGTGAAGGGTCTTACCTGATCAATCCATTGAAATATAAGCAGGGTCGTGGACATACAATCGCTGTAGAAAGCATATATATTTACAATTAAATTCATTGCCATAAGCATCCAGAAATGAATGTTTACAAAACAATCTTGTTCATGTCACATGTCCTTGAGCTGCCATCCCATATTTCTTTTATGCCATTCTTAGTTTTAACCCTCTCAAGCCTGAATGCTATTTCTTTGTGTATGATCTCATGTTGGTTTTCCTTCCCTCTTCAGCTCGCATGAAAGTCTTGGCTGTTGACGAGACTCATGTCATCCTCTACCAATGTCTTGACTATGACACAAGTCAAGCCACCTGTCGTACGGATGCGACACACATCAATGTCCTAAGTCATGAGAGAGCTGAGGACCTGAGTCCAAGTGTCATCACGTGGGCTGCAGACGCAGTTCATCAGGCCTGCATTGAATTCGGAGATATGGACCACACGCATCACTCAAGTCAGTTGAAATGTCCTTTCTTTTTTTCTAAGTCAATTTTCATACAGTCTAAATATTAAAGTGTTAATACATATACCTACATGAATTTAACAGATCTGAATTTCAGACACTCTAAGATTATGTCTATTACTCATTTGAAAGTGAATTTTCAAAGAATGTCAGCACTGCACTGTCTTTAGCATATTTTCTAAACATATATCAACCTCCTGAGAGTGAATAGAATACTACCAGTGTTTTTTATGCATTGGGTTGGAGATAGAGTTTAATTGAAGTCGAAACAGCTGCTTGAGGAAATATGCCGATTAATTATTTTTTTAATGAATGTCAAAGTGAAATTTGTCATATTGAAGTTTTTTATTTGATCAATGAGTTTTATAGTTGCTGGTACATGCCTTGTCTATGGCTGGCGTTCATTCACAGTTGCTGTTCCATCTATCTTCAACTCTCTACCTCCTTAAGTTCACAACTCACTTCGCAAGACGGTTGTCTTTCACTCTAAACTGAAAACCTACCTTTTCCAGTCTATGTATAGTTCGCAGTGGTTGTCCAGCTTCAATGTGCATCATTGTAAAAATTATCATTGTAATGTAATGCATTGTGCTGCATCTGTATTCATTTGGTAGCTACTTTCTTGCGTGATTTGATTGTCTGTGTGTTCGTTCCAGTCAGCTGTCCATTGCCTATAGTTAAGAGGACTGGATGTCTGTGGAATAGAATGCCTGTTGCATCAAACATCGATTACAACAAGGTCCGTATAAATTTCTTCAAGCATTTCTGTGTACTATAATACACCAAGTTAAGTTAACTTGTTCCGTCGCCATACACTAAATTCTGCAAAACGCCATCCTAGCCTTATGCAATGCAGTACAATCTTCATGCAGGGTCCGTTGCACACTGAGGGCACTTCTGAGCAGTTCACCCTACTAGAGACACTCTACAAATACTCAAATACAATGCAGCATTTTGCAATAACAATCACATCTTAAATTGCACTCTTTCTAAAGTTCAGGTGTGCAGAGGCAAACATGTGATAGAATGTTGATGATCAATGCTGAACAGTGACCGTCTCAAGCCTTTAACTCTAGGTAATTTCAGGCCGAGCTATCATGTGATTATGTGTGAGAGACCTTTTCCAGTTGACCTACAGAACTATGTGTGGTTGATTCTTGCAAAGCTATTGATTCATTTTCAATGATGATGTTGGCAAGTCAAATTAGAGTCTGTTCATATCAATATAATTTGGTTAATAACTCCTTAAACCATAAAAAATCATGGTTTAAATATTTTGCATTTTAAGTCTTTGTCTTTTAACGTTTTGAACATAATAGATTTGTCTTAATTTACAAATTTTTCCATTTACTGTTCTGCTGCGTTTAGCTGGGTGGAGTTTGGTATTCTTACTTGCTGCTAAAGGGCAGTGCTGTAGACTTCTCTACAACAATTCTCCAGTGGTCACGTGGCACTTCATTTGCTGCAATATTCAGATCTTCTAGGTAATGCCTGTTAATTGACTTCACAGGTAACTTGTTTAATCACTCCTGAGTAGATTACCTTGAAGGAGCGCTATATCAAATTCTCAGTAAACAATGGTATGCCAAGTAACTGTCAATATTTGGCAACTCTGATAAACTATTTATTTTGGTAACTAACCTCAGGATAAAAACCGTTTAAAACCAGATAAATCGTGTTAATTGATACCTACATGTGCATTGCGCAAGATAAAGATGCTATGAATAGACTTTTTGAAGTATTCATTCTTAGAATGAATGGGTATGTGGCATATCATGCTATAGCCTTCCTTTAGGGTTTTATAGGAGTTTTTTTTATCTGCCATGCTTTTCTTTAGGAATATTGCTGAATAAGAATTGATTTTCATATTTTATATTAATAGTATGATGGTTTCTCAACTGATTTAAGGCTTGAATTTGAGAGAAGCTACTCAGAAAATTAAAATCATGATTATAAATGTGAGAAAGGTTGGAACTTAAATAAAAATGTATGTAGAACAAAAACTGAATAAAATTATATGCAAAAATGAGATTATAATGTATGTGAAGTAAATTATTATAAAATTCAAGTGTTTGTGATAAAATTAAGTAAAATCATACATGTTTAAAAATTATAATAAAATTTAAATGCATTTAACATATAGAAATGAAACTAAAATTGCTCATAGAAGTAAGGAAAAATTAAATTTAAAATGATGTGCAGAACACAAAATAAAATTATATTTATATGTAGAAAAATATGCAAAATTGGACTTAAATAAATAAAATAGATGAAAGATTGATGATGGTTAATAATATTGTGAGTCGCAATAAATTGTAGGCAGGATGAATGTTTGGCTGTGCAAACTGGAGCAGTTTCACCGCGAACGGATGATGCATTTAAAGCAGATTTTGACGCCAGGTTCAGGACTTATTCAGGTAGGCATTTTGGCAACTGATTCAATGATGTTGTTCCTCATCTGGGAAGCAGCACAGAGTCTAGGACCTACCACAGTAATTTCGGGACAAGAAGAGATGTAATGACGACAATTTCTATGGCGCCATAACACAGCCAAGCTAGATGAACAGTCCCTTAAGCTGGCCATGAGACACTTGAGACAGCCATATCCTATGAAATTTTAGGGATTTCATTTTCTTCTCGTATGAATCATCATAATTATCCATTCCTCTCCTTGCAATCTCATCTTGCAACAACAGTGTACGTGAGTGTACTCATTATAGGTGAGTTGGCTAGGGGACAAAGGTGGTGCAGAAATTTTGAACCAAACTTCTTCCCTGGCCGTATGTTGAGCCCCCAAGCTGTCGTTTAATAGTTCAACATGTTAATCTCTCTACTATTATAGTAACTCTGATTAATGAATGGTGATGAGTGCAAAATTCTTTAGTTTATCTCCATACTTGTGTCGGAGGTAGCCTTTGAACTGGTCACTTCTCTAGTAATTTTTTCACTCTGCTAACTGCAGATTTTATTTAATAATTGAATTTATTGTGTGAAATCTTATTGCACCAAGTGCTTTTTAGATTTTCTGTCATTTGCATTCTTGTGAATTGTTTCAATTGTATAGGTGTAGGCCTACACTGTCAAACGGATTGTTCAATAAAGAATATATTATTCTTTTTGTTATTTCTGTTCAGAATTATTCAAGTTTTAAGATCATTTTTTTGGAGAGTGATTTCTGTTTCAATAATTTAATTTTTCACTAGTTTTGTTCAGAATAATTCTGCTTCTGGGGCTATAATTTAATTGAAGCAGTATAATGTAATATCACTAAAATTTTCGATTTTTTTAATTTCTCAGTTTTTATTTACTTGGGGCAGTGATTTCTGTTTTAGTAATTATTTTCTATTATAGTTATTCAGCGCCTACAAGCTCCTGGTATATTGTTTTATTCAAATTCTACAAGCATGACTCCAATTTTGGCAGTTATTTCTACTTATAGGCGAATTTCGAGTGCTCTACACGGACTATAGCTATGCTTTAATGTACACGTGCACTGCTGAGCTGGATAATGGTCAGTGTCCTGCTGTTCATCGTCAAGTGTCCATCAACGGAAGACTTAAGACTGGACAACTACCACCAGATGTTCGAAAGAAAATGTTTTCTATTGCCAGTGATGCTTGTCTCTACGAAGAAGACTTTGTCGAAGCAACCCACTACGGTTGGTGCAGTCGTTTCCTGCATCTTATTTCTTGTGTTTTTTTGTTCTTCCTATAGAAGGGTTGCATGATGGTTTTGTTGTTAGTGGAATCGTGGTGACGATCTCGTTAATTTGTAATGCGTGCAATGTCACACTGAAGTGGATAGTCGACTGCCAGAATAGATGCAGTTGCTTGAAAGCAACGGAGAATCCGGGAGAAATAGTGGGCTTTTAGCCGATTTTTGAAGGAAGGGAGTGAATTTGAGCTACGAAGTGAGAGTGGAAGTTGATTCTATTCCCTGGGTGCATAGGCATGGAATGCACACAAGCCCATAACTGTTTTGCATCGAGGTTCAGGTAAATGACATGTACCTGATGATCGCAGGCAATGAGGAGAGATGTAAGGAGTTAGTAGTGACTGAAGGTAGGGAGGTGTGTAATTGGTGGTCAATAGCCCTGACAGGGCCATTTTTTTAAATGTGTGTTTCGCCTGCTCACATATTCAACTCAACTATAATGAGTACGATGACCATAGATTGTTGATGGGAGGTTTAGGCAGCAAAGGATTGTACTGGTCACCTGCCCGAGAAAATGAAGTTGCTAGCACTTCATACCCATGACTGCTTCAGGTCAAACCTTTCTTCTTTCTTCATCGTTTTTCAGATCATTATTTAACGATATCGAAGTTAAAACAAATTTCAACGGTCAAAACGAGCTAATATATGTCTTTCTTATGAAGTTACCTTTGAGCAGTTCCTATGGAGTGACTTCACTATTTACTCGAAAGATGGAAAATGATGGTTTGGAAGCCCATTCCTCATCAGAGTTTATTACGATGAGGTTATGGGATCAAAGTGAAATTTGAGATTGACTTTTGTCATGAGTTTGAGCATTGTTGCTAATTAATATTAATGTATTGTTTCTGTGTTTGTTCAGCTGAGTGTGATCTGCCATATTCCGGGCGACATAGTTGTCGTTTAGATGATGTCATTACTCATGATGCATTCGACGTACGAGAGGTCAGTCAGTCAGTCAGTCAGTCAGTCAGTCAGTCAGGCAGTCAGTCAGGCAGTCAGTGAGTTTGACAGTCAGCCAAGTTTTTCAATGTGATGTCCTCATCATTTAATGAAGACGAGGCAGCTGGTCGTTTTCATGCCACTAGTTCCAGCAGATGACCTGTGGGGAATATAATATGGGCCAAAATAAATATCACTGGGACGTAATGTATTTCTATTTCAACCAAACTTACGATTTTCAGATTCTTAAAATGGATCATCAGGGATTTTGCCTTCATCATCATCATCATCATCATCATGATGATGATGATGAAAATGGATCATCAGGGATTTTGCCTTATATACGATTAATGCTTATAGGCCTTGTTTAAAGTGTCGCTTAAATATCATATTAAAATTTAATCTGACCAGTTTATCTTGTGATAATTGGCAGCACTGCACCCAGTAGAAAAGCAGTGTATTTGCAGTTCTCAGTCAAAATGAAGCACTCAGGCTGGAGAAGGTGCTTTTCAGTTAAAATGAATCTGTGAATGTGATTTTAGATGTTTGGCAACTGGCAACTGTTGTCGCGTACAACGAACATGAATTCCACTTTTGTTGCTGAATCTATTCGCTTTAGTCCAGGCGTCGGAGGGATCATTAAGTTCATCATCTCAGGAGAAGATAGGTCAGCCATAGATATGTACATCAGCATTCTGTCTTTGCATGAGAGAGGTTGGGGGTTCAAAACCCCACATGGGGATAAATTTGTGTTATGATCCACTTGTGACCCCTAGCCATGATGGGTTATGCCGAGTGCACCTACGGTACACTGTCTGTCAGAAGATGAGAGGACTGGCCACCAACCATACCATGCCTAAGAAAGTCATGTCGTTAGCATGAATGTTGTTAATATATAATGGACTGGTATAATGGACTGATCTTTTTCTTCTTCTGGCTTTGTTAATACTATGCAGATATCTGAGTCTGACTTTGTTTCATGATCAACTCTCTGCATGGCAGGCATGTTGCCTGATTGGTTGGAGCACTCGGAGATTATGGTCTCAAGTCTCTACTCAGTTGTATCGTATTGTATTGTATTGTATCATTGGTTTGTTAGCATTAGCATTTACAGAAATCCTTTGATGTTCTGTTTATGTTGGTATGCGTGTAAATAGTTAGGCATGTATCTATGTATGCATAAACTATGCACATATGAATCTTTCTGTAGGTATGTAACTATGTATGCATAGATGTATATATGACTGGGTATTTACATGTGTCTG
Source organism: Lumbricus terrestris (assembly GCA_949752735.1). Lineage (NCBI taxonomy): Eukaryota > Metazoa > Annelida > Clitellata > Crassiclitellata > Lumbricidae > Lumbricus > Lumbricus terrestris. The sequence goes on from OX457037.1 coordinate 75,339,704, forward strand.
CATATGTATATGTGTATATAAACTCTATATGTATGTTTCTGTAGGTATGATTTATGTATGTAGGTTTTGTAGGACTGTAGGTATTTGATGACATAAGTCAATATATATGTTGCGCCATAGATTACAATTTTTAAGTTCTTAGTAATAATAATAATAATTATAATAATAATGTTGTAATTGTGATGTTTTGTTGATAGCGTTGGCTTGTGTCAGAGAGTCGATGGAACAATCGAATCAGTTGCCAATCAGAATTCAACGTTTGCGTTCAGTGAAAATGACGGAGACACACGTTAGATGAACTACATAACTTTAGTGACAATGTTTGATCATGACTGTGATGATGTATACAACCTTGGTGTTAACGGTCATGGTGTTAGTGGTGGTGGTGTTAGTACTTGTGGTGGTCATGGTGTTAGTTGTCTTGTCTTACTGTTAGTGGTTGTGGTGTTAGTGGTGGTGGTGTTAGTGGTCAGGTGTTTATGTTTATGGCAGTGGTGCTGTTGCTAGTTGTGATGATCTTGAATATAGGAGTAAACGTTGACAACAGTGGTCATGAAGAGAGGGGTGATGGTAAAAAAATTCCTTTGTCAAGTTACGTGAAGAATTTTCCATGTTTTCCATCCCATACCTTCCCTAGCATCAGACAATCATCTATTGTTTTTCTGTTTTCCATTCAGATCTGATGAAGGTCCTCTTCATGAACTCCCAGTACCTCATCACCTACGTCTGTCATGGACCACTCCCCACCGATCTTGAAGTCTGTGATGAGAATCGTGAGGAGGTCATGATCTTCGGAAGGACATCCGTGATGAGCGCCAGTGTTCGCAAGATGTTGACTGACATCGTTTGGCCGAGGATCTGTCTCAATCTCAACTTCATGATTGATGTCAATTATAACAGTCTGTACTCATAATTACTTAATCACTACTCTTATTGTTTACTTGTATTGATTGTATTGTATTGTATTTGAGTCTGTACTCATAATTACTTAATCACTGCTCTTATTGTTTACTTGTATTGATTGTATTGTATTGTATTTGAGTCTGTACTCATAATTACTTAATCACTGCTCTTATTGTTTACTTGTATTGATTGTATTGTATTGTATTTGAGTCTGTACTCATAATTACTTAATCACTGCTCTTATTGTTTACTTGTATTGATTGTATTGTATTGTATTTGAGTCTGTACTCATAATTACTTAATCACTGCTCTTATTGTTTACTTGTATTGATTGTATTGTATTGTATTTGAGTCTGTACTCATAATTACTTAATCACTGCTCTTATTGTTTACTTGTATTGATTGTATTGTATTGTATTTGAGTCTGTACTCATAATTACTTAATCACTGCTCTTATTGTTTACTTGTATTGATTGTATTGTATTGTATTTGAGTCTGTACTCATAATTACTTAATCACTGCTCTTGTTTACTTGTATTGATTGTATTGTATTGTATTTGAGTCTGTACACATAATTACTTAATCGTTACTCTTATTGTTTACTTGTATTGATTGTATTGTATTGTATTTGACCATTTATAAAGCGCTTTTCTCAGCAAGAGCCTTTCAGAAGCGCTGTTAGTGCGTGTGACCCTGAGAAAAGGCGGGATTTGAGATTAGAGAAAGACTACTCAAGAGGATGACAGAGCGAACTGCTGGTATTAACTGTATTTTTATTGCATGGGCTTCCACACACATAGGGACAACAGGGGACTTGCCGCCCCCTGCAGATATGACAACCATTTTTTACTGCTACTTTTTTGGGTTTTAAGAATTTCCTCATGCTAATGATACACAAATTGAAACTGATAAATTTGCATTTAGAAACCTCTATAAAAAATGCCCTTAGTTTCTTACTTTGCATTCTTCAGGTTCTTGCCAAAAATGATTTACTGTGACTGTTGTGTTTTACCCACTTCTGCAACATATTTGTGGGTGCCCATGTTTTATTGATAGTTTTTGTTAATTTTAGCAAATAATTATTATAGTAACCTTTTTAATTATATTAAACAGGGGATAGGAATAAAACTTTAAAAATAAAACTTATAGATATTGCTTTTTCTGAGGAATGTGGTATGACTAGTTTAGATTCTTATTATCTAGCTAACAAATTATGTGTAATTTATATATTGTACATGTAAGTATTAAGTACATCTAATTTTTATACATAACATGTAAGTACATATGAATTTTATACATACATGTACTATATGATATAAATTATATATGAATACATGTTATATATATATTAGATGGGTAATGAGAATTAAACTTTGACTCTTATTATCTATCTAATGTATAATATATAGTATTATGTATACTTGATCGATGGCAAGAATGAAACTAATAAAATTTAGTCTTGTATTATTTTTTTCAGATAAGTGCGATCTACCGTCTAATTGCGACATCCGGGACTTCATTGTGCACGAGAATTTCGAGCCACACATGGTCCGTCAGACTTGGCTTCTCCTATTCTCGTCTTTCTTAGTGATTGAATGAATTCTTTGTTGCTGGTTTCTATGGAATATTGTTTTCTAATACATGGTGCTGAATTCTAAAATTTTCTAAGCTTCATTAATTGCCATTATTTGATAGATGCTGTTATTGTTTATTTGATTTATTTTGGGCATTTTGCGTTTTCATTTATTTCATATATTATTTTCCTCTTAGATAATTTCCAGTCGCTACCCTCTGAACGTCACTAACCCTGCACTTCTCAATTTTGATTCTTTTTAGACATTTTTAGCTTGGGACGGGACTCGGGAGTGGGTCTGAATAGTTGCCTTGAAAGGGCGCTAAATGCAAATTCTCGTAATGAATGAATAGGGATTCTATATTGGAAATAAGGGACGTATAATTATATGCTCTCCACATGGACACGCTAAGTAAGTAAGTACATTCAGATTACAGACTGCGCTCTGGTGTGCATACATCTTAATTCAAGGCAGGTTGATTGACATCTCTCTCTCTCTCTTCAGGTGACTGGAACATGGCAGGTGCTTGTTCGTTCGTCATTCCGTCAGTCGAGCACTCTTCCGAGCACGGCCAAGTTCTTTCAGACGCTCACGAGCGCCATCAACATGGTTCGTGTCGTCAATCAGAGGTCAGTGTAGCAGCAACCCCACAACATCATATCACTGAAACATTTTTTATTAAACTCAAAACTGTCCTTTTTTGCCGTGCTAGAGTCGGGAGTGCTTCTGAGTAGTCCCCTTGAAGAAGCGCTATATAAATTCTTGAATGAATGAACGAATGAATCTCTTTCCTAAGAAATCCAGCTGTGAATATAATTATGCTTTGGGAGTTGGATAGTTGCTTTTGGATTGTTGTGTGGTCTGAGGGCATTATGTAAATGTTCAATTACAATCATGTATATGTTAATTGTCTATCACTGATCAGATAACTATGCATATTTGTTAAGTGTCTATTCCTGCATCTCACAGCTATTTAGATATTTTATGTGCCTCTTACCACATCACATGACTATGAAAATAATTATGTTTGATTTTATTAATAACTAGGCAAATAATTACCGAATCATACAACTATGCAGATAATTATGTAACGTGTCTATTACTGCTTCACATAACTATGCAAATATATTATCTGTATATTATTGTACACATAACTGCCTTACTAGTGCTCAGTGCATTCGTGTTTTTTGCTTCAATGCTTCCAGTGGCAATTACTGCCATTCTGAGAATCTTCTGCTGCGACCGACTGATGGACCTGCAGGAGTTTATCAGACACTGCCAGACGTTGAAACAGCTGCCTCATGTGAGTTTTAACTTTGATGAATGATGTGCTATGTGATTGTCACTCTGCGTTAATTTGTTGTTTTTCTCATTAATAAGTACCATTTGTCAATATGTGTGTAGTATTACTTAGCATTTCTCGATATCTAAGTAGCATTTATCATTAATATGTAACATTTCTCAGAAAATGTTTGGCATTTCTCAATAATATACATGTCATTTCTCAATGTCTAGGAAGCAATTTTATCATTAATATGTAGCATTTCTCATAAATGTGTTGCATTTCTTTTTTATATGTAACAATTTGCAATATCTAGGTGGCATTTCTCATTATTGTGTAGCATTTTCTACATTGTGCCTAGTTTTTCTAATTAATTTGTAACATTTTTCATTAATATGTGTAATGTATAATTATGGTTCTTAAATCAAGGGTGATAGGTGTGATGCTTGATTTGACTGTAGCTATAACCATGTTCCTGTACGTCATGGATGGATACTTTGTCACACTCGATTGCATTGGTGCGACATCAAGCGAAGGTGACTGCACAGCAGACAAGGTTGAGCTGACGATCTGGGGTCGGACGTGGGACCTCAGTCCGTCGCTTCGAAGGACTCTGCTGCAGGAGATACGAGAGCGGACGCTCCGGTGCTACGCCATCCATGCCATGGTTGATGTCCAGGCCAATGGTAATCACACTGCAGATCTGCCTCAATTGGAAAATCCATTTCCAGCTCTGCTCAGTTTCAATGCACTTCTGTGGACAGTAAAAAAAATTTCTTCTTCTTTAGGTCTTGTGCCTCCCGGCAGGCCCAGATGCCCAACGACGCCACTCTTCCCGGTGTTGTGCTTTTTCTTTGAGTTTTCCATATCCATCCTCCATCATCCAGTCCAAGAACTTTTCCCTAGGTCTTCCTCTTCCCCTCTTCTCCTCCAGTTTGCCTTCCACTATGTCCCTTTGCAAGGAGTTGCCTCTTAGTACATGTCCTATCCAGTTCTTCTGCCTTGTTCTAATTGTATTCATCAAGGATCTTTCCTCTTCCACCTTCTTCAGGACTTCTTCGTTTGATTTATGCTCTGTCCAGCTGACCCTCTCCATCCTTCTCCATATCCACATCTCGAACGCTTCTATTCGTTTGACATCCTCCTTTCTCATCGTCCAGGTCTCTGCTCCGTACAGTGTGACGCTCCAGATCAGTGCCTTGACCATTCTTTTCTTGATGTCTGCGTGATAAAGATGATCAGTATGGCCAGGATGCTCACTATGTAGTGAGTTGGCTGTGCACTGCAGGAAATCTTGATGTAAATTTATGTCCTGGTCCACTCAATTTCAGTCGACAATCTGACACATTCCTACCAGATTAGGCTTCAAAAAGAGTTTATTAAAAACTTGAACGTTTCAGTTAATTGCACGATTTGAGTAAACTGTAGTCATGTTGCCTTTATAGACATGCACTTACATGTTTACACTAACTCAGTTTTACTTGTATCTCACCAATGGGTCTCTGTGATCTGCTGTTCGTGTTTGAAGCTCAGAGGATGTTCTTTGTAGAGATCTGTGAACTGCCATCTAGTGCCTGTGACATGAATCAGTACATGCTGGAAAAGGACTTTGACGGACGACTTGTGAGTTGAGCTGATTGTGTTCTGTTCATCGGACTACATTCAATAAATATAACTTATGATACAAATTTACACTTCTAACGTACTGCCAAAGTTTTACTTTTCTCCATCTTGTTTATAGTGGCCTTTTTTTTATCAAATCCTGGGCACCTTAGTAGTCTGCTTTTGAACCATTGTGAATTACTTTTATTCCAAACGAATGCATTTGTCCTAGTAAACAGCTCAACCCATTCTGGTCTGGATTAATAAAACCGATTGATTGATTGATTGATTGATTGGCTGGTTGATTGATGCTTTTGAGGAAGCAAAAAATTATCGTAGTAAATGAGTAAACCTATTACTGTGTTTGCTTGTCCTGTGGACATAGTATGCATGCCATTTAGAGTTCACAGTTGGTTGGAGTAGATGTTGCCTTGAGAACTTTGTTCATTGTAGATGCTAGGTCAGTGGTATTTGGTGGCCAGGTCTTCGCTGTACAGCTCTATGCTCAGAATTGGTGACATGAGGGTGGCACTCAGTGGTCAGACCTACCACATCGTAGTTGCTGGCAGGCACGATGAGTAAGTGGTAGAAGTAGTCTTATCTTGAAAACATTTTCTTCGAGTTTCTTCTGTCTTCTTATCTTGTCTGCTGCTGGGTCTTGATTGAATGTTCTTGGCTCTACAACAGTGGTTCTCAAACTTCCGCAGGCCACGGACCGGCAATAATGCTGTTGGAAGCTCGCGGACCACTAACTTTAATGGCATGCGCCAACAAAAACGAATTATATTATAAAGAAGCCTATTACATGGTTATTCGTAATTATGGATTTGTTTAATTAATTAGAAGATATTCTTAATTGCATTTCAGTTCTTTATCAATTTAATTGTCATTTAATTGCATTTTTAAATTTTGAACTCAAAGTTTCAAACAAGATTAGAAGTTTGTTAATGTGGGCCTATTTAGAGGATCTGCAAAAAATAATAGACAATGACACATTACTAAGATTTTGCGCTAATGATGGAAACATCTGCTCGAAATAAAACACAGAAATCAGAATATCACCACATTTGAAATATAAGGGATAATATTTTCGTGCGAATGGTCGATTCCTTTTTTAGCTTGGATGTTCGCATAGGAAACCAGTTCAGAATTATCATTTTATACACTCAGAGTGTCAGAGTGGTCACGCTCTGGAAATGTTCTTTCATTTAAAAAAATTTTAAATGCCCGCACAGGATTAATTTGTTCACATTTTGCAATTTTTTTTAATCACACAAACACATTTTTTATAGCCTATTTATAATTTTATATCATGTTATAAAATTAAAAGACCTAAATCCAGTAAGAAAAAAACTTAATGATTGATCAGCGTTTACCTGACTATCGCACACCAAAAAATCAACAGAAATGAAACGAAACTGACTGCAGTAGTCTAATAGACGTTGAAAATTAATTTTAAAAATACAAATTATTTTCAAAGCCAGTTGGCAAGTTAAAATAAGGCACTGATAATGTATTTTTTAAATTCGAGGAAGAAGTTTGAATAAATTTTGAATGACAATTCAAATAATTTCACAATTTGAAACATATATAAATAAATATTTATAATTTATTTTTACTTCTTCACGGACTGGTTATCAGGTCTCCGCGGACCGGCGCCGGTCCGCGGACCACCACTTTGAGAACCACTGCTCTACAATGTACCTGACTTTCCTGGGGCTGCAATGCTGGAATATACTGCTATATTTGCATGGTAATAATGCAGTCATGTGGCAAAGTGGTCTGATGTTTGACTCTGTGGTCTGTTGTGTGGTCTGTCAAGTGCTTCTGTAGCCTTTTTGGTTTGGTTTTCTGTGATTATGTCTTGGTAGTCTATTGTGTGGTTGTAAGATTTCATGTGTAGCTCAGTAGTCTGCTGTTTTGCTTAGTGTGGTCTGTTGTGTAGTGTGTTGTGTGTTCTGTTGCATAGCTTGATTTGTGTTGTTTGGTCTCTTTTATGGCTCTGTTGTCTGCTTTATGGTTCTGTTGTTGGGTTTTGTGGCTCTGAGCTGTTTATGGCTCTGTTGTCTCTTTTTATGGCTCTGTTTTTTTGGGTTTTATCTGCCACTGTTGTCTTTTAGTAATGTAATGGTAATCAGACGAATGCTGGTGAATCTGTGAGCCCACGAAATTAATGTTGTCTTTCAATTCTCAATGCTTCATCTTTTCTTGTCATTACTTTTCACATTGGTTTTCAGTGGCGACTGTTTTGAGATGTCATCCTCGATGAAAGTCGTTCCTGGAATGAATTCAACGTTTCTCTTTACTTCAGAGAATATTCAAAGTCAGTTCATTTAGTAATCACTTTTATATTATCTAAAACAATGATGTGACCTTGATGGAGAGAAGGAACCTCTTCTCAGTTGCTAGAATAATGGGATAAACAATATCCGATGTTCTAAGGTCTCGAATCATTGAATATTTGCTGTTTGCATTCTGCGCGTAAGTCAGTATCTATGGCTTGTTTCTTATTGGTCACTGTATTCCGAAATACAGAAAATTCTGCTGTTAAAGATATGGTAGATATTTTATGGCTTTGATTGAGTTTGGTCCTTCCTCAATGCAATGCATGTTTATTAATATCTTTGTGAGATTCTCTAATGCACTCTATATATCAGAGCACTTCTGGGACAAATTTAAGATATAAAATGCTTCACTGAGCACTGTATTTGTCTCTGTATTTCAAGAAGACTTGATCTTTTGGTTCCTCATACTAGAATGTCAGCTATGACTCAATCCCAATTCTTTACCCCAATTGGTCCCTCTCTTTGAAATACGCTATCCCCATCTAATCGACCTCAAATTCTAGCTGGTTATCCATCTTCCTCCTCCTCCTCATGTTTTTTTCTCAAAGCTTTTTTTTCTTTCATTATCTTGAACGCTGGGAGCACCTATGAACGGTTCACCCTACTAGATGCCAGATTTCACAGCCATTATCCTTTAATCTTAACCTTTTCGTTACGGAACCCGTCGCTGCGACGGGTTTACAAACCCATCTGCTGTACGGAACCCGTCGCGGCGACGGGTTTACACCCTGCTGCATGGGCATACATACATACATACATACATACATACATACATACATACATACATATATGCATACATACATACATACATACATACACACATACATGCATACATACATACATACCTACACTACATACATACATACATACATACATACATACATACATACATGCGTATATACATACATACACACATACATACATATATACATACATACATACATACATACACACACACATACATACATACATACATACATGCATACATACATACACATATACATGCATATATACATACATACATACACACATACATACACACACACATACATACATACATACATACAGAAATACATACATACAGAAATACATACATACATACAGAAATACATACGGACATACATACGGACATACATACAGACATACATACGGACATACTTACATACATACATACATACACTCATACATACACACATACATACATACATACATATATACATACATACATACATACATACATACATACATACATACGGACATACATACATACATACGGACATACATACATACGGACATGCATACATACATACGGACATGCATACATACATACGGACATACATACATACGGACATACATACATACGGACATACATACATACGGACATACATACATACGGACATACAATACATACATACGGACATTCATACATACGGACATACATACATACGGACATACATACCATAGGAAAAACTCATTGAAAGTGTAAAAAACACTAATTCCAACTTTGTTTGACTGACTAGCTGCAATAATATAATCCTCACCTTAATGTCATATTTCCCCTAGACTTCCCCCGTACGGTGCCTGGGGTTGTGTGCCGTAACGAAAGGGTTAACTCGCTCAACTCTGTAGGGCTCAGTGGATTTAACCTTCTGGCTAGACCTCATAAGTTTACGTTAGGCTACCTATTAAAGATCACCATAGCCATATTTCATGTATTCCTTAAAACACATCTACTACTAACTAGTCTTTGCTTATGACTTTCTCCATTTTAAGTTGTTTCTGCGTCAGCTTAATTACTTCCAATACATGAATCTGATGGGTTGATCAATTGAGGCACTTTATAAATGACTGAATGCGTTACAACTTTGAATACCTCACACAAACATTGAATTCTGTTAAATGCTTCTAAACACACAAAGTTACCTCCGTTCATTTTTGCATTGATGCAGGTCTGACGCAGATTGTGTATTGGTCTGAGGAGTACCTCATTCGTTTGGATTGCATTGGGATGTCGTCTTCATTGACCTTCTGTCATCCGGAACGCACTGGTCTCCAACTGTTCAGCAGATGGGATTACATGGATGACGACAAGATCAGTCAACTCGCCAGGGTCACACGTGAGAGGACGCAGTCGTGTGTTGCCACAAGTGGACTCGAGGCCCTGCCTTTAACTGAAGGTGCGCGACGGTCGCATCCAGGAGTGTCTTTTGTGGTTACTTTGGCATTGTATTCTGCTGTATTTTTTGGAAACATTTATAAAGCGCCTCTATTAGGGTGAATAATTCAGAGGCGTAGGGCTGTTTTTAAGGGAATTTTAGAACTGCACAACTTCTTCTTTCCCTTCCCATCCTCCATGGTAAATGACTTGCAATCGGGGGACAATGCCCTTTTTTGCTAGTTTTCACTGTACATAAGTGCTTCTACAACTGCACAAATACATTTAGAACTGCACATTTTGTGTACAACTGCACATTAAAAAAAAGCCTGCACGAGCGCTCCCAGTGCAGAAGGCCACACGAGAAAAAATGGATTTTGAGAAAAGCAAGGGAGGAGAATGGGTTATCAGCTGGAATTTGAGATCAAGTAGATGGGGACAGCGTATTCCAAAGTAAATTGAGGTCAAGGACTGTGGCTGAACATTCCCGTTCTTGCTAAGTGGTGACCTCTTTGCACTTATGACATTTGACGTGGAACATGTGGTTTGACATTTGACATGGTTTATGTAAGAGTAGAATGTCTTCGATTTTGCGCTGTAAAAATTTGCAATTACAAGGATTATGATTAATTCCAATGATTTTGTACTGTTCTCGTCAGCTTAATTTCACATTTTGTCAACAAGGAATCTGAGCAAAATGAAGTTGCTAGGACTTTATAATTATACCAATGGCCGCCTTTCAGGGTTAGCTTCATTCAGGGACCGCTAATTGGTTATTTTATTGTTTTGTGGGATATGATGTTGTAGCGATATGTGCTGTGCCTCATAACCGGCAGGTCACAGATTCAAATCTAACTCAAATCACAACGATGCGACCCTATACGAGTTGCTCTCCCGTAATTGTCTGTGATATAGGCAATGGGTGACCACCTCACTCATCTCATCCCCAGGGTCATAAAAGACAAAGGATCTGCCGAGAACTCATCATCATCATGATCAACTGTTTATTTATATATGTTTCAGTTGCAGTAAAATCATTTGTAGAAACTGCTTTAATATGTTTTGTGCTTGAGTTTTATGAGAAATCTGTTTATCTTTTGCAGACATCTGTCCTAACTCCGCGCCACCAGAGGGCAGCGAGTCTTGCAGTTTCGATGGTATTGAGTTGGGACGTAAACTTGATCTGCATCAGGTTCCTTTCAACTTCCTATGACAATTCTTTTTCTTATTTATACAGTTTGTGCAAACAGTATGAGTATTGCCTTGGGGGTTGAGAGGGTACAACCCCTAGTCTTTCATGGTGCCCCACAGCGATGCATTTTCACACCCCAGATCCATGTTTATCATGGTCTAACAACCTCGGTTATATTTCTTTGTGTGTGCTAAGTTCTTAAAGTTAACTTGAGTGGTAGCTTATCTTTGAAGTCATGATAGTTATATAGATGTTTAGTACTTTAAGCTGTATATATTCCTTTTGCAAACATTTGAAGACTGTTCTTTATCACTGAAACTGGGCATGATATGATGTCTTGAAGGATGATGTCTGACCAAACAGCAAACCCGTATGGGGCCTAACCATGACCAGTAAGTAGTCTTATACAGGTCTCCTGTGGCACTTCGCCTAGGTTAAGGGATCACTCTACCATGTTCTATTCGAGTCTTAGGACTGTCCTATTCAGCTGGGGTTGGGAAGGGAGCGCTTCTGAGTAGATAGTCTTATAGGGGTGCTATAGATGTGCCCCAATAAATAAATAAGTACCGTACTGTGTTCGCCTATGGACCACATGGGTCATGGCTGTCTTATACCCATGGAAATACTGGCAGGGTAAGTGCTCGGATTGAGTGAATTAATGGGTGAGTGAGTAAATGAGCGAACAAGTGAATGAATGATTTACTGAATTAATGAATTTAATAGGAATGAATCAATGAATGAGTGAATGAATGAATGATGGTTGTGTTGTTTTGTAGTTGAATGGCATTTGGTTTCAAGTGCTGAGGACGAATCGTGTGCGTGAGTTGCATTGGGACGGGGGAGTCTACCACTTCAACATCAAGAACAAAACGGTTACCATCATCTACGCTGGACATCCAAGGTCTGTCCACTGTCGTTCGTCATCTCTTTGTTGCACTATCTGTCTGTGTCTCTCTCTGTCTTTGTCAGTTTGTCTGTCTCTGTGTGTGTCTGTCTCTCTGTCTCATTTACTGTTTGTCTCTGTCTCTCTCTGTGTCTCTGTCTCTCTTTGTCTTTTTTTGCATTGTTTCATTTCCAATCTATGAACCATTGTCTCATTGATTATGGTTCTGTTGGGTTTTATTTCAGTTTCAAGCGAAATGGTCACTGCTTTGTTGAGAGCACAGAAGCCATTGTCTCTATGAAAGACAACACGGAATGGCACACTGTCATGTATGGACACAATGGTAGGAACAACTTGTTGTCAACTTCACAAAATTTAATACTACTAAGTACTACTCCAGATTACTTTTTTATTTATTTTTTAAAAACTTTTTAATACTTTAACTGCAACTCATAAGCTTAACTAAGGGCACCAGATTATTCATGAGTGCTGTGTACTTTTGGTACCAATATGCAATTGGTACCAAAATTCCTGACATTTTAATTTCTGGCAAAATATTTATTGATAACAATAAACTGTATATTGATTCGAAAATTCATGACATTTTAATTTCAGATTATTTGTTTGTTTCTATTTTTAGATACAATGAAAATAATCGACATTGGAGATGACCATCTGGTGACGTACGAATGCTTTGACAATCAGTTCACCAATCGTCGGCATTGTCGTCCAGAGTTTGAGCATCTCGAAGTCTTTCACCGTCGGCGCCAGATCAACAACCAACACAAGCAGCAGCTTCTCAGCATCATCTCACAAAAGACTTGCTTCTCTAGAGAGGAACTCATTCGGGCGAATCATTCAAGTACGCTACAATCTCTTCTTCAATTAAATTTTGTTGAATTTGTTTCATAAAAATTTTATGCATGTTGTGGGCATATAGCTGTATTTTACCTTTAAATTTTGCGCAGAATAATTATATGTTTTATTTTAAAATAAATTGTTACAAAAACTGTTTCCAAATAGTGAGCATGTATTGTAATATGGTTGGAGTGCTCGATTTGTTCAAATAATTATAATATTATAATAATAATATAATAGTAAGGATAATAGTAATAATAATAATAACAGTGATCATAATAAAATAATATTAGTGATAATAATAATTATCATAATAATAATTGTAGTAGTGAAATGATGATGATGATGATGACGATGTTAATGATGACGATGATGATGATTGTAATGATTCTCTGTTATTGTGCTTTCAGGGAAATGTGAGATTCCTGGGATACTCGAACTGGGTGAGTCTTCAATTGAAACAGAAATGCTAACTTTATTATGCACTGCATGAAGCTGTAAATAAGCGTTTCAGCATCACTTGTTTTTTTGTTAGGCTGGACAATAGTTTTCATTCTAAGTTCCTGTGCACTTGATACTGTGTTAAGCTTTTTCACATTCTAGAACATGATTCCTTTTCATGATGATCAGGTTTATTTGCCATTTTCCATTCATCCACGCCAGTCAATTTTGACAAAGTTGAGTCATGGTAGTTTTTTGACAAGTTTATTAATTTTGAGTATTTTTTCGACAAAGTCATGTTATTCTCATGTTTTTGAAGTTGGTGAGTAATAATGTCTAGTCACATATTTTTAAACATAATTTTTGCATTATAATAATTTCCTTGTATCTGATCAGTAATTTTGTAATTTTTGCATAATTTGTTGAACAGATTATATCAAAGGCAAGCCATGCGATGTTGAAACTTATCCAGCCATTTCCGACTTTGAAGCTCAAAGGGTAAATCGGCAAAAATTTAAACGAAAGTTTCTCAGTGGCCTAGTTAGCCATATTGGTTAGAGCATATGCTGTGTTTCGTATGCTATGGGTTATAATGATGTGCAGTTTTCTGCGGTGCAGCTGGATAGAAATTTTCTTCAAGATTTCTGCTTTACGTGTGCCATTAGCCAACTTGGCTATAGATGAGTACATTAACCGCACACTGTTGGTGAGACTGCAAGGGAGAGGACGAATTGATAGTAATAGTAGTAATAGCAATAGTATTTACTTATGGTAATAGTAGTGATAGAAATAATGAGAATGATAATAATATTTATTAGCATTATTACAGTGATAATTTCTATTAATGAATAATGATGATATAGTTATTATAGTAATAATAGTAATAATGACAATAATTGTAATAATAATACTGCTACTACTACTACAACTACTAATAATAATAGTAGTAGCAATAATTCATGTGTTAAGGCGTGTTTCTCAGCAAAATGTTTCTGTGTTGTTCATTTTAGTTTGTTGGCATCTGGCATGAAGTTGAGCGTACAAGATATTCTCACGGCAACCTCTGGGAGTCAGGCATCTTCAACTTCTCTCTCGATGCAACCGGCTTCCTTGGCTTCCTCTACAGTGGCACAAAGGGAGGCCATTGCCTGGGTCCCATCGAAGGTCATTCGAGACCGGTCCATGGGGATCTCCGGTCCTCAGATCTCACTGTGTGGATCGGTCCGCAACAGCTGAGCCATCATCCATGGACAGTTCACTGTAGGTCTAACGTCAACGAAGACTTATTTGGTGAAAATGATGGTCCTGTATTGTATTGTATTTTGGCAGTTATTAAGAATGTTATATGGTTAAGTGTCTAGTCCTTGCTTATATACATACAGACATTCATACAGGCCTTCAGAATATATAATGCACAGTTGCATGCATAGTTTTATACATGTATACACATTGTATTGTTTAGTATTGTATTTATTAAAATTATAAAGCACCTTTAGTAGGGTGAGCCATTCAGAAACAACCCCCATATGCCCCTTGAGAAGAAACAGGTTTTGAAAAGAGACTGCCAGATAGCGGAGCAGACAGAAGGAGAAAGTGTATCCCAAATACAAATCCAATTGAAGCAAATGATAATTTGATGACCCTAGTCATCTAATCCAGTGTCTTCATATTTCTTGTCAGGACTCCTTAAATGCTATACAACAATGTATCAACTAATTATTGAAAAGTGCTGTGTCAAGCCCTCCATAACAATTCCTCTACCTCTGATAATAGTTTTCATTTGCTCCATTCGATTCACCATCATCCTTTTATCTTCTATAAGGAATCCATCTTTAGACATCTCACAACAGCTGTTATTGTTTTGTAGATCGGTTTAAGATAGTCTACACTGACTACGAGAATGCCGCTGTCATCTACTCGTGTCACAGCATGACGGATGATGGAATCTGTCACAAGACTTCAGAGCAGGTCTTTGTTCTCAGTCGTAGCCAAGACTTGGAGACTGTGTCACGTGACAGGGTCTATTCTGTTATCCGTGACTCCATTTGTGTTGACATTAATGACTTTGTCAAGGCAGGATACGAAGGTACATTCTTACTACAGTAATAAATTTAAGTGTATGTTAAGTACGGTAGTGTGAATTTGCCCCTAACAATTCTATAGTTTGTATGTACAGTGCATGCATATATTTATGTGTGTAGGCCTATGTATGCATTTATGTATGCGTGCAGCTTTGTATGTTCTTGCTTGTATTTTGGCAGTATTTTTAGAAAGCCCACTAAAGTGCTATGCATATATGGTGATGGTGGCAGTGCTGGTGATGATGACGATTATGATGACGACGGCAACGATGATGATGATGACTAATTATTACTAATTATTACTAATGATTGTAACATATATGATCCCACATATTATATAATAGGATCACTAGCACCTAGTGATTATGGTGAAGAATATATCTGTTTCCTGCTCTAACTGACCGTTTCAAGTATTTGCTTTATTTTTATTGCAGCTAACTGTCGCGACTTTGTTGACGGTTCACGTAAGTCAAGAAATATCTTCATTTTTCCATCTGAAGTATCTTCATCTTTCCGTCTGAAATATCTTTATCTTTCCATCTGAAATATCTTCGTCTTTCCATCTGAAATATCTTCATCTTTCCATATGAAATATCTTCATCTTTCCATCTGAAATATCTTCATCTTTTCATCTGAAATATCTTCATCTTTCCATCTGAAATATCTTCATCTTTCCATCTGAAATATCTTCATCTTTCCATCTGAAATATCGTCATCTTTCCATCTGAAATATCTTCATCTTTCTTCTTTTATTCCATTTATCCATCTGTAATTGAGACATTGATGTAGTGCCGCTCAAAAGAGTAGAAAATGATCAAAGGTCCTTTGTGGCACAATATTCGAACGTTCAACTTCTAATGGAGATAGTAAAGGTGTGGATCTGAGGATATGCATGTAAAAGTTGTATTCATGGCTATACCAAGGAATTTAATGGCTTGCACTGGCAATACCTATCTTGCAGCATACTGGCTTGTAGCCTATACTGGATATCTCTTGGGTGTTGCGCCTGCATATTTGCAAGAGCTCTGTCAGTCTACTGTGGGTATGCCAGAGTTATGAGTGCCTCTAAGTAGCCCCTTGAAGAGGTACTATACAAATTCCCGTAATGAATGAATAACTGCAGGTATGTTTTTCCTTTCACTTTCACACACTGGGTGAACTTATGCTTAAGATTTGCTTAGATGCGTTTATCACAGCCTTTATCAAAGCCTTCTGGTAAACTTATTGTTCCCATTTAATCTGTAATACTCTTTAATATCAATGTGTTGGTTTTTGTTCATGATTATCTAATCATGTTGATTATTGTTCTTTAACGCTTTGTATTACTGCAATAAATCTGTTGATTTGATTAAAAATGGGTTTTTTATAATGGGGGGGGGGGGTTGAGAGGGGCACTCCTGAGTAGTAACGTTGAAGGTAAGTTATGTAAATCTCCATGACAAATAAATGAATGAATGAATGTACTTTGAAATATATTTAAGATGAAGAAATAACGAGACTTGTGAGAGAACGTTTTGTTCATCAACGTCGATCGACAGTTGAACCGGAAGAACCGTCTACGATGACCCCACCACCAACTCAACATGGTCAGCATGCATATGCAGATTGAATGTTTGAATATGCATTTTGCCTCTGTTTTCATGTGCAAATTACCTATTTGAATATGCAAATTGCCTATGTTTTCTTGTGCAAATTACCTGTTGAAATATGGAAATTGCCTATATGTGTTTTCTCATACAAATTGCCTTTTTTGCATTGTCAAATTGTGTTTGTTCGTCTTTACATAAATCAAACGAAGAAGTCCTGAAGAAGGTGGAAGAGGAAAGATCCTTGATGAATACAATTAGAACAAGGCAGAAGAACTGGATAGGACATGTACTGAGAGGCAACTCATTGCAAAGGGACATAGTGGAGGGCAAAATGGAGGGGAAGAGGAAGACCTAGGGAAAAGTTCTTGGACTGGATGATGGATATGGAAAACTCAAAGAAAAAGCACAACACTGAGAAGGTGGCGTCGTTGGGCATCTGGACCTGCTGGGAGGCAGCAAACCTAAACAAGAAGAGAAGTCTACATATACACGCCTATACATTCCGTAGCGTATACATTGGCTATGGTACCTGGTAATTATTTGCACAGAAATCATATGCCTGCTGCAATGGACCTGAGTGCGATATGTGTGACAGATAAAGTATGTAAATCTTTCTATATTTAACTGATTTGTCAACATGCTTCGACCATTCTGTCTTTCTCTACATTTTGTTTTTTTTGTTAGAATGCCCCATGGTTTTATGTGCCAACCATTGTCCTAATGGCTATGCCAGAAATGAATATGGATGTGGAACATGTACATGTGAAGACCTAACAACCAGCAATACAACTGATGCTGACGTAGGTAAGAAATCTGAATTCCACAGTGAAAGGTTTTTATCATTTATGATGTCCCCAGCTAAAGAAAGTTCCAATTTCGGTGCATGACTCTTGATACTATCGCACTATCGTGAAGAAGTTTTGGTACCTGTTTATAGTTTGCAGGTTATATGAACTTATATCAAGGTTTCTCGACCTTGTAATTTTAATTAGCTTTTTAACATGCCATAAAACTGGAACTTCATATCTAAAACATACTTCTTATATATATATATATATATTTGACATATTTGATCGGGCTGCCTTTGTGAGCCTATTGTCACGTTTAATCAACACGATCTTGTTTCTTTTCTTCAACTGTAAAGTTGAAAGGCAGATTACTCATCCACCGCTAAACGTGAAAAGAGGATATGAATCAACAAACAGTCCAGGTCAGGACAGAAATCTATAAAGTTTATCTTACTCTACAGAAGCCAGGCCATTTCCTATGAACTTGAAAATTAGCCTGCTTTTAAAGAAAAGTTGAACTAGTTAGCTTAGCTAAACCATTTCTACTATAGGCCTACTTCTTTCTCTAAACCTTCCATGAAGGACATGTTTCAACACATGTGATCCATTTGGTTCCACTTTGGTATTTAATTCCATGCTGAAAGCTACTTCTCAGAATTGTAATTATAATTAGTAAAGTGTTGTACCGTATATGTGTGACTTGGTGGCCTATTGGTAACGCGCTTGCTCACTGAGCGGGCGGTTGTGGGTTCGACTCCGGGTAATGACCTTGGGCAAGCTGTTTACGCACACGTGCCTCTGTCACCAAGCAGTATAATTTGGTACTGGCGTAAGCTGGGAAGGAAACGGCAAGTCCTGCTATACACTGGACTCGTATCCAGGACCTTGGAATTCGTCCATTGCTGGCTCAAGGCCATTGAAAAGTAGATAAGCGCCTCCCTGTGTTCCACATGGAACTGAATGGACTTTACTTTCAAAGTCTTGTATTGCGCCTGTGCACTAAAACCAGGCCATTGAAGAAAGTGATTTTCGAGCATTTACAAAATAAAAGTAACATATCATGCTCATGACCCTCCTAAGTGTTTAGCTTAATGGATTACTCTACTGGACTGGTGCAAACTGTATTTGATACTACCATCCATTCAAAGTTCAGAAGTGCTCAAACACAACCATTCTCTCTCCATCCACACGTTCCTTGCTACTAACTAGTACCCCAAAAACACATCTTCCGCTGTCTCAAACCCATTGTCTTTTCTCTGGGTCTTTCGCACTGGGAGCGCCTCTGATTAGTGTACACTGTGAGAGGCACTTTATAAATTCATATATACAATACGATTACAGAGCATAGATGGCACAGGGATATTGTGCATGAACGCCTTTCTTACAATGGTCCTTACACAATAGTTACTTAATTGACACACTAGTCCAGACTCTCGTAGTTACAGATCAAGTACTTTATGGATTCAGCTGCAGCATTTGATTCTTTAGCATAATTGTGTGATTTCACTGTTTGCGTGTGTGTAGTCGAATGTGCCATTCCAATGTGTCTGAACTTCTGCGAGCATGGTTACGCGCTGGACGAAAGAGGCTGCGAGACGTGTAACTGCTCACCCGCTCCAACAGACCCTTCTCCTCCTGATGAAAATGATTTCAATCTTGACAACTCAGGTGACTACTTACTGTCTCATGTCAAATTTCATTATCATTTGATTATCATCAGGTTACTGTAATCAGGTCTTTGACTGCTATAAAGTATCGGAAAGCTTGACATGAATTGTACTGCATGATATTGTCTTTGATTACTATGGTGCCATGACGCTTCTATACAAATTGTATTGCACTACAATGCTCCTGTTTTCTAATTGAGATCATGCTATACTGTGGTAGCCATTGTATTGAAAGTCTTTATTGTATAGATATCATAATTCTTTTTCTGGTTTGTTAGGTTATTAGATATCCATTGCCTGTACAAACTGATGATTTTTTGTATTTGGTTTTGGGGCCAATTAATATTACTACTACAACTACTGAGCTTCTTGTCCCACAGTCACGCACTTCTATTACACAGCGCCGTGCTTTTTCTGTCGTTGGCCCTACAACCTGGAATGGGCTTCCTGTGGAACTACGTCTAATGCCTAAGAGCCTTTGAGACTACGTTCTACTCTGCTCTTAAGACTGTTCTCTTCAGCCGTGGTTGGGTCGGGAGCGCTTCTGAGTAGATACTCTTGAAGAAGCGCTATATAAATGCCTGAAATGAATGAATGAATAATAATAAAACTATATCGCATATATAGACGCACCAATTTATCTATATATCACCATAGCGCAGCTGAGGCCAAAAGAAAGGATGCTGTTCCTGAGGTTAAAATCAATGACGGCTGTATGTTAGAAAGTTTGATTTCTTTGATTTCTTTGAAAAGATAGGTTTTTACTTTCGAGCTGTGATTTGATTAGCGGTTATGGTATTTTTGTATAACTTTACTTGGAATCTATGGTAATTGTTTTATTTAAAAATTCATGCAATCACTGTACGTCTTTGCTAAAAGAATTATTGTTTCTTTGCTAAGGTATTGCACATATTAGCTAACTAGCTTGTCTTTGCATGGTTACTTAGTTACAACCATTATCTATTGTTAAATATAATCATTGATTGGTTACTAAGGTAACTATTTTGTATATTTGCTAAGGTTGTTTCCTTGGTTGCAACCACCATTCTCCTGAATTATAATTGTCTTTTATTTTGCCTTGGTTGCTTAGGCAACCACTGTTCTCCTGAATTACAATTATCTTTTACTCTGTCTTGGTTGCTTATGGTTAGTTATTGTACTTTGAAACTTTGGTGATTTGTGTGTAATAATAGCAGGCAACTGTTTTGTTAATTTTGAGGATCATTGTTTCGTTACCAAGGAAACCATTGTATTAGTTAACTGAGGTCAATTGTCTTTGGTAACTTTGTTACATATTACCATTGTTTGGCTACCAAGATAAGTATTGTTTCTATTAGCTAAGAAGGTTAATTGTCTTTGGTTAACAAGGCAACCAATTGTCTTTCTTAAATATAATAATCATTATTTTGTTTATTTATATGGTAACAACTACGCATACTACTAAACTTGTCTTGCTAAAATATAATAATTCTGTTTGCTCATTGCTATTTTCTTCACTATGCAGCAACACATATCAATGAGCAACAGTTTATTATTATGGTTGTCATGGCAATGAGGTTTTGTTTGTTTTGTTGTAGTGCTGGGCAAGGGAGAGGTGACAGTTGTGACAACTATGGGAGATGATGATATGATAACAGAGGACCTTGTCACAGATATTCCCACTGAAACGTCGATCCAGGAAACTCCAAAAGACATCGTCGGTCCATTCTCCGAAGTGGAAGGAACGGTGGAAGAAATTGACCTGCCTGACGTCCACCCAGCTTTTTCAGAACTTAGGAAGACAAGAACCGCAGACGGAGTCGGAACAGACGGGAATCAATTACATCCACAAGAGGAAAGATTAAGTAATATCAAGCCAGTTACTGACCAACCGAATAAAACACATGAAGTTAGCACAGAATTAAACACCAAGGAGCCAGGTAGCAATGAAGAACATAAAACCATAGATGAAGTTAGTGATGAAAGCAAGAAGAAAGAACAAGACAAAGTCAGTTCGGAAAGCGTGGAACCAGATGATAATTCGAACACAACCATTGAGTCAGATGGAAGTGAACCGAATACTGCAGAACCAGCCCTGCAAGCAGAAGAGGAAGATGATGTGTGGACAGGACTCTTTAAATTCTTTAATCCATAGAGATTGCCTTTCCAGTTAATCATTTTATTTAGCAGATAAACTTAAGAAGATGACTTTGAGAGGGAAACTCAATTGTTTGCATCTTTGAACCAAGACATCATAACGTAAATTTGTTGTAACCTGTCATGAAGAGCTGCTGCCAAATAGTTTCGTCCGACACAAATATCACAACACTGTATTTGTGTAATTAATATGCACAATTGATTATCTAGGCATCTCCATGGGAAGTCCACCAGGAACTACTTTTCCCAAAAAATTGACAAAAGGATTATAGTATTTAGTTGCTGTTTACATTATTGTTTTACATGAACTGAAGTCATCTTAACAAAATTGTTAAGACGACATCTTTAAATGCTACCATTACAATGTGGAAACTTAGAAGCAAATTGTTCTTTTTAATCGGTTTATCTATCTAAGCCTTAGATTGGTCTTATTAAAATAACAGAGCCGGTTCCAACAATCTACACGGTAGTATTTACTTGTGTTTAAGAAATCCAGAGATGATGACGCATGTGTTGGGAAAGGTCTTGCAAATGACATAGCAGTGAAAATCCTAAATGGTAAAGGTAGTGTTAACGCACTCAGAACTGACTGTGTGCTGCTGTTTCACCACACCTCGGAGAATAATAAACTTGAGGAACTCTCTGAAATACTTCACGGTTCCTTCAAGCTTTAGTTGGGTGAAAAATTTGAAGGTTCACAGGATTCCAGTAACTTGCAATATTTACAAGGTTATATGAATTATTTCAAAAGAGTGACAAGATGTAGCTGAATCCATCTGTACATAAAAATAACTTCTTTGAATTCAATCCAAAAATCTCTTTTTAGTAAATAGACCAAAATGCTCTAAGGAACAATTAACCACATTTCACATGAAACCTATTAGCCTAAGTCTATGGATATACGCAAACTAGGGTCATACTTGAGGAAATCGATATCTGAAAACTTTAACATTCTATTTATCTGAAGCTTAAACACATACACGAAAGGACTTCACAACTAAATGGCCATCTGTGTAAACAATCTCAGTTAAAGAGAATTGCTTGAGGGTGTTTCATTATACAATAGATACAGCACTTTATTTTTTACATAATTCTAGACAAATTTAAATAGATTAGATTTTATGAAGTTTAATATTTTGACCACCTTATATTCTCTCACTACTTCATTTTAAATAGCTCATGCATTCTTTCATCCGGAATTAGCTAAGAATGAGACCTGAAAAGACAATATAAATTAAATCTACGATAATTTTGATCAGTGAAAGGCAAACATTTTCACCACAGTATGTACTTCAACACGACAATTTACTTGGAACCAAACCATGGCAAGCTTTGGTAAACTAAACTAAATTATAAATCATGATTATGATGCCCAAGCACAAATGCCTTGTAAAAATTACACGAAAATACTCGCACAGGTCTACAAACACGACTAGTTTATTCAAGATCATGAATAAATATGAAAGAACAAATGCAGTACCACAGAACATTTCCAGTCTATAACAGACTGTGTTTCTGACAAGACCGATGACAATATTTTGTATTTCAACATCTGTTGTACCTTTCGTACCAACCCAAGAACTGATCAAAACTAATGAACGAACATCAGAAATACTCTTAATTTCTGCAGGACAAATACACTGACATCAGTAAAACTTAGCCAACATCATTTCTTTTGAACATTCTCAAAAGTTCCAAGGAGGATCAATCATCCGAAATACTTCCTTGACAGATCAACAAAGATGAAACATGCAAATACGCACACACTAGGGAATGTAATCCCGGGGCACTTGCTCAATCCCGGGATCCCGGGATTGGCTTATAATGGCAATTCAAAAAATTCCTAGACGTAGTATAGTAGTAGGCCAAATACAGTAAAGCTTTCTCTTTGCTTTAGGTACTTCAACCGCGATCAATTATGACTCACGACAAGGGCTTTAGTCAGTGGTACCTGGCAATTGTGGGGTTTGTTTGAAACTTGATAGTGATAGGCCTACAACCAGTGGCTTCGATTCCCACTAAACAAACAAGTTAGACCCCTCTCCTCCCCTGCCCTAGCCTGCCCTCTCGTGTCTCTCCTTTGACTTAGATTGCCGTGAGTTTAGCTCATTTCAGATTCCCCGGTCTTTAACTGGGCTTAAGTTGCGATCTCTCTGAATAGAGTAATAGCCCTCTGCATACGACGACCCGGAATTAGGTCAGACGATACGAGGTGACCAATGCACCGACTGACCACAGCGCGAGGAACACAACGTAGCAGGCTAGCCAAGATTAACCAGTGAGTCATCTGATATTAAGCCCGTTTGCATGCTGTCAAGTTCAGGCGCAATTTTGGGGTGGGGGTGTAATCTACACGAGTGAATCGGAGTTGGGCGCTGGGTGCCTAGTCGGCCAGCACTGCTGGCATCTGTTTATGTTCTATCAGTCAACTGAATGGTGTGTGGGTCATTGTTGTGGAGGAGTCTATAGTCCGTATACATGAACCAAGCAAGGAATGGGAGGCAGGAAAGCTAAATCCCATGACTGATCACTGAAAAACGCCTACCTCCAGTCACCCCTCTGGGTTTTCTGCTGGTCGCCAGCTTACCTTCATTAGGGCTTGTGCTTATCTGTCGTTTTGTCGTCTATTGACCAAGGAATTGTTGAAAAATTGGTCAAGTAATTTAATAAAAAAAATCCGAATTTTCGGTAATCCCGAAAACGGGATTCCATGTTTGTCAATCCCGGGATTACGGGATTGTAAAATGTCCGGGATTCCCGGGATCCCGGTATTACATTCCCTAGCACACACGTAAATATAAGAATATTCAAACAAGTCCCACTAGAAAACAAATATTTCTTCAACTACAAGTTACTTCTGATAGACATATTCGCAAATGATTGCTTATTATTCATGGAGTGGTACTAAGTCAAAAATCAACAACTACATCATCAGAATATATAAAACACATCACCAAAGCAAAGATTAAAATAAAAACAACCTGCGATAAGAACTAATCCCATACATCAATTGAGCAATTTAACTTAAAACAAAGAATACAAGGAACCTTCGAATAATAACACCTCAATCTAATAAATTATAGTACAGTCATTTGACATTTTTTTTATAATAATATACAGTAATAATAATAGTAATAATAATAATATTTATGATAATATATTAGATCTAAATTTTCAGTCATTGTTAAACCAAAACTGGTCAAATAATACATTGACATTGGTCTCAAAGGTCAAGGGCTAAAACAAAGTCCCTCAAGGACTTGAAACGAAGTCCCACATCAAGGACAAAGAAGAGGCAGAGAAAAAAGGTCACAACAATAAAATGTCAAGTCTTTGTGCGAAAACTTGAAGAAATTGCTTCAACGAAGTAAATTTTAAGAAAGTTGCTTCATGGGCAGTCAACAAAAACCAGTGCCGCCAATGGCCAACTTTCTACTAGCACAAAATTACATTGTGGTTTAATTAAGTTCTTGCCTACATCCTGGTTGTGTCATGATTCATTTATATTTTGAACAGTTTAGGATTGCAGCATCTCATAAAATGACAAGCATTAGAACTGAACTGGGCAGAGGCATCTAGCATACATTTCATTGCATGATTTAAAAGACATTACTGTCATTAAAAATAGAAGAAATAGTTAAATCACAAAAAACTGTCATTCAGCACTCTAGAAATTTTCAAGTGTCATGACAAACTAGAGATTCATAATTATATAGGGAAAGCATACCATGCATATAACCTCGTAAAGACAGGTCACCTAGGTGCTAAACTGTACCGTTTTAATCATGATATTGCTGAAAGACTCAAGAAGCTCAGGGTAAACAGTTTTGATAAATAGTCCAATGAGCTACAATATTCCGCTCTTCAAAAGTACCAATTATAACAGAAACACTGCACAGCTGAGACAAGGAGCATAATTAGCAAAACCTGTTCATATAAATAACTCATTCAACCACAATTGTAACACAGCATCAAGATAGCAACAGGTGCAGCAAGCACTTTAGCTTCGTCAATACACAGGTTTTCAATTACAGGCAGTTAATTAAACAATTTGAAACATCACTGATTAAACCCTGCCTCAGATAAACTATAGTAGATAAATATATGTATATCTATTATCTAACAGCCAACTACAACCTTTAGCATCATAATTATTCGCTCATGTACAGAATTAAACGTTTGAATAATGCTAGTATTAACGATTGTCCCAAGATCTGACCTGTTTCAATTTTTAGACACAAGAAATGTTCAGCATCCTCAGATCATTCTCTCAAGTGTTTATATAATACCATAGTAATTAGTTTTTTTGGTTTTTTTTCTCTGCATAATGTGCCATTGTGCTACTTTTTGCCAATGTAGTTTATTGTTGCTGCAAAGAATGAGTATTTGTCTAAGATAATAAGGATTACTTACTTAGTTAGCAATACAAGCTTTTATGTAACCGGTAATAACGCAATCAACCAGCACCTGTTCTATGGTAACACCACTAGAAATTGCACAGATACATATACACACACACGTTCAATTGGCAAACATTCCCCAGGGTAAATATCATGATTAGCAAGAAAATATATAAGAATAGCATGAATCAAAATGGAGCAACAATGGAGGAATTACAATAAAAAGCAATAATATAGGAATCATCGCAACACAAGGTAGTTGTGAACACGTGGTATAAAACAGAAGCCATATATCATGAGGAATCACGGAAACATCACCGGATGATTCCAAGCAGCCAAAAACATTCCGCATCACAAGAATATTACACGAGATTCCACCTGAGGGATTCGCAGAAATAGATTGAGTCATGCAAATAATGGATGACTTTGATCTCATGATCTCTTGATCATGGACTACGCATCATCTTCTTCACCAATGTTCTGGATGATTCTGCAGACACTCGATCAACTTTTCCGGCGCTAACTGCTGCGTACAGATTCGGTGAATGGCAGTGAAGAGCGGATATCTGGAGAAAACAGTTTTGTCCATTCGATTAACGTCACTTAATCACCAAAATATATCCATCAGTAAGCAATTACAAACGCACTACATATGGCTAATTAAGCACAATTCCAATTAAACTCTATTTAATTAATATTACACCATAGCTCTATATCACAATATACACTACAATGTTGTGGCTATCCAGATTCTAATCAGGTTCCACCCAACTACCACCATCACCGACAACCACCGTAGCATCACGCTGTCTCCTCGGCTTGACCTCCCGAATTTTGACCTGGCACCGGAACGAAAATGGCAGCTCTGGCTATTGCGGACTTGATTTGATGTAGTGCTGGTGAATAAGCTGGTCTCCCTGACGTGGCTTTTGTGGGCGCTGAGAAATTCTCAAAGATTCACATTACATAACATTAATTGAAGTTACAGATTACGACAATTCCCTATGCATGGCTACTATAATACCATTCTTAGGGAGATATAAGTTTTCTGCTTCCCCTACACCCCTAGCAACTCAACAATGAAGAGTACACTGACTGTTGGTGGGATGATGAGATGGGGAGGCGAGAGCATTGGCCACCACGCCCTCATTGTTAAAAGGTTATACAAACCCTTTGTCTAAAGAACCGATGGCAAAACCTTGACCATGTCTAAACTATGAATTCTCCACTAACTGCGACTCACTGGTCTTCCAAGTTTGTCTTCTTCAAGATGTGGTTCACCTCTGCGGCTGTTGGAGGACCTTGTAACTTCTGACCATTCAATAACTCGTTCTCCAGCTGTTCAATTGACTACAAACCAAACAAAAATAAATAACCATTATTTGCTTCTTCAAGGTAAGTAAAATTCTTAATAAATTAATAATCAATTATTAATTATCAAATTTTGATAAGCAATTAAAATATACTAAATATTGCTAATTAGGCACAACTCCACTTAAACACTAATTAGTCATTTAATTGTTCCATCATAACTATTTGCTACAATAAATACTGCAAATAATTGTCCAGAGAGTTAACAGAATATGAAGTGTCTACACTTTTCACCTAATTCTGGCAAGGCAAGGGTAATGCATTAAGCAATGGCACTGAATCAATATTGTTCTATACGTGCTGAGACTATAAAGCAGGATGTCGAAACTGTGAAGAAATTCTCGATATCACTATAGACAGTGACACAGGCCAATGACTATTTTCTAAGTAACTGGGGTAGGGAAGAAATAGATGCAACACTGCGACTGAAAACGGGAATATTGCCCGTCATTAAAACAAAGAACTAACTTGAAGAGAAAAAACTAAATATAAGAACATGTGTTTTCAACTAAGTGATTTGAAGGCAGGGCAATCTGCATTGAAAATTAGGCTGTGAACCATTTTTGTCATAGAAACAATAATAATAATCATTGTTCAATTTCAAACTGACATAATGCAGTTCATTTCAATTCACAAAGTGGGGATGAAAAAGGAAGTAACCTTTTTTCCTTTTTCCGTAACAAAGACTTCGGCAATCCTTCTGTTACGTCCGCTGTAGCATGTCGTAATCAGATCTGCAAAGCCACAGCTCTCAAGAAACGTTTCCGTTCTACCTTCTGTAGTCACAGACAAAAGAATCCTCCACTTAATCAAAACAATACGAAGTTCAATCCGATTTGCTAATTTCGTGACATCTTTAAAATATTATTTAGATGAAAAATATTAATATTCTTATTTATTAAGTGCTGATTGGCTTGGACACTTGCCTTGTAATGTAGAAATAACAAACTCATTGAAAACCTTTTCCTTCGAGTAGGTTACTTACTGTACATAGACCTTGAGCAAGTCTCACACAATAGCTCAGCATGATATGATAACACAGCAGGGCTCAATAAAAATAATAACAATAATAAATAATAAATCACTGAGGAAACTCAAGAGACTACCACAGGTCTGCCTTTTCAACGGTTTTCGGTCTATAGCTAACGATTTAACATTGTATTCTACAGACGTACTTTCACCAAGCAGCCTTAGCGTTTTGATTAATTGACCATTGCAGATCATGTACTCTTTGCGCATTGTCTTAATTAACTGTGGGAACAGAACTACTTAGAAAAATTCGGACAATAATAATAATGAAAATGACAATAATATTAAAATTAATAATATCAATAATAGTAACAATAATAGGGCCTTTCCAGACTGTGATTTTATACTAGGCGGTAATGAAGTCCCTGGGGGATCCTGTACACCTCGGGCAAAAAAAAGAAAAAAGTAACAATATCAATATTTAACAACATCAACAATAATATCAGTTCAAGTCTATCATGTCTTAATCTCTGTTGAATATACATGCTGACTGGGTAGCAAAGGTTTGTGCTGCATAAAAAATTTAAAATACACCGGATGGACAACAGATATCTGCATAAGAGGTGCAAATCATTTCTTCCACTTTCCTGCACAGACCGATCAGGCACTTACTGTGAAAGAACTTGTTAGAGAAGGCGACCATTTCCATGAAGCCGAGACGGATGACGGCTGCTTTCGTGTTTCCACCGTACTTCAGTCCATCGATGAACCCAGCTCCAACAGCAACTATGTTCTACAGCAACAACATGACAACAGACGACCACATCCATCGTACTGTATTTGTATTGTAACCAACCATCTGTAAAGCCCCTTCAGAAGTGCTCCCAGTGTGTGCGACCTTGAGAGAAAAGGCAGGACTTGAGATGAAAGATGAGGAAAGACTACTCTAGTGAACTGATTGGGAAGTCCTAGTCAATTCCATAGACCAAGTTTATCAATGCAACAAACTTTGAGCAAGTAAGCATGATCCTTTATTGAGGTGCATAGTGCTGCCCATGGCAAGGTTGACAAACTGTTTTCAAAATATCTCCAATGCCTGATAACATATCACGCTAAAATTTTCCAAATATTTAGAGAATTGGACCAAGAATATGATTCCAAAATTTCATGAGATAAAGTTGAACGGATAAAAAGATATGAATCTTTCAACTTCATATACCGAAATTTCAGTTTACAAGCAACTTTCTGTTAAAAGGTATATATTTGGGGCAGATGGCTAAAAAAGGTCATCAGTTTTCTTAGGCGAAACATAAAAAAAATTCAAAATATTTTGCCCTCCCTTCAAAAACTTCTGTATCCGCCCCTGATTAGGGTCACCCTCCTCCTTCATCCAGGTTTGGGACTGGCACTGTCTGAGTACTAGCAGTGGCTTAGTTCAGACACAGCAAGAAGAAAATCTTAGCAAGAAGACAGAAATCTGCACAGATTTGATGAACTCAAGAATTCACGCAAACAACAATGGATATGAATTCGGGCGAAATCTCCAATCGTGTAAACAAAAGATAATTTTCACCTTCAGTGCTCCACACAGTTCCACGGTCTCAACATCTGGAACAACGGTTATACGAAAGTACGGAGTCTGGAAGATCTCCTTCAGTAGTTTACCAAGCTCCAAATCCTTACAGCCTACAAAGACAACCAATCAATAAAATATTTTTATTTTGCAACCAAAGTATACATGACAGGCTTACACATCTTGCTCATTGGTTATAAAACAGGAGGCCCTAAAGGGAGATAACATCTAAGCAACACCATATCAATGCTGGCTTCAGGTATCTATAGGCGAGATAGGTGGCTGTCTAGAACATTTTCAAAAAAGCAGAAAATTCCAGCAAATAAGGGCATAAAAGAATAAATATGCCGTTAATCAGCATTTTTGAGCAAGGGGTGGCATTTTGTCCTTGCCTGTATCGCACAACTATCCAAGATGGTCAAAGGTCAAACTTCTGCATTATATACCAATGACCTTGGCTGAGAGAAGTGACCGCTTGTTGCGAATGGACTTATTTTCAGTTTCAATTCACTGAAATCATAAGAATGCATGGCAAAACGTTCAAGTTATTGTTCTTTGAAAACGAAAACATAAAAAAATTCTGGAAAATGGTAAATAATAATCAAATTTGTATCTTCCTGATGCAAAAATCAGATATTTGGGGCTCAATGCATCAGGTTGAGTAAGACAGAACTTTAGTAAACAGTAGCCAAAGGCGCAGTTGCATCAAAGAACGCAAAACTCAATAATCATGGTTTTATCAAAAATTCATTTCTGGCTGATCTAGAAAGCAACAAGTGATCACTTTTCTCAGACGAGGTCACATATGATGCTGATGTTGATGAGCATCTAGGCACAAAGTCAAATGACACCTGATTGATAGATTGCTCATTAATGTTTACTCCATCTGATGTCAACTTGAATAATAAACAGATTGGTTCACAACTTGATTATTAAATCCAGTGCAATAGACTCTTCAGATTTTCCGTCATATTAAACTGCTAAAGTTGCATTCACTCAACTGATACCGTAACTTACATCATCTGAGGATTTGTGGATTTGTTTCACAAAACTTCTTTTGAGTTTCAAAAGCTGAACCTACACGTCTCTCCACTAGATCAGTCTACTCATACTAGATACCACACAGTGATTCATTGATTGGAATAAGATTTATCACTAGGCTGCTGTATAGATGACTTGCTTGACACCGATATTTCAGTCTTTCACTCAACTTCTCATTTAATTTGCATATATTTAATTACTAATAATTACATCAAAGTGTAATAACAATGCTTCATGTCCCAATGTGTGTCTGCAAGTGCAACAATAAAGTCTTTTTTTCTTTTTTCATGGTTGGACTGGGAGCGCCTCGGAGTAATTTCTTGAAGGGGCGCTATATAAATGCTCTGAATGAATGAATAAAGAGCATGCTTACTTACTTACAAGAATTCATTGATAAGCAATACTCCTAGCCCTAGTCATTTGGGTCTGACCAATAATCGGTGTACAGCACTTGCTAAAGACAATGAAAGCGAGTGATATATTACTTGCTTAGATACACACATTAGAGTGTGGAGTTGTTCATTGCTCTCTTAACTAACTTAAGTAAGTATGTACTTTACTGAACCGCCTGCAAACGCACTGCAGGAACAATGAACAAGAACAGAATAATTATCCATATGTGGGCCTCACATGGCCCATTTCTGGTGGTGCTGGGCACTCACACTCAAAGTTGGCGCCCATGCAGAGGTGCTATATAATTATACTAAAGAGACACAAGACTGAAAATAAAACACACTGGAAAATGAGTCAGGAATTAATTAGACTTAAATAATAGGGTACATATGATTTGAATAACTTAGAATATCAATGAATATCGAGTACCATTAGTGAGATCAAACAGAAACATCGATCAACGAACCTATCGTAGCTTCACAGAATTGCTCGAGGGCCACTTCAGATGCAATGTTGGCTCCCATGAGGACAGCACAGTCAATGCCGAGCAAACTACGTATGACGTTCGAGATGAGGTCCAGACGACCGTCTGTTACATCCACACCCTGAGAACAAATTCAGCCGTAAAAATGAAAGGAAAAGTGGAGTGGAGCAGGACTTCTTGGTAGTTCAGGATCCTACCCATGATTTTATCAAGACCTGGTAAAGCAAGGAAAAGCAAGAGTCAAGATGTTTTCCAGTTCATTAAATAAGGTCTTGCAAATTAACACAATATAATTTACATAGGAAGAATAAGAAAGAACAGAGTATGGAAGGGAGAGCTAACATAGTAACAAGGCCGTAGCTACGGGGTGTTTTGGGTGTTTGAACACCCCCGAAATGGAAAATGTAAAAAATAATAGAATGCATTTACGAGTACATGATGTAAAATCCATGAAATAAAACCATAAAAACACTTCCCGAAATGGAAAATGTAAAAAAATAGAATTAATTGGCGACATTTTGTAAAGATTTCGGCTGGATGAATAAAAAAAGGTCATCAGTTTTTAGGAAGAGAAACTGAAGAAACCCACTAAAATCAAATCCTGGCTACAGCCTTGCATAGTAACCAGGTTAAGTGCCTGACATATCCCTATTAAAACAACATCAACGACCCTGTAACATGTTACGGCACCATATAAATTGTCGTAATTATTAATTATTATTATTGTTAATGTCAAATAATAACCTTGACGAGTGAGACTCCGATCGCAGACTTCTTGACATGTCCGTCCAACTGTTTGCACAATCCACGAATGAACTGATGAGGAGTTACGAAGATCAGGATGTCAGCATCGGCAGCTGATTCAGCAATGTCCGGCACAGCAAGCTAAGAGGGGAAAATAAATAATTTAACAAAAAGAGTTCTCGATCCTGCTAGGACTTCAACATTCACAATTACACCAGAACTGAACTAGTTTGACACAAAGTCACACATTTCTGGCTCATACCGTCATCACGTAGTCAGGTACGAAAGGTGAAAGAGGTTAATAAAATTCTAACTCGTTCTGAAATGTGACACATTGGCAGAAGACCAGATGTGAGTCGGAATATTCGTGTTTGAGTAGATCTCCTGCAGAGGCACTATAAAAATGCTTAGAATGAATTCAATTTCAAGAAAACAGCGAAAATTAGATCAATGTTATTTTGTTTCAACTTTTGGTTAAGCCATCTACTTAAAGCGGCATGCCACTAGATCTCCACGTATTTCTGGTCAGTGCCTTTCACAACACTAAGCACTGTCTTTCACTGGCAGTGCCTCTCAATCATAGGTACCTTAACCAGTTGCTAGAAAAATATTTCAAAAATATGAATGAAATACCATTTTACCACATTGGACGGTATTTTGCAACCGGGAAGGTATTTGACATTTTCATGTTCGGTGTTGATTATTTCCGTCAGCTTTCGTCCATTCACAATTTCTTCATAGACATACATCTTCACTGTTTCAGCAAAGGCAGGCTTGCCCTGGACATTGAGGCCAACAACTTTGGCTATGACAGATCCCCTGAGCACAAAGAATTAGAGCTGATGAAATAAACAACTCCATTCATGTTTCAATAACAAGCAACAATAGGTGCAACCGTAAAAGCGAATTTTAGCGCATTTAAATAATGTATTGAACACATAATTATATAATTGCAGTGAAACTAGAAGTTGGATGAGCAATAAAAGCATGCATATAGCATGCTTCTAATTGCTCATCCAACTTCTAGTTTCACTGCAATTATATATGACAGGAACACATTGGATGACTTATAAAAATGTGTTGTAGTAAAATTAGAAATTGTATCACCGATGGAAAATTTAGTAAGTTCTTGCGAAAACATTTGTAACGATCAAAACATGGCAGCAACGACAAATTTTTGCTGCAAAATAGAAGCTGGATGAGCGGTCAAAATATATCTAGTGCAATGTGTTGGAGTGCAACAGAAAAACAGCAGCAAATAAGAAAAGCGTACTACAAGTCAGATGCAAGTACTCAACAACAGATAACAATCAAAGACAAATAACTAACAAAACAACAATGCGCTTAAATCGAAGGTCAGAGTTTCCATTCACATACTTAAGTTAACTTTCTAAATTAATCTTTCTTCAGCAAAGTTTAGCTTGGTAAAATCGAGCAAAATAGATAACCAAAACTGTTTACGTTTGGCACTTGGCAGACATGCATCAAAAATCCTGCACACGTGTAGAACTAAAATTTCCATAAAAATGCGATCGCATAATTATTTGCACAGCCAGACTTCTCCGTACTTAAACACAGAAAAACGCCTTCTCACCAGTTCCCTGATCCAACAATACAGATCTTGACCGGGTTTGACATCCTGGAATTGTTTTTAGTTTCAAAGAAGTACCAAAATGTTCCGTTTTATTCGCCACCTTGCAGCATGAAACTTCACCTTTGCTAGCGAGGACCCTCAACTGCGTCCTTACCAAACGGCCTTCACCGACCCCACCGACCTGCGCAAATTTACATAATTGATCCACATTTAAACAAAACAGCTTAAAAATCACCAAAAATATATAAAAATCAGCTATAAATTTTCTGTAGAAATTGTACCGTATTCTTAGCAATAATTTTAGAATAAAACAGATAGAATCGAAAATTAAATAAGCATGAAGCAATAAAGTGAGCATAAAGTTACTCTCATAGACTGTGTGGCTGGAACCAGCGTTGCCACTCTAAAAAGTGAAAAAACCCATGTTGGAGAGACGGAAAAACCCAATAAAACCCAAGTTCATCAAATCTTTCAAAAAATGTCAAGAAATTCAGAATTTCTGGCCGAAAATCTGATGACTGTTTTTAGTCATCCGACAAATCTTCCGACAAAATCCACAATTTCCCGTCCGAAAATTCTGATGACCTTTTTTAGTCATCCGACACAAATCTTGATAAAAA
Source organism: Lumbricus terrestris (assembly GCA_949752735.1). Classification (NCBI taxonomy): domain Eukaryota; kingdom Metazoa; phylum Annelida; class Clitellata; order Crassiclitellata; family Lumbricidae; genus Lumbricus; species Lumbricus terrestris. Next base: position 75,374,389 of record OX457037.1, read on the forward strand.
TGTCTAAAAATTCCCGAAAATGTCTAACATTTCCCGAAAATGTCAACAAATTAGGCTGCCCCTTTTGGCCCTTTTTTGGGGCAAAAAACCCAGGCAAACACCATCGGCAAAAACCCAACTTCTTCCCAAAAAACTCCATTTCCCAAGTTCGGATCGAAAAACCCAAGATCTTGTGAAACTCAAGGAGTGGCAACGCTGGTCGGAACTCTGCTTTTAATATGTCAGTCAGTTTTCGCGAACGCATAGAATGAAGGTAAGCAAGTAACCGTTATTTGAATCTGACAAACGCGCGTGCAATAGGCCTACATTGTAGAGAGCAGCAATATTGCATACATTTTAAAATAAACAGCAACAGAAGCAGATAATAAACTCACACACGCACAACTAAGCAAAAACTTTTGGTCCATCGGTTGACAAGACTGTTTAAAAGTACTATGTTGTGACTTGTGAGGAAGAACTTCATCTGTTGCAGTAGGCCTAGGCCTATAAATGAGAATCAATATACACGGTGTTCGGAGAAAAACCGAACCTCTACAATGGATAAGGAAATTAACACCAAACATGTAAAAATATTATTGAGAATAAAACTATTTTATTCCCAACTATAAATTTAGCTAGTCTTTATAATCATATCCTATTCCAATTAAAATTTGAAGTCATTTAAAATGTTTCAAACAGCGTATAGAGCGACTGAGCACGGCGATCAAGACAGTTGCTGATGCGCTATAGCCTGCAAACTTGGTAGGCCTACATTTCAAATAGGCCTACCCTAGACCTTAATCCCGTGTACTATAAAATCGGGTATGTGATTCAAGAAAAAGTTTTTAACAAAAGATACGCAGGAATGGGACGAATTTGATCAAGCTGTAATCGATTCAGCAATTAATCAGTGGCGAGCGCGTATCTGTGCGTGTGTTGAGACCGAAGGAGGAAATTTTGAACATACATTATAACTAACAAATGATACTTATCTGATTCTTGTCCTTTAAACTGAAGTTTCTCCGTATGTTTTTTTTAAATGTACAAATTATTAGCCTACCTAAATTATCGTAGCAATAAGAGAGGTTCGGTTTTTTTCCGAACACCGTGTATATGAATTGTCAGTATTTTAAAAAATTATATAGCGCACCTTCAGATCATCTGCATAGCATCACTCCCAGTCCAACCACGGGAAAAAGTTGAAGGCAGTTTTTTTAAGTTTGAAAGAAACACAGCCTAGTGGTGTCACTGACATAATTAGGCCTATATGGTGTATAGCCTAAAGTGTAGCCTATGTTATGTGACCTCAACATGCTGTATCTGCTGTGGAATGTCACAATATTTGTCACATGTTAAATCTCATTTTGTTGTTGGGTTTTTATTGTTGTAGGCCTATTTAGTTTCATTTTTTCGCAATTTGTTCATTCATAGACCCAGTGCTTAAAGTGTGGGGAAAATAAGTGTATGGACGCCCCTTAATTAGCCTACCTTTCTAAAAGAAGTGCCTGAACGCTCGATCCGTATAGGCCTACCTTTCCAGTCTGTGCTGGCCAATAAGCGGCAGGACGGCGTTCAGGTTTTAAAATATGTGCATGAACGCCGTCCATGACCGTCCAGCTACACTTTAAGCCCTGCCTATAGGCCTATACTTTTGGCCTCTTTCAGAAACGCCCACTCCGAGACGCACTCTGCGCTTGCCTTTAATTAATAAAAAATATGACGTTAGCCTAGCCTAAAATGTTATTGAAACGAATAATTTTAAGTTAATTAGCCTACGTACACGAGTTAGCATAGTAATGCAAACTTTTGCAAAGTATAAACTGAAATAAAACGGGTGAAACCAACCAACGGATTCCCATCGTAGCCTACAGATGACATATGGATGGATGCAGGGTGAGAATTGCCGGGGGCAGTGCCGGCGCTAGCACCCCCCGTACCCCCGGCCGGGGGGGGCCCCGAGTTTGAAGGGGGCCCCCAAATTTAACTGGTCATTATGCCTATTTGTGACTGTACAGATCGGGTCTGGTGCATGCCTCAACTAACCATATGGCACTGCCATAGCAGACCTAATGCAAATATCATACTGATTTTGGGCGTAAGTATAAAGCCACTAGAACTTGAAAGGAGCCCCCAAATTTAGCTGGTCGTTATAATATATGCCTATTTGTGACTGTAGCCTACAGATCCGGTCTGGTGCATGCCTCAACTAACCACTTGGCACTGCCATAGCAGACCTAATGCAAATACCGTACCGATTATGGGCGTAAGTATAAATTAAGCCATTTAAACTAACTCAGGCAATTTCGTCCACTTTCTCAAACACAATGTTTATAAATTGTAACTGATTCTAATTGCTAATTGGATGAGGCCTCCAAATAAAACATGCGTGAGGACCAAACATTAAAGCCTGTGTAGGGTCCCAGATGTCCTTGGTATGTGTCTGATCTCAAGTTTGCATATACCCCGCAGTCGATCGAGTCGCGGGCTACGATCGACTTGGCTCGCGCGACGATCGACTCGATCGACTTCGTCGACTCGCCGACCTCTCGACGACTCGATCGACTCGGCTCGGTCGACGATCGACTCGGTCGACTTCGTCGACTCGCCGACCTCGCGACGACTCGATCGACTTGGCTCGGCCGACGATCGACTCGATCGACTTCGCGTCGACTTGGCCTAGTTTTGTCTCTTGCTCACCTCTGCCGTTATATGATCTCAAAATGAAATTATACTATAGTAGATCTGTGTCATAATCTGTGTGACGTAACAATAAGCCTAATTTCGTATTTTCAGTGAATTTATAGTAGATTTGCAATGTAATCGTAGTGACGTCACATTAGGCCTCGTTTTAGATTCTGTAAATGAACTTCAATAAGTATTTCGGTAGATCTGCGCAATAATCGAAGTGACGTCACAATATACCTATAGTTTTTGCTCTCAAAATGCACTTCTATAACAGTAGATCTGTATCATTATCGAAGTTAGTCAGTAGTCACAATTCTCAAAATGAACTTCTTTAATAGTGGGTCTGTGTCATGATCGAAGTGACGTCACAATGGGCCTAGTTTTTATATTCACATACTAGACGTATAATAAAAGATTTGTTTAATAATTATAACCAGAGCGATGCTGCGTTTAAACAGTCCCAGTTTTGTATTATAAAAATGAAATAATATGACAGCAGATCTGTATCATAATCGAAATGACGCCACAATAGACCTAATTTCGATTTCTCAGTGAACTCATTTAATAGAATAATTGTATGGCAATAGAAGTGCCGTCATAAAAGGCCCCGTTTTATATTCGCAAAATGAACATGACATACTGGTAGATCTGTTTAATAATCGAAGTGACGTCACAATAGGTCTTGTTCATATTCTCCAAATGCACTTTTATAATAGTTCATTTGTATCATAATCAAAGTGACGTCACAATAGACCTTGTTTATATTCTCAGAATGCACTTCTATAATAGGCCTAGTACATTTGCATCGTAATTGAAGTGACGTCAAAATAGGCCTTGTTTATATTCTCAAAATGCACTTCTGCATAGTACATTTTGTATCATAATCGAAGTGACGTCACAATAAGCCTAGTATTTTAAATTCTCGAAGTGAACTTGTAATATAATAGCAAAGGGAACAAGAAGATCAGATAGTAGCACATGACTAAAAGTCATCAGATTTTAAATAACCTGAGTTGCCACGGGTTTTTAGTTTTTACAAGTTTTTTGGGCGAAAGACTAAAAAAATTTCGGCGGAATTTTGTCGGTTCCAGACCCAAAGTTTTGGTCCCCCCTAACAAAATTTCTGTATCCGTCCCTGTAGCCTACTCGTTCAACTCAAATCGAAAACGTACGTCTATAGTCAACTTTCACAGTTCCACTGACACGAAATCGCCAACACTGCCAAAAGGTTCATTTGCTGTACTTTTGTGCAAACACTGAATTACGTCATTAAAAATGTAGTTCACTTTGAGTCTTCAAGAAATAGTAGGCCTAAGTAAAATATTTCTAAGTCTAGTCGAGTCGATGAAACAACGATCGACTCGACTTGCAAGTCGACGAGTTTTCGATCGACTCGACTTGGAAAGACTCACGATCGACTCGACTTGCAAGTCGATCGAGTCGACGATTTTTCGATCGACTCGACTTGGCAAGACTCACGATCGACTCGACTTGCAAGTCGATCGAGTCGACGATTTTTCGATCGACTCGACTTGGCAAGGCTCACGATCGACTCGACTTGCAAGTCGATCGAGTCGACGATTTTTCGATCGACTCGACTTGGCCGAGTTATGATCGACTCGATCGATCGACTCGATCGACTGCGGGGTATAGTTTGCAAGGGGCCTCAAATGTAGCTGGTAATTATTATACCTTTCATGACTGTTCATTCCTGAAATCACACACCGAATTATGTTTCAACGCAAATCATACAAAATAATATTACACAAACTAATAGAGCATTGTACTTCAACCAAAGAGGAGACTTTGGGGGTGTGGACAGGGGCACGGCCCACAATTTATGGTTGGGACGGAATCCTTGTATCCCCAATATTTCAGAAATATTTCATAAGTATCATCCACTGCTCATCAATAATGATCAATTTTGTTAAGATGACAGCCTATAAATGCTACCATTACAGTTGGCAAATCGGAAAAATTTAAACAATGGAGAGGGGGACACTCTGAAGTCCTAAACCACGACTAACAGCATTGAAAATGAGCAATTTTTGTAAAGATGATAGGTTAAAATTCTACCATTACAGCATGGAAATTCCAAAAAATTTAACAATTGGGATACATTTATTGAAGTTTTACACCATGTATTTCAGCACTTATATTATGAAATTTTTTGCTGAGATGACAGCTCAAGGTATGGGGGGCCCCAAGTTTTTTCTGGGGGGGGCCTCAAGTACCCTAGCGCCGGCACTGGCCGGGGGGGTTGGGGGGTTTAGACCCCCCCAGTCTTTCTTAGAGCCCCATGTTAAAGTATGTTTTTTACACCCCAATTCCAAGTGGATAATGGTCCAACCCCCCCAGTTATTTTTCCACAATTCTCACACTGGATGGATGTTCAATGGTTCAGGTTCTCTGGACCAATATAATTGGTCCAGAGACAGAGTTCGAAATAGGCCTACATGCATGGTGACGCTGCCGACGAGTATATAGGCTATAGGTCCTATAATTATTGTCCCTCACTGGTGGAAGATGACACGGGTTCGACTAATTAATCGTCGAGGTACAAAACGAATAATTGTAGCCTACTGGAAAAGGACATTCTTGGTGTCGTTCGACTGAAGTGTTGATTACCAATTAATAACTTAACCCTTATAGGGTCACCGGGGGGCAAAATAGTTGAAGAAATCGCTTCTATGACTTTTCCTAAATGTGTTTTATGCACAGAATGCATCCAGTTTCATTAGTTATTCATGCACCCAAATCAGCTAAAAAGTACGCGAATGTACCACGTCCTGGCTATTTTACTGAGGAATTTTTAAACATAGCATTATGCATGCTGTACACATGAGTGTCTTGCTGTTAATATGTCTCCTAATCAGTATCTGGACATTAGGCCTATATTAGAAATCGTTATGGTGTCATAAAATTAGGATGAATAAAAGAAATTGTCTGCAGCAATCTGGCCGCCATTTTGTCCCAATTGTGGTTTCTTTGCAGTGCAATATAAGTGAAATTGGTTCCATCGCATTCCTTGACCTCGAAAATGCTGATTTAGACGCTGATATCATATTTCCATTGCACATATGACTTCACTAATAGCCATTTTAATATTATGGCCGCCATTTTGTCCGCCATTTTGATTTTCGTGCAGTGCCACATATGTGACATTGGTTTGATTGCATCCCTTGACCTCGATAATGTTGATTTAGACTCTGAAATCATGTTTCTATTGCATAAATAACTTCACTTATAGCCATTTAAGATTCTGGCTGCCATTTTGTCCGCCATTTTGATTTCCCTGCAGTGCTGCATATGTTACTTTGGTTCCAGTGCATTCCTCGAACCTTCTATAAACAACTTCTTTTAGTTTTATACTTAAAAATCGGAGTTTATCATGAGAATCATGCGAATCACAGTGGGGGTATTTTTTTACCCCCCGGTGACCAAAATCGGTTGGGAAAAATCGTGACCCTATGAGGGTTAATTACGGTCGAGGTAATTCCAGCGTCGGTATAGTCCTCTTTCCTGATGCAAAACAACAGCCATAGGCTATGTGGCGTAGCCTACACGGTCCGTGCTAACCGTCAGAACTCTTTTTTTGCATAACTTCAGCATATATCCATAAGTTAATCTGGAAGCATGCGGATGACTTTCAAGTGGTTCCTAACTCATATTAAAAATCCCAGACATGGCTTATACATTATATTTTTAGGCCTAAGCTGAATTTACACTCTGCAGCTTTATAGTAGGCCTATTTGGTTTGGTGGCTGAGTTGCAGGCAATTATAATCTTTGCCTTGATTGCTTAAGACGTTCTACGATGCAAAATATTGTAGGTTTACACCGAGCCTGCATTTCCATGGTAGTTAGACGCATAGATGTAAAAAAAACGATGGAAACGGAATAAAAAACGGAAAAAACGTCGTTTTTTTAAAAAACTAAAAAACGACAAAAAACGGAAACGGAAAATAATTTGACTTTGCTACATCTAAAACCGCATTTTAACCTTGAAAACATTGATTAGGAACCTACTACACGCAGGCTATCTCTTAAATGATGATGTTAATTAAACGATGAAATAATGACTTTTAATTAGTTAGCTGAATCCTTGAGAGTTAGCGGAAAATATAAGAAATTTCAAAAAAAAATAAAATTAAGGAAAATAATAACAGAAAGTAAATGAATAAATTAAGTTAAAGAAAAAATAAAAAACGATAAAAAACGATGAGAGAAAAAAAAACGGAAAAAAGTTCTTTTACAACTATGGTTAGACGGATCCGTATTATCGTATGGGCACTGAAGGGTCAAAATAATATTGTTATTATGCGAGGGTATGTGTCCTGTATAGCCTCCATGTGGACATGATGGCAGATATATATATATATATATATCTATATATATATGATTATAGACCTACTCTGAAACTTCTTGAATTTAAAGTAGGCTATGGTCAGGTGCGTATCATCCGTCAACTGTAGGCTAGGCCTAATTATTGTTATAAAAATAAATTATTTTCTTTTGGGAGAGACAATGGATCAGTTTCAAAAGACAGAAACAAAAGTTTGAAGAACCCGCGCGTATTTTTTTTAGAAAAGCCCCCTTATTCCACCCAACCCCAGACAAGCTATAGGCTATACGCTATAACTGTCTTGTTAGCGATAATGGTGCCACAGCAAAATTTTGCTATAGTATTTCAAAGACGAAGACCCGACTTTTGTCCCAGGATACATCGTTGTGCGCCACCAGCAGCCGACCATTCGCCTCATCAAGAACCATTCTCTCCGGACGATGCATCCCTTCTTTCCCACTCGAAATGATTTCTCTCTTGAACACCAAACCCGAACTGAGCAACAACACTCGACTGTTATCTCGATCAGCAACAATTATCCCTCCATTAGAATCGACGGCCAAATAGATCGGAACAGTCAGTCGATCAGAGGTCGTTCCACTGCGTCCACCAATGGACTTACGAATGTCTCCACTTGCATCCACCACACACACTCGATGCAGTGAGTCATCTCCTTCACCGTGACTGACTAGAAATCGATCGTTCGTCAGTTTTATGGCGTGCCATGGACGAGCAAATCCTGCTTGTGTTGATAGCGTTATTTCACGAACAATCCGTCCGTCTGATGTGTATTCTGTTACTGTGTAGCCTTGATAGGCAGCTACAACGACGTTGCAATCGTAGGTAACCGATACACAGCCGCAAACCATTCTGGTTGACCAGTTGCTTTGCGATTTTCCATTGAGATCGACTCTAAAGACGAACTTGTGAGCGTCGACGCGTGTACCGTCCATTACGTACAGACATTTGTTGATTTTGCAATATTCCAAGTCCCAGAGATTGATTAAAAAGTGTATCTCCCATATGCGATTCAAATCAAGAGTCTTCAAGTCGTATACTTCAACGTCATTGGTCATGAAACTCGTTATGAACAGTTCGGCGTCTGCTACGGCAAGTCCACTGATTCCTTTCTTGTTGTCTGTGGCAGCTTTGGTTCTGATTGTCTTCGCTAAGAAAGGATCATCTTTATAGTAAACTCTGTTTTCTGGAAATTATATTATTACGACATTCAGCTCAAAAAACTTGGCCATTAGCCTAAAATTGAGCAAATTGTGATGACTGGCTAATATAATACCCTACATGACAATATTATTATGTTTAAGCAGTAGCCTAAGTGACTTGTGTTCGTATTTAAAAATGACTGTAGAAATAACACTTTTGCAGTACTAATGCGTAACATTTTAATGCAGTGTAGCACATCCTAAAAAGGTAGCCTACTAAATAGCGGCATTGAAACTGATGTCAAATGAAGCCAATCAAAGATCATTAGTTTTCAACAACAGAACTGTTATGCAGAAAAGTGTGATTTACGCTATTTCTGTATAAATTAAATAGTCTCAGGTTCGCTAAGATCGAAGTCCTTACAAGATTGCACGTAGAAGCGAGGCCTAACACTGTTTGATGTTAGGCTACATACCAGGATTGAGAGTATCGGACTGTTCTGGAGACGGTACTAGACTCGAATCAAGAGTTGACTGTTGCGTCTGTATTATTTCCAGTTGGTCCCTCAGTTCATTACATTTAACCTTTTCTAAAGAAAGAATAATCACATGACATAATTATCAATAGATCTATTAAAGCCTTTTTGGAACACCTGGATGATCTTAAGCAAAGGTTAGGCTAATGGTTTGAGGTATGAGTGTTACAGTATAGGCCTACGTGGAAGGACGTATGTATTCCATTGCAATACCGTATACCAGATATACCTTTATTGCATTAGATCTACTAGCAATTTGCTCCATGCACGACAATTTTTTATAGTAAACTTTCTGTAGACCTACTTACGTTCTTCCAGTTCTACTTGTAGTCTTCTCCGTTCCTCTATCAAGTTGGAAGTCTTTCTACGCTCATTGTAAAGTTCAGTTTCAAGTTTCTCGATCTTCATTTTGTCTAAAATTTTCAAAATACAGACAATTTTACCCTGTTTGCAAGAAAAACTTGGAAGGAGTATGAACTTCAGTGGCGGCGCTAGGGGCTAGGGGGCTAAACCCCCTATCAGATCGAGGCTATAGGCCACACCCTTAAAAAGGCCATTCCGGATTTTTTTACATGCTAGACCATGCTAGACTGAAATAGTTCCACGATTTTTAAAAAAGGTCGTCAGAAATTTTGGCGCATGAAATAAATTGGGAAATTTCCTCCGGAAAACTGAAAACTGAAATCCTGGCGCCGCCACTGATGAACTTAGTAAGAAAACATTATAGCTGTAATATGATTGAAAGTCTAACTCCACATAGAAGCTTATATTTTCAAAACACTGGTTACAATACATTTTTTCCTGCAACCCTGTTCTGTTCTGTTCTCAGCCATCCTCGTTTCGAGGTTCGACCGCATATATTCCACCGCGTCTCGTCACTCTCCTGTCTTCCGCCTGTCTGATCCTGCAACCCAAAATCTACTAAATGAAATGTAATGGCATCTGCATTTTTCATGTAGGTCTACACTCTACAGCGAACTTGAATAAAGTTCTTGTCTTTCTTCCACATTGAGTCAAAGACTGCTTTGAAATTGGTTTCATTGGTGCAGCTTTTCTATAAAAGCATCATTATAGGTAAGTCTTATGCTAGACCGTGTTTGACTATACATGTACGTAGGCTAGTTTTAAAGTCTCGTTTTAGTTCACAACCTCAGATAGGCCAATGTAGATTAATTTATTTACTTTTGTAGGGACTTCGATTGTTCGTCGCCTACGTCACGTAGGCTACCTGGTGTGTGAATACTGTCCACAATTAACCGACTGCAGGTAGGACTAATGTGCAATCGGTTAAGTGCAGTTAGCACTTGTGACACCAATGGAAGCAGCACAAAATTAAATATCCATACCTTCTTCACTGCTATGCAGCTGTGGGAGTTGTTCTGTGGGTGCTCCACGTGACCTAATTCCAAATGGTAATTCCGAGTCGTAAGATGAGGAGATCCCTTTGCTTGAGGTTAACTTGGACGAGCGACTCATATAGCCACTGGATTGTTCGCTGAAAATAGAGCGCTGTGCCGTTCTTGTCGACCTCGGTGAACTTTGACCAGCCAGCCATAGGCTTACGTCTGAAATATGTCCATCAGGCAACTATAATTCAAACATTTAAAATGCTTGTCTGAAAGCGGTACACAATTCTATAGGCCAGCTAAGCCTTTGCGAAACGATCATACTATGATAATTAATAATTATTATTATTGGCCTATGCTATTCTTTGCTATGCAATGTAGGCCTACACCTACTATAATAGGTAATATTATATTTATACTATGCTAAAACATTATTGATTACAGCAGAATGCGCATCATAAGCATTCGGGCCTATTTTATATTATTGAGAGATTCTAAGCCTCCCTTCAATTCCTTGCGGACTTGCTTTCGTGACTTCGGCCTTCTTCGGTTCACGTTTTCTTCTGCTGAATGTCCTCCGAACCCATTCTGTAAAAAATAGCCTACACAAGATTATTCAGTCAAAAATATTCAAACTCAACAGTTAGAATTATCTTATGACCAATAACTTCGAAATAAAAATGAAGACAGGCTAAAATTAGGCCTACAGAACTGACAAAATATAAAATTAGAGAACTGACAAAATAGAAAACTTTAATCGTGAATGGAATGTAATAATGATGAAGGTCAAGATTACATAATTGATATTGCGATCATGTGTAATTATAGGTTACAAATCAAAGAGACACGTCGAAAGACTCTAATCACATGCTATTAACCGGTGAAATAATTTGTCTTTCAGATGGTATACCAAGGAAAAGAAATATAAAGATGAATTGGAAGAACCTGACAAGTTTTGAAAAATGAACAAATGACAGTTTAATTGTTTTGATGCCAATAGGCCTACTCTGTTAAAATTTGGATTCCAAATATTTATGAAAAAATTATATGATAAAATATGATACGCTGTAAAATGAAATGCATAGGCCTAATATAAAAGCCAAATTACGGTTTACAAACTATAGGCCTACTGTAAAGATGCTAATTGCTCCACGACAATATCGATGGCTGGAAGCACAAAGGTGCTAAGCGCACTTTTCTTAATTCTAAGAAAACTGAAGTTGAAGTTTTGTTATGTGTTGCTAAAATTCATTATTCAAAATAATTCGATTTGCAATGACTTTTCCAAAAGAAGAGCTTATTGCAGTGTTACAAGTATTTTTATTTTTGCACAAATAATTCTGTTTGTAAAAAAAAAATGACTTTGTAAAATTACTGTAAGGAAATATATGCACTTAGGACTTTTGTGCGCTGATGCTGGGACACCTGAAATACTAATTCATGTCAACTGTTTTGACAATTGTTTTAGAAGACCCTTAATAAATACTGTTCTAACTAGCCTTTAAGCATTTGTTAATTTATTAAGCACCACATGATTATATTATTTAATTTTAAAATTTCTTTTAAGCAAAAAAACTCCTAATAATATCAGGAAAATAACCAAAAATAATTTAATTCAAGTATGAGCGACTCTTACGCCGAGTTTTCCTTCAAATTAATGTGATAATCATAGCTGTCATACTTATCATTATAATTAACATCCAATAAAGATTTAAGAAAAAAATATTATAATGAAAATCAAGAAGCACCAAAATGCATCTTCCTCCATAATTTATCCACATTTCACACGTTGAAGAAGTAAAACAATAAAATGCAACAGTAATTATAAAATAATGCTCTGCATTCAAGCCATTAGTTTCAGATAAGAAAAAAATAACATTAAGTTTGAATTCAGTCTTCTTCCTCGTCAGCACAGGGCTCCGAAAGACAGTCTCGAGCTCTAGCATTTGAAGGCAAGTCATTGTAGAAAACCGCATGCTCTGCCGGAATTACTCTGCTCTTCAGTAGCGCAAGGAGGTCAGCTTTTTTGGCCGTCGAGATTGGGATTCGAGAGAGATAGGCTGGTGTAAGTTCCCCTATCAGTGTGTTTGGCCTGCCGCGTTTGCTGGATATGTTGAGGCGAAGGAAATTCTCATCACTAATCTGGTATTTGTACTCAATGACAAATGGGTGAAGTTTACTGAAGCGCAGCCACTTAACACGTAGCCAATTCACCGTATCCCCCTCCATATTCTTGCTGCGATTTAGTAGAAGAGTAGAAGCCAGCATCTTCAAGTCACTGAAGTCTGTGTGCATCATTCGCTGAACGATAAATGGAGGAGCTTTCTTTCGTGCACCGGCTATCGCCACTTCCCAATCACGAGTTGTATAAATTTTGAGATGCTTTGTAGCTCGCTCAATCAGGGAGTGCATTAGATCTACATCTAAATACGAGTGGCCACTCTCCATATACTTTAGATCAACAGTTTGTAGAGAAGGCAATGTTCTAATGGCGTACAACATGACTGCACAGATAAACTGGTTGCGATTTTGTCCACCGCAAGTATCTGAGAATGATGTGACGTGCGTGACGGTTGCTGGAAGTTTTCGCAAGTAATCCAGAAGGGCGGACCCTATATCATTTGCTCCCCTACCACCTTCTGTCTCGTCCCATATGTAATTGAATCCTTGTTGGGATGCCGATTCCAGTATCGTAAAGTTGTACACAGCAAGCTTCCTTCTATAATATATTTGTGAATCACCTGCATGTGGAGTAGAGAGAACTGCTTCAAGATCAAATGTTATGGCTCGATACGATTGGTCACTGCAAGCTTTTACTTTATCGCGACTCTTCTCCTCCATAGACTCTTTTTCTCGCCTTTTATGTGCTTCCCATGCATCATGCAAGTTCGTCTTCTCTGTATCCACAGCATTTCTGTAGCTATTACAAGTGGAGCACTGATCTTTCTTAGGAATAAAGAAGCCAAGATTAAATTGGGTATTGAAGACTCTTCGATAGATTTCTTGCTTAACAGGTGCTACTCCAAGCCTTTGACAGTAATCCTCACTGTACAAACGGTAAAGCTGTTGAATATTAAGATCAGGTGCCAAATACCGTTTACGTGAGTCTTTGCGAGTGTAATGCGATTCAACCTGCGGAAAGCTGTTTATGTGATCGACGATCTTCTGGATATTCTCATCTGAAGTTTTATTTGCAGGAACCTTTCCTTTCCGACCATCTTTTCCAACAAATAAACCAGTATCTGATTTACCTTTTAAAGCCCTGTTAACAATCTTGATTGAAATAGCAAGAGTACTGCAAAAGAAGTTTCTACAGACACGCATTCGATCATCATCGGACATCAAATAATACTCTCGACTTTTCTTGCGCTTTGTGCTTACAGCCTCTCCAGTTGCAGCATCTATGCTACGCCTGCGGACAGCAACTTCAGTGACTGCGCTGCAGAGGAACTGAGACTTGCACTGAATGTCTTGCAACGAGTAATACTCGTTGCATAATTGCACTTGCTTATCTTCCGAAATCATGACCCCACACTTAAAACGACATCCTTCTTCGCAACCCCCACATGGTTTTTTTCCCGCCACTAGTTTCCCTTTCCTCGAAACATACTCCTTTCCATTAGCTCGAGATAGCTGCCTAACATTTCGTTTCCAACCTTGTGTATTTCGTTTACGCTTTCGTGAACGCTCCTCCATATCTGATGGTGGTAGGCAAGGTGTAGATGCATCGTCGCTGAGAGGAAGACTTCCTGAGGGACCAGGCTCTTCGTTAGAGAGAGAGGTTGAACGAGTAGTCACTGTAACTTCTGTTGGATGTGGAGGATTAACTACATCAACTGTTGTTGGAAGCACTGAATCAGGTGACATCTGTTGAGAAGAAATAACCCCGACTGGAACTTGCAAAGGTTGCAAGATTGGTGGCCTACATGACATGTAAAATAAAAATAAATGCCAATTAAACACTCATTTTTAATAATTTAATAATCTTCCTTTATTGAAGTTCACATTCACAGAATGCATTGCGATTACAATGAAACATTCATAATCATAGTACACTGTAGTAACTGATGACAAGTTTAACAGAAGTTTAATTTAACTTTTGTATTTTCATCATAAGAGTAGTTTAAGTAAATTAATTCATCAATTATAATGGCAGAAATACAAGAAAATGACTACTCCATAGAGACAATGACTATTAGACCTTCATTTTAAAATAATAATTGAAACCACATTTGAAATGATAGTACAAAGAACTACCTTAGGCGAGTAATGATGATAACTTTACGGGTACGAGTTCTTTCCATCGGAGTGGCCATACTTGCAACATGAAGGTTGAAAGGCTCGGACGTCAGCAGGTGTGAATGGTCTAGCACTTCTACTGCAGAAACCTCTCTGCAAAAAGGCTCCAAGACTAGAGGAAGTGTAGGATCAAGCCCTTCAACTGTCATAGCAGGTGTACGATTAAGCGGAGAAGAAACCTCGAGGTCCAGAGGAAGCATAGTTGCAGGCAAATCAGTTGCCAGCAGGTGTGAATGGTCTAGCACTTCTACTGCAGAAACCTCTCTGCAAAAAGGCTCCAAGACTAGAGGAAGTGTAGGATCAAGCCCTTCAACTGTCATAGCAGGTGTACGATTAAGCGGAGAAGAAACCTCGAGGTCCAGAGGAAGCATAGTTGCAGGCAAATCAGTTGCCAGCGGGTGTGAATGGTCGAGCACTTCTACTGCAGAAACCTCTCTGCAAAAAGGCTCCAAGACTAGAGGAAGTGTAGGATCAAGCCCTTCAACTGTCATAGCAGGTGTACGATTAAGCGGAGAAGAAACCTCGAGGTCCAGAGGAAGCATAGTTGCAGGCAAATCAGTTGCCAGCGGGTGTGAATGGTCGAGCACTTCTACTGCAGAAACCTCTCTGCAAAAAGGCTCCAAGACTAGAGGAAGTGTAGGATCAAGCCCTTCAACTGTCATAGCAGGTGTACGATTAAGCGGAGAAGAAACCTCGAGGTCCAGAGGAAGCATAGTTGCAGGCAAATCAGTTGCCAGCGGGTGTGAATGGTCGAGCACTTCTACTGCAGAAACCTCTCTGCAAAAAGGCTCCAAGACTAGAGGAAGTGTAGGATCAAGCCCTTCAACTGTCATAGCAGGTGTACGATTAAGCGGAGAAGAAACCTCGAGGTCCAGAGGAAGCATAGTTGCAGGCAAATCAGTTGCCAGCGGGTGTGAATGGTCGAGCACTTCTACTGCAGAAACCTCTCTGCAAAAAGGCTCCAAGACTAGAGGAAGTGTAGGATCAAGCCCTTCAACTGTCATAGCAGGTGTACGATTAAGCGGAGAAGAAATCTCGAGGTCCAGAGGAAGCATAGTTGCAGGCAAATCAGTTGCCAGATGTTCAGTAGAAGTTCCTAAGACAGACAAAATGCATACCCAAGTTAAACAATGTAAAGAAACACGGAGGGATGCATCGCTGGTTTTAATATTCACTATGGCAAGCAATACCGGTCTATGCGTCTGCAGGTGTGTTCTGGTGGTCACGATCCTACCTGTAGTTGCTTAATAATACCGATGAGACGTCCATGACATCGCCTTTCGATGCAGCCCAAACCTTACTGCATAATACCGCATAATTTTTACAATTTTACCACATAAGCCGATTTCGAGCTTTAAATCACTTAATTTCCCAAACATCAACATTTATTTTCCATAATTTTACAGCATTTTCTAAGGTTCCTATTAATAAGCTTACCATCATCACTGGATTCCTCGATTGAATCATTAAGGTCCATGATCATCTGAAGCGCTTGTGCAGAACTGAAACGATGCACTCGTTTATGCATTTCAATAATAATGTATTGAGAGCAGAAACAGTAAACAATAAGCAGTAAACACTAAAGATTTCGAGATATTGTTTCTGTTATTTTTAATGTAACTTTTATTATTTTTGTAACGGGGACGACGATAAACAGTAATGGCGAATGGCGTGGAAGTCAACAACAAAGACAAGGCGTTAAAAAAAGAGGGTGCACATAGGTATTAAGTGCGCTTGAGCTATTTGCGCTCTATGGATTTCAGCCAATGAGACTTAGCCCAATTGTGTTTTGGTGCCAAGTGATCCAAATTAACATCGTAAACGTTAGTACCTTTGTGCTCCGATGTATATTTCTTCCAGGCATATTATGCACTACTTTTTTGAAAAACCCAAAAAAGTGCGCTTAGCACCTTTGTGCTTCCAGCCATCGATATAATCTTACTTCCTGTGGTCAACTATAGCTATTAATCCCCAATTTGCATTGGGCCACATTTGCGAAGCTCGCTAGCACTAGCCTGAGTGGTAGCGTAGGCCTATAGTTATTGCAATATTGTCTGCAAATATCGGCTATATAAAGTACATAGCAGCTCTTTTGAATTCTTCTGCAGACCAGGTAAGCGTAACTCTCAGAGCATATTGAATCGAAAGCAGTTCAGTGAAGATCCTCTCGATTAGTTCCCTCAGTCTGTCCGACTTCAGTTGATCTATGAGTTCCAGCAGATCATCATTTGTTGTGCAGTGGATGTAGATGACGATACTTTGTCCCTTTCTGGCAGCAACGATTCTCTGCTGGGTCAGATCCAACAACCGAGTGGCATCTTCTACAGGACGATGTTCTAGAACCCTCGTTAACTGGGAGATGATTTCCTCTTCCAGTTCGTCTACGTTTCCAATGGTGCCTTCAAGGTTGGCGTGAACTCGAACAAGAACTGCAAACACAGAAAGAACAGAGGTCTTTAAAAATTCTTTCAGTTGCGATTTATCTTAACAATAAGCAATACATGTTACCAGTGGCGTAACTGGTGAAGGATATCACCCTCAGGGTCGAAGCCATAACACAGCCGCTATATAAATTTGCGATTACATTTACATTTTAGGAACTCGGGGGCCCCTAGACAAAATGTGAATATTGAAATGTATTATCACTTATAACAGTGGCGTAACTATAGGAACTCGGGGGCCCCTCTGGGGCCTCTACACTCAGGGGCCCCTAGACTTTGTCTACCCAGTCTACCCTATTGTTATGCCACTGCATGTTACATAGCAAATACGAAAACATGACCAGCAAAATACGGAACACTCCATAGTTGTAAAAAAAACTTTTTTGGTTTTTTATTCTGTTAAATCGGACAACTCAATTGTAGGCCTGATAAGAAGACAACTCACCTCCTCCTTCTGAAAGTAAGGCAGAAATATGACTTTGATTAGAATCGTTCAAACAATCTATTGTCGTTTTGTATTGTCGAATACTGCACTTTGTCAGAATGTCCAACAGTGCCTCGTTTTTCTCAGTATCAGTCGGCTTGGAAGAGATGAATTGTTTTTGACGATTATTTATGACTCCTTCAGAAAATAATCTGATGCATAGATCGCTCGTATCAAGAAGATCCACCAAACTCTCGTGATTGATTTCCAATCGACGGATGTCAGGTTCACTAAGAGGCCAATGGTCTCCAAATATAATCATATAACCTACATGAACAGCAAATAGTTACCCTTCGATGATTCCAATAATTATATGAAAAAAAAGGCAGCAGGGCTTGGACTCGATATTTTAACACATGATAAGCGATATAGTTCGATCGGACATAAATGCGACTGTGGATTTTCAGCCGATACGACAGAACTATTTTCTGTCAACCGAAAACTTTGCAAGCTGCAAAGTTCTTGGTACAGCCTTGAGCAGCACTTAAAACTATGAACATCCTCCTCCTTTATATAGACCTATATATGCCTTTACGGCTGACGCTTGTTAAACTGTTTATAAATAGTCGCATCATGCTGACCTTTGCCAGAAGAACGTGTGGCCTAATAATAGGCTATTTTGCCGAAATTCATTTTAGATACCGGTAGGCCTGCACTTTCAATAATTGACAAGGGGTTGAATGATATTCTGTATGCGGTCACGGAAAGACAATAACTATACCTCCTGCAAAGTGCAAACAGCAGCCTTCTACATTGGGGTCGATCCAGCTCAACTCAACCACATCATTCTGTGGTAAGGTTCGCACCCGACCATCTCCTCGTTTACTGGAAATCTCGCGAAATGCCGTCGGAAGGTGAGTTTGACAAGGTCTATCACGGAATCCATGATATTAGGTCCCAATCTCGGAATTTATTTAAAAATTACATAAATACTTTGTATTTGCCAGCTGGTAGCCTATATGGCCTATCTTACAACATGTGGCTAAAATTACAGGAAATTTGGAGATGGTCAAGGGAGTTATAATATCGGTTGAGATGTGCTGGAATGACCCATTAGGCCTAGCCCACTAAGATAGAATAGTTTAGGCCTACATAATTACAACCGTAACGTTCACTCGTGTTTGCAGAACAGTCTACATGCATGATAAAACATTTCACGATCGTGTCTTACCGTCAACGAATGAGACTTTGGATTCTAACCTCCATCGGCGTTTAAGTAGTTGACCAAATGATTTTGTCCACTGTCTCTGAGAGCTGTCATCAACTCCTCCGCATTCTTATCCTTCAGTATAAAGTCGAGAAGTAATCTGTTTTTATCCTCCGTTGTGTTGTCTTTCAGCTTTATTTTATGTATGGCTTCTCTCGTCAATGTCTTACTGGCCAGTAGTTTATCCAATAGTCCGAAATTCGGATCAATCCGATCCACCAGGAAATCTCTGTGCTTCTCCAACCTATCATCCATTAGTCTCGAACCTCTTGACCGACTCGAGTTGCCGTTGATACTCTTGACAGCAGCAGTAACGCGTCGGCTTTGGCTCGAATCAATCCCACAGAAGAAAATATACTGCTACTTAGAGTTTCGCTACTAATCGGCTAAATCAACGCCCTTATCGAATCGTTAGGCCAACAGATAACTACGGTATCGCTTCGAGTAAAACCGTTGGTAAAATTCGAATCAGTCAGGCAAGTACAAAGGCCATTAGGATAAATCTGGTCGTTACACGAATGGTAGGCCTATATGCTAAGCCCAATTATAGTATTAACACGCACACACATGTTCACACATAGGCTACCAAAATAAGAAGGCGCACAAGCACACGCAGGCTATATTAATATGTTACAATCGTTTTAAGTTATTTTAAACAAACTATTCAACAATCAACATATTCCGTGCGAATAGAACTTGTGATACAATAGGCCTATTGTCCATTTAATCGTAAGTATGAGGGCTATAATTGCATAGAGTCTAGACTCTATATGTCTTTTTTCTGACTTTGGGACATAGGCCTACATACATAAGTGCCTATAGAGTAAAAAAATTGCCTTTACGCTCCTTACCTTTTTAAGTTTCCAGGCTGTGCTGGTCTAATACACGTAAGTGGCAGGGCGCGTTCAGATTTGAAAATAAGACCCTGCAAGACGTCCATGACCGCCCAGTCAGACGTTAAGCCCCGATATAGGACTACGCTACATGTATGACGGACTTACGTACAAGAAGGGTCACAAATCATAATCACGAATAACAAGCAGAATAGCAATGCAAGAGATGACATGACTTCGCTTTGTGACTATAGGAATTATGTTTCATAGTTGCTGTCTGCTGGAGTGGAATCAAAGCAGAACCTGGACGACGCCTACGATTTTGGAGCATGCGAATGACTTTAAGCTGAAATGACGGTTTGTGGCCATGGAGCAAAATTGAGAGCTCAATGCTGTAGCTGGACCATGCAAAAATGATGCAATTCTCATGTGTCGGGCTCACGTGATCCATGGATCTTCTTGTTCTGTCACATTAGATATGCATTTTCATCTAATCAACTCTTTCAGGTGCGTACATTTCAGTTGGATGATTGCATCCAGTGAAGTGCTATGATCGATTTGAATAGCAGCAGGGCTTTTTTTAACGTGCAGTTCTACACAAAATGTGCAGTTCTAAATGGATTCGTGCAGTTGTAGAAGCACTTCCGTCACGTTCCGTGCAGTTAAAACTAGTACAAAATAGGCCATTTTCCTCAGATTGGGAGTAATTTACCATGGAGGATGAGAAAGGAGAGAAGAGGATGTGCAGTTCTAAAAATTCTTTAAAAACAGCCCTGAATAGCAGATCAATAGACAAAATGGTTTGCGAAACCGGGATCCGGCTTAGTAGCCTGGCAGAAGTAGGTTATAGCCTATGTACGTTGTATTCTAGATAACCATTTATAAAGCGGTTCTCTCATCAGCAAAGAATACAAGAAGCGTTCCCCCAGTGCGATCGACCCGAGAGAAAAGGCAGATGACGAAAGAAAGACGAGTAGCCTAAAAACTACCAGAGAGAAAGGCGAAGCGAACTGAACCTCAGAAAACAAGTGTCTGTCTTGCTGGGAATTGAATCGAGCATTAAGCTTACACCTTAAAGACTAATGCTGCGTTACGGTAGTCTACCAATATGCCACCCTATTGTCAAAAGATTGATGATAACCACTGTATAGACTAATTACGAACAAGTGTTTATGATTATTTATCACCAGAAAGGAAGATAGACTATTCCTTAGATAAGTTCAGTGTTCTGTTCTTTTGAAAAGACAAGCACACTAGTCTTCGTAAGATAAGAGCCTCTTCAAATACGTCATTCAGGCCAGGAAAACAAAACAAAAGGTCTTTGGCAAGATCTTTATTACCTGCATGAACATTGATCAAGTTCCTTGTTTTCGAACAAACCAACTTTAGCTATTCACATCATCGGTGTACATTTTAGGCCTATATATCCAGTGGATCGCTACAGACGGTTGGTTGTTTGTTATGACACAGCGGGAAATTATAATGTCACATTCCACAAAGAATGTAAATCAGTATCATTACTACGCAAGCCACTTTTGAAGGACGGGTCATACATTACAGATCAATCATTCAATGAAGGGATTGCAGGCTCATTAACTTCGTGAATATTTTCTGATTAGATCTACATTTACATGCTGTCAACAAGTTAAAATAAAACAAGAAGAACGATAAAAGCTCAAACATCGAATTCAAAACAAGAAAAATAACAGTTTAGACGAGTCTAACACAATCAATAAAAACGACCAAGATTAGGCCTACTTACAGATCAGAATGTTTGTACTGTCATAAGTTCAAAAGTTACATTGAACACTATTTTGTTCCTTAATCACATTTCCAGACAAGCAACATGCATTTGAAAAGTTTCGACTGCTAGCACAATGTTCTTTTTGATGGATTTTTTCTTTTTGAATTTCGATTGCAGCTGTGCTAACTTAATTAGGCAGCACATTTTTGCGAGGTAAGTCCTTATCTAAAGAAAGGTGCAGAATTATTTAATTAGACTTCCTACATTTTAACTAACTAGCTAACTGTTAGGCCTACGACTCACGAGATTCTCTGTTAAATTACTGCAGAAACCATTATTTTATCGTACTGTTGGTTGCAACATCTAATTCGAAACCGATCTACCCATGAAAAGACTGGTGCCCTCGCTTGGCTTTCTAGTGGCATTTTAGCAGTTGTGAGTTCACGATCACGATAATGGTCTGCCATGAGTCGTCCCTACTCTATTACTGTGTAAACGTGAACAAAGCTGCCACATGCCACAATTAACTGCTTGTCTCTATCTTCATACCAAACTTCCACTAATCTCTTACAGCCGATGTCTAGTGTCAAGAGAACCTTTTTCCATCTTAAAGTATCGATGTCAAGTAAAACCAGACAGCCGTTCCGATATAAGCTGAACGTAAACAATCGACTCCTTTCTCTGTCGACAAATAAACGATGAAAACATTCATAACCGCCATCTGCTTTTAGATCGTTGATATCGCATCCATTGCTTTTCACCAAACATAATCCCCGTCTAAATAGTCTTAAATTGGATGCATATCGTCCAGTGGCACAATCTCTCTGCCTAAGTCCAATACCGTAAATTTGATATTTACAAATTATGACGAATTGTCCCTGGCGCGTTTCAATGGCCTGAATGACGATTCTGTTAGAACTTATGGTAGGCCATAGCATAAACATATTTATACGATTTGAGTCAGGGTCGTAAACCTCCGCTTGAAAACGTGAATGATTTGTACTTAGCTTGATTAGATTGCCGTCATTAGATATTGACGTCATATAATCATTGCTATTTGCGCCCGGTATCCATCTAAAAAATTTGTAGAGATGCACATCTATCTTCCAGATCCACTGGCTGTCACTTACGTAAAGAAAACTTGATTTCTCACTGGGTAAGATCTTCATTGGAGGATGGAGAATCTCGTCAATAGGTATCAGCCAAAGTAGATCGAACGGAGTGTGATCTTCGTAAACGCGAATCGATGGAATGACAGTTTGCCGGTGTAAAGGTTTCAAATTACCCCCTCCTAGACATTACCCCACCGGTTTCAGATAACCCCCGGAAACAAGATTTGCATCAATCATCGCATTTATTGCGCTAAAAAATCAGAAAAATCATCCCGCTTCTTGTTTTGGTCTGAAGAATTTCATCCGTCATCCCACTTCGTGGTATGTTATCAATTTTTTGATCGAAAAAAAATAATAGCCTCGAAGCCATTTCTCCATTGTAACTTCAGCGGCGATTAGTATTTTAGTTACAGATGAAAATATTGATAACAAACCACGAAGTGGGATGACGGATGAAAATCGTTTTTTAAAAACAAGAAGCGGGATGATTTTTCTGATATTTTTAGTGCAATAAATGCGATGATTGATGCAAAATACAGTTTGCAGGGGGGTAATGTTTAGGAGGGGGTAATTTGAAACCTTTACACCGGGACTGTAGCCATCCGCACAGTATGTAGATGTGGTTCCTCAATTTCGTCAGTCCAGTGACATTGCAAAGGGGAACCTCGAATTTAGCAATCAAATTCGGATGGACTACAATTATTAATAATAAAACATCTTTAAACAACTTAGTGTAGGTTTTTCTGCACTTGCAGCTACATTCATTCATTCATTCATTTCAAGAATTTTTACAGCGCCACTTCAAGAAACCTACTCAGAGGTGCTCCCAACCCAGCCACAGCTAAAAAGTAGGATTTGAGATATTTAAAAAAATGCAGGGGAATTTAGCCTGGGCATACATATTATCTATACGCCTAGTGCGCCCCTCGTAGAGTCTGAGTTTAATATGATCCAAATACTAGATTTCCATTCACTTCCGTCTTCCGAAACATTTTAGGCACCGTTGCTGAAAGCTACTCAGAGGCCTCAGTTTCATTTCATTTTTGTCGTTATTACAGATCTTCATTTTTACTGTGGACACTGAACAGTGCTCGTTGTATTTAAAAGCAGCATTGCCACTTCTGTGCACTGATCCTAGTTGTAGACACAGTCATAAGCATAAATCCAATGTTAACTGGTTTATTGATAGTAATCAAACGAAGCATTTCATGTTTGTTGACGCATTAGGGGGTCTGAAATGGGTAGGATGAACAGCGGTAGTAAGATGGACCCCGGCGCAAAACGCAAAGAAACCCCAATTTCTTAAGGTCCATCCTATCTCGGTTATGGCCACTATGGGTGAGTACATTGTCTTTCAACTCCGTTGTTAAAATGCACGCGCTCGGGTACCATTCTACTGAAAGGGTGTGGCCTATGATCGATGATCGACAGACGTTAGAGTGAGGGCGTGTCTTCACTAAGTCAAGCAAGAAGCTTGGTGAAACGGCTGAGGAAACGCTGTCACATAATATAATTATCACTGTTCATCGGCTTGGACTAATAGGCCTATTTTATTTTATAGATAAAAATATGTAGGCCTATATCGATTTGACAGTATGAGAATTGTCAAAAAAACGGGGAGGGTCAGACGTTGATTTCTATGAACTAGGTGTGTGGAATGAGGACTTAACTATATATGGAGTTTTGAGGAAGACTAGTGGGTTACCCACCCCCACCCCCACAACCATCTACGGCTTGCTATTTAGCACATTAAAACAGACATCACGTGATCGCATATTGAGTCACTGTCCAGCTTACGCTTACATGAAAGTCCTTCACCCGAATGACCCGATTATATTCAAAACAGATGCCACAACAGATTCGTATTTGGGTCCATATCAATGCTATGTAGGGGAGGGTGCCCCAAGACGGGACGATTCGCAGTATTTCCTCCAAATCACCTTTGCTGATGACATTACATATTCGCTACTTCTTCCTTCCTTTAAACTGATCCTTTAACCACTATCTGGCAAGCAATTTGCAAGAAAACAATGTATGGCTTAAACCAGACAATGAATTTTTGTTGACCTACAAATCGTCCCAACAAGATGGGACATTAAAATATCAAATTATTTTCCCATGTTAAACATCTTAATATAATTTATCAACTTCAGAAGATTGATGATTTCACTGTGAACAAGCAGTTTTAGCACAAGCATCGTCATCGCACTGTTCTCACCAAACAGGACAAGGCAGAATTGACAAATGGGGGGAAAGATCCCACATCGAACGAGCACACGAGAAAATGAATTACAATACACAACACTAGTTAGCGCAGCCATGACCACTAATTGATTGCGTGGTCTAAAGCTTGAATGCACCGACCTATATAATATCCTGACTAAGAAATTGTTTTACTGTGCATACTGTACAGCTGGTGTGTTGCGGGTGCCCAAGATGGGACGAGTAGTTTACCATTGGGATATGACGTGCGCCCAAGACGAGACGCGTCCCGTCTTAGGCACACAAAGCATGTCCCATCTTGTGCACTCTATGCACGATGTGTGAACGCATCAATTTTTGATGTAAACACAACGTATTATCGCTCATCTCAAAATACACGCGTTAGGTAACATATTTTACTGTGTCTAGCCACCAAACACGTTTTGAAATGTGTCCGTACAGTGATGACTTTATGCGATTATTTAAACTCGCAAAATCTTAAGCTAACTAGCTCAAAACAAAAAATGTTTATCTGTATATCGGATATCGTCAACACAGGGACTGAAACTCGTACATACATAGCCGAGGTAATCGTCGATTCATTGAAGGCTAATAAGAAAGAAACGCGCAAAACGACTACGAGAAAACTGAATCGTCTCATCTTGTGCACCGTCCCGTCTTGGGGCACCCTCCCCTATAATTGTATATGCCCTAATTGTTTCTATTGGCAGTTCATGTTGCAAACTGCTATGTAACAGTTAACAATAATATTATGCTGGCAACAGAAGATGTAGCGCAGTGATTCCCAACCTTTTTTGGCTTGCGGCGCACTAAGAAAGAATATAAAAACCTCGCGACACGCTACATTATAATTACCCGTTCTTTTTATTTATTTGCCACTATTATGTAATGATATTATAATTTCAATGTTCTTATTGTATAATAATAGTACTCTAGTCTAGTGAGTCTATAGTCAATGAGCAGATCAAATTGAAACGAGGCTCCAGATCAGTGATTCTAACGTGCGTCCGTGCGTCCCGGACGCACAAATTTTGACGCCGGACGCACAAAAAAGGCGGTGCGTCCATGGACGCACTGAAGTTGTGGATGGACGCACAAATAAATTAACGATGCGTCCATGGGACACCAATAAGAAATACCGTGGGGTCCGTATATTTGTAAGGAGGGTTAGAACTAATTTTTGCGTACGCATGTGGCTGTTCGCAAAATCTACGAGTTGCAACAGAATGAGCGGGTCAAAAATACAAATTTTTGCGTAGGCCAACTAATAATAGGCCTAATGGTTGGGCCCTTTGTCGCCTGTAATATAATTAAGAAGTTCGGAATTTTTTTACATTTGTCCTGCTTTGACCAGACGGGACTCCAAAAATGGATGGGTGTGGAGTCCATATGACTCTCATCCATTTGGTGTTGACTCCAACTTTTTTGATGTGATGCGTCCATGACTCCAAGAATTCAGACCTTAACGGAATCACTGCTCCAGATACGACAATCATACTCGCATTTCATCGTCGATTCTAAGAAGTCTTTCTATCTTGTTACATTTGATTTCAGTTCAGGCTGAAAATCTAAATTTAAAAAAAACTACGAAGGTGCAAATGGCAGAAGAATTGTGCCTGCTCGTGAATTGATCGAAGTATACGATTTTTGAATGGAAAGCCAAAACTCATCCAAACTCTTTTCGGAAAATGTTGACTGATAAAATTTGTCATTTCGTAAATCAATGAGCTCTTCTTCTTCCTCGGTTGTAAGATTTGTTGTTTCGCCGATTACGAATGGAATGATTACCCAGTCAAAATTGTCGATTGCAAGCGAAGGGAAGTAGGCCGAATGCTGTAGTGCTGGTTGTAAAAATGTGTTTTGGATTTAGGTGTAATTTTCTTATTTTAACTGAACCGTGGGAAAACAATCAAGAATTCCCTTGGAGATCTTAACCTGCTACAGTGTGAGAGATTAAGATCAACTGACTTAAGTTTTGATGTTACAGTGATGACGTTTTCAGATGTTTTGTTTGAAATCATTATTAATTAATAACTTTTAGAATTTTCTCGCGGCACACTTGCAAAGTTCTCGCGGCACACTAGTGTGCCGCGGCACACAGGTTGGGAATCACTGATGTAGCGTCTATCTTTCACCAGGAAAGTGAAACGTACGGTGCTGTAAACTATGGCGGCTTTATCATCTTGTTTGAGCACATGCCACGATCTTTGAGCTACATCTTGATAAGTGATTACGAACAATGACTTTACCTTAGTCCTTAAATCTTAGTCCTTCTCGTGCAGGACTGCACATAGGGCAACGCAGCTTAATCAGCATACTGCACATTTTATCTTTTTTACTTTTTGTTGCCGTACCCTTTTGAATCGTCAAAAAACAGTGTGTGGTCTCACTAAAAGTGATATAACTTTTGTTCTGCTCGAAATATTTCATGAAATCTGGCCATCATTTGTAAATATGAATTGTCTTTAACCTGTAAAATTTGATTTCGAAATTCTAACTTCTGGCAAAGATATTTTAAAAACCTTAAGGGAGGATTTTATGTTCCACCCTGTAAAGGAGCAATGACGGTCATCACATAGTTATGCATTCTCTGATAAATATTTAAGTAGCCTAAATATAGTATACTGTAGATCGCCCGGTCCATCTTGCCGCCACATAATGTAGGCCTACATCTTGCCCACATGGGGTAATATGGACGTAGCCTGAGGTCATGCCTGAATGTATATTGCAAGAATATATTCAATCAGGGATGTCTTTCTTTCCACTGCTTGTAACAATGTAGTGATAGGCCTACTAAGTACTTGCATACTGGTACAAAACATGTTAAAAGTTGATAAGTATTGTCATTTTCGATTTAACAGTGCTTACGGTGTTCATCTTATCCCCTCGTCCTGTGTATCATCTAGCCGTTGTACCATAGAGTTGGTTAACAAAACGCCTTGGATAAGTTACGTATAATAGGTGTCTAGTTTGGGAAATCAGTTTAGTGAACATTAGATAGGACATGATGTCCTATCTAGTGTTCAGTATTCCCACATGTCACCCATCTGATGTTCATACAATTAGGCCTATTCAGCTTAATATGCTGGCAAGGTTGTCAGAAAGTTGGACAACTCAGCTCAGTGAAGGCTCGAACCCGTATACACCGCAAGGCAAGGCAAGTTTCGTATTCAATCAGATTATAGGCAACGCTTCGATGACTCATCAAAATAGTAATAGCCTATTTTGCGGTTATCTACTTCAGCGGTTCTCAACCTTTTCAGACTCACGGACCCCTTTCTAATTTTGGGTCTCTGTCACGGACCCCCCACTGAAATTTGATGCCTCTATAGCGCATTATCGTCACTGTAGGCCTATCACTATGATCCGATATAATATTAGGCCTATGTTATAGCCTATATGCCCTTGCACTGCCGTAGTACAACTTTATTGAACTAGTAAGATTCTTTGAAATTTATTAGAAAAAATCTGTATTTTATTTTAATACAAGCTTTGGGCACGCATATTCGACCACAGTTTATCTATTCGAGGTGTCAGCTTAATGCTCGATTCGAGGTGTAAGCTTAATGCTCGAAACACTCGATCTGAAGTTTCTGAACCCATTTCAAGCCTCAAGCCATGAGCGATGTCCACATTCAAAAAGATAATTATGATGTTGCAAAAGGTGAAATAATGTTGAAAGCTTTCTCAGACAGTTTTGGATATTTATGTGAAGCTTGTATCCAAAATAATGCACCAGGCTAACTCTTGCATGGATGCAAGAGCTTCAATGTAGGTCTAGTATCACTGGTCGGTTCAATGATTTGGTTCAATTCCGATGTTGGTAAATTCCACAAATCAATGTTTGCAAGAAACGGACTGGAAACCCGCGAAAACTGTGAACGTTCAATTAATGACCAAAGCAGAAGTTGAGCTGATCCAGCTATGATTGAATAATTATGTCCGGAAATTAAATTAACACATTTTTGTTAATTGATCTGTGTATTTGCTCATTTCGATGTGAATTCATGCAATTGATCAAATGTGTCAAAGTTGCCTACTACTATCCGTCTTGCACCAGGGATCAATTTTTTTAAAGCAGACACTTTATCACTAGACCTAATGGTGATTAGATTTGTCTGCATCACTTGCTTACAAGCGTTAGAGGAAGTCAGCTAGTGTACGTAGGCCTATTTAGCTGCTCAAATATGCCAGCCATGGCAGGTAGGCCTACATGTAAGCCAGAGTTGAAACCCATAATTATGAGTTGTTATTTAATAAATTTCTCTAATAAACTCTCTCAAAAGCATCCAGAAATCTATAGAGTCTGTTACAAACTTTCCCCCTTGATAACCAGCGAACTTAGGCAGGCCGATACATCATTAACTGTTCTTCATGATTTCCATATCTGAACATAAAGTAACAAAAAGACGAATGTTTAGTGGACGTGCCTTCATGAAATCAACCATTTTTATGACCTGATCGAAAATAGATTTCAGTCTGCACTCTAGCGATTGAAACTAACCGACCTATCTAAAACAGATGAATTTGTCATAAATCAGTGTAGACTATAATTGTTAGTTTCATGTCGCCATTGAAAAAGATAAATATTGAAAAATTTGGCAAAAAGTTATCTGTTTCTATGTTTTTAACTAAGAAATATTTAATTTTCAGGACTTGTTCGCGGACCCCCACGCAGATGGCCGCGGACCCCGAGGGGTCCGCGGACCCCCGGTTGAGAACCGCTGATCTACTTAACAGCATCTCAGCCAATATACAGCCCACATGTAGGATAATGTAGGCCCTATATAGCCCATTCTATTAGTATAATTATTACTTCTTAAGTTGGCTAACATAATGTGAGATTAATGTAGCCATTCTGGTTTTCGGTTCCACGACAACTGGTCTACCGACACCTCGTCTCCGGACAATTGGTCTAACGACAACTGGTCTACATACGAATAGTATTGATGAAATAGAAGTTGGATTTATGAAAATGGTTTCTTAGCTTACATGGAAGCTGGATCGATGATTTTATTCATGTATTTCGACATGCATCCAGCTTCTACTTCAGATCTAAAAATACCTTCATCCAGCTTTTATTTCTCACCCGTTATTTTCGTCAATCCAGCTTCTATTTCAGATATAAAACAATACCCTTATCCAGCTTCCATTACTTAAGCGTTTTTCATCAATCCAGCTTCTATTTCAGATCGAGAAATTCTTTCCTCCAGCTTTTATTTCTCATGCGTTATTTTCGTCAATCCAGCTTCTATTTCACCTGTAAAAGAGCCATCATCCAGATTTCATTTCTCTTGCGTTTTTTCATCAATCCAACCTCCATTTCACCTGTTAAAACTTTCATCCAGCTTCCATTTCTGAAGCGCCGGATCAGTTGTCTGTAGACCAGTTGTCGTAGATGAATTGTCCGGAGACCACTTGTCGTTAGACGAGTTGTCGGTAGACGAGTTGTCATGACACCCTAAAATAGGTAACTCGATTAATATTTATGTAAAAACAAGTCAACTATTGAACTGCTACAGATTACATCAAAGTGAGAATTGTGGGGCTGGGAGGTTCAACTCCTGGTCTTGCTTAGAACAAACCAGTTCAGTCATCTTTGCACATCACAACTCCATGTGGATCATACAGAGTCTGGTGGATCATAGTCTGACCCCTCTCCCAGTTATTTTTCTAAACTTCTCGTACATGGGTTGCATCAGTATAGGTTACAGCCTACAAGTGAATGTAGGCTAAATGCTTACATTTCAACAACAAGGTCCATAATCTGGCCTCAACCCTCTCATATCAATGAATTTATCGAGTGAAATCATTCATCATCATCGCTGCCCACAATATGAATGAGTGAATGTGCATCAATATCAATAAACACTAATTAAAGACACTGCAATTAAATTAAAGCAACTAAATATTATTTTATTGAATATTTATATTTTAAAAAAATTTCTTGTAGGCCTAATAGCATAAAAAAGGTCCAGGCATGCAGTTGCGGGTCCAAAGTCATCCACCGCGTAGTCCAAGGCATAGAAGAACATTAATTTTACACTGACTTTAGAAGCATCAAAATGTGCTGTAAACAGAAATCATGCTTGGCCAGTGACACCTAATCGCCGCCGCCACCCCCCCCACCCCACCAGGATTTGGAGAACACCCAACACAAGAGCCAGCCACTCTGGATTAACAAAAATCAACACAGTCCGCAGTTTATTTCCAAACCGTAATTGCCCCCTCCTGCTGAAATTCAATGGAGATCGTTCTCCAATCCCCATCATTGGTAGCCTGTCTATTTGACTTTGAAAACGAGGATTCTGCCATCACGTAATGAGCTGTTCTGATGGTTTGCCTCATTGTCAGCAACAAGCAATCGACCGTTTGTCTCATCTGAGAAGATGCACCGTGAGTTTCTCAGACGTCCTGTTTCTTTGGAGACGAGTTCCTGAACATAATCAAGGTTTGGGTTGAGCAGAAGCACTCTGGCGTTTCCCGAGTCGTTCACAATGATGCATCCATTTCCATCAACAATCAATTGCATTGGACCATCGACCCTGCGCTCCGTATGACCTTTCTTTCCCCCGAAAGACAATCGAATATCACCTTCATCATCAACTACACAAACTCTGTGTAGCGGATCTTTGTTGGAGTGAGATCCGTGACTGACCAAGTAACGGTCGGTGAACAGCTTAATGGCATGCCACGGATGAACAATACCAGCATCTGATGATAACTGTATTTTACGGAATAAATGTCCCTCGGGTGTGTATTCATTTAGTAAGTTCCTTTCGAAAACTGCCATGATTACATTCGCATCGTATGCGACGGATAGACGGCCATTGTCTCCGCAAGTTGACCATGCCTTTATCAATTGCCCAGATGAATTGACTCTGAGAATCTCTTTTCGAGTGTACTGTTGATTGGCGCTTATGATGTAGATGCAATTGTTTCGATTGCAGGAAGTAATATGTAAAAGAATTGCAGAGTCTTTTAAATTTATTGTCATCGTTCGAATAAATCCGAATTTGTCGGAATCGTAGACTTCTATGGCTGAACTCTCTCCATGTAAGAGAAACAGGTTTTTTTCAAGAATCGTCATACCGCGAATCCATTTTCCTTGAGTTCCAGCATTTGTTCTAAACTCTTTGATAAGTTGAGGACTTGACTTATATTGACAAGTGTGTGTAACTGAAAATAGATGAAGCACACAAACACGAATATAAACAGCCAATTAACACATGAATTGATTTGAAGTTGTCAATGGGATAATAATTACATTTCATAATTATTATTGTGTTAAGTAGGCCTATTGCTAGTGTAGGCTAGTGTTGTAGGCCTACGAATTGCTTACAGTTGCAGAGGTCTTATTGAGAAATTGCCCTCTGAAGCAAGGAATTTAGATAGCCTATACTATTTATTTATGCACCAATATCAATGTCATTTAGCCCTTGGGCTACTATGGTTTTTTATGACACAGTCTACCAAGGGATGGTTACCATAGGCCTACCCCCTGGATTGTTAGCTTGGAATTGATCGAGGTATCATATCTAGTAATATAGCGATGGATTCGATCAGCATTCATTTCTGAACAAATATATATTTAGTTTTTTTAAATATGTGAATCCACCTCATAATATTGTTGGAAATTTGGCCCGTTGAGTTTATTTTTTATTGAGTGTCCGTGCCGCTGTCTGTCCGAGTATCGCTTGCCTGCATGTAGCGTCTACATGGGCGTGGCCTAGCGTCTACATGGGTGTGGCCTAGCGTCTACTTGGCCTAGCGTCTACATGGGCTAGCGTCTACATGGGCGTGGCCTAGCGTCTACTTGGCCTAGCGTCTACATGGGCTAGCGTCTACATGGGCGTGGCCTAGCGTCTACTTGGCCTAGCGTCTACATGGGCTAGCGTCTACATGGGTGTGACCTAGCGTCTACTTGGCCTAGCGTCTACATGGCCTAGCGTCTACATGGGTGTGGCCTAGCGTCTACTTGGCCTAGCGTCTACATGGGCTAGCGTCTACATGTGCGAGGCCTAGCGTCTACTTGGCCTAGCGTCTACATGGGCTAGCGTCTACATGGGTGTGGCCTAGCGTCTACTTGGCCTAGCGTCTACATGGGCTAGCGTCTACATGGGCGTGGCCTAGCGTCTACTTGGCCTAGCGTCTACATGGGCTAGTGTCTACATGGGCGTAGCCTAGCGTCTACTTGGCCTAGCGTCTTCATGGGCTAGTGGGTGTGGCCTAGCTTCTACATGGGTGTGGCCTAGCGTCTACTTGGCCTAGCGTCTACATGGGCTAGTGTCTACATGGGTGTGGCCTAGCGTCTATATGGGTGTAGCCTCGTGATATATATATATATATATATATATATATACGAGTGCGCACACAGGCACGCCAGTCATCGAGTCATCGAGAGTCATCGAGGGTCATCGAGTCATCGAGAATCGAACAGTCTTCGATGAAGAGAGAGTCATCGATCGAGAGAGGCCATCATCGAGTCGCAGAGGAACAGTGGGAAGACACGTCGGTCGACTGTTTCGGGTTCGAGTCGCAGTACAGTTACGAGTCGTCCGGAGGGAAACGCTTTGGAGAGCGCAACGACGAATCGACGACGCAACGGAAATTCAGCGCCTGTCGACGGAAGGTTTGGTGACCTTCGCTGTGCTACGACGGCTGGAGTTCGACGCCTGTGCTGCAGACGCTTTCGACTGGAGTTCGACGCCTGCCGACGACGGAAGGTTTGGTGACCTTCGCTGTGCTACGACGACTGGGGTTCAGCGCCTGACGACTGCAGACGCTTTCGACCGGGATTCGACGCCTGTCGACAACGGAATGTTTGGTGACCTTCGCTACGCAACGACGATCGGGATTCGACTCTTGACCTGCAGCCGCTATCGACCGGGTAAGCACCGAGGCTCGGTTTCTGTCTAGACGACGACGACGACGACGACGACGACGACGGCGACTGGGGATCGATTCCTGACCTGTAGACGCTATCGACTGGCGAGGACGGAAGGTTTGGCGACCTTCCGCGCACGACGACGACTGGGATTCGAAGCCTGACCGCTACACTGACTTTCTGCGGGCGCTGGCGATACAGCGGCGATCTACACGACGAAGAATCGGCGTTCTGCATTGACAATTGCTGCGAACAGTGGTGCAGTGGTTTGGATTGTGGCGCTACACGAATAGCTCTGAACTTGCTCCGAACATTGGCGCTATAGAAGTGGACTGCATTACGAGTTTCTTCTTTGATCAACGAATAAATGTGTTTTAAGCCTAACCGGCTAGTCTTCAATCTACAGTTGAAGCCGTAACTTCGCGGACGGAAGGTACCTTGGCAGCTAGGGTTTGGGATTCGGCTCCTGGTGATTTTGGCCCAGCCCTAGTTCCGCTACAATATTATTATGCAATGTTTAGCATGGGAACCGGTCCATCCCGCACAATTTTCACTTGTTGGATCAACAAATAATTATAAGATGCTATGTTTTTGCAACTGATCCATGTGTATAGGCCTACAAGAAAATTAATGCATTGAAGCTTAATGTGCACCAATACAAACTAGTAATAAGTCCGTTTTATGTATGATGAATTGAACAGCATGCAGATAAATAGGGCCGATATCACCATCAATACAAAACCAGAAATTACGGCATTCTTCCCGACATTCAGATAATAATGTCAGTTCACAAGCTAGCCTACTCCCGACCTTTTGCGAATGATTCCTACAGACCGTTTTCTTGCACACTTCACATAGGCTATGCTATAGCCTATAATAGGCCTTATTTTGTTAGCATTCTTCTTCGACAGTTTGTAGCCCTTCTCATACCCAACCTGCATTTAGCACACTCTCGGACTTAAATTTGCTACCAACTAGGCCTACTGCAGTGTACTGAGTCAGACTTCCAACTGGTCCGTTTAGTAGGCTTACGAACTGCAATGCTCTGGTAATGTAACAGTCTTCATCACTGTCATCTTCACCTATAACAATTAGAATTTCTCAATTCAGCTTCAATATCTGTTTCAGCCAATAATAGCCTATAAGTTCATTAGCTGTTGACAAACGTTTACGCAGAACATCGGTTTGCGTTGTGATGCAAAATAATATTTTTTATATCAGCCATAAGTCATAGTAAGTCAAAAGTCATAAGCCATTAGGGGTGCATGTGGGCTGTGTCCCGAGACCGATCCAGGGACATTCGGAAAGCTTATTATCAGGCCCTCAGAAGTCAGAAGGGTGAAGGCCATCTGAAGCTCACGAAAGATAATGAAGCATTGAAGCAGCAGTAAAATGTTTACATGAGCCGTATAGGCTACTTTCAAAAGTGTAAGCAACGCATTGACAATCTCTGACAATGAATGGCTTAGGCCTATTCATTGCAAATGCAATAGACCTATCTGGTAACTCGCAAGTTCAGAAGCGTTCAATTTCAAATCGTCAAAATTCTACGTTAAACTTAGGCTAGTTGTAAAATATTAGGCTATAATATGTACGTTACCCTTCTTAGGCATGTGTTCTTTCGTTTGCTCTTCTAGTTGCTGCCCGAGTTGTTCAATTATATATTTGTCTAAAAGAAAGAAGAAGACCTCGTTTGTCATAGGCTATATATACGTTTCACGCAGCAGCCACCAGCCGAGATTACCGTGTGAGACCCTTCACGGGATTCATCTTCTCAGGTGAGACCCAATGTAAGCTCTAATGAGCCGAACTTTTCGTGCGAGACCCGATGACAACTGCTAAAATATATTGATCATGCAATCCATTGTCTTCCGCTGTAGGGCCTAGAGCTCTTTATATTATCTTCGCTTCCCAAACATTTTCGACAATGCCATTTCAAAGAATTTTAGTGTCGCCCTCCTTCTTTATGCGTGCTTGAGACTGGCACTGTCAAAGTGCGAGCAGTGGCGCAAATGTTCGACCCTCACCGGTGTTATAATAGTAGGCCCGCCGCCCTCGTTCCTTGCCGGTTTATTCTTGCTTCATATATCAAACTGTTGACATAAAGTCCTACCGACCGTAACTCGAGATCCAAGATCGTGTTAGTAGCCTAAAAGTTATGAGAGTCAATCTGGGAATATTAGGCCTACAATTTGAAGTTCATACGATTTAGCGACAGCATAGATGTAAACACGATGAAAATAAAATTAAACACGGTTAAAAAGTCGTTTTTTTCCAAAAAATAAAAAGCGAAAAAAACGAAAATAAACGGACGGAAAATAATTTGCCTTTGTTACATCTGAAACCTCATTTTAAGCATAAAATAAGAACCTTGTTTATGCAATTTGATCTTAATCTGCAAATAATATAACTTCATTAGTAGGCCAAAATTAATTGGTATATTTAAGTAACATTAATCTACCACAGTTATTTATTTTATCTTATAACTTTGGTCTAATAAGAAATTCAGAAAAATTAAAGGTATCGAAATCTTTTCAAATTTAAATTGTAAACATCAGTCCACATAAGTTCATGCTGATCGACATAGCCTAACGCAATAAAAAATTTAATCAGAAGCAAAGACTATTATAGATGTGTAGTCCTAGCTGTGAAATGATGAAAGTCTAACTACACATAGAAGCTTATAGGCCCTATTAATTTTTCAAACACTGGTCACATTAGCCTACATTAAGCTTATAGCACACAACCCAAAACCTACTAATGTAATGGCAGCTGCATTTTTAATGTACAGTGAACTTGAATAAAGTTCTTGTTTTTCTTTCACATTGATCCAGACTGCTTTCAAATTGGTTTCATCGGTGCAGCTTTTCTATGAAAGCAATTGTACACTAGTGTACTGTACAGTAGGCCTACGCCTAGGCATACTAGACCGCAATCGAAGTATCTCTCAAATTAAATAAATTAAAGAAATTAATCTACATTGGCCAATTTGGTCCATCTGAGGTTGTGAACTAAACGAGACTTAACAACTACGTATAGTCAAACGCATGAAGTAGGGGTCTGCGGGTACAGCATTTTTGGTACCCGACCCGTACCCGTACAAAGAACCGCTACCCGTACTCGTACCCATACCCGACCCGTACTACAAATTGCTACCCGACCCGACCCGACCCGCACCCGCGGGTATATCCGTACCCGTACCGTACCGTACCCGCCACGTCATTAGCCGGACTTCATATTGTTCAATTCTCTAAAAGGCAAATAGACTTGCAACTCAGCATGTAGTTATGATAATAAATACGCTGACTAGCATAATGATGATGATGATAATGATAGATGATGACGATGACGATGATGATGGTGATAGCAGTGGCGGTTATTGTTGTAGCAGCACTAGTATTAGCAGTGGTGGGGCGTGGGTAGTAGTATTAACAGCAGCATTAGTAGCAGCAGTAAAAACAGCGACAGAACATTGGAGAATATTTCTTCGTACCCATAGCCCTTCAAACGACTGTGTCAGAGACGAATGGTGATCATGATGAAGATGATAATGGTGTGTCCATGTATAAATGGTATCAAATGTATATGTGCATAATAATTTCATGTGTATGTGTGGTCTATGCGAATAATATATAGGCCTATTACTTGAAAGTTAGCCAGAGTGAATATTCTGAGAGTGCAATACTCACTTATATTCAATTATGTAAAAATAACATTTCACGCTGGTGCGGGTAAAACCGGGTATACCCGTATCCGTGATGACCATATCCGTACCCGACCCTACCCGTGAAATGCGTACCCGACCCGTACCCGACCCTACCCGACCCACGGGCATGGGCGGAGACCTAGGGGGACAGGGAGGACGGTCTCCCAACGGAAGTATTGGGGGGGACGGCCCATGCATTTGTCCCCCCCCAAATCGTTGAACGCCAAGACTAAAAAAAGTCATCGCCTTTTTTGGCGGCGAAAATAGAACATTTTTGGGAGATTTCGTCGCCGGTTAAAAAAAAGGTCATCAACTTTTTTGGCGGCGAAAATAGCCATTTTCTTCGAGATTTCGCCGGTCGTTAGAAATTTTGGCCGGTGACACGAAACGGAGTATCCCCCTGAAAGCTATCCGGAGGGTGGATTAATCTATCCCCCCCGGATGGAATTAACCGGTCTATACAATCCGGGGGGATAAACCATTCTATCTTCTTTTTTGAAAAATGCGCATAATAAAAAATCTATGCTGTAATCAAAATTTAAAGTGACACTAGGGCCTAATTGTTTTAAGTGTCCTAAGCAATGCTTAGATAAAGGCAACTCGAATTTATTTAGTGATTCTGAGTGTTCCTAAGTGTTTTAAATGTTTTAAGTGCTCTAAAAACAGGGCAAAACAAATTATCTAGTAGGAATAAACATACCTGTTAGTGTCATTGTTCAAAACAAAGCAGATGAAAATTAATTTGCCAAAAAAAATACAAGCGGAAGCGGTTTTTTCGACTTTTTTGATTTGTGGGGATACAATTAATACGGGGATACTCTATTTTGTGACACCGGCAGAAGATGGAAAATTTTCCGCGACACTTAGCCATTCGTCCATCAAAAATCTTTCCGTCCCCCCAAGTCTCCGCCCAGGTCTCCGCCTATGCCCACGGGCACGGGTAAACCTGCGGGTACGAGTTTACCCGCAGACCCCTAAAATGAATGCAGAAGAAAGTAACCCTATACCTTCCTCGCTGCTATGCAGCTGTGGGAGTTGTTCTGTGGCTGCTCCATGTGACTTAATTCCAAATGGTAATTCCGAGTCGTAAGAGAGCATTGACGAGGAGATCCCTTTGCTTGTGGTTAACTTGGACGAACGACTCATATAGCCACTGGATTGTCCGCTGAAAATAGAGCGCTGTGCTGTACTTGTTGACCTCGGTGAACTTTGACCAGCCAGCCATAGGCTTACGTCTGAAACATGACCATCAGGTAACTATAATTCATGCACTTAAAATGTTTGTCTGAAAGCAGTACACCCGTAACGTAGGCACCTTTTGTCCATGGTGTCTATGAGGAAGATACTATTCCGAAAATGATCTTTGCTGCTGAGCAATCAACTACCGTATGCATGCCAGATAAAATTTTTGCTTTCGCCTCGTTCTAGTCTGATTTCAGGTTTATCTGACTCGCCAAGTATCGACCATGGCTTCCACGACTGATCATAACATTGCCAGAAAAGATGGCTGCTACATTTCAAGTTACCACAAGTCTGATTCTGTGTGCATTGTTACAGTACTAAGGGCGCCAAGTAAGTCAGAATATAGGTCTAGGCATGGGCGGATCAAAGGGTCGCAAAGACTCGCAATCCGGTCAGAGAATTTAATACGACATAGTCCCCCCCATCAGGCTTCAAGAAGCTTTAAATCAATGCAGCGAGGAGAGGACGGTGAGAGAGAAAAGTAGCATATGACTGAAACAATTATAAAAAAAGTCATCAGAATTTCGGCGAAAGACTAACGAAAAAATTTCGACACAAGACCAAAAATTTTGCCCCCCTTTCAAAAATTGTGTAGGGGATGAACAAGAGGTACCTGCACGTGAATCGTAAAAAGTAATTAGCTGCCCATTGGTTGCTGACCTCTATGTCGACTCTCTTTAGTCACTGCGGTTGAAAAAGACGGCCTCTCGGCAAGTTCTGTCAATGACATTGACTGTAGAGCTTTGCTCCACGCATCATCAGCATCTGGAATAGCATTAGAAAGCTGATAATATAATTATTTGTTAGAGAGTTGATATAGCCTGGTATTTGTTACGCCTATTCAACTCGATAATGCCTCAACTCGCCAGATACGTTGCCAGAAAAATGCAATGAACGAGCAATGCAAATGTATTATGAGACTGAGGTTAACTCAGTGAGTTATGGTTCACTATAATTATGCTATAGCCTAGGCCAGCTAGGCTTTTGCGAAACTGCTATACTGCGATAATTAATAATAATAATAATGGTGTAGCAAAGGCTACTATATATGCTATTCTTTGCTTTGCAATTTAGCCTACTATAATATAACATTATTCTATGCTAAGCGGTTATTGATTACAGCAGAATACGCATATTAAGCACTAAAGCGTAGGCCTATGTGTTTTTTTTAATATTAGTGATGCAACACCAAATAGATTCTAAGCCTTCCTTCAATTCCTTGAGGACTTGGTTTCGTCATTTCGATCTCCTTCGGTTCACGTTTTCTTCTGCTGAATGTCCTCCGAACCCATTCTGTTCAAAATGCACGAGATTATTCAGACAAAAATATCCAAACTCAACAGTTAGAATTATTATCCTATGACCAATAACTTCGAAATAGAAATGAAGACAGGCAATAAAACTGACAAAATATAAAACTTTAATCGTGAATGGAATGCAATATTAATGAAGGTTAAGATTACATAATTGATATTGCGATCATCTGCGATTATAGGTTGCAAATCAAAGAGACACGAATGGTTATCAGCGTCGAAAGACTCTAATCACATGCTATTATTAGGCCTAACGGGTGAAATAATTTGTCTTTCAGATGGTATACCACGGAAAGAAATATAAAGATGAATTGGAAGAACCTCACAAGTTTTGAAAAATGAACAAATGACAGTTTAATTGTTTTGATGCCAATAGGCCTACTCTGTTAAAATTTGGATTCCAAATATTCATGAAAAATATTATATGATAAAATATGATACGCTGTAAAGTGAAATACATAATATAAAAGCCAAATTACGGTTTACAAACTATTGTCCTGCTGTAAAGATGCTAATTGCGCCACGACAATAATAATCTTACTTCCTGTGGTCAACTATATACCGTAGCTATTAATCCCCAATTTGCACTGGGCCACATTTGCGAAGCTCGCTAGCACTAGCCTGAGTGGTAGCGTAGGCCTATAGTTATTGCAATATTGACTGCAAATATGGATAATTTTCGTCAAATGATAATTGCAATGGTTATTGTGCAATAGCTATATAATTCTTATATTCTGATGGTAAAATAATCGACAGTAAATTTCTGACACAGACACCGCCTTTTATAAAATGTGTGAAATTTGTCGTAGCCTACTTCCGACACTGGAAAACTTTGGCGAACGTTTTTCCTTCCCTTCTTTAGAGGCATCATCACTCGGCGAGTTGAACGAGCCCTCCGACTCTACAACAGTCCAATACAAATAATCATGAGCATGGCAATCAACCGATAAAACCTTCCGGGCTGAGTCTGTAAACCAGGCTTCATCAGAGCTTGATTATTACGAACCATTTGAATAATTTGCATGTTGTTGCAACCATCATTATCTTAATTTATGCTCACCAAGGTACATAGCAGCTCTTTTGAACTCCTCCGGTGGCCAGGTAAGCGTAACTCTCAGAGCATATTGAATCGAAAGCAGTTCAGTGAAGATCCTCTCGATTAGTTCCCTCAGTCTGTCCGACTTCAGTTGATCTATGAGTTGCAGCAGATCATCATTTGTTGTGCAATGAATATAGATGACGATACTCTGTCCCTTTCTGGCAGCAACAATTCTCTGCTGGGTCAGATCCAACAACCGAGTGGCATCTTCTACAGGACGATGTTCTAGAACCCTCGTTAACTGGGAGATGATTTCCTCTTCCACTTCGTCTACGTTTCCAATGGCGCCTTCAAGGTTGGCGTGAACTCGAACAAGAACTGCAAACACAGATTAAAGAACAGCGGTCTTTAGAAATTCTTTCAGTTGCGATTTATCTGATCAAAGGCCAATACAACTACATAGCAAATACGAAAACATGACCAGCAAAATACGGAACACTCCATAGTTGTAAAAAACCTTTTTTAAAATTCTGTTAAATCAGACAACTCAATTGTAGGCCTAATAAGAAGACAACTCACCTCCTCCTTCTGAAAGTAAGTCGGCAATATGATTTTGATAAGAATCGTTCAAACAATCTATTGTCTTCTTGTATTGTCGAAGACTGCACTTTGTCAGAATGTCCAACAGTGCCTCGTTCTTCTCCGCATCAGTAGGCTTGGAAGAGATGAACTGTTTTTGACGATTATTTATGACTCCTTCAGAAAATAATCTGATGCATAGATCGCTCGTATCAAGAAGATCCACCAAACTCTCGTGATTGATTTCCAATCGACGGATGTCAGGTTCACTAAGAGGCCAATGGTCTCCAAATATAATCATATAACCTACATGAACAGCAAATAGTTACCCTTCGATGATTCCAATAATTATATGAAAAAAAAGGCAGCAGGGCTTGGACTCGATATTTTAACACATGATAAGCGATATAGTTCGATCGGACATAAATGCGACTGTGGATTTTCAGCCGATACGACGAAACTATTTTCGGTCAACCGAAAACTTTGCAAGCTGCAAAGTTCTTGGTACAGCCTTGAGCAGCACTTAACACTATGAACATTGTATTGTATTGTATTGTATAAAAACATTTATAAAGCGCCTCTACTAGGGTGAACCGTTCAGAGGCGCTCCCAGTGCGCAAGGCCACGAGAGAAAAAATAGGTTTTAAGAAAAGAAAATGAGGAGGAGGGATTACCTGTCAGAAGTTGAGATCGAATAGAAGGAGAGAGCGTATTCCAAAGAGCATCATCATCTTAAAGAACTCAGGCCTATAGGCCTATAATATAGGCACTTACGGCTGACGCTTGTTTAACTGTTTATAAATAGTATCATCATACTGACCTTTGCCAGAAGAACGTATGGCCTAATAATAGGCTATTTTGCCGAAATTCATTTTAGATAGGCCTGCACTTTCAATAATTGACAAGTTGAATGATATTCTGTATGCGGTTACTGAAAGGCAATAACTAAACCTGCAAAGTGCAAACAGCAGCCTTCTACATTGGGGTCGATCCAGCTCAACTCAACCACATCATTATGTGGTAAGGTTCGCACCCGGCCATCTCCTAGTTTACTGGAAATCTCGCGAAATGCCGTCGGAAGTAGGGCTGCCAACTCTTGATTTTGCCATTCCGGGACGCCCGTGCTCACCAGATATAACATTTAGACCAATTTGCACTGTCCACATATAGACCTATTGCGCAGGCAATAGTCGCTGATTTAAGCTTTATAGAACGGATTAACAGTAGCATACATAGGACACAAAACTACGCTACTGAGTGTTAGTACTTAGTGGATTGTAAAGTTTTTCAAGACTTGAACCCAGCGCTGTCCAACATTCGATGTTCAGCCAACAACGTTATGTTTAATAGAGCGCAAAATGCAAAATTGTCACACAACTTGCCGAGTTTAGTGTGCAAATTAACAATATTAATTGTGTCAAGTGCATCTCTATAGGCCCTACCACAAATTCCGGGACAATTTGAGATCAATCCGGGACACGGGACGC
The DNA here is from genome assembly GCA_949752735.1 of Lumbricus terrestris. NCBI lineage: Eukaryota > Metazoa > Annelida > Clitellata > Crassiclitellata > Lumbricidae > Lumbricus > Lumbricus terrestris. Next base: position 75,417,035 of record OX457037.1, read on the forward strand.
ACAGGGTCGATTCCGGGACTGTCCCGGCGAATCCGGGACGGTTGGCAGCCCTAGTCGGAAGGTGAGTTCACGGAATCCATGATATTAGACCCCTATTTCGGAATTTATTTAAAATATTACCTACATACTTTGTGTTTGCCAGCTGGTAGCCTATAGCCTATCTTGCAATGTGTGGTTAAAATTACAGAAAATTTGGAGTTGGTCGGGTGGGACTGCGGGAGCTATAATATCAACTGAGCTGTGCTGGAATGACCCATTAGGACTACAGTAACTAAGATAGAATAATTACATAATTACAACCGGAACGTTCACTCGTGTCTACAGAACAGTCTATATGCATGATAAAACATTTCACGATAGTGTCTTACCGTCAACGAATTAGACTTTGGATTCTAACCTCCATCGGCGTTTAGGTAGTTGACCAAATGAATTTGTCCACTGTCCCGCAGACCATGTATCAATTCATCTGCCTTCTTATCCTTCAGTATGAAATCAAGAAGTATTCTGTTCTTATCCTCCGTTGTGTTGTCTTTCAGCTTGATCTTATGCACAGCTTCTCTCATCAATGTCTTACTGGCAAGTAATTTATCCAACAGTCCGAAATCCGGATCAATCCGATCCACCAGGAAATCTCTGTGCTTCTCCAACCTATCATCCATTGGTCTCGGACCTCTTCACCGGCTCGGATTTCCGATGATACTTGACAGCAGCAGTAACGCGGTAGCTTTGTCTCACGGCAATCACACAGATGAAAATATAGGCCTACTGCTACTCAGAGTTTCGCTACTAATCGGTTAAACCAACGCCCTTATCGAATCGTTAGGCCAACAGATAGCTACGGTATCGCTTCGATTAAAACCGTTGGTAAAATTCGAATCAGTCGGGCAAGTACAAAGGCCATTAGGATAAACCTACAGGTCGTTACTCGAATGAAGATAGTATTATAGGCTAAGCCAATAGTATTAGCACGCACACACATGTTCACACATAGGCCACCAACATAAGAAGACACACAAGCACACATGTACATAGGCTACAATGTTCCAATAGTTTAAGTTATTTTAAACAAACTATTCAACATATTCCGTGATAAATTATATTGTCCATTTAATCGCAAGTATGAGGGCTATAATTGCAGAATAGAATATTGTAGAGTCTAGACTCTATATGTCTTTTTTCTGACCTTGGGACATAGGCCTACATACATAAGTGCCTATAGAGTAAAAAAATTGCCTTTACGCTCCTTACCTTTTTAAGTTTCCAGGCTGTGCTGGTCTAATACACGTAAGTGGCAGGGCGCGTTCAGATTTGAAAATAAGACCCTGCAAGACGTCCATGACCGCCCAGTCAGACGTTAAGCCCCGATATAGGACTACGCTACATGTATGACGGACTTACGTACAAGAAGGGTCACAAATCATAATCACGAATAACAAGCAGAATAGCAATGCAAGAGATGACATGACTTCGCTTTGTGACTATAGGAATTATGTTTCATAGTTGCTGTCTGCTGGAGTGGAATCAAAGCAGAACCTGGACGACGCCTACGATTTTGGAGCATGCGAATGATTGACGACTTTATGTTGAAATGGTGGTTTGTGGCAAGGACGCACAATTGAGAGCTCAATGATGTAGCTGGACCATGCAATTCTCATGTGTCGGGCTCACGTGATCCATGGACCTTCTTGTTCTGTCACATTAGATATGCATTTTCATCTAATCAACTCTACTGGTGCGTACAGTGCAACATATCAATTCAATGATTGCATCCAGTGACGCGCTATGATCGATTTGAATAGCAGACCAATAGACAAAATGGTTTGCGAAACCGGGATCAGGCTAGGTAGGTTGCAGAAGTATGTTGTATTGAAGGTAACCATTTGTAAAGCGCTTCTCTCATCAACAAAAACCTATCAGAAGCGCTCCCAGTGAGATCGACCCCAGAGAGAAAGGGCAGACGAGGAGAGAAAGATGAGTAAAAATTACCAGAGTGAAAGACGAAGCGAACTGAACGTAAGAAAACAAGTGTCTGTCTTGCTGGGAATTGAATCGAGCATTAAGCTTACACCTTAAAGACTAAGCTTAATGTTGCGTTAGTCTACCAATATGCCACCCTATTGTCAACAGATTGATGATAACCACTGTAGGCCTATAGACTAATTACGAACAAGTGTTTATGATTATTTATCACCAGAAAGGAAGATAGACTATTCCTTAGATAAGTTCAGTGTTCTGTTCTTTTAAAAAAACAAGCACACTTCCTAAGATAAGAGACTCTTCAAATACGTCATTCAGGCCAGGAAAACAAAACAAAAGGTCTTTGGCAAGATCGTTATTACCTGCATGAACATTGATCAAGTTCGTTGTTTTCGAACAAACCAACTTTAGCTATTCACATCATCGGTGTACATTTTAGGCCTATATATCCAGTGGATCGCTACAGACGGTTGGTTGTTTGTTATGACACAGCGGGAAATTATAATGTCACATTCCACAAAGAATGTAAATCAGTATCATTACTACGCAAGCCACTTTTGAAGGACGGGTCATACATTACAGATCAATCATTCAATGAAGGGATTGCAGGCTCATTAACTTCGTGAATATTTTCTGATTAGATCTACATTTGCATGCTGTCAACAAGTTAAAATAAAACAAGAAGAACGATAAAAGCTCAAACATCGAATTCAAAACAAGAAAAATAACAGTTTAGACGAGTCTAACACAATCAATAAAAACGACCAAGATTACTTACAGATCAGAATGTTTGTACTGTCATAAGTTCAAAAGTTACATTGAACACTATTTTGTTCCTTAATCACATTTCCATACAAGCAACATGCATTTGAAAAGTTTCGACTGCTAGCACAATGCTCTTTTTGATGGATTTTTCTTTTTGAATTTCGATTGCAGCTGTGCTAACTTAGGCAGCACATTTTTGCTAGGCATCTAAAGAAAGGTGCATAATTATTTAATTAGACTTCCTACATTTTAACTAACTAGCCAACTGTTAGGCCTACGACTCACGAGATTCTCTGTTAAATTACTGCAGAAACCATTATTTTATCGTACTGTTGGTTGCAACCTCTAATTCGAAACCGATCTATCCATGAAAAGACTGGTGCCCTCGCTTGGCTTTCTAGTGGCACTTTAGCAGTTGTGAGTTCACGATCACGATAATGGTCTGCCATGAGTCGTCCCTACTCTATTACTGTGTAAACGTGAACAAAGCTGCCACATGCCACAATTAACTGCTTGTCTCTATCTTCATACCAAACTTCCACTAATCTCTTACAGCCGATGTCTAGTGTCAAGAGAACCTTTTTCCATCTTAAAGTATCGATGTCAAGTAAAACCAGACAGCCGTTCCGATATAAGCTGAACGCAAACAATCGACTCTTTTCTCTGTCGACAAATAAACGATGAAAACATTCATAACCGCCATCTGCTTTTAGATCGTTGATATCGCATCCATTGCTTTTCACCAAACATAATCCCCGTCTAAATAGTCTTAAATTGGATGCATATCGTCCAGTGGCACAATCTCTCTGCCTAAGTCCAATACCGTAAATTTGATATTTACAAATTATGACGAATTGTCCCTGGCGCGTTTCAATGGCCTGAATGACGATTCTGTTAGAACTTATGGTAGGCCATAGCATAAACATATTTATACGATTTGAGTCAGGGTCGTAAACCTCCGCTTGAAAACGTGAATGATTTGTACTTAGCTTGATTAGATTGCCGTCATTAGATATTGACGTCATATAATCATTGCTATTTGCGCCCGGTATCCATCTAAAAAATTTGCAGAGATGCACATCTATCTTCCAGATCCACTGGCTGTCACTTACGTAAAGAAAACTTGATTTCTCACTGGGTAAGATCTTCATTGGAGGATGGAGAATCTCGTCAATAGGTATCAGCCAAAGCAGATCGAACGGAGTGTGATCTTCATAGACACGAATCGATGGAATGACCGCTTGGCGGGACTGTAGCCATCCGCACAGTATGCAGATGTGGCTCCCTAATTTCGTTACTCCAGTGACATTGCAAAGAGGAACCTCGAATTTAGCAATCAAATTCGGATGTACTACAATTAATAAAACATCTTTAAACGACTTAGTGTAGGTTTTTCTGCACTTGCGACTACATATTATCTATACGCCTATGGTGCGCCCCTCGCAGAGTTTGAGTTTAATATGATCCAAAATACTAGATTCCCACCCACTTCCGAAATAAGGCACCGTTGCTGAAAGCTACTCAGAGGCCTCAGTTTCATTTCTTTTTTATCGTTAATCTACAGATCTTCCTTTTTACTGTGGACACTGGACAGTGCTCGTTTTATTTAAAAGCAGCACTGCCACTTCTGTGCACTGGTCCTAGTTGTAGAAACAGTCATAATCAATTAATCATGATAATCCAATGTTAACCCTCAGGCTACCAAGCTTTTTTGTAACACTGACTACCAAGAGGGAGTGGTTACCACCCCATGGATTTTGGGTTTGGTTTGAGATATCGGTGCACGGTCAAAGGCGCGCAGGACAAAAGCGCGCAGACATATGCGCGCAGACAAATGCGCGCAGCGACATATGCGCGCAAGACAAAAGCGCGAACAGACAAATGCGCGAAAAAGGAACAATGAAATCAAAAAGTAGATGAACAAGAGCATGTGGCGTAAGGTTCAAGACCTCTCTCTTGCCGCAGCCTATCGATCGTGACGACGAAAATATACGCCTTCAGAGATATGGAAGCTGGATGAAGGTCCGAGAAATGGAAGCTGGATGAAGGTTCGCTATAGGTGAAATAGAAGCTGGATGAAGGTTTGCTATAGGTGAAATGGAAGCTGGATGAAGGTCAGAGAAATAGAAGCTGGATGAAGGTTCTCTATAGATGAAATAGAAGCTGGATGAAGGTTCGCTATAGGTGAAATGGAAGCTGGATGAAGGTCAGAGAAATAGAAGCTGGATGAAGGTTCTCTATAGATGAAATAGAAGCTGGATGAAGGTTCGCTATAGGTGAAATGGAAGCTGGATGAAGGTCAGAGAAATAGAAGCTGGATGGAGGTTCTCTATGGATGAAAAAGAAGCTGGATGAAGGTTCGCTATAGGTGAAATGGAAGCTGGATGAAGGTCAGAGAAATAGAAGCTGGATGAAGGTGCTCTATAGGTGAAATGAAAACTGAATGAGGCTCGAAATTTCCTGTTGCGCGCATTTGTCGATTAGCGCTTTTGTCTTGCGCGCATATGTCGCTGCGCGCATTTGTCTGCGCGCATTTGTCTGCGCGCTTTTGTCCTGCGCGCTTTTGTCGGCGTGCCGAGATATCATAACTTGCAATACAGCATTGGATTCAGCATTCATTTCTGCACAAAATGGTATATTTATGTTTAGAAAATATGAATGCACCTCGAAATTATGAATTTTTTACCATGTGTACCCGTCGATTCCACGAAAACGTAGGCCTATACATACGCATACTGAATATATTAGATTCTGTGTGTTTTGAATATGATTTATATATACAAAATAGTTTACATATAATAAAGTCCAATTTTCAACAATAAAAACTAGTAATAAGTCTGTTTTATGCACAAACAAAACAAAAAAACATGTAATAGCTGCTGAAAAACTTTTACGCAGACATATCGGTTTGCGTTGTAAAAAAACCCCAAGATTTTCACACATTTTCATTTATTTTGAGCACTCCCGGTCATCAAAAGCCAAATTATTTAGTATTATAAAATTGCCCTAAATGTCCTCTACAGAATGGCATAATTTATTTCTATTAGAAAATAAATTATGGATAAGTTATAATAGAAAAAAACATAAACATTTTATGAAAATAAAACACCTTTATGTATATTTTAATTTATTTTGAGCACTTCCGGTTTAATTTGTGTCCCTTAATATTAAAGGGCGGAAAAGTTATAGACGATATTCTAGTGTGGTGGTATCCACCCCCACTGGTACCTTGGGTATATCGGGTGTAACTTTTAAACGGTAGGGGGCATCATAAATTTTTTAGCTCAAAATGTGTCCCAATGAACCCTCTACAGCTACCTATTCTTTCCAAAAAAAATTCCAGACGGAACGCGTTTGATTTGCGAATGACCTAGTACTCCCCCATGGTAGCCCGAGGGTTAACTGGTTTATTGATAATAATCAAATGAAGCATTTCGTATTTGTTGACGCATTAGCGGTCGGAAGGGATAAGATGAACAGCGATGGTAGGATGGACCCCGGCACAAAACGCAAAGAAACACCAATTTCTTAATGTCCATCTTATCTCGGTTGTGGGTGAGAAGGACATTGTCTTTCAACTCCGTTGTTAAAGTGCACGCGCTCGGGTACCAGCCTACTGAAAGGGGTGTGGCCTATCGATGATCGACAGATTAAGTCAAGCAAGAAGCTTGGCGAAACGGCTGAGGAAACGCTGTCACATAGGCTATCATTGTTCATCGGCTTGGACTAGTATTTTATTTTATAGATAAAAAAATATGTAGGCCTAGGCCTATCGATTTGACAGTATGAGAATTGTCAAAAAACTGGGGATGGTCAGACGTTGATTTTTATGGAATGAGGACTTAACTATGGAGTTTTGAGGAAGACTAGTGGGTTAACCCACCCCCACAACCATCTACGGCTTGCTATTTAGCACATTAAAACAGACATCACGTGATCGCATAATGAGTCACTGTCCAGCTTACGCTTACATGTCAGTTCTTCGCCTGAATGGCCCGATTATATTCAAAACAGATGCCACAACAGATTCGTATTTGGGTCCATATCAATGCTATGTATTATTGTATATGCCCTAATTGTTTCTATTGGCAGTTCATATTGCATACTGCTATGTAACAGTTAACAATAATATTATGCTGGCAACAGAAGATGTAGTGTCTATCTTTCACCAGGAAAGTGCAACGTACGGTGCTGTAAGCTATGGCGGGTTTGTCATCTTGTTTGAGCACATGCCACGATCTTTGAGCGACATCTTGATAAGACTAGTGATTACGAACAATGACTTTTACCTTAGTCCTTAAACCTTAATTGGTCCTTAAATCTGAGTCCTTCTCGTGCAGGACTGCACATCGGGCAACGCAGCTTAATCAGCTTACTGAACATTATATATCTCTTTTACTTTTTGTTGCCATACCCTTTTGAATCGTCAAAAAACAGTGTGTATAACTTTTGTTCTGCTTGAAATATTTTCATGAAATCTGGTCATCATGTGTAAATATGAATTGATTTTAACCTGCAAAATTTGATTTCGAAATTCTAACTTCTGGCAAAGATATCTTAAAAAACCTTAAGGGAGGTTTTTTTATGTTCCACCCTGTAAAGGAGCAATAACGGTCATCACATAGTTATGCATTCTCTGATAAAAATTTAAGTAGCCTAAATATAGTATATAATTGTAGATCGCCCTGTCCATCTTGCCGCCACATAATGTAGGCCTACATCTTGCCCCACATGGGGTAACATGGACGTAACCTGTGGTCATGCCTGAATGTGTATTGCAAGAATATGTTCAATCAGGGATGTCTTTCTTTCCACTGCTTGTAACAATGTAGTGATAGGCCTACTTGCATACAAAACATGTTAAAAGTTGATAAGTATTGTCATTTTTGATTTAACAGTGCTTACGGTGTTCATCATATTCCCCCGTCCTGTGTATCATCTAGCCCAGTGGTTCCCAACCTTTTTTGACTTGAGGGCCACTTTTTCTAAGTTGGAGGACACGAGGGCCACTTTTTCTTATTTCAAGGACATTAGGGGGCCACAAGGCTAAAATTGTACTAACTAAAAGCATATAAAATTGTTATAATTGATTCAAAATATAATGTTTGATGTTACTTATCGACGTTAAAATAAAATAATTTGTAATAGAAAATAATAATGTGTTCTATCCTGTCCAAATTGTTAATTTTTTCATATATTTTTGATAATTCTTTGAGAGATGAGAGCCATTGTCTTAGGAGGCTCGGCCTGGCGGGCCATTTTCTGAGGCCTGGCGGGCCACTTTTGGCCCGCGGGCCACGGGTTGGGAACCGCTGATCTAGCCGTTATACCCTAGAGTTGGTTAACAAAACGCCTTGGACAAGTTACGTATAGGTGCCTACTGTCTAGTTTGGTAAATCAGTAAATAGTGAACCTTAGATAGGACATAATGTCCTATCTAATGTTCAGTATTCCCACATGTGACCCATCTGATGTTCATACACTTATTCAGCTTATGCTGGCAAGGTTGTCAGGAAGTTGGACAACTCAGCTCAGTGATAGCTCGAACCCGTATACACCGCGAGGCAAGGCAAGTTTCGTATACAATCACTGCAGCTTATAGGCAACGCTTCGATGACTCATCAAAAATAATATAGCCTACTTTGCGGTTATTTACCTAACAGCATCTCAGCCAATAATATATACAGCCTACATGTAGGATAATGTATATAGCCCATTCTATTAGTATAATTACTTCTGAAGTTGGCTAACATAATGTAAGATTAATGAAGCCATTCTGGTTTTCATTGGATACGAAACAGTTTGCAAAGTAACCAACCAGTCGTAGGTGCTGCGCCTAAGAAAAACAGCGCAATCAAAACTGTGAAGAACATTGTCGCGTAAGACAGTAAAACGAAGAACACGCAAGTTCGGATTCTCTCTGACTAGCTTCAGAGCTCTTCGCATTGAACTAACATCATATTCAGAAACGGATTCGGACGAGTAGAATTTCACACGCAGAATCAGTTGATCAAAGACTAGCAATTCATTCTTTGATACAGGCGTAGCGAGGATGAGAAGGCCCTAGTGAGTAAGCCTATCTGACAGTGGCGGATCCAGAACGTTTCGAAAGGGGGGCCCAAAATTTTCGGTCTTGGGCAAGGATAAATGTCATCTTTAGTCACCGAAAAATCTGATGATTTTTTAGTCGTTTGTCGAGTTCTCACAGAAAATATAACATTTTATCCGCCAAAAAAAGTTGATGACCGTTTTTGTAGTCATCCTAGATTAGTTTTGTAAAAGGTATGCCGAACTGATTGGGGGAGGGGGGGGGAGGGGCGTCCACCTTCCACGCCAAAATGGCTGGTGAGAAATAAAGAATTTTCTAAATGGGGGGGCATGGCCGGATTGGCCCCCTGGATCCGCCCCGCTATCTGAAACGATGAATCATTGACGTTGTTAAGTCTTCTATAATTATATCAAAGAAGGATCGGATTGGAATCTGTTATTCTACACTGTAGCATTATTGTAGGTCCAAATATCTTTATGTATGTATGTATGTATGTATGTGCACTTGTTATAGCGCCCCTTCAAGCTCTCTCCTACTCAGAGGCGCTCCCGAATGCAGAGCGGACACTGCATCGGAGTTTCACGCCGAAGCGCTGAGCAATTGTGAGCGAAGGACTTGCCCAAGGTCCTTACGCGGCGAGGTGGATTCGAACCTCGAACCTTCCGGCTTCAAGGCGACGACGCCACCACTACACCACCGCGCCCCAATCTTTAGGGTACAGCTGACTTAAATTATAGACCTACATTTACGTGATAGTTTGAAAATGTGGATTCCCGTAAGGTAAAGTCCGCAATTTTCTGAATAATAGGACATTTGTTCCAACCCCAAAAATCCTTCAGGCACACGCGAGTCATACTACAGCGGCAGAAATGTGATCCTCAAGAGAAGTACAAATACACATTGTAGGCTACTCAGGCCCGCATTAAGGTAGGTGCTAAGGGTGCTGCAGCACCCGGGCCCGCAGCTTTAGGGGCCCGCATTTTCGGAAATGATGAAATTTCTTAGCAAGAATGCTGCAACAATAATAAATAGGCTACGAAGTAGGCCTAATCGTCGACGAAATTTTGGCAAAGTTCTCCCACAAATCCGATTTATTAGCTTCAGCTTATGAATTGGTTGAAATCGCAGGAAGTTATTGTTATTGAAAATTTATCTTTGGGAACAGGGTCGGATTAAGAAATGTGGGGCCCTGTTCGGGAAATTTTTGCGGATCTACGGCCAAAATTTGTTATGACCTTTTTTTAGTCATTTGGTTAAAATTTGCTACAAAAATCTAAAACTTATTGGAAATTTTTCCCGCATGTGTGGGGTCCCTAAAGTGTGGACCCCTGTTCGGCCGAACATGTTGAACATGCCTTAATTCGGACCTGTTTGGGAAGTATCAACAGTGATGGGCTATTTTAAATTAGGTCATGCGGGTCAATCATTTTGACTGGTTTCTTCAAAAAAATAAGAGAAATAACGTTAGAAGACATATTATTTATTAACTCTTAATTTCTTAAACCTATTATAGCTGATCATCTTCTTCTCTAGTTTTTCTGCCTCCGAGGCTGGAAAGTATATACCTTGTCCATAGGCGCCGAGTTGACCCGAAGAGTGTGAGTGCTCAAACGAATGTGGAAAAACCCATCGCAGTGTGGCAAGAAAAATTTTTTGAGCCTTTTTTGATAGGAGAGTTATTGAAATGACCTCTGCTCATAGGCGGAGACAGTTCATGGTTTTAAGGGACGAACTCGCGGTCAAAGGACGATCGCCGAGCAGAGAAGGGCCGAAGAGGCTTGGGGGAGGAGATGTGCTCCTAACCATTTTCGAATTTTTTTCTTGCCACACTGCGATGGTATACAGCATCTTAGGCTGTCATGTTTACGAAATTGTCGTAGTTTATGACTTGAAAAGCATCCTTACCGTTGTTTAAAAAATTCCCCACAGCATGAAATAGTAGCATTTTAAGCTGTTATCTCGTCAAAATTTTCCATTATTTCATTGTTTAAAGATATGGTTTAAGACTTCAATAAATGTTCTTCCCAATTGCTTAAAAAATTTGTTCACTCTGGGTCAACATGTACTTCTCTTGGAATCGACACTGAAGAAAAGCACAATCTTCGTTAGCATGTGCATCTTGGAGCACTCCAATGGCGGCGCCAGGATTTCAGTTTCGAGGGGGCTGAATTCCCCCGGAGGAAATTTTCCATTTTCAGCCGCCAAAATTTCTGACGACCTTTTTAGTCATCTTGTCGAAATCTTGTGCATATGGCTTCAGTTTTTAGGGGGGCTGATCATGGAGATGTCTAATTTCTGCATGTAAAAAAACCGGATGACCTTTTGGGGGCTTAACCCCCTAGAACCCATAGCGCCGCCACTGGAGCACTCTCCCCTAATTTGGTCAACACTCAACAGACTCACATTTTGCACAAGAAATCAAAACATTCTGTCTGATACATTAACCACTATTAGTGAGCCAATATTAACTTTGTGGAAGACAGTTTTTCGAATAATTTTCACAGACAATTTAGTCAAGGCTGATTTGTTAATTAAGGCAGACAAAACAATAGACCTCTATCCAGCTTTTGTGATAGGCCTACTGGAAAGTGATTCTCGCGCAGTGAGGATCATTATTAGCACAGCATGTAAAATAAAAAGAAACCGTCATTCAAATCGTCGCCTTCGTCCGTAATTAAAAAGAGATCGGATCGAATGAGCAGGATTTCGAGTATTTCCTCGTATTCGTATGGAGTTCAGACTACCGGACGGAGTAAAACTAGAGCAACAGTAAGGTAGACTCACTGAATAAAAGAAAATATGTGATGGACGCAATGATTTTTTTAGATAAGCAATGCCAACAGAGAAATAATATAATAAAAAGCGCATCTTGTTGGCTGATTTCTGGTGGTGCCCATGCATAGGCGGGCCTCGCATGGCCGATTTCTGGTGGTGCTGAGCACTCACGGGCCTCGCAGAGTCGGCGCCCATGACCTTGTCTGTATAATGGATACTCATTAGGAAACACGGTATAATTACATGTAGGCCTATACATGGGCGGAGTTTGGTTTCCGTTCTTGGAGGGGCTAAATTTTTTGGGGCAGAAAACGAGAAATATTTTCACAGCCAAAAAAGTTGGACCTTTTTTCAGTCCTCGGGCTGAAATCTCGGCAAAAAATACACATTCCCCGGTCAAAAAAGTTGATGACCTCTTTTAGTCCTCGGGCTGGAATCTCGGCGAGAAATACACATTTCCCCGGCCAAAAAAGCTGATGACCTTTTTTAGTCATTCATATGTTTCGGCGTGGGGGCTAAGCCCGAGAAAAGATACCATTTACACGATAAAAAATTACTCTGGGTCTTTAGCCCCCACAGCCACTGATAAACTCCGCCCATGCATTTAGCCTATATGTGTCTCCATGGTAGACCAGTGGCTGACAGAAAACGGAGAGGGGAGCCCGCAAGGTTACCACAGCACCCGGGTCCGCACTAGCCTTAATGCGGCCCTGAGGCTACTCCAGCAGGCCTACATGTGTTAGGTTTAAAAGGCGTCGTTCACAGTGTAGGCCTACCATGTAGCCACGATATCCAATCGTGTAAGTCATTTTAGTATCCAGCAAGTTATTCAACATATTCCGCAACATGGAACGCGTATGGAACTTGGGATACAATTTGCCCCCCATAAGGTTAAAGTATAATCGCTGGGCAGTGGCGAAATCTTAAATCTTCCGGACGGCGCCGGATAACCCAGAGGGTGAGAGTGAGGTGGGACGGGGTGTGGCGGGGCGCCACAGACAAATTGTTTCAATAGCCTAAGTGTGCAGAACCGATGGGTTTGAGGCGCGTGAAGGAAACCAGAGAAACCTCATCTTTGTTTTGTGCACAGCAGCTGCTGTACGGTGAACACGCATACTAAAGATACCACGGCGTGACACGGCGCTGCTCCCACAATGTCATGTGCTCAATCCATCTTTGACAAGAAGCCTGCACCCCTCTACGGCTTTATCTCATTTCAAAGTAGACCTATAAAAGTCTGACGTGATTTGACCGGCGTAACCAAAGTTCTCAAGCAGCTGCATCCTGGTAGGCATACGCTTCCCTTTATCTAGGCTACCAGAATGCGTGACCAGATAATTTTTATAGGCTGACAGGCCTAATTGCCATTTCATTGAATGCGAGTTAGAAGCATCAGGGCAACATCAGTTCCTCAACCGGTATTTTTCTGGTTCCTATAAGATATTTGAAGCCACGATCTTCTCTTGCTTCTTGAAATCTGGGTTTGTCGTCTAAAGGACGAAGTCATTGATCACTTTGTTAGTGATAAAGATTCTTCTCATTCTAAACAAAATTTAATATGGCCCTACTGACGTTGAGCAAACCAAATAACCAAATATTAACTGAACCAAACTTTTACTGGTCTTTAGCAACAGTTTGTTATCTAGGCTATGTGGTAGCCTATAGCAGCGTGCCTATTGCGGTTAAGGCCAAGCATCGTTCAAGGATCAATTTTATTACAATATTCATAGAATGAGCGAATTATTGCCTTTTACTCGTGATAATAATAATAATAATAATAATAATAATAATAATAATAATAATAATAATAATAATAGTAGCAATAATAATAATAATAATAATAATAATAATAATAATAATAATAATAATAATAATAATAATATTTAATAATATTGATAGGCCTAATAACAATGATAATTATAATAATTAGGCCTATAATTTTGTCAAGCCCTTTCTCAGGATCCTTTCTCGTGCTCTTTGTCTTGAAGTTGTCCTTGAAATTTTGTCGTAAACCTTTTGTCGTGAACTATTAGCGTTGATTCGTTGAACCTATCAATTTTGCCTACGAAGCAAATTTTGTCCGTAAACCAGGGTTCCACGACAACTGGTCTACCGACAACTCGTCTACCGACAACTCGTCTCCGGACAATTGGTCTAACGACAACTGGTCTACAGACGAATAGTATTGATGAAATAGAAGCTGGATTTATGAAAATGATTTTTTAGCTTAAATGGAAGCTGGATTGATGATTTTATTCATGTATTCCGACATGCATCCAGCTTCTACTTCAGATCTAAAAATACCTTCATGCAGCTTCTATTTCTCACCCGTTATTTTCGTCAATCCAGCTTTTATTTCAGATATAAAAAATATCCTTATCCAACTTCCATTACTTAAGCGTTTTTTCATCAATCCAGCTTCTATTTCAGATCAAGTAATACTTTCATCCAGCTTTTATTTATCATACGTTATTTTCGTCAATCCAGCTTCTATTTCACCTGTAAAAGAGCCATCATCCAGATTCCATTTCTCTCGCGTTTTTTCATCAATCCAACCTCCATTTCACCTGCAAAGACTTTCATCCAGCTTCCATTTCTCAAGCGCTGGATCAGTTGTCTGTAGACAAGTTGTCGTAGACGAATTGTCCGGAGACCACTTGTCGTTAGACGAGTTGTCGGTAGACGAGTTGTCGTGACACCGTAAACCAGTTTGCAGACAACCGAAGCTAGTTAGCCTATCTTGAAAGCGACGTTGCAGCCACACCTGTGTTTCAGTAGCCTACTATAGGCCTACTAGTTATAGCCTACTTGACTATTTCTGCCTAAATTTATTTCGCTGTTAAAGATGGCCGGGACTCAGGTTCCTTGGGGGTCATGGTCCGTTTGATCCTCTGTAACCTAGCCAGTTAGTCTGTTTCCATTGCGCTTGCTTTTTCTTCAGATGTCATTAGGCTACTGTTAGCCTACTTGGGATTAAAAAAATTATGGTTTATGTTTTTTATGGTTGCAACCAACGACCTGGTTGCGACGTGCCCAGACTGCGGCAGTCAAACTCCTTGCTGCTTCTACTGTAGGATACAGTTCTTAGGAAAATGTAAGCAGAGTAGGCTAAACATGGAAAATACCAATCATTTCGAAATCGTATTTACAATGTAGGCCAATTACCTGGGACTATGTATAGTCCTAACTATATTAGGCTAGGCCTATTAGTCCTTTTTCAGAAAGAAAAAATTTGAGCAGTTTAATACGACTAGATCTAGGCTTAGATTAATTTTAGAATGTGAAGTCTACTCCGGAATGTGAAGTCTACTCCGGAAAACCGCTAGAGAGCAGCATTCGATTATGCAACTTAGTCTGAGACTCTTGGAACATTTCGGTTTTTTATTGAACGCCATTTTGGTAAGCGTCGTAAAGAGACGTTGTGGGTTATTGTTATTCCGTGTTTGGTTGGGTTTTTTTTTATCTTTGATTAGGTCTAGCCATATTGTAAATTGGGCTATTAGGTCATTGGGTAATTGTTCACTTTAGCGTCCGAAATTATTTAGTCAAAGGTTTCAATGGTAGCGTCCGATATTATAATTATATTCCTGGGTTTCAGCGTTTCATCGTTTCAAATTAACGCGTTCACTGACGGATGTTTGCAGAAACTTACTTAAATGGAAGCTGGGTTGATGAAAATGTTCTGGTACTATAATTTTAATTCACCTTTTTTTTCGATTTAATTTCGCCAACTTCTAGTTTGTCCAGAACCATTTTAATCGATCCAGCTTCTGCTTAGACGAGAATTTGTTCGATAAATCCCGTTTCTATTTTGTCAGTATATCTTTTTCATCAATTTTACATTGAAAATTATTCTTCATCAATCCAGCAGAATGACTGCACTAACCCTAAAACTAACCCTAACCGACCCTCACGACGCCTAACCTGAGCCCTAACCGACCCTCACGCGCTAAATCCCGCTTCTACTTCGTGAGGAAATATTTTTCATCGAATTTCTATTTCTGTGGGTCGTACACGAAACCTACATCGACACGCGGAAAATAAAAAAAAAGGTGAATTAAAATTATAGTACCAATGTTCTTGCTTAAATTGAAACCGGATTGATGAAAATGTTCTTGCTTAGATTGGAGCAGGATTCATGGAAAACAATTTTTTTTTTATCTAAATAGAAGTTGGATAGGAACTATTGAACGACGCGATTGACATTAATAATTTCGAACGCTAAAGTGAACAATTACCTCCATTAGATCACTAGATTTGTAAAAAAAAGTCAACTATAGAAAAATATGACTTGGTTGAATTTACGAAAAAGGTGAATGCAATTTACGGCAAAAGTGTATTTTAGCGTATTCAATTATTGACAAGATTCAGCATTATTACCCTTAAACAATCCAACTGCTATTTTGGCAAGAATCATATCTATCGATCCAGCTTCCGCTTAGGCAAGAATTCGGCATGAATATTATTCGTTTAATGAATCCCGCTTCTGCTTAATCACAGTGGCAGCGCCAGGGGGTAGAGGGCTAAGTTCCTCAGAAGGTCATCAGGGTTTTTTGTACAGGGAAAATGAAATATTTTTATGAGATTTCGACTTAGCCCCCTAAAAAGTCATCATGCTTTTTGAGGACAGGGAAATGAAATAATCTTCACGAGATTTCGATGAATCGACTAAAAAAGGTCGTCAGCTTTTTGGACTGGGAAAATGGAGATTCAGACCAAACGACTAAAAAAGGTAGGCTATCCAGAAATTTTGGCGAATGAAAACGGAAAATTTCCTCCGCAATTCGTCCCATCAGCCCTCCCCAAAACTGAAATCCTGGCACCGCCACTGTTTAGGCAGGAATTATCTTTAATCAAAAATCACTTCTATGTGATTAAAAATTATTGTTCATCAATCCAGCTTCGATTTCAGCCAGATTGTTTTAATAAATTCCACTTCTATTTCAGTCAAAATTATTTTTTTATTAATCCGACTACTACTTTGCAAGAATTCTTTTCGTCAATCCGACTTGTATCTGATAAACACTGAAATCCATGCAATGGCGAATAATTAAATACGCTAAAATGCACTTTTACCGCCAAAAACCGATGCTGGGTTAATGAGGTTCGTGACCGAAGTACTAAGTACAAATAGATTAAGACGGTCAGCAGAACGAAAAGGGCGTGAAGATCCTGCAGAGTGCGACTTCTACCTCAATTCGCAAAGGTATACTGAGTATAGATAGGAGCAGGATCTTGTATCCGATTTGAGCATAGACTGGGAGCCAGTGAAGTTCATTAATCATGTATGTCGAGATGTGTGAGTATCGAGGGAGTCGTGTAACAAGTATGTTGCCGCAGTTAGTAGTTTAACAAAAGCGGGTACGAAAATGTTGATGCAGATTATCTATTGGTTCTTTGCAGATTATTTGTTGATGTAAAAATACTACACTCTGATTTGTCTGTGTTGGAATCTGAAGATGGATGCAAATATTCTTAAACCGGAGAAAACAGGCATATGCAAATTTGGTGAGAAAATCTTTGCAAAGAATTGGATTCTAATTCATCATGAAAGAACCCACGTAGAAGAGAAACCACATGAATACAATGTGTGGCGCAAAGCAATTGTGGATACAGATGATCGACTGGCTCATTCCAGGACACACACTGGAGAAAATTCCTACAAGTGTGCTATCTGTAGCATAAGTTTTGCCTCTGAGTTGCATCTGAAGAGTCAAGTGTTTGTCTTAACTTCAGATCAAGGGTACAAATGCAGATTATGTCGAAAAGCATTCACACGTAAGAGCCGTCTCTTAGAGCATGAAAGAAGCCACACCGGGAAAAACCCACATAAGTGTGGTGTTTGTGGCAAAGGCTTTGCAAGTGTGTGTCGTCTTAAGCGGCATGCAAGAGGACACTCAGACGAAAAACCATTCATTTGTCACTTATGCAAGAAAACGTTTTCAGGTCTTTCTAATCTTAAAGCACACAGAGGAAACCATACTGGAGAAAAGCCATTTAAGTGTAGTTTATGTCATAAGGCCTTTGCAATGAGGCAATATCTTGAAAAACACAAAAGCATCCACACTGGGAAAAAACCACACATTTGTCAGTTTTGTAACAAAGCGTTTTTACAATTGTTTGAACTCCGTCAGCACATAAGGATACATACTGGGGAAAAACCACATGAATGCAGTTTATGTCACAAAGCATTTGCATGCAGGTATTATCTTGTAACACATGAAAGGACCCACACTGGAGAGAAACCATACAAATGCAGCTTATGCTGCAAAGCATATTCACAGAAACACAGCCTTCTAGAACATAAAAGGACCCACACTGGAGAAAAACCATACAAGTGCACTTTTTGTGACAGAACGTTTGCACTTAAAGAATATGCTGTAAGGCATGAAAGAACCCACACTGGAGAAAAGCCATACAAGTGCAGTTTATGCTACAGAGCATATTCACAGCAACATAGCCTAGATCAACACAAAAGAACCCACGCTGGAGAAAAACCGTACATTTGTCTGATATGCAACAAACAGTTCAGATGGCGTGGTAATCTTCGTGGACATGTAAAAACTCATACTATGGAAACATCATACAAATGGAAGTTTTGCAAGAAATCATTTGGACGCACTGAACACCTGGAAAGGCAGATGAGCTGCCACAGTGGAGAAAATCTATACAATTGTGAATTGTGTCATACAACATTTGCCTGTAATACTGACCTAAGATCTCATGCTAAAACCCACACAAGAGAAAATAAGTACAGATGTCCAAGCAATTTCTTGAGCAGGAAAAATACACAGCATGCAAACAGATCACTTCGGAGATTCAGCAAAATTTTATGTGATGATGACAACAAACCTGTTCATGGGAAGAAGTCGCTCACTGCTGAAGCACAGTCATCTGCGAAGGATATGGACCACAATAAAGGCGGTAAACAATTATCTTTTGATCAATATACGGTTGGTCCTGGTAGAAATCATTTCTTTTGCATGCCTTACGGTTGCGGAATCTGTGATGAAATGTTTGAAGATGAAACGAAATTTATTGTTCATTCCTATAATCGCCATTGTGATGATCAAGAGAAAGATACATTTCTTGACCTTTTGGAAATTCGCCTTCCTTATTACTTTTTTGGCAAAGAGAAAAACTGATTAAAGCCTAAGTTCCGAGAGAACTTGTGCTGTTTTACTCCAAATATGATATGAACTTTGACTGGAGGATTTCTGTAGCGTCTGTGCGGAAATTGACGGTTTTATTCCAATTAAGTGGGCTGTTTCAAGTGCATCGAAAAGTTTTTTGAATTTTTTCTCATGCAGCCACAGCAAAGCATCTGCGATTAAGTATTGAACTGACAACTGTAGAATACCTTTTGATTATTATTCAAGCATTATCCATTGCTTGTAATGCATAAAACCGTTTACGTATTGCTTAGTCTAGTAAGTTAAGCGGTTTAGGTTACATGCCATTTTAGGCCACCAGTTTGATTTCGAACATCGTTCACCTATTAGGCGTGGGTCTATATGCAGGCCTACGGGGTGTGTTGTTCTTCAAGAAGTCTAAGCTTTTTACATGTTATATACTTTAAATGGAAGGAGTTATTCCAGTGCTAATGTAATGCACGAGGTATTATTTTAGTTTTAATACCTGAATTATATTAAATCTAAAGTTGAAACAGTTCTGTGGTTCATGTTCTATTCATGATTCTATTCTTCTTTTGCATAGACTTAGGCCTAATTATTAGTACGAGTAATATTAATTTGTTGGTGTTCTTAGTTTTTGCGTGAACTATACACTGCCCCAGAATGTAGGCTAAATTTTAAAATTTAGATTGGTGTAAATGAGAAGCAGATTTACTGAAAATTCGGAGACTCCGAATTTGATGGCAGTTCGAAGCAGCGACTCTAGAGGAGATGCCGTTATTATTATGCCCCAGATTGCGGTTCTTCACGAATTCTTAAGCTTAGTAGACCTACTTCTGCCATTCGAGACAGCGGTGATACGAAGAGGCCAACTCAAACACAAATCTTATATATTGGATATTTATAGAACCAACAATTTTGAGATAATTTATGTGGGTTTTTGGAAAGTTATCGCCCAGTCGTCAGCTACGGCAGCAGCCTAATTCAGACTACATGACGCTCAATTTCGATAGGCCTAGTGAAGATGTTGCAAGAAATGAACTATATGAAATGGGAGTGGGCCTTGCTGAATATGAAGATGAGATTACAACATTCCAGCCTACCCTTTATTCGGTGACCGGACAAAATGGTACGGACAAAATGGTACGGACAAACTGGTATGGATGAAATGAAAGCTGGATTAGTGATTTTTTTATATGTGAAATAGAAGCTGGATTAATGAAAAGACGCATGTGAAATGGAAGCTGGATGAAGGCTCTGCATGGATATTTTTTATATAAGCTTATGTAATGGAAGCTGGATTGATGAAAATAACGCTTTAGATAGAGAAACTGTATCAGGGTATTTTCATAGCTGAAATAGAAGCTGGATTAATGAAAGATGCATTACAAATGGAGGTGGATTTAAGGAATCTTATGGCTGAAGTTGAAGCTGGATACATTATGAAACGCATGAATGAAAGACATCAATTCAGCTTCCATTTCTCAAGCAATTTTTTTCTCCAATCCAGCCTCCTTTTCTCAAGATTTTTTCTTCACTAGAGCTCTACTTCAGTCACAAAAAAGCCAGCCACCCTCTATTTCAGCAATAAAATACTCTCATCCAACTTCCATTTAAACATACCGTTTTGTCCGTACCATTTTGTCCGTACCATTTTGTCCGTACCATTTTGTCCGCTACCATTTTATCCTAGAACCCTTTATTCCGATTAAAATAAACAGCCATTGTAATGCGCATATTTTGTTAACTGTTTCAGTCAGTGATGCTGCCCAAACATTAGATTAGATTAGATGCGGCACTCAAATATTATTATAAGCACATTTGCACGTACATGTAATAACCTACTGTGAGAACAGTTACTGTAGGCCTATTGTTAAAGTAAATTAATAGACTCTTATCAATGAACTGAAACCTCAAGGAGACAATCTACAATCAGAAAAATTTCGGTAATCAGTTCAGCAAATAATGAGAAAATGTCTTGTCCGGTAATTCTATTTGTTTAATTCTAACTTTTTACCTTTTATATATCAAAAAATTTGAAGTATCCAGGGCTGGGTAGGCCTACTAATGAAAAAGCTTACTTATAATAATAATAATAAAATAGCTCAGTTATGCACAATGTTCTGACTGATTTCTGAACCGCTACTCATTGCGTTGTGTCGTGGGGGGGACCGTGTAGTGGGGTCACAGGGCGCCAAATGTTTGAATTGCCTAGGCGCCATCTGCACTAAGGCAGGCCCTGCGAACACTGATGAAACGATGTATCTTTCACAAGGCTTCCTTTCTTTGGATCGTTTTCGGCACTGTTCTGAATTCAGCAAACAAACATCAAACATTATAACATCAATCATTCTTCAATTCTAGTGCGAATAAAAAATTACATAAAATTTCCACTCAAACATATTTAGATCTGTAACTATAATATTGTAGTCAAATAATTATGCTAGTCAAATAACAGCATTTAGACTTTATGTCAACTGCGTCGCGTAAAAATCATTAATTCATTAGGCTGTTGTGCCATGCTTTATTCGAAATTGTAATAGAGCGATTCTCTGCAGGACTACATTGTCTTGGCAGCATGGGCGGAGTATATCAAGGGCTAGGGGCTAAGCACCCCCCCAAGAAGACCCAGATTCATTTTTTTACCGTGTAAATGGTGTCTTTTCCCGGGCTTAACCCCTCCCCCAAGAAGGCTTTAGCCCCTCCAAGAACGGAAACCAAACTCCGCCCATGGCAGTATAAATAGACAACTCTCTGGTTCACGCTTTCATTTCAATCTCGACTTCTGTCAGATGGCCTAACCTACAGCATGGCAGCGCGTTAAAGCAACCAGAAGGGTCGCAGTTTTACTGCAGCTCACAAATTTGACGTACATGACATTTGTATACCATCTACGACGGCGTTGAAGTCATCCTGGAGTTTTAAAGTAGGCCCAAAAGAAAGAAAGACTTAGAATCGTTATGGTGATGTTTTCATCCCGTGGATGGCTTCCATAAAACTTCACACGATTCGTCAGGCAATTCGTATTCGATGCTCAGTCTGAAGCATTGCGTTCATAAACCTATTTGTCTTGTGTTGCTCGTCCATCTCTCGAAGACAGCTGCTGCATATACATGTAAATATATTCTCGTGCTCGGGTTTGACATAAGCCCATAGATTCATTTTCTGTTTGAGCGATTTGTTGTGGACAAAGCAGCGTGCAAGAGTTCAAAATATAGACCTATAAGATCTTTTCAGATGTCATCTATGCTGCAAATTCAAGGAATCTATCAGTATCAGACCTATCATTTTGCGACAACGACTAGAGTTGGCTAAGTGGATAGCCTATATATAGACCTACGGATTAGATTTACCAATTTACGAGAAATCTCACTATTAGAATTATATTATCATAATACCCATCTGCATGTAGGCTACATCTCCTTAAAAAGGACCAACTATGCATGGCATATTTTGTTGTTCGGTTGTATGATACCACTTCATTGTCGAAGCAGCTGACAATATTTATAATGCGGATATAGAATTATAATACGGATATAGACATAAATTATATAGGTAGGCCTATATTATTTATTCTCCTAAACCTTTTTCGTCTTAAACCACCCTTCATAGTTTTGCGTGTTCGTGCCCGCATTGCATCCATGAGTCTTACCTGAAGGTTTGGGTCGATATACGTTTTCTTTTATCCAACCTATGAACACAAATTACACAATAGTCATATAAACACTGAGTGAACAATTTAACTGAAATTTCTATAGAATGGTGTGTAATCTCAAAATACCATTTTCAGACTGACGAGACCGCATAATTTTATCATTGGAACTTCTTTACAAAGTATTTTGAAAGCATCTTTCCAAGAGATAGACATGGTGATTTCTGTAGGGCTATTTTGAAATAAAAAGGTCTTCTGCGACATTATCCTTCCGGTTCTTCAGCGGCGCGCAGATTACGGTGCCCCGCGCTTGGCTTTCGAGTGTCGCTTTAGAAATTTCGAGTTTACGATTACGATTACGGTGACCGATGGAAATAGATCTAGGCCTATGCCCCATAGGCCTAACTAACTCTCTGTAATTTGTAGGATTATTGGACCTATTGGGCTGAAGTTTAATTCAACTGCAGTAGGGTATACTAGGCCTATTCATATTCCAAAAATGAAGTAGGCCTAGTCGAATGAATAATGCAGAATTTCTAACTCTTTGTACCAAACCTGTTATTCTCTTAGTGAGTGAGACATTATCTGTTTGCGTCGCGATATCGCATCCGCGCATTTTCCCCGAAGGTCTCGGTCTCGAATGGTCTGCTGTGTGCACCCAACCTGCGCAGACATCAAAGCAGACATTAAAAGACGCACGCAAAAGAGCCCTGTTTCGAAGATCACAGACTCTAGGCTGCTTTTTAAACATCGTGCGGTGCTAAGAGCCTAAGGCAGACAGGTCCCCATTATTTTAGGCTATACCTTGCCGCACAGCGCCTGAAGAGTGAAGATGCCCCAAGACCGAGACGAGTGGCAAAGGATTATTGAAAAGGCAACACCTCGGAGAGAAGATGGTAATGAGGGCTATAATAGTGAGTATGCTAAACTGTATAGGCTAATTATGTACCCATTCCTCCCTATGAAAACAAATGCCTGAATTTACATGCCTTAACTTTAACAACAGTTGCGTTCATCACAAGCCATGTTTATGTTTTTGTCTCTATTAGTACAGTGCGGGTAGTCAACTCGAATAACGATTGACCGGCCTCTTATGTGCAAAACAATATTTCAATAACGCGTGCCGATGACACATTCATCGTCTTATTTGTCTACAATGAAAACTTAAATACCGTCTCAACACATTGAAGGTTGTAAAGCGAAGTAACATTGAAATAAATAGAAATCATCGCATTTGCCGATTTCTGTGTAATTTGACTTGTAAAGGAGTCAGACCAATGCAACTCACTTGATGCGATGTCTTTTGTTTTTATACTGCTTATAGGACGTAAGCTTATATAATTACCTTCAATTCCTGTGAACTCTTCAAGACTGACGATTTCTTCGGCTTCCAGACTTAAACGTGAGTGAAGTTCGTCCACATTACGTGGTTCGATTTTGAGAAGCAACCGATTCAAAATACTTTCGAAGATATACTGCAAACGTCCGGAATTGAAGAGTTGCGTAAATTTCACCGCACTGTGAACTGTTCTGCAGTAGATAAAGATGACGATGCTCTGTCCTGAAATGGCTTTCACTGGATGTAAACCGAGTGCGTTTAAATCCGAAAGTGTGTTCATGAGTTCTGCGTCATTTTCTGTCCCAGTCATGAATACATCATTGAAAGCGTGAGCTAACGGTTCATCCAAATCAGGTCGGTTGCTATTCAGATGCACTGCTGGCATCTCGCCTGTAACATACAAGCGTAAAATCGCATCGTAGACCACAAATTTCTAAAGCATAAAGTAACGACTAAGCCATATGGATCAGGTTATTCCGGAGCGTTGCATCTGCGTTATTTCAGAGGACTTGTCCATAGACATTCAAATGAAGAATCTCGTCCGTGGAGAGTCCTTCTCAGACGCGATATTAGGCCTAAGATTCGCTTAGTTTAGAACTAGATGAGCCTATAGGTAGACCTGGGAGTGACTTTGGTCAGCTAATCTGACCCCACTTGACCCTAAAGTGACTTGAGGTCGACTTGAAGTCGACTTCTCGGCGTCAAAACGACTTGACCCGACTTGGCAGAAAAACAACCGACTTCCGACTTGAAGTCGACTTCTGACATGGTAGGTCTATTAGCCATTAGCCTAGGTCTACGTACGGCTAATAATGCAAGAAGTCAAGCCAATTTTCCTGCTAGCATTAATTTCATTTAGGCTTACAAATGAGTAATGAGGCCTCAACACTTAATTGATGCATGAATTTGTTAAAGTGTTATTAGGGCCTAAGCCCATTTCAAGCTGTTTGTGTTTCAGCTCGAATAGTTTTTTGATGGTTTGGGCTATCTAGTAACCTAGACAATGCGACGGTAAATTATTAGGCCTATGAATTTTAGCTTGCCCATTTATGTGATTACTCAGATTGCACTCATTATTATTATTTTTTTAATATTAATATTAACTAAATTTGTAAAAAGGGCAAAGTCTAAGATAAAATAGTGGGCCGCGGACTGCATGGTTGCGCTGAATGGCGTGTTATGATAGATCTAAGCCCAATTTGTAATTCTGTTTTCATAATAATTTGGCCACTAACATCATTTCCCAACTTAGCTTATAGCATATTGCAAGCGCATCATCCTACAGTAGGCTACTACAGCTACTAGACCTACTCACTGAAAGTAAAGTCTTTCGTTGTCCAATTGGCCCTATGGAATAGTTTTTCCGTCTGCAGACAACTCCAGATGCAGCGCTCCAAAGCAGCGTCAAACTATCGATTTATTATAGGCCTTGTAGATCCAGCTTTCTTTGCGCCGAATTCACTGACCACTAGAGAAGTTCACTGATTGCTTGATAAGCACACGTGCTAATATTTTAGTAACATTTTGTTTCACCATTTTAATTAAGCGCATACCTAAGCGTGACGTTTAAGCATAAAATTGCAAATTATATGAATAGATCGGCAGACGGTAGTAATACCGGCAAAATAATCAGTAGCCTATAGCCTAAGTCTCTGTTTAGCAAAGGCCTCATTCTTGTAGACACACTAGGCAACAAAAGCTGCTTAAATGTTGTCGCAATCATTGGTTTGAAGTGACAAATTTAACTATATTTGTGTCTCAAGTCGGTTTAAGTCGACTTGAGGTAAAAACAACTTCAAGTGACTTCTATCTACAACATTCGACTTGGGGTCAGTTGCGGTGAGCAGAAACGACCCGACCCGACTTGGGATGACCAAGTCGACTGGGGTCGACTTATTGGGGTCGACTCCCAGGTCTACCTATAGGTCTATTGTTTGAAATGCAATGGCTTGATTAGCTTCAACTGTCACAATGTCATCTCTGGCTAACATTGACGAGATCGATTGATTTAGAAGGTTTGCAAATATTTTTGGTCTAAAAGTTTAAAAGTTTAAGTCACGATTGACGGTCAATATGACGCATAGCCTACTAGCATGTTTCATTGTCGATGGCTGCAGTCACTTTAAGCGGTTCCACGACAACTGGTCTACCGACAACTCGTCTCCGGACAATTGGTCTAACGACAACTGGTCTACAGACGAATTGTATTGATGCGATAGAAGCTGGATTTATGAGAATGGTTTCTTAGCTGAAATGGAAGCTGGATCGATGATTTTATTCATGTATTTCGACATGCATCCAGCTTCTACTTCAGATCTAAAAATACCTTCATCCAGCTTTTATTTCTCACCCGTTATTTTCGTCAATCCAGCTTCTATTTCAGATATAAAACAATACCCTTATCCAGCTTCCATTACTTAAGCGTTTTTCATCAATCCAGCTTCTATTTCAGATCAAGAAATACTTTCGTCCAGCTTTTGTTTCTCAAAAACGTTATTTTCGTCAATCCAGCTTCTATTTCACCTGTAAAAGAGCCATCATCCAGATTTCATTTCTCTTGCGTATTTTCATCAATCCAACCTCCATTTCACTTGTAAAAGCTTTCATCCAGCCTCCATTTCTCAAGCGCTGGATCAGTTGTCTGTAGACCAGTTGTCGTAGACGAATTGTCCGGAGACCACTTGTCGTTAGACGAGTTGTCGTTAGACGAGTTGTCGTGACACCCTTTAAGCACCGATGATAAATATTCATGAGGAAATTAGACCTTACATCCGTTTTCATTATATGATCTGACTTACCTTCGGTGATAAAATTGGCTGCGGCCTTTTGAAGAGTTCTTCTGAGTACATCTTGGAAGCAGTCATAGGAGTGGTTACTTCTTCTCATAATAACACTAATTAATTTAGAAACTCTAGTAGATTCAACTTTCTCTGCCCTAATTTCCTCTGCATCTGTCATGCTGATTGCTTGTTGACTTCTCAGTTCTGCAATCAGTTCATTGTCAATTCGTGTCACCTGCGACATTTTATGTCGAATTTTCACTAAACGATTGTATCTTGCATCCGATAATGGTAAATGATCCTCTGCAGATAAAGTAAAAGCACTTAAATGTCAGTTGTTTGAAATTGATGCAAATATCTCTTTTTATTGTGTTCTAATATAATAGAGTCTTCTCATTGAGTCAATGGTGTGAGCTGCAATGGCTACATTATTCTCAGAGCAGAATGGAACACAATAATTACGCAACAGTTGACGGAGATCACTTGCCGTGTGTGGTCTTCAGGGACAAATGGTACGACTCGGAGTATCG
Organism: Lumbricus terrestris; assembly: GCA_949752735.1. Lineage (NCBI taxonomy): Eukaryota > Metazoa > Annelida > Clitellata > Crassiclitellata > Lumbricidae > Lumbricus > Lumbricus terrestris. The sequence goes on from OX457037.1 coordinate 75,444,035, forward strand.
TTCTGCGAAACATAGGCCTAATGCTAGACGTCTTGAGCGGCGTTACAAAAAGGCAGGTCTGGAAACGGACCGGAAGTGCGGGTGGCATCGATGCATCGACTTGTACGGTCCAAAAGGGATCATACTGGAGAATAAAAAGGCGACTTATCTCTTTGGCGCACGATTAACGATGGACTGGGTAGAGGAAAAGACGGCGTCCAGAGTCAATCATCCGATGTATCTCTCTCTTCTGTGGCGTCCCTCAAAGCTCTGTTCTCGGCCCGCTGCTGTTTCTGCTCTACACCGCCGACGTGGGGAGCTCGTTGCTAGTCTCGGCCTAGCACTCTACGCCGACGACTCTCAGCTCAACACGTGGGGATAACCATCAACAGTACTGTCGAGCAGCAGCGGCGAAGAATGGAGGTTGGCATTGAGCGGATTGCCGAATGGATGCGGTCGATTCGGTTGCGGCTCAGCCCCGAGACGACAGACTTTCTGTGGTGTGCGACCAGCAGACGGTGTCTACATCTTGACACCGGCGCGCTCAGTGTCTGTGGGGCAATGATACGGCCTCTGTGCGCGATCTCGGCGTCCTGCTGGAGTCAGATCTGTCCAAGACCGATTTTCGTGTGCGGAGGATGAGAACGCGCTTCGGCGGTCGTGTTTTCTCTGTCACTGGTCCTCGATGCTGGAACAGACTTCCTCTCGCTATCCGATTTACCGGCTCAGTGGACTCGTTTAAATCCATGCTAAAACATACTTGTTCGGTAGCGCTTATCCCGCATGTCAGCTGCTTTGTAAGGCGCCCCTGTAAAGGCATGTCCGCCATGCCAGCCTGCCCGCCACAGATAAACTTTCAGCCTTATAATGTAAGATTGAGATTATTGTGGGATCCATGGATCACAAATGCCGCTCTAACCAGCATGTAGGCATATTCGATTTTGGCAAAACTGGATATCAATGAATTACTGGACAGCAACGTTAAAGCCAATGACAAATAATAATTAATACTGAGTGTAGTTAGGAAGTGATGTATCGAGACTGAATGACTTTGTACTAGAGAAAAATTGTGATTTCAAATTATAGACCTACCTTCAGTGCTTCCTTTCAGTAGGTTTGCCACATGTCTCTGTTCAGTGCCCTGCATCACATTAAGAAACGATTCGTATTTGTCATGCGAGACTTTCTTCAACCATTGATACAAAAGAATTCGTTGCTTCAGAGGATTTCTTTCCGTTTTCAGATCATGTTCCTGTTCTTCGTCTAGGACGTCTTCGGCTCTTAAGTAATCGATTACATAGAAATTGATGGTTGTACATCTTTGCAGGGCGTCATAGTTTTTCTGAATGACTTCTGCATGAGTCATTTCCAGCTAAGACTAGAGTAAATACACGCACTTCGGACTGTATCAAACATAATTTTATTACACGCTCCCAAATGAGAATTGCAACCAAAGCTTCGAGTTTTTAGACAAGCCTTCACGTCACTGAAATTCCACCTGATATCGGTTACGGTAATTTATTTGACTTATTTCAGTGGTTTTTTCCAAGCACAGCAATTACCTCGAGTTTGATGCCATTGTGAGTGTTAAGGCCTACTAGCCAGCTTAAAATAGGCGACTTTGCAAATGTTAATGTCAATAATTTAGGCTACGAATTCTCAGAACAGACCTCGTTGCGTGGCAATAATTAGGTCTATAATTGGTCCCATAGTTAAAAAGATAGGGGCTTACAGATCCTTGAACACGAGATTCTACAATCGACCTGAACGAATTGACGTTCTTGCAACAACTCGTCTTGGAACAAAGCTGCAACATGAGATAGGCCTACCGTAGCGATATGTGTGAATGCACGATGGATGAATAGGTTAGGATGGAAATCTGGTATTCAATGGCTTAAGATGAAGCATTCTAGCTTGAATTTCACACTCGTTAGTGATTATTATTGAGAACCACGTTAAGATCATTAAAATAAATGCTAGAAGCATGCCTAAGCTCAAGTCTAGGTGTATGACAAAAATATAATCTGTGAATTGGACACACAGACCTAGGCCTATATTTAAATTTATTTACGGCATTATGCGAGGTGGTAGGGCCTATAAAGTGGGTTTGTATTGTATTGTATCTGACCATTTATAAAGCGCTTCTCGCAGCAAGAGCTCTTCAGAAGCGCTCCCAGTGCATTCGACCCCGAGAAAAAAGACAAGTTTTTAGACGAGAGAAAGACGAGGATACACTACCAGAGAGTGGATGGCAGAGCGAACTGATGGGGGAAAGCCCATTACATAGGGAGGGACCAATACAGGAACAAATAGACAGTGTGGTCTAGGACTCTACAATGTAGGTTATAGGCTAGTACTCGAAGAATACTTGCATAATCTGTTGAACTTGAAGAAATGTAATGTGCTGTCAATGTAGCCTATAATAGGTCAGTTTGCACATTTCTGACAAACGAATTCAGCCATCAAGCACATCGGACGTTAACAGAGTTTCACCTCGTAATCGTAATCGTAATCTCCTCATTTCTAAAGCGCCACTCGAAAGCCAGGCGCGGGGCACCGGCTTATTCACGAGCGCTGCGTTGAGTTAGAAGGGTTGTCCGTGAGAGTAGTCCGTGGTGGTCCGGGTCGAGTTACCACCTTCAAGTTGAATGATTTTAAAAAAATGCGTGATTTGTTTTGGGATTGACAGAATTTTCTAGTCTAGGCCTACATCTATTTTTTTTTATCTCAATAGTGTTCAAAAATACTTATTTGGGTGTAGGTAATTTCCATCGTACTCGCAGCAACTGGATATAAATAGGATGCGATCGTCAGAACGTGTGACTTGTACACACATTAGCCTCGCTTGATTATGGTCTCAAGTGGCAGGGTACACTATAAACCCATAGGAATATTGTCATATGATCTTCGCATATTTTGAATGTTGTCCTATTTGGCCCGATATAATTATTATGCAAATAGCATATAATTAGATGACTCACATTTTCGTCTCCTGGAGACGGATAATTATGTTTATTTAGTCCACACTGAAGCACCGGTGTAAAGGTTTCAAATTACCCCCTCCAAACATTACCCCCCGGTAACTTGAAACCGGTTTCAGATTACCCCCGGACGCTAGATTTGCATCAATCATCGCATTTATTGCACGAAAAAAATCAGAAAAATCATCCCGCTTCTTGTTTTGGTCTGAAGATTTTCATCCGTCATCCCATTTCGTGGTATATTATCAATTTTTTTATCCGAAAAAATAATAGCCTCGAAGCCATTTCTCCATTGTAACTTCAGCGGCGATTAATATTTTAGTTACAGATAAAAATATTGCTAACAAACCACGAAAGATTTTGATGGACGAATGGCTGAGTGTCGCAGAAAAATTTCCATCTTTTGCCGGCAAAAATTTCTGACGACCGGGGAAATCTCGAAAAAAAAGTCTTTTTTCGCCGCCAAAAAGTTGATCACCTTTTTTAGTCATGGCGCTCAACGATTGGGGGGGGACAAATGCATGGGCCGTCCCCCCAACACCCCTGTCCCCTAGGTCTCCGCCCATGGGAGACAGATGAATGACTCTGAGACGCCTTAACTTCAAATAAAATGAAATTTAGAGGTTCGTGTCAGATACCTAACATATAGCTATCTTTAAGAACATGACATATGTGCTGCACATATTTTTTTTATATCTAAACATGTGCTTTTCAAAGCAGTTTAACGTGAGTGCAATGGAAGACTTCCACAAAATTTTAATGTTCTAATAAAAAATTATGAGACGACACGACTAGCGTGAGTTGAATAGGTCCTACTGGAGCGCGGCACCTGCGTATCTCCACAGCTATACTAGAGCGCAACGCTAGCCGACCCAGGTGACTGGAAACTAAAGAAACACATCGATGAGCTCTCGTCGATGTGTGCTGAGGAAAAGAAAACAATCGAAGGACGTACATTAGCGATATCATTACACTGAAACTCTTTGAAATTGCAAAGATGGCCGCTTGATAGCTCTTCTGTCAGGTCAAAAACTCTGTGATCACGATATCATAATAATTAACAAAATAATGCAGATGGATCTTATACGCTTACCCTCAGGGTATTCAAACATCAGGTAAGCTACGTTTGTTACTGCATAAGGTAATTATTATCAGAGCTCCTTATATCAGTTTAACTAAAAAAATGGCACCGCATCTTTGAATTCTCAGTATAGGCCCTACCGCCAGCCTAATTTTAATAAGACGTGTAGGCTTAGGACTACTATTAATTTTTGGTTAAACCAGCCACTGACTTTGTTGATGATAATTATAGCTATTGGTATTTCCCAGCAACATGCCTTAACACGAAAATTGCAAATGACTGGAGATCCAATGACGTGATGATCATAGAGAGTTGGCCTATATGGTTAGGCTAGTCGGCCCTAAGTTTACGCTAATTGTAATCGTGACCTTCAAATTTACAAAGGGCTTCTCTATGGTTGATCGCAAGCACTACCGTAGCTTGTATAGCCTACTACCGCCTATGTGCGGGACTTAGGGGGAACAGGAGGACGGTCCCCTGTGTTTGGGGTGGGGAGGACGGCCCATGGGGATGTCCCCCCAAAAAACTTCATAAGGAACATCGTCTATTTTGATAGAGGTAGACGACTATAAAAAGGTCATCAGCCATTTTTACAGGGAAAATAAAAAAGGTCGTCAGTTTTGTTTAGAGGAAATGAGGGAGGTATTTTCAATGTTTTGATTAAATCAGTAAAAAAACGGAAAAAGGTCGTCAGAAATTTGGCTGACGAAAATGGAAAATGTGGTCGGCGACTCAGCCGTCCACCGAAAATTCCGCGACTCGGCGATAGTTCTTCCCGGCCGCTCGTCCGTCCCTACCGCCACACCGTATTATAATCATTTAAAGCACATGTATATTATTAATCAGAATATTATTGAATTGTTTTCTCCTGATGGCAATTATAAGTAAGCTCGTGTTCATTGAAGTTCTCTATCTTACCAATGTGTGGGCCTTATGTAGCCTATTTTGGGTTCACAGTTCACACACCAACCTAACGCATTATCCGTAGCGAAAGTTAAATTTCTCATTGGAAGCCATCATCTTCTTATTAATTCTAAACATCACCCACCTTAGCCGTCCATCTATCTGCCTGCCTGACTCTCCGGATTTGACCCGCTGCCTATCGATTTTGTTTTGATTGAGCGCCTGGGAATAAGCTGGTTCCCGCGACTTGGCTTTTGTGGGCGCTGTAGAAGTTTCGAGATTACGATTACGATTCTTCGCCTTTTACCGCGGATGTGTACCTGGAGCCGCTTTCTGCCAAGATCTTAACCATCCGTGATACAACTTCTACATCTCCTCCTCTAGAGCTTTTAGCTAATGACGCTTGCCTTAGTCTTCTCTACTCTGCATTCTCAATGTGTCATGAGTTGCGTCAAGTCATTCTTGACTCTCCACCAAGGACGTGACAGTTGAACCATGAGTCCATAAACCTCATCCATGAGCTCGTAGATGACCTCTCTCCTGTCCTAACAGAACTCTGAAAGATATTAATTCAAGAAACTCAAGTTCCTGCAGCTTTTCAGTGGCGGAGGATAAATGCAGTTTAACGTCGTGCCCAGGACCTGTCGCTATAGTGACATTCATCTCCAAAATTTTGAATCGCATCACAGCTAATTAACTGATCAATTGATTAGTTATGATACGATACAAACCTCATCCATCTTTCGCAGACTTTGGAGTTTTCAAGTTTGAGCACCGGAGGTCATCGTCGATTCTGCAAAGGGTTTTGTACAATCGAGGAATTTTGTTCACGAGTCCATTGGGCCATTTTACTCCACCAGGCCCATCCTTCTGACGTGTGGTCGAGCCTGTCACCAGTCAACTCTGTCGTCATTGTAGGCATACATCTGCCTCACCACTTCGTCCAGGAACTCTGATCATCCATCTCCTCTCGCTGTCGACGGGAAACCGTTGATTTTTTCGTCATCCCCGCCCCCACCAGGGGGGTTATTTAAGCCAATTGTGCATTATTTTGCTGATTGGTGTATTTATTTTTCCAATGACATTGACATCATAATTATTGTAATTATTATAATGGTCAACGTGAATGTAATGGCGAAACAGAAAACCTGATTAATGCAATAAAAAAGAATGAATATAGGGCATATAATTATGTTCACAGGACATGCATCTACCAGACGCTTCAGGGAGTCAAAGTAGACACGTGGAATCATTTTTGCTATCAGGACAATAATTTTGAATTCTAGAAGGCCCCTTGTTTAGTTTAAAATCATATCCTGTCAACTGGTCTATATATACTAGGGTGGTTGCATCTCCTATAGAAAATTTTCAACTTACGATGTCATATTTCTCCAACCCGGCATTCCGTGCCACTTGGTCTAAAACCTATGTAGCCCAAAAATTATTGGAATCCAACAATATTTAGGACTTGCACAATGTCTTTGAAGTTTAGGATTTTACAAATAATTGTCGTAATTTCGAGTATTAGTATTATTGACTTCGCATTTTTGGATCTATGATTTTCTTACACAAATACTTAGTACTTTTTGCTTATACACATCTGAAAAGTAGGTTTTTGCAATGTACGCGTCATCAGTGATGGCTAATTGTTTATTTTTATTAGCATTTAAGTGATAATTGGCAGGTGAGTTTCTGTGAACGATGATAAATTCATCCAATGTCACGATCTTTTGTTAGTTCCAACCTAAGTCTTCACTACACATAGACATAGTCTTGCAAACATTAGGCCTATTATATTATGCTGTGTAGTGTGTAGTAGGCATATCTCATACACTAAACATTTATGAAGGCCCTATTATACTTTTTACAAGTGCAAATTTTCGTCTAAAATGCATGTGTTCGAAACAACGATATCCTTTAGTGTTCCGGTTGTGAATACTGCTCTTCCTTTATACTGCATCAGCTTGCATGCATGTGCTTTATCTTCACCAAAACATGCTGTGCAGTTCACTGGTCAAATTGTTGCCAACAACACCATACGTAATTATTATTACACATTGTACAACATCAAAGGTACAATATTTAAATGTCTGCATCTAATATTGCGATGGCGAGGCCGACTACATTAGAGTTAATGCTCGATAAGCAGCGGTGATATGACAAACTAGGGAACGGAGGAGCGCTTCGAAGGTTCGTGGAGACCTGCATGCGAACTAATCAGAGTACTGTTCGATCATCATAAGCGTGAAAAACACGGCCTCGAGGACAGTGTCACTCAGACTACAGTAACTGAACAACTTCTCCTCATTTGGGGCAAAGCCAAACCTTTGACGAAGGCTCCAGCTCAGGTGGCTGAGCTTGTTTGGCAAACTGGCATGTTTAAATAAGTTAATCAATCGCACATCGGCTTCAAATCGGCCTCCAAACCGTAGAAAGTTTGAAGAAATCCTAAATGGGTGACGACATCAATTTACTGCTTGAAGAATGAAGATTATGACTATTTCAAGTCGAGTAAGCTCTCGGCTACAGCAACGTTTGGAGTTATCGTGTCGATCATGTTGCTGCGAACATAATATTAATTATGTTGGAAAATTTGATAACGTTAGTCTCTTTGCGATATGCATCTATGTGGCCGGTACTGGTTTCAAACCCCATCAGAAGCCATTGCTCCAAAAACGATCTAGTACTGCATTGTTCTTTTCTTTGCATCTACAGATTCCAATTCTCCCAACCATACACAAAAAAGACTAGGCCGACATGGTTTAATAACAAAATCAATTCGTTCCACAACTTGTAACTGCTAGATGCATTTATGCAACACGATCCAAGTGGTCTGACAAAATCATGATGACTAAACGAAGAGAAAGACAAGCTGCAGATCCATAAGGGGCATCAGTGATCTAGCTGAGCGAAGTGTTGCCCGTATTCAGCACCTCGATGCCTCAATTACAAGGACACAGTGTGGGACGCTCTGGTGTAGTGGTGGCGTCGTTGCCTTGAAGCCGGAAGGTTCGAGGTTCAAATGCACCGCAAGTCACCGAGTAGGGACCTATCGGCAAGTCCTTCACTCGCAATTGCTCAGCGCTTTGGCGTGAAACTTCGATACAGTGTCCGCGCTGTAGTCGGGTGCGCCTCTGAGTAGACAGCTTGAAGGGGCGCTATAGAAATGGATAAATAACTAAATAAATATAATAATGAAGGACCAAACAATTTCTATCACAAGTTATAGAAGAGCATCACAACTCGTTCGCGTCGCGAGCAAAGAAGAGTGCCGTAAAACCTTCAAGGTCACATTGACATTGATTAAGTGCCTCGGCATCAATAATAACGATTGCAATTTTAATCACCAAGCAGTGTAATCATTAATAATCAGGCAAGCAATAATATAGTTGCATTGTAATGACTTCTGGTCTGAAGACACATGGTTGACTACAGTCATTATGCTTAATGTTCGAGTTTTCGCTTCATTGATAGGCCTACATGGTAAAACTTTGATGGTGTTGTGCAAGTCCTAAATATTAATATTTTTTCATGCAACTTTTTGTGTGATATATCTGGATGGAGTGGCACCAAATGGAAACTTGGAGAACAGTAGATTCACACTTTCATTTCTAACGACCACCCTAATATATACATATATATGACCTAGGTGAATAGGCCTATTGGTGTGTTAGGGAATTAGCTCTGAGGTTAACATAGGCTACCGGGTATTCATTCAAACGGATTAATTGCCACATTGCAAATATTCGTTTAATATATTATTTTCAGACAGAGTTCAAAGAGTCGATTTAGCTGTCGCAAACAGGTTTATCCAAAATATTCAACTGACCAATTATTAATTTAATTTTGTTATTCTTTAACAAGAATTTATTCGAATGAGCGAAGCTGTGAAAATCAAGTAGGCCTTGACCTAGACCAATGCGGACATTTTTTTTTCCATTGCGAAACCCTAGGTCCTTGGGAAAGGAAGCCGGTCTAATCCACAGCTAAACTCAGCTAAATTCCATCGACTTGCAGGTCTAAACGTTATCGGCTGGTCAGAAAAAAATAAAGACACATAATTGAAATTAATAACACTAAAAGCGAGTACAGGATCAGTATCAGCAATCTGGTGCATTTTCTAGTTGTTTCTTTGAGTTTTCTTCCAATCGATTTAGCTGAGGATGAATCCGATATGTTTTTACCTGAAAGTATAGAACACTCATAATTAGTTCGCTATTTTACATCGAATACCTTACAGTTGCCAACATAGAGCGCATTTTCGACGATAGAGGAAATAGATGTGCACAGAGAGAGCACAGAATTGAAACTTAGTTGAACTTGAATTAGCAGGCAATGGTGTTGGAAGTTAAGATAATTTCGAAACGGCCTACACACAAAAGAATGAATGATTAAAAACAGAGGCATCATCTTAGGCTGAGAAAGAGAGACAAACAGACGCAACAAGACAGAGAGAAGCACCCGTGCAACTTTTTGCACCTAACTCTACGTTAGGAGATTACGATTACGATTACGATTACGTTTAGAACATCGCTACTCTAAAATTGTCATGTTTCAATGGTAGGGCCTGCCATACATGTAGACATTAGAAAATACGAAACCAAATTTTTACCGCAGAGAGATGAGAAATAGCAAACATAACAAGGAAAGGTCCACAGGAAAAAAATGACACAGACTGAATCATGTTAGTTGCCATTTTAATTTTATTGCACATTGTTCCTAACGTTTCGTAAAACATAGGCTACAACAGTCGTTTCCTGAAGTCTACGCTGAGGGCAATAGCAGAAGACCTTTCACTTGTTATAGTTTGGAAAACAGAGGACTAGACAAAAAGTCGAAACTTGTTAAGACAGTTTATGCAGAACTCAATATGAAAGTAAGCAGAATGAACTATTCAATTAGACTGAGGGCCCAATTGATGAGCTATTCCTCCAAATTTTAAATAGGACTATAGGGCCTATGCTTGTTTGATATCAGCGATGAAAAAATTATTTAAAAGAAAGAGGAGTATACAATTGTGGATAAATCGACTAAATAGAAAAACTTGTTCATTCCCTCTGTTCTGATAAAATACAAAGACTTCTACGGCCGTACCTTCATTGAGCGATGACTCTTTTCCGATGCTCGCATCAATGGCATAAGCTATTGAACCCATCATAGTTTGGCGTTTCCTCATTTCTTCGGCCAATTCTGTTTACATTGAATAGTTACAGGCGGCAACATCACCATTAATTATTATACATTGCCTTTTACTGCATAGCCTTTTACTACTATTAGGCCTATTACTGCTAGGCCTACCTACTACAGCCTACTGAAAGGCTTACTATTACTGCTGCTGTAACTATTATTATTAGGTCTAATATTATTATTAGGCCTAATATTATTAGCAGTGGCGGCGCTACGCCAGGGCATGGCAGGGCAAATGCCCTGGTAAAAAAGCCTTTGCCCTGGCTGTTGCCCTGGTCGTTGCCCTGCCAGAAATTTTACCATGGGAGATTTTGTTCGGGCATATTGCTTTTTACTGTTCACGTCCGTTCGCTCTCTGCATGGCAGGGCAAAAATTCTGGCAGGGCAAAATTCTGGCAGGGCAAAAGTTCATGAAGAGAACAAAATCTGGCAGGGCAATTTTCTGGCAGGGAAAAAGTTCTGGCAGGCCAAAAATTGTGGCAGGTAAAGACCTAAAATTTTGGCAGGGCAAACGTTCTGACAACGAAAAATTCTGGCAGGGCAAGAATTCTGGTGGGGGCCGTGGGAAAAATTATGTTGCTGTTTATCCACATTGCCGTATACAACTAACAGCGTAGCCCAACGGTCGCTTTTTTGTTTTTCAAATGACGCGTAAGCATTTGCGTAGACAATAGACCTATATACCTGACTCCGTTACTTTATTTGCTGAACGCTTTGCTTTCAAAATGCTACTCGAAAGAGGATTTGCAATGCTTCACTAAGTAACAGAGATTGGTCTACAGGTTGGGCCATAAAATGACCCTAAAGTTTTTATCCCATAATCGTGGCCAGAGGTACTAATTTTAAATGAAATTTTACAGGCTTAAAGACAATTCATACATAATTACATATTTACACATGATGGTCAGATTTCATTAAAATATTCAGACAGAACAAAAGTTATATCACTTTTAGTGAGACCACTCACTGTTATTATGACGATTCAAAAACACGACGCAGCAAAAAGTAACAAAAAACGAATTTATTAAGTATAACATCTCAAATAATTGGTGTCAAATAAACCTGTTATTGACAGAAAATCGTTATTATTATTATTTAGAAAAAGCAGGTACCAGCATAGCTGCAAGTCGCTGTGACATCATTTAGCAAGATGACTGTTAAATTGGTAAATAAAGAATTTCTCTGATTAGTATATTTTTAAATAATAAAAATCGAAATTTCTATCAAATTAAAATTCCCAAGGTGTCGATGGCCCGCAAAATTTGTATTCATACACATCATGAGCTAGGCCTTGGAGATAAAGCTACAATCGATCGCCGCTTAATCTGATAGGCCTACACATGTGATTCCAGAGAAATGAGGAGCTAAACTGAAATAGAGAGTTAAGAAATGCACGTGCCTTTTATGAAGGGAGATCGGTTCAACGTCAATATTACTGTACTAGTTTCATTGAGAAGAACCAATGGTTCCAAATATCTGGATTTGAATCCGATGATTTTATCAACTCTGGAGAGCTATTGCTCGAGAAATACCGCAATCTGCAGCAACATTGGAGTAGATTGGGACGATTTATCTCTGGAACACATCACCAAGTCCATCAAAACTGTGCTAAAGACTCAGAACAAGTGTGGGCATTGGTGGTGGACACATTGAACACAGGATGTGATGTACTATCACGTTATTATTATTATTATTATTATTATTATTATTATTATTATTATTATTATTATTATTATTATTATTATTATTATTTATTGCCAAAGAAACAAAAAGAACATGTGTACAAGTAGTAGATACAGAAACGGTCTCTGAGCAACAGGAAGCCCGGAAAAAGCTAAAAGCTTATATCAACCTGGCCCCTAAATTACATTTACATTTCAGTCAACGATACATGTCACACAGTTGTAAACAAAAAAGTTCTGTTGAGACCATATGAATGTTAGCACTGACCAATATTATACAACAAAGTAGCAACACAATCAGTACAAAATTATAAAACAAAATTAAATTGAAACACAGGTGCAGTACCTAGCCTAGTAAAAAAAAGGATATATGAAAACAAAATTAAGAAAACAAGAACCGAAACTAAAAAGAAAAGGTGCTGAGGTATGCATAACAGCAAGATAATCGGTACAAAGTTAAGCGATGAATTGTTTAGAAAGACCTGTTTAGCATTCAGTATATTTCAGTAAAAAGTCTGATTTCACTCCCCTTTTAAATGCAGGTAAAAAAAATTCTCGTTTAAGGTCATCAGGTAGGGAATTCCATAAACGAGGACCCAGAACCTGGAGGTTATGTGCTCTGGAGGCAGTTCGTGCATAAGGGACAACATAGTTGGACGCGGTCCTGGTATTGTAAGAATGGGTTTGATCAACTGTCATAAAATAATTACAAAATTGATTAGGTAACAAGTTGTGTACAGACTTGAACATGAACACAAGTTTCGATAAATGGGATAATTCATACATTTTTAATATTTTCAGCTTATAAAACAAGGGATTTGAATGAGAAAGGTAACTGGAACAGGTAATAATTCTTACGGCAGCTTTCTGGAGCCTTAGGATACGGTCTAAATTCCCAGTTTTATGCGGTGACGACCATACAGAGCAGCAGTATGTCAAGTGTGGCTCCAGTAAAGTGTGGTATAGTAGTTTTAATTTATCGGCATCAAGAATATGGCCAACCCTATAGAGTATGCCCACAATTTTCGATACTTTGTTGACTACCATATCTACATGTTTCTTCCATTTAAGGTCATCAGAGAACACCACTCCAAGAAATTTGATTTCATGCACTCGATTCAAATAAACTCCGTTTATAGTAACATTAACATCAGTATCAGAAAACATTTTTCTAGTAAATACCATAAAGCAAGTTTTTTGCAGGTTCAGAGAAAGTAAGTTAGCTGCGAACCAATGACAAATTTCCTCCAGTTTACTATTTAATGATGCAGCCAAAAGGATAGGACAATGACCAGTTGCAAAAATGTTCGTATCGTCTGCAAACATGATCAAGTTCAAGTCGGTCACAGATTGTATATCATTTACATACAAAAGAAATAGGAGGGGGCCGAGAATTGAGCCCTGCGGGACGCCGCATATTATAGGTAAGAAAGATGAAGAGGTATTATTGAGAGAAACATATTGGTATCTATTAGATAAATAACTAGTGAACCACTTTAGAGGGGTACCCCGTATTCCGTAGTGTTCAAGTTTATGCAAAAGTATTTCATGGTTCACAGTGTCAAAGGCCTTCGAGAGATCCAGAAAGATTCCAATTGTAGTCTGATGATCATCTAAGGATTTACTAATTTGGTTAGTAAGATCAATTAAGGCCAATTCTGTAGATAGATTTTTCCTGAATCCATACTGGGTATCTGCAAGCAGATCATTGTGTTGCACAAAAGTGGTAAGCCTAGTGTAGACAATTTTTTCTAGCAGTTTGGAGAAGGGTGATAAGATAGATATGGGACGATAATTAGAGACCTTTAATTTATCTCCAGACTTAAAGACTGGAATGATTTTTGCTATTTTCAGTGGGTCTGGGAAAATACCTTGCATTAAAGACTGGTTGAAAACATCAGCTAAAACAGAAGAAACTTCAAAGGAGCAATGTTTTAAAATCATGGTTGAGATATCATCATGGCCCCTGCTCTGAGAATTATTCATTAGAGCAATAGTGTCTATAATTTCAGGGGGCGTTACAGGGGTAAAGAAAATAGATTGGGTGGTTCTGGACTTAATTTGTTAATTTGATAACAGCAATATTATTATTTGAGATGAGACATAAAAAATCGCTGTGTTGCTACTTTTTGTTGCTTTATGTTTTTGATTCGTCAAATAGTCGGTTGTCTCACTAAACGTGATATAACTCTTGTTCAGTTTGAAATATTGCGGTGAAATCTGGCCACTCTGCTTAGGCTAAATATGAATTGTCTTTAAGCCTGTAAAATTTCATTAATTTTTTACTTCTGGCCAAGATATTGGCAAAACACTTTAGGGGGGGTCTTTTTTATGGCTCACCCTGTATAAGGTTTCTAAGATTTCAAATGTCAAAGTGTTCAGTTTCATGGTTTCGCGCATTTGATCCTCTGACCAGCCAACCCTAATAGTGTAAGGTGGGTGATTTATGGCATGCACGGTAGCGCAAAAATTATAGGCCTATGTAAGCCCGTTATACTACCGAGCACGCGACTCGCCCTCTGCCCTGGTTACTTGTGTGTCTGCCCTGGCTATGCCCTGGCTACAAAAAGTGTCTGGCGCCGCCACTGATTATTAGACCTTCTCGGGGTAGCCCTCTCTTATCTTCGGGCATTGTGTAACTTGGTCTCCACTCTTCCTGGCCGCTCTGCCCTTCGCTCGGCTGCCAATGGCCTTCTAGTTGTCCCGCGCATGCGTGGAGCTACGGCCCAGTCCAGAAGCTTCGCATATGTTGGCCCTACTAGTTGAAACCGCCTTCCGCACAAGCTACGTTCTGAGTTTCTTGGCCTTTCTCTTCCCCTGTTTCGTAAACGCCTGAAGACTATATTGTTTGTTAGCGGGAGCACTAGCTTGGGTCGAGAGCGCCACTGAATCTGTGAGCGGCGCTATATAAATGTTTCAATTACAATTACAATTAGTAGACCTACTACTACTACTGCTGCTGCTGCCACTTCTGCTGCTGCTACTATAATTGCTGACACTGGGTCTGCTTGCCTACTACTTTTATTAGGCTAATGTTTTTGGATTTTTTGCCCCGAGGTAAACATGATCTGTTGCGGACTTCAACATTTAAAAACATATTATTTTGTCTGGAAATGGAATGGTCCAACTTCGTTAAAGTAGGCCTATCCCTAAAGGCCACACCTCTAAATATTATTATTATTTATATTATTATTACCATAAAAGCAATCATTTATTAAACGCAACATGTTTTACAAGAAACAGCAAAAAGTTCTTTGTTTCATCCCTCATCCGAGTCATCCCACTTCGTTGTATGTTATCAAATTTTCGATGTCCGAGAAAATAATAGCCTCGGAGCCATTTCTCCATTGTTGCTTCAGCGGCGATTAGTATTTTAGTAACAGATGAAAATATTGACAACAAACCACGAAGTGGGATGACGGATGAAAATCTTCAGACCAAAACAAGAAGCGGGATGATTTTTCAGATATTTTTAGTGCAATAAATGCGATGATTGATGCAAATCTAGTTTCCGGGGGTAATCTGAAACCGGTTTCAAGTTACCGGGGGGTAATGTTTAGGAGGGGGTAATTTGAAACCTTTACACCGGCCAAGTTCAGTTAAAAATACCATGCCTGATTTGTTTATGGGACTAAGTGTTTCAAAAGCAATAGGGACGAAATCATGTGTTGCGGGGAGGTTAACATACTTCACATTTTTAGTGTTGCTGCTACTTCGGCCGCACACCCACGGCGTAGTCGATGTCACGTGGATGTATGTGGTGGCGCAAGTGTGGATGCTAGTGGCATCCCAGGCAACGCATTTGCCTCGCGACCACGGGATCAAAGTCGCTCCATCAGGCCGTTTGTCTTAGGTACGGAATAGGCCAGGCGGTTCTTTTGTGCTTGGAGTATCCACTCTCTGAAGGACCCTCCAAATAATATCATTAAGTGCGAAGTGTCTGCTGGCTCGTCCCTCAGTTTGTTTACAGACCAGACCGGGGTGTCCTCCTTGATCCGCCAACTTTCCACATTGACATTGGTGTGGCGCGTTGAGATTTAATCCCAAGCGCAAGTCAATAGCCACCCTAACGGCTTCTTTGCTAAGACCACATGAAATTATGGGCACGGTGGCCTTCCAGTCTTCCGCGTGTGGTGATGTCACTGCACCGAGTCGGGCCCGATTGAAATTGTCGTTGAGTGAGGTCCAAACATCCTATTTGACTCTGCCAATCAAAGGTCTGTCCCAGACCTTCTGCTTGGTCAACGCGGTCTATCTCCACTCGGACATGATGTGACAGATCATTATTTTTAGGCCTACTATTATTATTTTAACTATTACTATTATTTTTTATATTAAATTATTATTATAACCATTTTTACAATTGTAATTATTATAAAGTTATGAAAAGAGCATGCTAATGTAACTGAATAAACCGCAAGTGCATTTTAATCTGCTGTGAGAAATCAGAAAGAAGAAGATGTGTAAGATAGGCCTATTGCCAGTCTGTCTGAATCAAGGCATCTAGCTGACTATTTGTCTAGTTGATTATGGCATTCTTCGAAGCATTTCATAGGTAGACTATATTACTTGGATGACAGAGAGCGCTTAGGAATCTCAAGAAGAAATGTCGCATTGTCACATTGAAGAAAATGTTAAACTTGTTGAAACTCGAAAACAACAATAGATAGCCTACATTGTCAATGTGATGAACCATAATGAGAACCCGCCCTGTGTTCTTATTTTTGGTTTTTATAACAGGGATCAGTGAGGGCACATTTTGATGTCTGTGTTAGAAAACAAGTAGATTTTAAAAGAACCAATGGCAGACAAAACCGATCGTAGTGAGTGAGAAGAGTTAAATTCTGTATTTTCTAATCTAGTACGAAAACTTATTGAGCGTTACCGTTAATTCTAGATGATAATTTTCTTTTCATGACATCATCCGCGGACATTGATGAAACCATGTATTTTTCATAAGGCTTCCGTTCTTTTGGTCGTTTTTGGTACTGTTCTGAATAGGCTACAGCAAACATTAATCATTCTTCAATTGTAGTGCAAAATAAAAAGTTACATTAATTTTGACTCTAAGTCTCTAAATGTTTCCATAGTTTTGTAGGCTAACTATAATATTGTAGTCAAAATATGTCAATCAAATAACAACTGCGTCGCGTAAAAATCATCAATGACTCATTAGGCTGTTGCCGCGTGTTGCTCCATATTTTACTCGAAATTGTAATAGATAGATTCGTGTAATCGATTATGTGCAGGCCTGCAAGGCTACCTTGTTTATAACTAGCCAACTGTCTGGTTCAAGTTTTTATTCCAACTTGACTTATGTCAGATGGCCTATCATACCCAGGTATAGCTTGGTAGCACGTTAGGCAACCAGAAGGGGTCGTAGTTTGAAGTTTACTGCAGTTCACATGATTATTTTAAAGTACTGGTATAACACTGGTCAACAAATTTTAACTTTTTTTTTGTTTCCGAAAAATCTTTGACTGTTTTCTATAGAAGTTGACGTGCTGAACACGGTGGTGTTCTCAGAATTTTTGTATCACGTAAGGTTTTTGAGAAAACGGGCATGCAAGATTTTAACTGAAATGCTTGTTTATTGCATATTACACTGGTGAACAAATTTAAACTTTTTTTGTTTCTGAAAAAACCTTTGACTGTTTTATATAGAAGTTGACGTGCTGAACACGGTGGTGTTCTCAGAATTTTTGTATCACGTAAGGTTTTTGAGAAAACGGGCATCTAAGATTTTAACTGAAATGCTTGTTTTTTGCATATTATCCACTGGTCAACAAATTTAAACTTTTTTTGTTTCTGAAAAAACTTTGACTGTTTTCTATAGAAGTTGACGTGCTGAACACGGTGGTGTTCTCAGAATTGTTGTATCACGTAAGGTTTTTGAGAAAACAGGCATGCAAGATTTTAACTGAAATGCTTGTTAGCCTTGTTTATTGCATATTATCCACTGGTCAACAAATTTTAACTTTTTTTGTTTCCGAAAAAACTTTGACTGGTTTCTATAGAAGTTGACGTGCTGAAAACGGTGGTGTTCTCAGAATTTTTGTATCACGTAAGGTTTTTGAGAAAACGGGCATGAAAGATTTTAACTGAAATGCTTGTTTATTGCCTATTATTTTCAATATACTATAATTTAATTTCATTGGAAAACAAATCTTTATGACAATTCTTCCTCATAATATTATGTGCTGATGATGACTGTATCACTTAGTTTCCTTTCCTATTCTTGCCCGAGAAACCAGAAACATTAGGGAGACAAACTGATCAGCCCGTCACAGTCATAATCTTTCTGCTCTCGCCAGACCATCGGGACGGCATACAGCATTGCTTTCGCAGGACCCCCGGAGTCAAACTCTAAGATCTGCTGCAGCACATCTTCCACAGCAAATGAGAGGCACGCATTCCTTGGCTTTCTCTCCAGTCTTGCAACCAAAGTACAGCTCAAAGCTTTATTGACAAGTTCAGTCACTGCGTGTCTCTGAGGATTACTCATATAGCATAGCCTACTCTCCACAACTGTATCAAAATGTGCATGTATCACATTTCATGCAACACTAGCGAGATATTTCTGCTGCCAACAACCGTTTTAAAATATATTATAATTTAAAGCTTATCTGTATATAAACTGGCTAACTTGTTATACATCTTGCATACATGTAGACCAAACTAAATTTTGGAAATACGACATCAAACTACAAACAAACTGATGTCAACTTCCTCAGTGAGATATACATGTAGGCCTATGCAGAGAAGCGGCTCTAATAGTGCTTAGAACTTTCGGAGGAAGATTCTAACCAGCATTAATGCATATGCAGGCCCAAGTTTATATTTTATTATGCAAGACAAACATATATGTAAACTGTCCTAAGTGCATGCCTGGACATACCTCAGTTACACGAAGCTTATTATAACGTTATATCTGAAAAATGGAAATAAATAGAAAAATTGAAGATTTCTCAAAAACGGTACGTGCTGGGACAATTTCAAGGTCATTTTCGTGATCAGCAGCAGAAACTGCATAAGAGACACCTGAAAGTGTTCAGGAAACAAAATCACTGTTGACCAGTGTAATCAACTACGATGGCGTTGAAGTAATCCTGGAAATTTAAAGTAGGCCTAAGAGAATGGCTTACATTCGTTAAGGTAATATTTTCATCCTGTGGATGGCTTGTACAAAAATTCACGTGATCAGCCTGTATTCTTCTTCGGTGCGCAGTCTGAAGAATTGCGTTCATAGTCCTTGGCTTAAAATAGGCTATGTCTCTGTATTGCTTGTCCATCTCTCAAACACAGTTGCATATAATTATTCTCCTTATGCTCGGGTGTTGACATAAGCACAAAGATTCATTTTCGATTAGTTCTGGAGTCTGGACAAAGCAGCATGTAAAAGAGTTCAAATATTTAGGATCTTTCCTTGGATCCATCTGTGTTGCAAATTCTAGGAATCTATCACGTCTATCATTTTGCGAAATCGACTAGAGTAGGTTAAGTGAAAATACGGATAAAATTAATCAACTTATGAGAAACCTCACTTTTAGGGTGATATTAATACGCGTTTGCATGCAGCCTAGGCTACATCTCTTTAAAAAGGATCAATTAAGTTTGGTATATTTTGTTGTTCAGTTATAAGACACCACTTCATTGGCGAAGCAGCTCACAAGAATTAGGCCTATAGCTTAATACGGATATAGGTCTAGAAGGTCTATGATTATTTATAGGATAAATTGTTTATTGTCTTAAACCTTTTTGTTTTAGAATGACCCTTTATAGGCTTGTGTGTTCGCGTTGCATCCATGAGTCTTACCTGAAGGTTTGGGTCGGTAAACGTTTTCTCTTATCCAACCTATGAACGCAATAGCCATGATATCAACATTGAATGAACAATTTTACTGAAGTAGGCTATCTATAGATGTCTACTCTCAAAATAAAACTTCAGACTGACGGGACCGCATAATTTTATCATTGGAACTTCGTTGCAAAATAATATTTGGATAATAGGCCTATATGGATAATATTTTGAAAGCGTCCTCCAGAGAGAAAGACATGGCGATTTTGAACATATGCCTACAGTATATATATACATACATATATACAATTATACATACATGCATACATACATACATAGGCATGTATGTATTTTGAAATACGTTTTGAAATAAAGAGTCTTGTGCATAATTCCTCCAGTTTGCCAGCGCCGCGCAGATTACGGTGACCAATATAAATGGATCTAAGACTAAAATAACTAACTCTCGTATAGTCTCTGTGCCACTTTGCCGGTCTATTAAAACTTTACGACTTAAGTTTAATTCAACTGCGGTAGGGTCTACTAGGCCTATTCATATTCCAAAAATGCAGTAGTCGAATGAATTGCAGCATTTCTAGCTCTTTGTAGGCTACCAAACCTGTAATATTCTTAACGAATGAGACTTTATCTGTTTGCGTGGCGATATCGCATCGATGTATTTTCCACGAAGGTTTCGGTCTCGTATAGTCTGCTGTGTGCACCCAACCTGCGCAGACATCAAAGCATACATTAAAAGACGCACGCAAAAGAGTTCGGTCTCGAAGTTGATATAATCTAAGATGTTTGTTTACGCTTCCTACAGTGCTATTGCAGACAGATGCCCATTTTTGTAGGCAACATTTTGCCGTATACAGAGCATGAAGAGTGAATATGCCCCCAAGATTGAGACGGGTTTGTCAGAGAGTCTTTGAAAAGGCAATTCATCGGAAAGAAGATGATAATGAGGGAAATATTATAGTAGTCGTGCTAAAATGCATCTATGCCTCCCCCCGATATGAAAACAAAATAATGCCTGAATTCACGGGTTTTAACTTTAACAACAGTTGCGTTCATCACAAGCCAGAGGGCGGGTGGTCAAATTGAATAACCTTCGCAATACAGATACGCAATTAAGCTATGCATATACGATGGGACACTTAAGCCTATGTGTAAAAAACATCATTTCAATAACGCATGTCCATGACACATTTAAAATGTTCTGCCTATCCTTTTATTATTATTTTGTATACGGTGAAAACTTCAATTCCATCTCAATGCATTGAAGGTTGCAAAGCGAATCTTCAATTACGCCAACATTGAAATAAACATAAATCATCGCATTTGCCGATTTCTGTGTAATTTGACTTGTAAAAAAGTATAGGCTATTGCAACTCACTTGATGAGGCGTCTTTTGTTTTCGTACTGGTTAAATGACTCAAATAATTACTTTCAATTCCTGTGAACTCTTCAAGACTGACGATTTCTTCGGCTTCCAGACTTAAACGTGAGTGAAGTTCGTCCGCATTACGTGGTTCGATTTTGAGAAGCAGCCGATTCAGAATACTTTCGAAGACATACTGCAAACGTCCGGAATTAAAGAGTTGCGTAAATTTAACCGCACTGTAAACTGTTCTGCAGTAGATGAAGATGACGATGCTCTGCCCTGGAATCGCTTTCACCGGAGTTAAACCGAGTTCGTTTAAATCCGAAAGTAGGTTCATGATGTCAGCGTTATTTTCTGTCCCACTCCTTATGACGTCGTTGAAAGCGAGAGATAATGGTTCGTCCAAATCAGGTCGATTGTTGTTCAGATGCACCGTTGGCATCTCGCCTATAACATACAAGCGTAATATCGTAAACGTAGACCACAAATTCTACAGCATAGCTTAACAACCAAGTCTTAAACACTAGCTTATTCAGAGGCATGGATTGCTTATAAGTATTATAGGCCAGCCTAAGACAATATAGACCTAAACCAGACGCTGAACAAAAGTCCAGGGGGAGAAATAAACGATGCGGTGTTATTTTAAGGTTCTTTTTGGACGAGATACAAGTTTATTCCTGGAAATGCCAAGGTTACATTGACGAGATACATTGACTTAGAAGTTACATTAGACTTCTCAATATTTTTTAATATAATTAGCTTAACCCTCGGGCTACCAAGGGGGTGGTATCCACCCCCTCGGTTTTCCGCAAATCAAACGTGTTCCGTTTGGAATAAAATTTTGACGTTTTAGGCAGCTGTACCATTGGGACACATTTTGAGCTAAAATATTTGATGATACCCCCTACCGTTCAAAAGTTATACCCGATATACCCAAGGTACCAGAGGGGTGAATACCAACCCCTAGATCATCGACTATAACTTTTGCGCCCTTTAATATGAAGAGACACAAATTATACCACTCTATAGAGGGAATGTGGGCTACATTTTCATGCTCATTGAGTTGTCTTTTGACAACCGGAAGTGCTGAAAATAAATTAAAATGCATAAAAAGGTGTTTTATTTTCATGAAATTTTCATGTCTTTTTTATTATGATTTATCCATAATTTAGTTTTTAATAGAAATAAATTATGCCTTTCTGTAGAGGGCATTTAGGGCAATTTTCTAATACTAACTAATTTGTCTTTTGCTGACCGGAAGTGCTCAACATAAATTAAAATGTGTGAAAATGTTGGGTTTTTTACAACGTAGGCCTATACGCAAGCCGATATGTCTGCGTAAACGTTTTTCAGCAGCTACAACATTTTTTTTCTGTTTTGATTTAACATAAAACAGACTTATTACTAGTTTTTAATAGTTGAACATTGGACTTCATTATATCTAAACTATTGTTTATATATAAATCACGTTTAAAACACACAGAATCCAATATTTTGCTTATGCGTAAGTATACGCTTTTGTGGAATCGAGGAGTACCCATGGGAAAAAATTCATAATTTCGAGGTGCACTCATATTTTCTAAACCTAAATATACCATTTTGTGCAGAAATGAATGCTGAATCCATTGGTGTATTTTAAGTTATGATACCTGAAACCAAACCCAAAATCCAGGGGTGGTAACCACTCCCTTGGTAGTCCGTGTTACAAAAAAAACTTGGTAGCCTGAGGGTTAAGACAGCCACTAGTCGTGAGTCACGACCTGCTGGCCCTTAGTTCTATATTTCAGCCACTACTTAGGCAAAAAATCTTCCTGTACAACTGATTGCACCAACCTACTTTAGCCTACATCATTATTATCTGGCTTACCTTCACTGAGGAAATTGGCTGCGGCTTTTTGGAGAGTTTTTCTGAGTACCTTTCGAAAGCAATTATACGAATGGTTGCTTCTTCTCATAATGACACTAATTAATTTGGAAACTCTAGTAGATTCAACTTTCTCTGCTCTAATTTCCTCTGCATCTATCATGCTGATTGCTTCTTGACTTCTCAGTTCTGCAATCAGTTCATTGTCAATTCGTGTCACATTCGCCATTTTATGCCGAATTTTCACTAAACGGCTGTATCTTGCATCCGATAATGGTAGATGATCCTCTGCATATAAAATAAAAACATTTAGGCTGCCGTAATATTAATTGCATTTAATTGATACAAATATTTGTTTTTATTGCGTCAGTGAATTACATTGTCTTGAAAGGCAGAATGGAGCAAAGTTATACAACAGCTTCCATGGACCACGAATGTCGACTTGGCCTGTAGGCTATAATTATTATTATGGGTTAATTTTGTTTACCAATCTTGAATTAGTCGGACTGCAGCTTTAAAACTGGATTTGAGTTCATTATTCCGATAAAAGACAAGTCAGCATAATTGCTACTTCCGCATTCATTCATTAATAATTCAATCGGATATTTACATAGAGCCCCTTTCAGAGAAGACTGCTCAATAGCGCTCCCGACTCCAGCGCGCCCTAAAAGAGCAGTTAAAAGTTATAAGGAGGCCTATTATCGACAAAGGTGCACAATTAAAGAGGCCATACTACGTTGGAGCATACTGTGCTCGGGTCTCGTTAACAGAATTCGGTCTCTCACTGAAATCAATTTGTAAAGGAGACCTAAGCTACACGCGCGGAAATAAAAGCTTCTTTCGGTGCCCGAGCTTTCTCGGTGGCTGGTCCAAGGTGCTGGAGCAGCCTTCCACCTTTTATCCGTTCGACACTTCAGTTGAGTCTTTCATTTTTACTCTCAAGACAGACAAGACTTAAGCTTACTACTTCCCGAAAGCGTATTCCTGACTAATGTTTGGATTTGTTAAGCGCCCTTGTAACGATATGTGCTGTGCTAAAGCGATAGATCTATAGAAATTGACCGTTTCATCATCATCGTCATCATCGTCATTGTGTTCGCATTGGGTTTCAGGTGTGATTGAGATTCTTCTGGTTTAATATGTATTTTATCGCCTACTGACGTAACGGAGTAAATTGAGTAGAGTTACAAAGGAATGGATCATGACCGAATGACTTTGTATTGAAGATGCATCGTGAGATCAGATTTTACCCTCATTGATTCCTTTTAAGAGGTTTGCCACATGTTCCTGTTCAGTGTCCTTCATCACCTGCAGAAACGATTCGAATTTGTCTGATGAAACCCTTTTCAACCATTGAAACAAAAGAATTCGTTGCCTTAGAGGATTTCTTTCCGTTTTCAGATCATGTTCCTGTTCTTCGTCTAGAACGTCTTCGGCTCTTAAGTAATCGATTACATAGAAATTGATTGTTGTACATCTTTGCAGGACGTCGTAGTTTTTCTGAATGTCTTCTGCATGAGACATTTCTCAACTGCACTCTGAAAATAAAACAGTCATTATCAGTGATATTTTCATTAACGATAAGTAAAATTAGAACTGAAAATATTTATTTCCGTTCAGTGTAACTTTAACTGTAACTGAAATTATTTTGAGAACGAAAACTGAAATAGAACTGAAATTGAGCACAGTGAACGAAAATTAGAATAAAAACGAAAATTAATTTTAGAACGGAAATTAATGAAAAAATGGAAATTTTAGTTCATATTTTTTCTTAAGCAGTTGAGTTTACATCTAAAAGGTGCAAATACTTTCTGACTCTTCAAACTTTTGTATCTTTGGCTTAGCACGTGCATTCGTGTGCAATTTATTATGGTCTTTTGCATTTAGACATTTCCTGTCAGTTAATAATTTTCAACATCATGATAATAATGTGGTTATGTGAAAATCACTGAATACAGGAGTGCAAATATTTCAATAATGATAACTTTGTACAGCTTGCTCACTGAGCTAAATGAAAAAATTGTGTACTGTATTGCTTAAATAGACCTACCGAAACGAAAGAGACATAATAGGCCTAGCCTAACCATGTAACGCTTGTACCATAAAACGGACGTTTCTGAATGTTTCTAGTAAACGTTTTAGCAATTTAATTTGTCTTCTTAAGCGGGGTCAAACTTATAGAAGAAACAAATAGTTTTTTTGGGTGAAGACTTCTAATAGGTGGGAAAAGAAACTGTCATCTGATATCGCTGAAAATGGGAGGTTCTTTAAAATAAAGAAGCAACTCGATAATGAAAATGCTCGAACTTGGTTTAATTTGAGTAAAGTTCTATGCCTATAAAGAAGTAAAACTGAAATTATTTCTATGCAAGAACTGAATTGAGAACTGAAATTATTCTAAAAACTGAATTAGAAGTATAACTGAAATTTTTTGAAGAACTGTAATTGAACTAGAACTGAAATTGAGGACGTCGGAACTGAAATGGAAGTAAAACGAAAATTATTTGCTGAAGTAAAATATCACTGGTCATTATGGGGTTATACTACACAGTTGCAATAGTAAATTGGGAATAGCTATAAAAAAACTATTGGCGTCTCTGGAGGACGTCGGCATGAGACATTTCACAGCTAAGTACACGCACGTCACGATGTATTGAACATATTGCACTCTCCCAAATCAGAATTGCCTCAAATGCTATGGGTTTTTCGATAAACCTTCACGTCACTGAAATTCAACTTGATAACAGTTAGGCCTAATTTTATTTTAAGTAGTTCAGTGGTTTTCCAGGCACAGCGATTATCCCGAGTCCGAGTCCATACGAGTGTTTTTAATAGCCTACAAACGAGCTTAAAACAGGCGACTTTGGAAAATGTCAATGTCAATTACGAATTCGCAGAACAGACCTCGTTGCGTGACACTATTGGTTCCATGTTTATTAAAGATACATGCCTACAGATCTTTGAACACGAGATTTTACAATCTACCTGGACGAATTGACGTTATTGCAACAACTCGTCTTTGAACAAAGCTACAACATGAGCAAGCGATATGACATTGTGCGAATGTACGATGAATGAATAATAAATTATAGGCCTACTTAATTGTAGTAGGCTATAATGGATATCTGGTATTCAGTGACTGAAGATCAAGCATAGATCAAGTATTCTAGCTTGAACTGCACACCTTTTAGAGATTAATGTTGAGAACTACGTTAAGATAGTTATTAAAATAAATGCAAGAAATCAGCCAACGCTAAAGCCTAGATGTATGATAAAAAAATCATTTGGGAATTGTACACACAGATGAAAATTATTTGCTGCAATATGTGAGGTGATAAAAAGTGAGTTGGCAGGAACAAATGGGCAGTGGGGTCTTGATTATAGTATTCAGAGAATAACTGCATAATCTGTTGAAGAAATGTAGCCTAATGTGTTGTCAATGTAACCTACCTATACTTATATATGTCATTTTCACATTTCTGACAGACAAATTCACTGCATATAGGTCTTACCAGCCAACAAGCACATCGGACGTTAAGCTTAGCAGCGTTTCGCCTTAAAGTTCAATGATTAAAGAAACCTGCGTTTGTCGTTTTTGGGATTGACAGAATTTTGTAGTCTACAGGGTGCGCTAAAAAAGTAATCCCCTACGGTTTTTAGCCCATAGCTTGGCCAAACATAAGAATTTTTAGATAAAACTTTAAAGTCTTAAAGGCAATTCATATTTACGTACAATGGTCAAGTTACACAAAATAATTCAAACAGAACAAAAGCTGTATCACTTTCAGTGAGGCCACCCACCGTTTTTTGACGATTCAAAAACGCGACCCAACAAAAAGTAACAAAAACAAATTTAATTATTCTGGTCAATATCTTGGCCGGAAGTAAGAATATCGAAATGAAATTTTACAGGCTTAAAGTCAGTTCATATCTGTACATGATGACCAAATTTCAGCAAAATATTTCAAACAGAATAAAAGTTATGGCACTTTTAAGGAGGTCACACACCGTTTTTGACGATTCGAAGACGTAGCGCACCAAAAAGTAGCAATAACACGATTTTATGTAGTCTCATCTCAAATAATTGTTATCAGATAACCTTGATATTGCCAGATGATCATTATTATCACTATTAAAAAAGGAACAGTGTGCCAGCGTAGCTACACGTCACTGAGAAGTTACTTAGCAAGATGACAATAAAATTGGTAAATAAGGAATCTGTCAGATTAATCAACAGGTCCATCAAGAACTTTGCAGAGGAACACAAAAGAAGTTTTGGCACTGGCGGTGGGCACATTGAACACAGTGTAAAGGGTTCAATGGCCGCTAAGGGTATGACTATCAACGATAAGGTCCCACTTTGGTATAATAAACTTCGATTTATTCAATAGAGCAATATTTACAGCGAATTAACAGCGTTACCGTCCAGTAGATACGAAGACGAGCAGACCAGAGGTCGAAGCACGGAAGACACACACGACAGCACGGCTAACGAAGCCAAGGAAGACGGATGAACGGCCAGACCACCAACGGGGTGAAGAAGGCGACGTAGAAGAAGAACCCGCAGGTTAACTCGCATAACAGCGAGGGACGTACCACGCTCAGCAAAATACCACAACTGCCGTCAAGACCCACGGTCACCGTTCCTTAAATAGACAGTGCCACTCCTTCCTACACCCACGTGCCAAGGCAGAGAGAGAGAGTACGGAAGATCAGAAGGGCTAATGGCCACATATCCCCCACCCAACAGCATGAGGAGTCCTGAGGGGACGACGAAATATAGCAGAAAGCGCTACACCTAACAGTCCACAACATCAAGAATCACTAAGTACTATACCAGTACAAGTTAACGTACTCAGCAATTCCGCAACAACTAATGCAGCGCAACACTAAAATAAATGCATCATATAACCGAGAGTTCAAACAATTATACGAATCAAATGAGAATTCCAACAATTATACGAATCAACTGAGAGTTCATACAATTATACGAAAAAATAAATTTGGACACAAATCGTGTATCAAAAAAGATCCAAATTGTACAATGTCATTGGCCAAAGCCATCCTAAACTAACATAATAAGCAACGACTTCACATGACAACAGAAACCAACCCCCAACAAGAACCCCCAACACCTTTGAAGATTCCACCACTTTTTCTGGAAAGTGTCTGACCACCGCACGCATGACACTCACTGAAGTGTTCATCGTACGAAATTCCATTTCAGAAGTTCCATGACAATCTTTGTACTGACAGAAAATTTCCATTGACAGAATTCACATGACAATCTTTGTACTGACAGAAAATTTCCATTGATAGAATTCACATGACTGACGAATGCACACGCAGTTCCTGGAAGACGAAGAACGCAACAGAGAGCGTCTCTGTCACGCCCTGAAGACGTCGAAGTCAGAACCACTGCCAAGACACATTGACGTTGCCTCAACAGGGTCCCAACCCCGTAACTCCGACGGACGACTGAGAATGTCCGGCAGGACGTTTAACCTGCCAGGCCGATGCCTGATGTCGAGATTGAACTGTTCCAGCTCCAGACTCCATCGCAAGAGTTTCATGTTTTTATTTGCCATCTGATGTATGAACTGCAGAGGTTTGTGATCGGTGTATACAAGGACGAGTGTCGACCCAAAGTATACACTGAAGGCTCGTAGCGCGACCATCAAAGCCAACGCCTCCTTTTCAATCGTCGAGTTCATGCGTCAGAAGCTTCCGGCTGATGAAACAGATCGGGTGTTCCAGTCCATCGTGCACCTGGAACAAACAGGCTCCCACACAGAATTGAGATGCGTCAACACCAACACAAAACTGTTTATCAAAATCAGGAGGTCTAAGAATAGGTCTAGAAGCCAGACGAGATTTCAGATCAAGAAAAGCAATCTCCGCTTCCTCATTCCATTTAAAAGGAATTCCTTTCTTCGTTAACGCCGTCAGCGGCAAAGCAATGTCAGAATAGTGAGGTAAATATCGCTTATAATACCCCGCAAGGCCTAAGAACGATTGCACTTGCTTCTTATTTCCCGGCCTAGGAAAACGTAACACCGCTTCCACCTTTTTCACCCTTGGCTGCACACCATCAACACCAATGTGATGACCCAAAAAATCCACCTCCGCATTCGCAAATACACATTTTTCCAAGTTCAACGTCAAACATGCATCCGCAATCCGACTTAACACCTTACGCAAGTGTACCAAATGATCAGACCATTCCAAACTGAAAATAATTATATCATCCAGATATGCATCACAAAAATCATCCAATCCATTCAACACTTTCGTAATCAACCTAGAAAACGAAGCTGGAGCATTTTTCAATCCAAAGCTCATGAACTTCCACTGATAATGACCCTTCGGGGTTACAAAAGCAGTCAACGGGACTGAATCAGGATGCATTGGAATCTGCCAGTACCCTTTCGTCATATCCAACTTCGTCAGAAACCGTGACTTCCCAAGACGATCAATTAAGACCTCCACCCGGGGCATAGGAAAAGGATCCGCCTGAGTCAAACCATTCAGTTTCCGGAAATCTGAACATAAGCGATCCGTACCATTTGGCTTAGGAACCATAACGATCGGAGCCGCCCAAGGACTTTCAGATTCCTCAATAATCCCAGCCTTCAACAACTGTTCCACCTCTTTCTCCACTTTAGCCATCCGTTCTGGATTTAATCTATAAGGCGATTGTCGAACAGGACGAGCACCTTCAACTAATTCAATCCTATGTGACACCATAACAGTTTTACCCGGCATCGTACTAAACACATGTGCAAAGTCATGCAGAACATCACGCAATTCATCACGACATTCAGCAGACACCTCACATTGTAACACTTTATCCTCCAAAGTCACCTCATTCAACTTCACATCATTCACCAACAACACAGAAGCAACAACATCATCTTCCGGTACATCATGCAACACATCCGCACGATCCACATACCGCTTCATAAGATTCACATGTACCACTCGTTCCGTTTTCCTTCTATCCGGCGTACATACTAAATAATCAACCGGACCAAGACGACGCAACACCACATAAGGACCACAATATTTAGCCTGCCAAGGTTTACCAACCAAAGGAATCAACAACAGTACCTTTTCACCTTCTTCAAAAGTCACAGCCTTCGAATTCTTATCATAATGTTGCTTTGATTTAGATTTAGCAAGAACAGCATTTTCACCTGCCATGCTCAACGCCACACGCATACGTTCACGTAATTGCAAAATATACTCAATGACATTCTTTCCAGCCACTTCATTCGCAACATCTTTAGACAACCATGCCTCTTTCATCAATTGAAGCATGCCCCGAACATCTCTACCATACATCAAGTCAAAGGCAGAAAACCCAGTACCCTGTACAGGCACCTCTCTGTACGCAAACAAAATCCAAGGCAGCATGGTATCCCAAGAACCCGGATACGTTTTAGCCATTGCCTTCAACATATCCTTCAACGTACGATGAAAACGCTCGCACATTCCGTTAGATTGCGGTCTGTAAGGACTAGTCTTCAGTTGTACAACACCACATTCATGCACAAACACTTGCATCAACTCAGACATGAACTCACTACCACAGTCAGAAAGTAACTCTTTCGGAAAGCCGAACATCGTAAACAACTCACACAAACATTTAGCCACATCATGCGCCGTATGAGTCTTTAACGGAAACGCAAATGGGAAATGCGACGCCCAGTCAATTACAGTCAGAATAAATCTATTCCCCGTAACATCACAAACACTCAAGGGACCCACGATATCTATGGCAATTCTGTCAAACACTGCTTGCATAATAGGCACACTGACCATAGGCGCTCTATAATTCCTGTTACCTTTACCCAACCGCTGACAAACATCACACGACCGACAATACTCACGTACATCCTTATTGACCATTGGCCACCAAAAATGTTTCAACAGTCTGTCCAATGTCTTCTGTGTTCCCAGATGACCCGAAGCAGGAATGTCATGTGCAACGTGCAACAATTTCCTTCGCAAATTAAGTGGCACAACAACTTGAGACACACCCATCCCACATGGCGTTAATTTATTGTCCCACCTTCGTACCAACACACCGTCGACCAACGTATACGGTTGTACACCACTATCGACCGTCGACTTATTCTCCGCCAGTGCAAACATTGGAGCCAAATCCCCGCAGTTTCTTTGCCTCATTATAAATTCAGCTCTTGGAACACAGATATCTGTCCAGTCGGCGTCAACACATTCATTCACAGCAAATAAATCAGCCAGGCCTAAATCACCTGTCTCTAAAAGCTCTGAGTCATTTAATGCCTCCACTAAATCACCGGTCATTAATGCACCGTCGGCCGACTCTGTACTATAACCAAGACTCGTCGTCTCCACGCGCGTCGGTTCATTGCACACAGCCGTCTCTGTCTCTGTCTCACTGCGTTCTGCTGCATACTGCCGAGCTCTAGCCCTTGTCGTAATGGCTACATCAACCACTTCACCCGCTAACGCTACATCATTTCCAATCACTACAGAAATAGCATTCATTGGCAGAGACTTCATCACACAGCACAAAATTTCACCTTTTACAAATGCACACTCCACATTCACTCTCACAAGAGGGCACTCCACAATCGTACCAGAAATACCACGCAGAAGTCGTGTTTGATTTAGGTGTACATAATCACGTTCAGTCAACCATTCAGCGCTAATCATAGACTGCAAGGCTCCCGAAACCCGAAGCAACACGACATCCTTTCGTTCACTCAACTCATTAATGACACACCCAGTCACACAGAAAGGAGCATACATTTTATCTACATTTTCAATAGGCTTCTGAAAACTCTGTTCCTTAACAGGTGCCGACAAAGTTTGTACCAAACCAACAGGTTTCTGACCCCTCCAATTTTCAATTTCCGGCCCCTCCTTACGTTTCAATTTAAAACATTGGGCCTTGACGTGCCCAGGGGCTCGACAGAAGCCGCACGTGACCTGTTCCCCAAATTCATCCTCATTATCATATTTTCGAAAAGGCTTCTTAAACCCATACGTCCCTCTTTGAGGCGAACGTTTACCCCATTTCGAATCTTGGCGCACACCTCCACTGTGCCCTGAGCCCTGACGCTCCCACACCTCTTTCTTCTCACTATCATCAGATGAGAAACGATTTGTACGCTCAGAAAAATCCCTGTGGAATCCCCCAGCATAATTACTCGGCCCCTGTTTATACAAAACAGCGTATTCATCTGCCATACGTGCAGCACTCGCTACAGTTTCAGGACTCTTGTCCAAAAGCCATCTGTGTACCTCCAGCGGTAACGCTTGTACAAATTGCTCCATCTGTACTACTTCTTTAAATTTAGCCAAATCATCCCACGAATTTGTACCCTCGACCCAACGCTGAAAAGGTATCTGAAGACGATACGCATAATTCGCATAAGTCTCCCGTGGTTCTTTACGCAACCCCCTAAATTTCTTCCGATAGAACTCAGGTATCCTTTCATATGCTGTAAGGAGCGTACTTTTCACCAAATCATAATTCACACAATTTTCCAAAGACAAAGACGCAAAAACTTTTGCCGCCTTTCCCGACAGTTGTGGCTGCAGAAGGGATGACCATTTCTCTATCGGAACATTATGCAAAGCCATTGCCTGCTCAAATGCCGCAAAATAATGTTCAATATCCGAGGGGTCAAATTTAGGAACAAATTTCATTGCCGCCCCAAAACGAAAATCCTCCTTGTTCTGCACAGGTCGGTCTGTCACAGGTCGTTCTGCAATACCTCCTAACTCCATTCTCCTCATTTCAAGGTCCATATTCATCCTTTTCTCCTCTATGTCAAATCTCCTTTTCGTCTCTTCGGCCTCAGCCGCCATTTTCATTTTCTTCTCTTCGGCCTCCGCTGCCATTCTCATTCTCTCTTTTTCGTCTTCAGCTGCCCTAAGCAGTTTCTTCTCCTCTGCCTCAGCTGCCATTCTCATTCTCTCTTTCTCGTCTTCAGCTGCCATTCTCATTTTCTCTTTTTCTACTTCCCATGCAAATTCACGGTCCTCTTTAAATTTCAGACGCTCCATTTCTAATGCTTCTCTCTTCGCTTGCGCCTTAAGTTTCCATTCCTCACTTCCATGTTTAGGCGACAAAGCCCTCTTCGCCAACTTCAGTAATTGAGCTTTCGTTAACCCTTTAACGTCCTCACCCAACGTCGCACAATATTGCCTCAACTCCTCTACCGGCAAATCCACTATTTCATCCCACTCAAGAAGACTACCGTCCCCAGAAGACGCCATAACAGTCTAACTGCGCAGACCAATGACACAAAATTCTCCCCAAATTCAAAATTCTCACGACCGTCCACTTCAAGACCGTCACAAAAGCAACACGCCCAAACGCGCAAAACTCTCCGCCGCAAAACAAATAGCCCAGGCCCCCACAAAACGAAATGCGACTCCGCAAAATTTTTCGACCAATATCGACAAATTCTCGCAAAAATTTCCGAGAACCAACCGGACCAAAATATCCGAAATTACCACCCGAAATATCGAGCAAAAGGATGGGCCCCCATCTGTAAAGGGTTCAATGGCCGCTAAGGGTATGACTATCAACGATAAGGTCCCACTTTGGTATAATAAACTTCGATTTATTCAATAGAGCAATATTTACAGCGAATTAACAGCGTTACCGTCCAGTAGATACGAAGACGAGCAGACCAGAGGTCGAAGCACGGAAGACACACACGACAGCACGGCTAACGAAGCCAAGGAAGACGGATGAACGGCCAGACCACCAACGGGGTGAAGAAGGCGACGTAGAAGAAGAACCCGCAGGTTAACTCGCATAACAGCGAGGGACGTACCACGCTCAGCAAAATACCACAACTGCCGTCAAGACCCACGGTCACCGTTCCTTAAATAGACAGTGCCACTCTTTCCTACACCCACGTGCCAAGGCAGAGAGAGAGAGTACGGAAGATCAGAAGGGCTAATGGCCACAACAGGTTGTGAAGCACTACCAAGTTCATTCGACAACAGTTATTTGAGATGAGACTTAATAAAATTGTGTTTTTGTTACTTTTTGTTGCGTTTCGTTTTTCAATCGTCAAAAAACTGTGGGTGGCCTCACTAAAAGTGGTATAACTATTGTTGTGTTTGAAATATTTTGATGACATCTGGCCATCATGTGTAGATATGAATTGTCTTTAAACCTGGAAAGATTCATTTTGAAATTCTTACTCCTGGCCATAATATTTGCAAAAAACCTAATTTTTAGCGTTTCGCTTTTGAATCGTCAAAAAACGGTGGGTGGCCTCACTAAAAGTGATATAACTTTTGTTCTGATTGAAATATGTTTTTTGTAATTTGACCATTGTACGTAAATACGAATTTCCTTTAAGACTGCAAAGTTTCATTTAAAAATTCGTATGTTTGGTATGTATGGGCAAAAACCGTAGAGGATTACTTTTTTGGCGCTCTCTGTACACCTGTTTTCAACTCTTTAGTGTTAACAAAATTGTTCGGGTATACGTACTTTCCATTGTAGGCCTACTCACAGCAACGGGATATGAATAGGATGTGATTGTCAGAGCGTAGGCCTATGGCTTATACACACATTGGCTTCGCTTGACCTGCATTAGGCCTATGGTCTCGAGTGACAGGGCACAATAAACCCATAGGAATATTGTCGTGACAGTCGCATGTTTTGCATGTAGTCTTATAATAGCCGGATATATTATGCTAATATAATCGGATGACCCACATTATGGTTTCCTGTAGACGGATATGTTTAGCCCACATACATGTAGGAGCACCGACACAACGGGCTTGTATAACTTTGCTGTTGGGTTAATATATAACAATAGACGCTTATCTGCAATTCTACTTATGGAATGCAAATCCATGATTTTCGTATCGTAAATGGGTTGGTCCAAGTATTGATAGGTTAACCATAAGTCTGTCCAGCAATAATTTTTAGGCCTCGACAGAAATGCAAATACCCAACTTTGGCTATTTATCCGATGGGCCTACTTTCCTACATTAGGCTACTATAGCTTCTAACGATAATGTGATTTAGAGTAATAATGAATTTGTCATCCAACAATTATTATGCACCTAGATTTTCTATTGTACTTGATCACCGCCCATGTGCACAATACATGGAGAGGCTGTCTGCCAAGATCGTAACCGTCCGTGCTTCAACTTCTACAATATCATTCCCCAGACAGTGGCGGCGCTCGGGGGACCTTGGCCCCCCCTAAAAAAGGCCATCCATTTTTCCCCATGTAAAAATAAAATATTTGGTGAAAAAGGACCGTCTCAGAAGATTTCGACCAAATGACTAAAAAAAGTCGTCAGAAATTTTGACGGCAGAAATAGAAAATGTTCACCCGCGAATTCAGCCCCCCAAAAAAACTGAAATCCTGGCGCCGCCACTGTCGCCAGGGTTTTCAGCTAATTGCGTTTGTTTCCGTCTTCTCTATTCTAGGCTACATCCTCAGTGAGTCAGCAGTTGCCGTCAGTCCATTCTTGCCTCTCCACCAGGGCCGTGTTTAAGGTTCTTCGAGTGTCGGTGCAAAGTGTTACAGCAGGGGCAAAGTGCCGTTCGGCAGTCTTACAAGATTAGTCATATACAAAAATCCGCTTTTTAATAGGCTAGCCAACGTGGTTTGTCGGCTGTGGCGGGTCAGTAAACAAGCAAGCAAAGTTGGTGAACTTAGTGAAATTAATGTTTTCTTACACTTACTGATTTTACTAGAGGTTTAAGTAACACAGAGACTAGCAATAGACATTTGGCCAATGGCAACAAAACTTTCGGCTCAGGGGCATTCGGTGCACCGCACCGAATGGACCTATGTTAAACACGGCCCTGCTCTCCACCACGGACGTGTCAGTTTGATCATGTGTGCACAAACCAACCTCGTCCATGAGCTCCTAGATGACCTCCCTCTTGTCCTAACAGAATTCGGAAATAATATTTTTTATCAATTCAAGTAACTGCACTGCCTGCTTTTCAGAAACGTTCTGTTCTCTTTCTGTTTTGAAGTGACATGGGTTGGACGCAAGCGATCGGCAATTATAGTGCGAATTGTTGTTCTATATCGTTATTATGATAGGCTATTCATCTTCAAGTTTTTGAATCATATAGTAGCTAATCAACTGATGGTTTATTTAGAAATGTATGGGTGGCGACCTCTCTTACACAGGCCTACCAATCTTCAGAGAAATCAGTCCACGGACTTTATTACTTCGCCTCCTTATGACGCGGTTCATTTCTTGGTTCTTTTTTTATATCGGTTCGTCATTTGATTCTATCTATCTCAATACTCATACAGTGTCTTTCTGTAGCATTTGGGTTAGCTTGAAATGAATGATTTTTCTCCTTCCTTGCAGGGTGCACTTGACTGTGTTATCGCAGGTTTCTTTAGGTTCCGCTGGTCCCTGTTCTGTGTGGCTTTCTCCAAGGATCGACTCTGAACCCTTTGCACTGCATCGTCTATTGTCTGATGTTAGCCTCCTACTGCAGTCTAGTGGACTTTTGCATCAGTTATGTACTGACGATGTAAGCTTACAAGTATAGATTGGCAGCAGATTGACTTGTCTTGATCGAGTGTTGCGCTCTGCTGCACGCCTATTTTGGCAAATCCCTAAAATAATATGGTCATGTCTCAAACTACATGCTCGAGGTACTTCACTGGCTCCCTATTCGCCATCGTATTGAGTTTAGGGTAGCTGCATTGGTATGGCGATGTTGTCAGGGCCACGTTCCAATTTACCTCAGAAAGCTATGCAGCTTTAGTCTACATTGGGTATACAAGGACGTCGTCAGCTAGGCTCTGCTGATAAGGGAATCCTCTTAGTTCCTTTCGCTCGTACTACTACCATGAAAAATCGAGCCTTTTCTGTGGTTGGCCCAGTGGTCTGGAATGGCCTTCCTTTTTTAGCTACACCTACACCCTGGGACTCTACCACGATCCTTCCGTACTAAACTTAAAACTGTTCTTTTGGGGTGCTCTGGAGTCGGGGGCGCCTCTAAGTAGTTATTTTACTTGAAGGAGCGCTATATAAATGTCCGAATGAATGAATGAATAGATGAATAGAATGTCCACCGCCGATGTCACGAAATAGAGTATCCGCCGCATTAATCGCATTCCCCCGCCCCAAATGAAGAGAAGTCGAAAAAAGCTACTTCCGCGTGTATTTACTTTGCAAATTAATTTCAATCTGCTTCGTCTTGAACAATGACACTAACAGGTATGCTTATTCCTACTTAATATTTTTTTGCTTTGTTTTTATAGCATGTAGAACATTTAAAACACCTAAGATCGCTCAGATTCACTAAATAAATTCGAGTTGCATTTCTCTGAACATTGCTTGGAACACTTAAAACAATTAGAGTGACTTTAAATTTTGATTACAGCATAAAGTTTTCAATTATACGCATTTTTCAATAAATGGAATAGAATGGCTTAGCCCCCACCACCGGATAGTCTAGACTGGTTAAATCCATCCGGGGGATAGATTAATTCACCCCCGGATAGCTTTAAGGGGGATAGAATATCACGTGACACCGCCGTTGTGCAGATGTTTTTGGCGATCCAAGGGAGATCACCGAACTCTTCCAGAGGATTTCAATCTGCACACAGCGTTTCAACGCCGATGCTTTTAGAGGAACCTTTTAACCACACCCAGGGGTTCGAGAATAACGCACTCTAACCTTGAACACATTTCTTTTTAAAGTTTACTTTTGAGCTTGTGTAATCTTTTAATACATGTTGAAATCGTAACAATAATGATAATTATAATATTGACTATAATAATTAAAATAATAATACTAATAACAATGATAATAATGGGAAGAAGAAGACGACGTGGAGGACTAAAAGGAAGAAGAAGAGGAAGAGGAAGAGGAAGAAGAAGAAACAAAGAAAAAAAGTAAAAAAAGAAGAAAAATAAAAAGAAGAAGAAAGAAAAATAGAAGAAGAAAAAGAAGGAAGAAGAAGAAGAAGAAGAAGAAGAAAAGGAAGAAGCAAGAATAGAGATCAGCAGAAGAAGACGGAGAAGCAGAAGAACACGAAGAACAAGACGTAGGCTACTAGAAGAAAAAGAAGATGTAAAAAGAAGATGGTATGATGGATATGTTGCATTTTATTTTATATTGCTTGCTTATGGCAGTGCTTATATACCCTACAATATGCAGTTAGAATTATATTATACGCATAGGACCAATTAATGCAACTTCAAAGGTCCAATGATAGCCAAGTATAATAGGAATATGAATAGGCCTACGCTTATGCCACAAAAGCATAACCAGTCAGTCATCGTATTGCTGTTATATAATTTTGAGTTTAAAAATCAAAGAAAAGCTACGTCTACAAGCGTAAATACCATGCCTTATGTTTTCTAAAATATTCAAAATTAAATTTCAAGTCGATCAACAATAAGTTTCTTTTTCAGAATATTCTTGTAAAAATATTCGCTATGGGTCTATTTCTGATTTCAAGAAAGACGATTATGTCATCTTTAGCATAGGCCTATTAATAATGCCTACAATTGGACGCGTGCACTCGAGTGCACCTCAACTTCTCAAAACTTGAAAGTGACTTTTATTATCGCATCTTATTTTGGGCTTTTCTAAACTGAAAAATCGTAATCCGCTGCTTGTTCAATTCGTTGTCAGCCACAAGCAGTCGACCATTTGACTCATCCAGAAGAATCCTCATTGGATTTTCTAATCCGTGCTTTGCCTTAGAAAGAATTTCTCTTTCAAATTCTAATTCTGAATCCAGTAACAAAACTCGACTGTTGAATCGATCAGCGACCAAAACGAATCCATTTCTATCGACGGACAAATAGACTGGATGATTCATTTGTCCAATGGTTGATCCACAGTCTTCACCGAATGACTTCTGAAGTTTTCCATCTGCGTCCACTATGCAAACACCATGCAGTTCATGTCGACGGATGCCATGACTTACTACGAATTGACCACTGGTCAGTTCTATAGCGTGCAACGGATGACAAATACCTGCGTCTGCTGACAGATTTATTTCACGGATCAATCGTCCATCTGACGAATATTTATTTAATTTGTTTTCCCAAAAAACAGCTAAAATCACATTCGAATCATGTGTAACAGACAAACCCCATCCAAAATCGTCCCCTGTTGACCAATTCCTTATTAATTTTCCATATGGATCGACTCTTAGGATTTCCTTCGGCTCACTATCGCCTTTCATGTCAAAGATGTAGAGACATTTATTTCTGATGCAGGATGTTATGCCCTGTGGATTAATCAATTCTATCAAATTCCATTTGCGACTGAAACTGAATGTCATCGAATCGTAAACTTCAGCTTCTGAACTATTTGCATTCACAACAAATAATTCCTTCTCTAAAATCGTCAATCCGCAAATCGCTTTATTCATCGGTTTCGAGGATTTTTGGCTGATCGTCTGAACTAAAACTGGATCCAAT
Source organism: Lumbricus terrestris (assembly GCA_949752735.1). Classification (NCBI taxonomy): domain Eukaryota; kingdom Metazoa; phylum Annelida; class Clitellata; order Crassiclitellata; family Lumbricidae; genus Lumbricus; species Lumbricus terrestris. Next base: position 75,483,346 of record OX457037.1, read on the forward strand.
TTGTATTTCTCTTGAAGTGTACCTGAAAGTGGAAACAATGAAGAATTAATTCATAGTAATAATTAGTTTCATATTCTCTCATTCCTTAAGAATGTCACATCAAAATGTTGTTTACTAATGTCACACTAGGATAAGGAATTGGTTAAAATTTGAACAACTTGCGATTGTGCGAAAGTGATATTTCGTAACAAGCAAACTCAAAGGAAGAGAATATAGAGATTGTTGAGCCTCTATCAGGCACTGTTACGGGCTTGTGTAGCCTAATCTGTGTTGCAGACGTCAGGAAAGGAATCGATTCCCAGTGCTTATCCGTTGCTCAAACTCCTTTTCTTCTTTAAAGAAAAACTTAAAAGCTCATCAGTTAATCTAATTAACCTTCACACCTTTTGTAAAAATGTTTTCCTCTGCATGGCGACTTACAAATCGCGACTCAAACTCACATTTCTGCTTTCAATTGTTTAATAAAACAACAGCAATCACAATCCCAGCAACAACAGCAATAGTAATAATAATGATAATAATAATAATGATAATACTACTAATGATGATGATGATGATGATGATGATGATAATAATAATAATAATAATAAAAAATAATGATAACAGCAACAAAAATGAGAATGGCGATGCAAGCGTGGCCCCCGACCTATATCAGCGTCTCGGTACAATTAGGCCTATGATCCAGCGATTCAATGCGGTTGTATTAGGCGGTGCCTTTCCAGCGCAGGATCTCTACGACGATTAGGTGCCGTTCCAGATGTTTTTATTCTGTTTGTGATTAATATTTAAGCGCCTGTAATAATGGTAATAATAATAATAATAGCAATAATAATCCTAAATACCTCGGGACAAATAATGATTATATTAATAATAATAGTGACGACGATAATGTTGATGATGATGATGATGATAATAATAATAATAATAATAGTAATGATAATAATAATAATAACAATAATAATAATAACAATAATAACAATAACAATTATAATAATAATAATAATAATAATAATAATAATAATAATAATAATAATAATAATAATAGTAATAATAATAATAGCAATGACAATAGTAATAATATTTGAAAACAATGACATCGTCACCACCAACACCAACAATAATAATAATATAATTATACTAACACACTTTTTGGAATTGCTGATTAGACCAGTGGTTCCCAAACTTCAGCAGGCCGCGGACCGACAATAATTTTTGGTGAAGCTCGCGGACCTCTAAAGTAGGCCTAATTAGCGATGGCAAACAAAAGCAGTGGCGAAGCAATAGGTTGTGCAGCTTGTGCAGTGCACAAGCGACGAAACTGACTGCAGTCATCGAAATTTAAATTGTTTGAATTCGCCATCTGGCAAGTTAGAATAAGGCGCGTTGATTTATTTCAAATTTTTTAATAGTAAGACAAATTTGAATGAATTTTGGACAACAATTCCAATGATTTCACAATTTAAAGTTTCAAGAAAATGAACTAATAATATTATTACAGTGTACTTTGTTTATTTTTTGACTCATCTCCGCGGACCGGCGATCATACCTCCGCGGACCGGTGCCGGTCCGCGGACCACCACTTTGGGAACCACTGGATTAGACAACAAACCTCTCATACTAACCAAAGTAATTAGCAGCTCTGTAGAATTCTTCTGCAGACCAGGTAAGCGTGACTCTCAAAGTATATCCAATCGAGAGCATTTCAGTGAAGATCCTCTCGATGATTTCCTTCAGTATGTCCGACTTCAGTTGATCTATGAGTTGCAGCAGACCATCGTGAGTAGTGCAGAGGATATAGATGACGATGCTTTGTCCTTTTCTGGCAGCAACGATTCTCTGCTGGGTCAGACCCAACAACCGAGTGGCTTCTTCCACAGGACGGTGTTCTAGAACCCTCGTTAACTGGGAGATGATTTCCTCTTCCACTTCGTCTACGTTTCCAACGGCGCCTTCAAGGTTCGCGTGAACTCGAACAAGAACTATATATACATGTATAGAAAAAAAGCATTTTTTTTATTCTTTTAACCGATTTATTTTAAAAAATTAATGTACAATTGAGTTAGGCATACATGTATATCGAAGAAAAGGAGACAGCACATGCATTGCATATGGCAGCATTATTCCAAAAGAGGCGAAACATGAACACTGAATTTAGCACTAAGCTAAGTAAAACTTCATAACATGCATTTTATTTATTTTTTTATTGATGTTCATTTATAATTGCAGTTATTACACGCGCAAGGTCAGTCAAAATGTTAGGCAAGAAAAGTTCCTGGAAACTTTAAAGCACGCATGACCCGGGACAACAACTTAAAAAGATAGACTGGTGGTCCAGATTTAGAAAATTGAATCTGCAATCTTGCCACAATCATAAAATATAGGCTATTCGTCTTTTCGAATGGCATTTTCACACCAGATAAATCAATGACATAGTCTATAGGCTACATTCATTGATGATTCATAATTCAATTCTGGGTTGCATGCGTCACTGCTGTGTAGATTATTATTTTTGTTCATGGCTAGTGTGCTCTAATAATGAATTCCCATTATTATTGGTACAGAGTCATTCCTTCAGTTGCTCATTCATCCAGTCACTCAGTCGTTCAGTAAAATTGCTCATTCAAAAGATCAGTTCAAAGAGGCAGAAATCGAGTGAATCTCCAGTTTAATCTTGTTTAGGCCTATTAGATAACTCACCACCTCCACATGACAGCAGTTGGGCAATGTGACTTTGATTGGAATCGTATAAACAAGCCATTGTCGTGTTGTATTGTTGAATACTGAATTTTGTCAAAATGTCCAACAGTGCCTCGTTTTTCTCAGCTTCATTCGGCTTTGAAGAGATGAATTGTTTTTGACGATTATTAATGACTCCTTCAGAAAATAATCTGATGCAAAGATCGCTCGTATCGAGAAGATCCACCAAACTCTCGTGATTGATTTCCAATCGACTGACGTCTGATTCACTGAGTGGCCAATCGTCTCCAAATGCATCCTCATACTCTACACAAACAACAATAATTAGTTAACATCGATTATGCTAATACATGTTTAGGAATAGTAGCAGTGCATAGGAGTCCAGTTTGCGACATGGTACGAATTAGCCTTACTGTAAATAGAGCGCCTACTTAATATTAATAGAGGCCTATTATACAGTGTTGCAGAATTGAACTGTAGAGGAGTTGGGAGGTTGAACACCACAGTTATTCATTCAAATCAGGTTATTAGATCCATTACTTCGACAAGTTGCGAATGAAAGATTTTTCAATTATTGACCTGATGTGACAAAACATTTTCTATGTATGAAGACGGTGACCCGTCAAAATAGCCCGGTCAAAACAGCCCCGTCAAAACAGCCCCGTCATAATAGCCCACCGACAAAACAGCCCCGTCATAATCGCCCACCGACACAACAGCCCCGAAAAAAGGAGTTCCCGACAAAATAGCCCCGTCGAAATAGCCCCGTCAAAACAGCCCGGGTAAACAGTTCCGTGAAAATAGTCCAGTCAAAGACGCCACCGACAACTCAGTTCCAGAACTTCTATTTCAGATATATAAAAACCTTCATCCAGCTTCCATTTCTTAAGCATTCTATCATTCATCCGGGTTCTATTTCAGATCTATAAAAACATTAATCTAGCTTCTATTTAAGATCTATAAGACCTTCATCCAGCTTACAATTCTTAAGAGTTTTATCATTCATCCAGCTTCCATTTCAGATCTATAAAAACATTAAACCAGCTTCTATTTAAGATCTAGTATACTTTCAACAGCACCTCAAACTTTAAACATCATTTTAAAGGACTTGTGCTGGACACTCGTGAAACTTTCATACTTAATTAATTATTGCACACACACAAGAAGAAAACAAAACTAAAACCATTTTTGCCGAAGAAGAAGAAGAAGAAGAAGAAGAAGAAGAAGAAGAAAGGAGAGCAATTCCATAAGCTAGTCTAGAGGCAGAATTGGACAAGCAGTGTTAGAGACCTCGTTTTTTCTTTGCCTGTCATTTGCAGGCGGGTGGTCAATCATCTCCCTTATCAAGTTATCTTCCCATCGATAATGTGTGGTCAGTGCATTCATTATAGCTGGGTTGGCTAGGATTCCTTGTGTCTGATGGAACAGAATTTTCGAACCAAATTTTTAACAAATTTTTCGATAATTGTCATATGTTTTAAGATTATACTTCATTCTAAGCTCAGAGCACAGTTGCTGCAAATCAATAACCCACTATGGCAGAAGACTTGTTGCAGCCTCTCACATTACTTCGATGAAAATCTTCACATAGATACTTAATGTTCACGGATCACTGGCGTCTATATTGCTTCTATTTAGACGCACATCGTTATTCATAATTTGCTGTTACTCTAACTGAATGAGGAGGTAGTTTCTTACCTCCATCGGCGTTTAAATAATTGACCAAATGGTTTTGTCCACTGTCTCCGAGAGCTGTCATCAACTCATCCGCGTTCTTATCCTTCAGTATGAAATGAAGAAGTATTCTATTTTTATCCTCCGTTGTGTTGTCTTTCAGCTTTATTTTATGTACGGCTTCTCTCGTCAATGTCTTACTGGCCAGTAATTTATCCAACAATCCGAAATCCGGATCAATCCGATCCACCAGAAAATCCCTGTGCTTCTCGAGCTTCTCCTCCATTTGTTTTGGACTTCCTGTTCTCAATCAACTATAATCAATCGATCGATTCGGACTTCGGCGGACACTCGACATCGTGGTGGCTCGGGTTCACGGCTGTTTTTGAACCCACAGGTACATGTACAACGTCCTGATCGTCAGACAATAGCATCAATTTAATAGGATTAGACGGTCGCGTCAAAGTTGCTAAGACTCGGAATCAGTTAGGTACCGGTACGGTAGGCCTATACCAAGTCGAAGTGTATTAAGGCTCAGAAACGAACGTTATGAGTAGATCCGAATAACATCCCCAAACAATATGGATGAACGCTACAAAGGAAAGATAAAAAATATTCGATATTGCTAAATGCCAATTGTGAGTTAGCAAGTCAGGCTTCGATACTTAGCGGTTGGTTCAGTATAAACGATCGATAGATCCATAAATCACGAGATCATTCAATAGGCGAGAACCAACGTACAACCAACGTACAACCAGTGTACTTAGCCCATGCAAATTAGAGTCCTCATGCTCAACTTTATCAAATGCTCGAATAACCAATATTCTCCAAACAACGCTACAATATAGCAGAACGTGATTTCCTATGTTTGAGCAATTGATGGGATTAATGGAAGTTCTGTTCTTCGGTTTAGGATTAATCAATTTATCCTGAAACTCACGCCTGCTAGAGAAAATTTCCAGAGAACCTGTTTTAGACTTTGTTAAGGCAAAAGCAGGGAACCACTCCCATGAAATTTCAATACGCTGTGGTGGGTTTAGAAAGAATGAGAACCGAGGATGGTCGGGCAGAGCGAGTTGTCTGGATGGTGAAGTATGTTGTAGTGATTTGTGGGATATGGATAAGACTTCGAGATGGATTCCCTCAGCAATGGTAGAATTTGCCTCCACGATCAACTCAAGAATAATAACGTTTAGGCCTACCGTATTCTACCAGAATTTAAAAATGAACGAAAGTAGACCACTAGACCAGTAGATGCAACTCACTTTCTTGTCTGAAATCACCACAGTTATGCGAGAAATTGATTGCCAGCATTGTTTACTAAGAGACGTAGGCTACGCATTGTCAACGTTAAATCTCATATTAAAAAATTATAGCCTAGCCAGCAGCGCGGGGACCCCCAAAAGCGCGGGGTCCAAGGCGGCTGTCTCGCTCGCCTGAGTCGCCTCTCCCTAAGGCCGGGCCTGAATTTGAGTTAAGCTATTCCTTTATGATCAATTATCAACTAGAGAGGCGATTTTCACGAGCAAGTAGGCCTATCTGTTTTCAATCCTTATTACAATTAATGGCCAATAGGCAAACCCATCCAAAGTGTACTTAGCCCATGCAAATTAGAGTCCTCGTGCTCAACTTTATCAAATGCACGAATAGCCAATATTTTTAGTGCAATATAAAACTTTCAGTCATCATTTTCGTCAGCCTTCTCTATGCCAGGTATCAACACAGTTTATCACAGTAGGCCTATTATTATAGGCGTCTTCACTCTTCAAGGCACACTCGCATGCCACACGATCGGCACATAAAAATAAAATCAACATGTAGCCTATAATAAGCTTACGTTAGTTTGTTTACGAAAAAACGCAATTTCCTTTAAATATGCAACAAAATAAAAAAAATGTTCGTTCAAAATTCCTGAAATTGTGGTATATTCAGAAAGGTAGAAAAAATTAATCCAAACTGGTTCGACGTTTTCCGCAAAAAAGTTTAAAGTAGAATAGCTCTGGGTGTGTCACACCCACCTCACCTCCGAAGGGTTAAAACCCTCGCACGTGCACGCACACTTATACAGTATATTACTTAAACTCGGATAAATTACGTGTTTGTCAGTTAAGAAACACTGTACATGCATAGTTAAGGCTTTAACCTGTATCTATGCGTAATTTCTACTCACTAATTCTTATAGTTACAGTAACGGCTTGTTCCCTTATCTAGTCACACCCCACCATCCTGATTAACTTCTTCCTGGCACATAGGCCCATATTAAGCGGGGCTCGTCCCTTCCGGAGTGCCTATTGCTCCCTAATCTGTATCCTAAATTCTTTACCGAATGAGTTGACTATTGACTATTACTTGTGTTATGTTTGTTATGTATTACGTCTTATTGTGGGAACAATAAATAAATTTGAATTTTGAATTTTCAAGAAGACTAGGCCTAAGTAGGACTCTGAGACTAAGTGCATCGGCTGTTGAATTAATGTAATCATATTAATATGCACTATCAGTTGCGCCAGGTCAGAGCTGTCTTTAATGCTATCACAACTCATCCATGCCTCTGTTGTCGCCCGTCTTGACTACTGCAGAGTTCTCTACGCTGGTCTCCATAAGGGAAATCGTTGGGTTTCAGAACAAATTTCAGAAACAAAGCAACCGCGTGAAGCATACTGTCTCTGACTGCCTTCTTCATATTTTATTTATTTATTTCAAAAATTTATATAGCGCCATATATCTGGGTCTCACCACATTTGAAGCCTTTGTGCAAGAAGCAGGCTGGCGCAGTTTCTGAGTATTCGGGAGAATAAGTTTGAATGTTTTGCTCTCTTTGAAAGCTTGCCGTTTCGTCCAGGCAATAGCCTAGATAATGAGAAATTTCAGAGGTATAAGGTACATGTACAATTGTACATGTAGACTAACCCATATTATCTATTTGCAGTTGATTAGAAACTGAATTTCCCTCGTCCTGCTGCATGTTAACAACATAATTAGATGCATAGGAAAAGCAAACCCGGTTATTGCACTGCAACTTCCGTGTGTAGCTCTGGAAAGATGCTCAAATATTATGTGAACAAATCTTGCTATTGGATGGAAATGATAAGAAGTAAAGATTTGCGAGGTTCATTCATTCATCCATTCATTCATTCATTCATTCAGAGCATTTATATCGTGCCCCTTCAAGAAACTACTCAGAGGCGCTCCCAGCCCAACCGCGAACAAAGAAAAAAGGCTTGAGAGACTTGTAGTACCTAGTCGTTAATCTGGATGAATAAGGTAACTAATAAAGATTGTTTTTGCAATAAAATAATCATAACTAAGAAATTTAAGTTGTCGAGTAGTAATTACACCAATGGAAAAATTGGGAATTAGCGATGAAACTGAAACGGAAATGATCAACTTGTCAACATATCTAGACTAACACACATAGAAATACAAAAAGGTACTTAAACGTACCCTGGTTTACAATTGCGGACATGAATCAGGTTTGTTCATCTGTTTGTATGCGCACTTGTTATAGCGCCTCTTCCAGCCCTCAACCGCTACTCAGAGGCGCTCCCGACCACAGCGCGGCCACTGCATCGGAGTTTCACGCCAAAGCGCTGAGCAATTGCGAGTGAAGGACTTGCCCAAGGTCCCTACGCGGCGAGGTGGATTCGAACCTCGAACCTTCCGGCTTCAAGGCGACGACGCCACCACTACACCACCGCGCCCCCTCATTAAGCATTCCTACTGCACGAAACGGAGAGGCTTGGCTGTAGCAACCATCTTTTGTGCAATACACTGTAATTGTGATTCATGACTTACCTGACAAAATTAGAGCTCACGAGTTCGACCATTCGCAGATAGATAGGACTATGTATATTAATTCAACAGCCTTGTAATTGTCCTACTTAGGCCTAGCCCACTTCACTAAATGTTGCAGATATCGAGCTGAAATTTACAGTATCTGTGTCATGAACCTTTTTAACCAGTGCACAGTTTACATGTAAATCGACATAGGCCTACCTGGTTCTTGCACCAAAGACTTGAGTTTATTTTAAAACCCGCTCGGCTGTGAGTAATTTCCACAGCGATCTAAGTAGCCTACATGCTAACAGGAAGCAAACAATGCTGCAGTTATAAACGCAGTAGGAATGTAGCCTATAAATAATGAGCATTGAGCAAACCTGATTCTTGCCCGCAATTATAAAAGCAATTTCTTGAATAGCCTAGCTAGAGTGTATTCACCTAAGTAGGCTCCATTGTAGTTTCCAAAGCTTGTTGCAAACCTGTGCTATGAAATGGCGACTTCAAACCGTGGATCGTCTGTCGAGAATTCCTCTTAGATTATAACATGTGAAGTGAAGGCAGTGAAAAGCCGAAATTACCCGGAGTAGGCCTACGGTAACTTTGGCTTTTCTTTCGGGTAATTTCGTCATAGGTGACGAAATTACCCGAAGGGAAAGTCACCCTGTGTTCAGGACAAGCTAAATTGAGCATATAGGCCTAGGCCAAAATTACATATGCCCATGGCTCTAAGACTATGCAATGCAAATGCAAAACGGAACGAATGGATCTAATTATGGATGTGTACGTTTGTGGCGTAGCCTAACCTTACATCGCTGGCCGACGAATTCGTATGAAAACATCCACACTAGACATCGTCGGGTTTCAGCATAAATTTCAGATATTGTCTTTGCAAGGAAATGACAATAATTATTATTAGGATATTAAAAACTGAGATAAAGAGTAGGCTAGTAATAATATTGCACTTATGGAATTGGAAATTCGCAATAAAACAGAAACAGAACCGATTAACTTGTCAAAAGAATCTAGTAGGCTTAAACATAGAAATTGAGTAGAGACTCAAATGTAACCTGGTTTATGACTGAGTGCAAGAATCAAGTATGTTGATGTAGGCATGCAACCGAGAGGCCTGGCTATAGGCCTAATAGCAACGATTTTCATGACTTATGCCTACCTGACTAATGCGTGAAATTAGGCTATTGTAGGCTAGTACTGTTCACGAATGCGGTTATTCTCAGGCAGAGTTGTCTGGTTACTGTCCTACCTATAGACTCCACTTAATTTTGCAAATAGGTTATGCGGCTGAAATTTGCAGCGTAGATGCAACTCTGAGTGAAAACATTTTCAGCCTACTTGTCCGATTTTCAGATAAGTCGACATACCTGGTTCTTGCACTAAAGGTTTCAATAATATTTATAAACTCCGTCTGGCTGTAGGTACCAGTAATTTCCATAACCATCATAGCTGCAGGCCACAGAGGAAATAATTGCTACAGCCGCTATGAATGGTGTGTAGCCTACTGTGCACTGTGCAGCCTAATTGCTATGCGTTAGGCTATAATATTATGCCATCGTATCATGGTTTCACGTGATCTACATAATCATGGTTGCATTCTGTAATCTGCATAGACCTGTGAAAGCATGTAATTATTAAGCCTATATTAGTCGTATGATACATTGATAAGTAATTATTAAATATTTTAAACTTTTCTGTCCTAACTATGACGCTGCTGATGGCCTATTCTTTATTGACCCAACGTTACCAAAGTGGGACAAGTTATTAAGAAATGTGGATGGACGGTAAAACCTACTGTATGCTAAGTCATCTAATAAATATTCATTTACTCGACCAATGATGGGGCATGTTTATTTACTTTTATTTCAAGCATGTTGATGCTAAATATAAGAATAATTTTGATGCAAATTTTGGTAAAAAAATTATATTTATGCTAATAAATATTGAAAAGTACTTTAGGTTACAAATGCATGATAATTAATTAATTGCTGTAATTGTACATTTGGATTCAATTGTGTCTATTGTGTCTGCGTGTGGTCAAATTTTTTTTATGGTAGTGCCCTATGATTGCGCAACGCAGTTGATTTTACATAACGTTCCATTTTGGGAATGTTTGGTCACTCTCGCTACTTGTATCAATATTTTTGCGTTCTACTGAAATATGCCCTGTTCGCTCAAAAATTTATATTGATTGTAATTGTCATTCTAATATTAATATGAATAGTATTAACCTTTACCACTCAAATTTTTTTCCGCGCCAACCCCTCCAGATCAGAATAAAATTGCCGTGAATATTAGTCACAGTTCAACATTTATTTTCACCAAACAACATTATTCAAGCTATGATATATATGACATATATGATATATGTGATACATATGTATCATATATAAATTATATATGATATATATATCATATATATATATCTATGATATATATCATATAAATGATATATATATATATCATATATATGTCATATATATCATATATATATATAACTTATATATCATATATATATCATATATATCATATTATATGAGATACAAAAATGATACATCATATATATATCATATGTATCACATACATATATCATATATGATATATATCATTTACATGATATATGACATCTATCATATATAATATATATCGTTCACATATCACATATATATATCATATATATCATATTCATATATGATATATAGCATATATATATTATAAAAGATATAATATATATGATATTATATCATATATATCATATATATAATATATAATTATATATCATATATATCATATTTATATAGCAGTAGCATGTCTACATATCCATATAGGACTTTGTGAACTCGCCAATAAGTCGCGCGGCAGCCTTGTGGACCCTCTCCAACCTATCGATCCGAACCCGTGGAAGACCAGCAAATATGGAGGTGCAATGGTCAAGGCGGCTCATCACAAACGCGTGAATAAGGGAGACCGCAGCTTTAAAAGTTAGAAAGGGACCAATAACCCTGAACTGCAGCAGATGGTAGTACATGCAGTGTGTGATTTGTCAAAAAAGAAGTGTGGGGGTCGGCTTAATGTCCTTGTTTTGGGGGGGGCCAAAATACGCCGCGGCGACTACGGAGCATATCCGACTAGGGGGTCTGGGGGAGCGTCGTAAGCTCCCCCAGCGGGGTCCGGGGCGGAGCCCCGGCCGCTATTGATTTGGTGCAATCCAAAGCAAAATCTTCTATTGAAAGTGAATTGAATAATATCACCTTTTTAAAGATCAGTTAACATGTTATTTATGTTAAAGAGTTTGAAGTTTTTCTGTTCGTTAACCCAGTAGTTTTCAAGTTTAATTAACTTGTCATTAGCAACTTTCATTGTAAACAAACACAGTACTGCATAAACTTGCTCTAAATTAGAAGTAAAATAATACAAAAACCACTCCCAATTGGACTTAAAATATGAGAAAAATAACAAAGTCCAATTGAAATTTTTGTTTTACTTTTTTTTTGTTTAACATGGAAAACACATAAACATGGAGCAAAGACATATGGGTATTCATTTATAGTGCCATAGTGGCACTATAATATTCACTTATGTTGCACTATAGTTAGTACAACGCAAAGTGAGAATAATACTCAGCAGTCAGCAGACTCAGCACTCAAAATAATAAAACAATAGTAAGGTCCTAGGATGAACGAAGTGCTCGGAACTTCACAAGTCACAAGCTGTAACGCATCAACTAAATACTGCTCTTATAACAACTCACAAGAAATAACTTCAAATAAGAACTTTCTTAATAAGAAGATATTTGTGTTCCTATTGAGGACTAAAAACTGAAATAATTTCAAATGACAACAGAAACAAGAATCATCAATAACGAAGTGCAAATTATTTATGATAAACTAGTCATCATGCGAAAATTATTGAAATGAAATTGTCATGTATGATGTAGCCTAATTTGTGATGAACTCTAGCTAAGTGGTAGTGACTAGTCTTTAATCATGGCAAAAAGTTTATATCCTGGTCTAAGCTCATCAACATTCCTTTTCTTCCCTGTTGGTTTGTCGTTGGCACAATTTGATCATTTGGGAAATTGTGTCACTGTCACCGGAGTCGACGGGACCGGACAACGTCACAACAGTACAACTTGAAACTTTGTGTCAACTGTGACCTGTCAAGTGTTGAACGAATGAGGAAATGAAACAAATAAGTCCTACTAACTGCTTGCAGTCCCCCTCTTGTGGCACTGGCCGCCCGCACTGCCAAAAGAGGGGGTCGAAATTGGACCCCCACACCTTTTTTTTGGAGGTGGAAGTGTGGGGGTCGGGCCATAGCAAAGAGGGGGTCCGACCCCCCCAACCCCCCCGGCAAATCACACTCTGAGTACATGTACAATGTAGCAGCTAAGACACACCTGCGGGCCTGCGGCACACCTGATCTATATGAGATGCAAGGGTGTGTTCAGAGACCAGGAGCACTCCGAGGTCACTCATAGCCAAATAGAGGCATACATTATTAGGGTGAAGTGAAAAACACGAATATTAGAAATCGAAAGTGCAATAGCAATAAAAGGTTGTCTTCTGGTATGGGGTCAAGAAATATCAAAAAAGTTTTGAAATACATTAATGTCTTCCTTTGCCCCCAGAGGGCCAAAGTTTCGAGAAATTGGAGTTTCTTGGAGAAAATTGCAGGTTTTCTTGCGAAATATTTGTTTAGTGTGAAATAATTAACCACCAAGCAATACATCGTTGGGAAGAGCTCTTTAAACTGACTAAAATCATATCTTAATTTCAAGAATAGTCGCAAATTTGTAGGAGATATTAACTTTTTAAGATACCCCTGAAAATGGTAAAACACTAATAACTTTTTTGTCGTTTGCGATATTTCAACTTGCAATATGTCATTCTATTCAGTTTATGACAGTCTATCTGACGGTGCATTTAAACTTATAAGAACCTTCCATTAAGAATTTCAAAGCTCATGAAACCCTACAAATTACAAAAAGAGGAAAACTAAAGGAAATGTCCTCAGAAACTGCAAAACTTTGAAAAAAGTGTAGATCATTTTTTTACATTGCAGCCTGCAAATGCACCACGGACAATTGCAAATGTACCAAAGCCAGAAAGGTTCCAAGAGAGGACAAGAGTCCTACATGATCAACAGACAATTAGAGTTATGACGATTAGCCGTCAGGATAAGATTATATTAACTTCACAAAAGAAGCGGCATGATAGAAAGAGCAAGGAGACCATGCGCCTATAATATGTCGTAAACGCCTAGATTTCGTCAACGAACAAGCATTAGCAGACAGCAGTGTTCAAAATTAATGAAACTGACAGTGAAGTAAATCCTGTAGAGTGTAAAATCTTGCCAGAAGATGAACCCATGGATGTGTCAGAAAAGTCAAGACCTATAGTATAGGCCTACTTCACAAAATTAATGAAACTAAGCAAAATGAGAAAGAGATTGTCGAAGCTGTCACGACTCTGTGACCGATATGGAGCATCGGATATAGCAGGTGCGGTTATTCCAAATGCTGTACTAGAAGACCTTGGTATTCCAACGAGTGCTCTTGTTCTAATTTCAGTGTTCTATCTTTTTTTCGACCATCAAAGTACAATGTTTCAGTTGAATCCCTTATTTCAACTTCCTGCATTGCATTCTGTCTAGTGATTCTTTCACACGTCGAAGCTCATAGCGATCGATCACTGATAAACTCCGCCCATGTCCCCAGGGGTACGCGTGCCACAGTCTGAGAACCCCTGATTTGACCTATCACTTAACTCGGCCTATCCAAAAATTTTGTGTCTCTGATTGTCATCCTCCTCTAAGAATCCCTTTCGTCGTCAAATATAAAATGCACAATAATCGTCATTTTCTATTATCTATTTACTGAAACAGAAAAACTGAAATCCCTTGACCCATCCTTTTGCTGTCAACCACAAACAGCCGACCATTTTCATCCAGAAGAATCCTCGATGGATGTAGCAAACCGCCCTTTCTTGTGGACAGAATTTCTCTTTGAAATTCCAAATCTGAATCCAATAACAAGACTCGGCTGTTGAATCGATCAGCCACCAACACGAATCCATTTCCATCGACAGACAAATAGGCTGGACCATACATTCCTCCGATAATTAATTTACTTTCTCCAGATAATGACTTCTGAAGTTTCCCATCTGAATCCACTGCACTCACTGTGCTGTGACGATCATCGTCATCATGACTGATCAAGAAATGACCATTGGTCATTTGAATAGCATGTATTGGATGATGAATACCAGCGACTGATGATAGATTTATCTCGCGTATCAGTAGTCCGTCTGGCGAATATTCTTTTAATTTGTTTTTATCAATGACCGCTAAGATGACATTTAATTCATGTGTAACGGACAAACAGTTTAGACCATCCTCTCCCGTTGACCAACTCTTTAACATCTTTCCAGTTGCATCAACCCTTAAAATTTCCTTCCACTGATCAGCGCCCTTGTAGTTTAGGATGTAGAGACATTTTGTTGTATTGCAGGATCCTATGTCCATTGGAAGATTTAATTCATCTAAATGCCATCGACGACTGAAACTGAATTTAATCGAATCATAAACTTCAACTCCTGAACTCCCCTCAGTCACAACAAACAATTCCTTGTCTAAGATCGTCAATCCTTTAATCGGTTTATTCTTCTTTTTTGAGGCTTCAATTATAATCGTTTGAACTAAGATTGGATCCGATTTGTATTTCTCCGGATATTCACCTGAAAGTGGGACACATATTAGTCTTAATTCATACTACGAACCTATATTTATTTTTCACATTCTTTAGACTATTGGAGAAAAGACACAAATAACAACAATTTAAAAACAAACACTGACGAAGGGGGCCTGTACAAACAAAGGCGTCACCAGAGACAGATCAGGAAATGGAAAACATGGGAGAGAATGAGTCATCGTAGCCGTAATTTTCAAATTTCTAAAGCGCCATTCGAAAGCCAAAGCGAAGGGTACCAACTTAATCATTCACGAGTCACGCAGTGGGTTATTTTATGCGCAAGTTTCTTGTCGCTTATAGCTTCATGTTTAGAGCGCCATTGCGCTACAAACCTCTTGCTAAAATTTCATTATAAAACTATTTTCTAAATATCACTAGATTGAACAAGTGATAGAAAATATTCAAATTATTATGCTTAACAAAATTGTTCTATGTCAATAAAAAATACGATGAAGTCAATAATCCACTTTTCGCGTCTAAAGCAGATCGTCTTGCTCGATGGGATGCAGTCTAAAGCGCACGCTAATAGGCTACTCCTTTGTGTGAGGATGCTTGTCCGCATTCTAGCTGTAGCCTATAGCCTAATTATTATAGGCCTCATAAGTAATTTGACACCGAAAACGTCACTTAAGATAATTTATAAACGCATCAGGGGTGATCTATGCCAGTGTCACGAAAGAGAGTGTCCCCCCGATGAAGAGAAGTTGATTAGGTTAGGTCACTTCCAAGTGCGCCAGTTTTTGAAAATTAACTTCCATTTGCCAATAACAGGCGTGTTTATTCCTATTAGCTAACTTTGTTTACTTTTCTTTCATAAAGCTTAGAACATTTAAAACACCCAAGAACATCTAGAATCACAAAATAAATTCGAGTTGCCTTGCTTTGAACATTACATAGGCTAAAACACTGAAACAATCAGAGTCACTTTGAATTTTGATTAGCCTACAGCAATTATAGGCCTACTCATTTTTCAATAATTGATACAGAATGGTTTATGCATGTGCATTGTGCAAATCTAATATTCGCATTTGTAGCAGGTTGTCTAACTTGAGCGTAGGACATTCTCCTTCCAGACAAAACCCCGGACAGAACCCTCCGGACAAAAAACCCCGGACAAATCCCCCCGATTTAGCCTAGGACATTAACCCCGCCGGACAATTCCCCCCTTCGATGTGCAAATAGCCATTTCTGTAGGTATAATCTGATCAAACTTAGGCTAATTATCCATTTTGCGGTGCTGTGTCAACTGATTAGTGTCGCTGTCATTCAGGCGTGAACTTAACTTGTCAGTGTCGTTCAGTCATTCCGATATAAAGCTAATATAGCTGTTGGTTTTATTTAGGGCGCCATGAATCCTTGTCTTCAATCCAGCTTCCATTTAAATAGCAAGAATTGTCTCTACCAATCCAACTTCTATTTAGATAACAATTATTTTCATCAATCCAGCTTCAATTAACCAAAAACATTTTCATCAATCCAGCTCCAATTTAGGAAAGAACATTTTCATCAATCCAGCTCCAATTTAAGCAAGAACATTTTCATCAATATAGTTCCAATTTAAGCAAGAAAATATTTTCATCAATCCAGCTTCCATTTAAGTAGGCTAACAATTGTTTTGTATCAGCCCGGCTTCTATTCAACGACAATCTTTTTATCAATCCAACGTGCGTACTTAGGATCGCCGTTTTAAATGAATAAGCTTACCACTTATACGCAATATGTTCTACGAGGTTTTTGCCCTATCCTGGGGAATTTGTCCGGGGGCTTTTGTCCTGGGGTTTTGTTCTCGGGGGTTTTCTCCAGGGAGGAAAATGTCCGTTCCCCGTCTAACTTCCAGTACAAGACCTTTACGTGAATCAGCCAAGCCTCCTTCTTTGTTTGGGTTACGAGGCATCTAACGGGCGACGTTAAATGAATTCCCTGTTACAGTAGACAAAATAGGTCATAAGCTACAGGACCTCGATCATCAGTCACTTTCCCATGAATAGGTGATGCATGGAGACAAGATAATGATGAATTTAATGTATACCTCTTTGTGTATGGTATTCTAATAGTTTCAATAGCATTGCGTTATCTTTCTGTGTTTCTTCTAACTTCCGTTTCAGATAAAAATCCTCTTTCTTCCAGGCTATGGACGCTACAATGCAAAATCATTCAATTAGGTCTACCTTTAAAAATTTAATCACAAGATGAAAATGATATTAAGCTTATTCAGCAAACTCAGTCGAGAGAACTGACTTCGTGCGAAGTCACAAAGATTATACGAGAAATTTGTCTGTTCTTCTGCTGTTTTTCTGAAAGAAACGGTTTGAATAAAAAAATAACTTAAAATATGTCTTGACAACATATCTAGAATGAACGCAATTTGAAAGAAAGTTCCCATCATTATTATTGCAGGCTGTCTGTTCAGTTGGTATAGGCCGAGTTAAGATTTATGTATTATGTAATCTGAGTTCCTGTAAATTGTTTCAACTGCATAATAATTATTGTTCAATGTAACCGGTTGCGGTCTGTCAACCGGATTGTTGGTTAAACGAAAATTAGTATTAATAAGGTGATCGGATGAAAGATTAACATTGACGGTCGCAACCGCCACATAGATAGTTTAGTCCATTTTTATTTTCCTTCTTCATGCAATAGGACCTAAGTTGCGGTCTATCAACTTAGGCCTAATTTTCTTGAGAAAAAAGATAATTATACATCTATAGTATAGCGGCTATAGCCTACCATGTCGTCAGAAACCGAGACACAACGGCAGGCAGACACTAATAGAGCAAACTATCAAACCGACTTTAAGTCAATAAGAATAAAATGGAGTGCTTTGATTAATTGACAATAATATTCTTTTATTCAATCACCTCGCAGTAGACAGAATAAATAATGACAGCCCATCTGCATCAATTCAAGTTTTGCAAAGGTAGGCTATAGTGGCTGAAAAAATCCGAAGTTCTGCTTTACGAGCAATTAGGCTAAGTCTGGGACCACAGCAGGACCAGAGTCTAGTTAGGGCATCATTTTTACCTGACAGAGATCACGAATAGGAGCCTCAATGAAGCCCTGTCGCAGGATAGGCCTACTAAAAAATTTCGCATACTTGACCTGCTCACAGTTCAGAACTTCAAAATAAACAAAAAAGCATAAACAAAAGTCAACTTATACCCCTTTCTCCTTGAAGTTTTAATTGTTTCGTTAATTTATCGTTCTCTTTCTGTGTTTCTTCCAATTTCCGTTTCAACTGGAAAATATCATCGTCCCTGGCTACGAACAACAAAATGCAGAATTGGTTATTTATCTTTAAACTGTTTGCATGGATTTCGGTGATCAAAAAAGCATTGATAATTTCTTGATTGATGGATCTTAAAATAATTATTGGATAAAAAAATGGATTCGTATTCAGTATAATCAGTCGAGAGAATTTTTTGGACCGCACTTAAAGAAAGTTTGGGCGAATTTATTTATTGCTTGCTGGAAGAAAAACGTTCTGAACAAATCATGAAATAGCATATAAACAACGTTTCTCAAGAGTAATTGCTCATCAAATATTTAGCATTTAGGTCTATAACATTTATACAATGCAAGAATGTTGCAACCAAGAAATAAAGATAATATGATAGACAAACACCAATGGATACAGAGAGACATGGTCTAATAGTCTATGCCTATCCTCTCTAATTTATATCGTATCATGAACAAGTCGAGATTTCATTGGAGCTTCGATGAACTACCGGTACATTCGGAATTTACGGTCCTACTGTTAGTTGTAGGCCTATGTGAGGCGCCTCTGCAACGGTATGACTCTGTTATGGCGCCATACCAATTTTCATTGTGGCTGTTTTTATTTATTTATTTATTTATTATTTATTTATTTATTATTATTATTATTATTATTATTTCTATTATTTTTTTTTAATTCGCCCGAGGTATTTATGATCCCTCAGGCTTTAAAATCATTAATAAAAGCTTGTTGTTCTGGAGTTAACGGTCATCCTCATCGGTCAGTTGTGCAAAAGTGCCTCGAAATGCAACGGCATTGAACTTCTGCGTGCAAATTGAAAGTCGCTGAAACAAGCGTGCTGTCTCTTGCGGGTCCCCAGAAACAATGGTCAAACGCCGACCAAGTTTTGACAAGAATTCACGACCCTCAGCGTTGATGGGACCAAGGGTTTCCAGTGCCACTGGAATAAAATCATGAGTAGTGGGGGTTTCAACATACTTGGCGATCTTCCTAGTAGCTGCCATCTCTGCTGCTGCACCAGGCGTTAATGAGGTGAGGTGAATATATGAGTTTGCGCACGTGTGCACGCTGGTGGCATCCCAAATCATATATTTGCCTCTTGACCAGGGTATCAGCGTTGCTCCATCAGGTCTTTTTCCGTCACTTCTGAACAATCCTGCTGGTTCTTTGGTTCTTTTATTATTATTATTATTATTATTATTATTATTATTATTATTATTATTATTATTATTATTATTATTATTATTATTATTAGCAGCAGCAGCAGCAGCAGTAGTAGTAGTAGTATTATATTGTCATTATTTTTATTGTTAATAATTATTATTATGAAATATGTCACATAACATGCGTTGGCCAATTTATTACTGGTCTAATAACCATGTGCCTGTAAGTGTAAGATCATCAACCGCATGTCTTGTGGTGTCTTTGTCATATGCCATGATTGTGTGGTACACGCAAAATATATCATACAGAGCGTAAAAGGCGGCTTTAAGATGAAATGAATTTTTTTACAATTTCGTAGTCATTTTCCATTCCAAAGATTACCGTGGAACGCGTGTCTGACGCCTACTCAAACCTCTCCTTCTTGAGAACTCATGTGATAGACCAAAGACAATAGTAGGCGTTTGTTATTTGGTCCGCACTACGACTCCGGACTATTGTTTTGGACAACCTTCTGACTAGACACAGTCAGAGGCTAGACAGGAATTTACGAGGGGAGGGGGGTTATGGCCTGGCCGGATACCCTTTCTGACACCAACTCAACAGTATTACAGTAAATAAAAATGGAATAAAGTGACAAAGGGAATAAAGTAAGCAAAACAATTGCTACTGCAAGCAAATGTTTTGCTTTTCTTATTTAAGTAGATAAATAACCTTTAAAAACTTTTTCCTAGGCCAATGGGGATTTAACCCCTGAAAGTGCCGAAACCCACCCCCTTGTCCACGCCACTGGATACAGTGGTTGTGATTAAGCTGGTGCCGTGAGCTAAACTTTCGAGTGGCGCTTTAGAAATTTGAAGATTACGATTACGATTAGTTGAACCCTCGATGGATTTGCTAATCAAAATAATGCAACGTTAGCATCAATGGACCTATATTAAATATTAAAGTCGATGCACTTCCTGGAACTGAATAGGGCTGTCTAACACCTTCATATGCAACTTAATCAGTGGGGCCGTTTAACTGATGTGCTAATCCGACAGATTTCAGAATATTTTCGACGAGACGAGTTAAAGAACTGGTCAATGGTCATAGGAAACTTTCAATCTAGCTGTCTTTCATAATAGTCTACGATTTCAAATTTCTCTGATGAAATTCATGCTGATAAAGAAGGTATCATCATGATTGCATCAAAATGCCACATTATGGGACATTGGGACTAAACATGAATAATTATTTTATTGTCCAGGTTTTTTAAGTTTTAATGTCTAGGTATAGGCTACAAGAAACAGACCTACCTTCAAAATCCGAGTAAGAGTCTGAAATGTATAATGGCCTCTGCATTAATGCTCTTCGTTTATTCAATGAAGAGACCGACCTTTCTGTTGGCTTGCGATAATACCCATGCACGTCTTCTAAAAATAAACATAGTTTAGCGCATTTGGTAAGTCCTATTGTTCATCTTCCAAGAAACTGCCTGTATAGTAAAAGTCAAAGTAGATCGATAAAATGACATACAATAACACTTGACGTTTATCAAAAGACCTGATTTCTGAAAGTAACCTCTGTTTGCTTCAGAGCAGTTAGGCCTACATTATGCTTTACGTATTTTAAATATAGTAGGTTATAAACTCTCCAACATTTAGGCTAACTGATTATACCACGTAGCAGAGGCCATTATTTTTATAGACAAACCAAACAACTGGTCATAGGAAACTTTCAATCCGGCTGTCTTTTCATGATACGGTTTCAAATTCCTCGGACGAAATTCATGCTGATAAAGAAGGCATCATCATGAATGCATCATTCAAAATGCCAAATAATGGGTTTGCACGTGAATGTTTTGTCCAGGTTTTTAGTTTTAATATATAGACTTAAGTTGCAAGAAATAGACCTAGGCCTACCTTCAAAAGCCGAGAAAGAGTCTTTTGGCATGCATGGCTTCAGGTAGTCTGTAAGCAGTAATTAGGAAGTATGTATGTACGGTACACCTTAACCAAAATTTCCATCAATTGTGATAAGCAAGAATATGAGGCAAACTGAAACTTGAAATAACAGTGTACAAGAATTTTAATCTGACATCAGTCACTTCATAATCTAACATCATTATATTATTGTTAAACTATCATACATACAATGGAATGTGGTGTAATCGAAGTAGCTCTAAAAGCTTGCATTTTATTTATTGGTTAATTTAATAATTATGTGCTATAAGTGTGATTATTTAATGACCCTAGTAATTAGATTGTGGTCAAGATAATCATGTTATCATCCTGGGATTTAAGTGGCAATGTAAGTATGTATGCATGCATGTATGTATGCACGTGTGTTTATGTATGCATGTTGAGTATGCGTACAAGTGTGCGTGTGTCTGTTTGCATGTGTGGGTACATGTGCGTTTGTGCGTGTGTCTGAGTGTGTGTGTGTGTGTAAATATTGATGCATTCATTTGTGACAATAACACAATATCTACGTAGCGCCTTAAAAAGTATATCTTTTGCTTCTGAATATAATATACCTGGACTATGTCTTCATCAATTCGGATTCCGAACAATTTTCATGAATGACATACTATTTTGTGAAACTTCAGTAAATGCACGAAGCACATTTGCAAAAATTTTCATTTCGTAATTGGTTTAAATTATTGAGGTGTTGAACTTTTCTCACCAGGCGAACCCTCCAAAACCGCTACTCTAGGTGAAGTCGCACTGCTGGGGTCAAGGGACCAAGATTTTCTCCCCGAAAACGCCTCTGCGCTGCTCTGAACAATAGACCCAGATGTTGACTTCTCCAACTGTGATGTCGCACTTTCAGACCCAGATGCTAGTTTTTCTGCACCAGAAATATTTAATTTGAGTTTGAATCACAATTAAATGCATGGATAGTTAAAAACGGTTTAATGTGAAATTCACAGGATACAGAAAGTTTCAAGAAGCAATACGGTACAGAAACTACGGTATCCGAAATATGAGATTTGTAATTTAACAATTAATGAAACGCATCCAGTTACAGAGTGAACCTCTCACAGGCGCTCTTAGTGCGCAAGGCCCCTCGAGATGACGCAAATGTTGAGAAACGAAGAGGAGAATAGAGATAAAAGTGCAGAGCGAACGCAAGAAGAAAGCGCATTCCAAAGAGAAGGACCAATATTTTTAGGCAAAAGCTCGAGCTATAGCAGTTCTAGAGCGAGGAACCAAAATGTCAAGGCTGTTGGATGACGGAAGTGGACGGTGGGAGGAAGCTAAGTGAACCGAAGTATAACGTTAGCAGGTTATTTGGGGCAAGAACCCGCTGAGTCCTGAAGATCAGAGTTAGGATCTTATATTGTGTGCGAGCACGGAATGGAAGCCAACGAAGTCCATAAAACATAATGGTAGAGATGCGAGAGTAGGCCTACTTGGGAAGGCGGGCAGGCGATGAAATAGTTGAACCTTAGGAAGACCATTGAGAAGAGAACTGCAGAACACCCATATCCGGCACTCTTGACGAGTAGGAAAGAGAGCGATAAGTCTTCAGCGAGCAGAACAAGAGCAAGCTGCTGGAGCTGCTGAAGAAGATGAACTGGGTATTTGAAATATTAAGCGAGAGGCGAATAGAGGACATCCAGAAATGCTGACTATAAATGGCCAGGGCTAGACGCTGATTTCTGTGGAGTTGGGTGCGCAGTGAAGTCTTTACTATGACTTATAAGAAAGACTATAGGACTCATGGGTTGAAACTTCTCAACTCCACGGCAATTCTCACCATGATTATCCGGTCTAGTGTGGTCTCTCACTACTGAGGAAGGCGCACGCTAGATCCAGATGCTACCGATAATTATGTCTTTCCAAACATAAGCCTGATATTGCACTGCTGTCACTCCTAGAGACCCAGGCCAATAGTAGTCTGCATTACAGATCAGCAGATAGCGCCACGATCTATCGGGAAGTCCCATCGATCACGGGAACAAACAAAGTCATTTCGGGAGGCAGACCGGAGTGCCAACTGGATCGCTCAGCACGCCTATCTAGTCAGAAGCAATGCCAGTCAAGTCCTTCGGAACCAGCTTTGAGATCTGGAACTGCGCCCGATCACCAACCGCAGGGTAATGGAATTTACGCCGTATGTAGTCAATCAATCAATCAATCAATCAATATAGCCTAATCATAATATGAATATTTAGGCAGGTCAGACAGAAGTCTTTCTGCGGCATTCTGAGCTAGCTTAAGTTGATGAGGATGGAATTCATGACGGACCAGGACGACCCTGTTATAGAGGTTGAAACGTGCAGAGATAGAATATTATTATTGTGTCGAAATACCTGATTTGAATCTCATGGCGGCCCGTTAGAGCCATGCATACAATAACACCTTAGAGTCGCCATGAACATGAAACAGCGAGCGTTAGAGAGATAATTCAACTTTAAAAACACAGCAAACAGACAAACGTGACGATATAAACGAAACAGATACTCGTAAGTGATTTTGCACATACAAATAAAACCCGAAAGTTTCTATGGTTACCTAGCGTGCCTTGTGCCTCTCCTCCAGTGACTTCAACCTCTAACGCTGGTGAACCACTGTCGTATTTATTCGGTTTCTTTTTGTTGCGCTTTCTTGGTTTACGTCTCTTTTTTGGTCGTCCTGAAAACGTTTTTACAACCAAAAATAATTTGTTTACTTTGGCGATAAATAAGAAATTCATTCCGACTGTATGAATGAAATTCGCTAAATATTTAGAGGATGATTGCTGTCAACGCCACCGCCTTTTACCACATGTAGGATTTTGTAGGTCTATTTAATGATTTCTTCAGTTTTACCTCTGATCGCCATTCCTATCCTACAAGATTATATCTGTTTATTGCCATCTCTACGCACATCACAACACTCGTCGATTCTCTGTACAATGTACTGGCTCCCACTTTTGGAATTCTCTTCCTACGTAGTCTCGTAGATCTATGTTCAATGCCCACCAAACGCTAGATTATTTAAACGTGAACTCCATTTTTTTCCTCGAAACACTTCCTGAATTTAAAAGAGTATATATAGAGTACGGTTTCTGCTTAGTTGTTCCGTCGAAATCTTGGTTAGGCCTAAGTTATAAGTTAAGATAATTTTTATGGTTGCATTGATTTTGTCGGTTGTCTATTATTACACATGGACACTGGGTAGCGGGGTTTACGTTTCCCGAGTACCCAGCTCTTATAATTTTTTCTCACCTTGATGATATTATTGCTTTGCTAGGCTATACTATGAATGAATGAATTAAACTACCTGACATGCATTTCTTCTTATGGCAATTGACTTACGTTGTGCCTTAATAAAGATCATAAAGCTGAAGTACAAGTAGAAGAAAGTCACCGTTACAATTAGGACTACTATTTTGTGAAAGGTAGGCCTACGCGTTTACATGTAGCCTAGGTGTTGTACCTATTTCTTAAACAGAGTTCCATTAATTCGCGTCAACTATGAAGTTGTAGCTCCCAGGTCGTCAACCAGAGAAAACCTTGAAAAGAGAAGATAAGAGTGGGGGGATGAAGCTAATAACGTCAGTGCTGCTCTGATTTAAAGAGAATGATTTTTACTGAAAAGATTTGTTGCTCAACCCTTGTGTATTCCAAATGATCAGTTATGTAGGAAATGCTTCGTAAATGGAGATTCTGATGACTCACATCGAGTCGGTCTAGTTGGAAATTCGGTTCATAAGCTTATGCTTCAGGTTGTTTAACTAAAGGAAAATGTTTGCACTACCATCTGTTTCAAATCATCTTTTAAGCGCTGCATAAGCAAGAAATTCATTTTCAGTTAATATAAAATGTAATAACCGATATAGGCCATAGCTGTGTATAAGCTTAATTGTTGTAATGAGTGAATCTTCACCTGTTTGTGTGGAGGCATCGCATTTTGGCCTATATAATTCGATTGCTTGTTCTTGTCTTTTACAGCTTTCTACAATCCAACCTAAAAAGATATATAATCACTCATTACAAATATAACTGAATAGCTTTCAGACGCATCCTTTGAGAATAAAAACAGGATTTTGTTGGTCTAGATATACGTCATCATTTAACACATAGTTGCAGGCCACCGTATAACTCCCCGGGTACCGTAAACGATGTAATATTGTTCATTCATTCATTATTAGCATTTATATAGCGCCCCTTCAAGAAACTACTCAGAGGCGCTCCCAGCCCAGCCTTACTGATGTTAATCAGTAATAACTAGACTTGTCCTTGTTTCAGTCAGGCAATGGATTCGATGGTGATTGAATGACACAAAGGGCTTCGATAACATGTAAGATTGGAATGAAAAAGAAACTAGAGCAGACCAAGATCACGCTACATAATTACAGACTATATAAATGAGGACCTGGATCCTGGACACGACGTTAAACTGCATCCATCCTCCGCCACAGGGAACCAACAACTTCCCTGTGCCGGTCCTAAGCCCGGACAAAGGAGGAAGGTTTGCCAGATGGGTGGCGATACGCTGGCAATAAAAGACCAAGACGATTGAAATCCGCAAAAACCACGACACAAGTGACATAGCAACCCAGATGCTTCAAGGTGTCATGATGTGGAGCTGACATGCACAGGTCAGTCAGAACAGACCGGTGGAGAGAGTCGGAGGAGAGAGCATGGGACACATACGGGCATTGACCCAGGTTGTCCTTCATGCCTCTCTCCCAATATTCTCTTCATTCAGACAAGGTGGTCTAGCTGCTACAAGATGTTAATGGTATGGAGCAGACCTGCTGACCGGACCTGTTGAAGCTGGGCAGCATGACGCGAGACAGACTCAGACAGAGAGTGGCGTCGGACTCTTACGGGCATTGAACCCAAAGATATTGATGATGATGATGATGATGATAAATGAGGAAATAACATTAGTCTAGTAGTAAATGCTGAGGGTGGATTTGTCCCATGACTGAGAATTGTGGAAGTCGTTTTCTTTGCCCCATTGCCGCCAAATGGTTGATGTCAGAAATTGATGATGATTGTTTGCTTAAAATATTGACATACCTAATCCTAATTGGTTGCACACAATTGCAAACAGCCTACGTGTAAAATACTATAGTGAATAATTTTTTCATTTTTTATACGACCTACATGGGGCTGATGTGCTGTTACATGTCCACTCTTCTTGCAGCGAAATATTGCTGCTCAACAATCTATAGAGATCAGTCCTAATGAAGAATTTCTGTTTTATTACCTTCAATTCCCGTGAATTTTTCAAGAGTAAGGATTTCTTCTTCTTCCATATTTATCAGCGAACCAAGTATCATCGGATTTTGTGGTTCGATTGTCAGAAATAGTCGTTTCAAAATTCTTTCTAATATATTCTGTAAACGTCCGGAGTTGTAGAGTTGCGTGAAGTTTACCGCACTGTCAACTGTTTTGCAATAGATGAAGACGATTATGCTTTGCCCAGGAATGGCTCTAACTGGATTTAAATTGAGTCCGTTTAGATCAGCGAGCAGCTCCTTGATTTCTGTGTCATCGTGCTGCGTGCTCCTTATTACACCGTTAAAGGCGAGAGACAGTGGTCCATCCAAGTCTGGTCGGTTGCTTTTGATGTGCACCGCTAACATCTCACCTACAACATTCGATGCGAATTGTATTGCAAGCGTTTCTACAGCTAAAGTGGTCTCACTTTCAATGCAACGTCTTAGTAGTAGATTACTGTTGGATAGCTATAATAGGTCTAGTTTGTGACTGCTTCTGTAGCAAATAATTAGCGCGATGAACAGAAACTGAACAAATTCAATACCAAATTCGACAAGATGTCTTTATACCCAGACACCTGGAGACAAAAGATTTAGTCCTAGCCTAATCTGATGTTCGATTTAAGCCAGACTCTTGAGTTCCTGGACCACACTACAAACTATCGTATATTAGTGTCCGTGTTCTTTAAGTAAGTTGTGATTGAAAGTATCTTTAATGTTGAACAATTCTATCTCAGTTAGCTGATATTGAAAGTGAAACTAAAAGTTTTGAAACAGAAACTAACATTTATTTGAAAAGTACAAAAGTAAAACTAAAATTGATAGTTTAAAACTGAATCAATTTGTGTGTGTCCCAAGCAAAAAGAGAGTCTGCAACGATTAGCGGTGTGTGCTTAAACATGCATCTCAGCAACATGTAATTATGCATTCAATCAGATTATGTTGTTATTGGAAATAAAAATAAGTGTCACTAATATAAAAAGTGACAGAAGCTTAGAATTGCTTCTTTTGAATATTTAGAGGACTAAATTAAAACTGATAAGTTTTGAAAACCAAAACTGAGACTATAATAAAGCTATAACTACAACTTAATTGGAAAGTTAATTCAATGCCAAAATTGAAACTGAGACTGCTTGCTGGGTCTATTTGAGGCAATTCCAAATGTGCTATGTCTTGTGGTGATTACACAATACACACCGATCGCAACATTCTATTAGGAATAATTATGCAGTAGCTTACATGCACATCAATAAACTGACCTTCTTCAAGGTATTCAGCCGCGGCCGGTTGGAGAGTCTTTCTCAAGACCTCTTGAAAACTTCTGTAAGAGTAGTTGCTTCGTCTCATAATTGCACTTAACAATTTGGAGACCTTTGCATATTCAACCGTCTCTGCTTTAATTTCTTCGGCATCAGTCATGCTTATTACCCGCAGTTTTCTTAGTTCTGCAATGACCTCGCTGTCAACATGCGTTACGTGTGCCATTGTATGCCTGATATTCACCAAGCGCGTGTATCTTGCATCTGATAAAGGCAAGTGGTCAACTGCAGACAAAATACAACATTTCAAGTAGCATTTCTATTTAGTTTGAAATTAGCCCAATTAATTCGTTTCTTGTAGCCTCTAAAAAAGTACTTCCGAGACTCAGAGTTGTGGTCACAATGAAATTTGTGGATTTGTAAGATAAGAACCAAAGCAACGCCATAATATGAAAAACAAACTGAATGTAGGCCACACAACTAGAACTAGGTCAATAGCCACTCTGTTATCCCATGATGTGGCGCTACACAGCTAATTCTTCCAATGAATAATGAATGAAGGAATGGATAAAATTATTAGTTCCACCTAAATTTAACCGGTAACCGAGATGTCGAGTCTATTGAACGAAAGAAGTGGTTGGTGGAAGGAACAGATTATTACGTCAACGAGATTTCGAAGCAAGACCCGACCGAGCATTGAAGGTCAAAGTGGACATTTAAAATAAATTGTATTGTATGCGCGTATGGGGAAGGAGCCGGTAGAATTCATCAAGCAAGGAAGGTATATATAGGCTATGTATAGACCTATATATCGAGAGTCCCGTGATGGCGGGCTATCAGTCAGGCAACTGAGTTGAATAACGTCTGAAGAGAAGAGAGACAAATGAGTAGGGAATTGCAGTAGTCAGTACGTGAACATGTCAAAGGAAGAATCAAAGTAGTGGAGATAGGGGAGAATGAGCGAAGAATGAACCTGAGTCGCCTCATTATGAAAATCGATGGATCGTGCGAAAGCTAATAATAATGTGTTCAGGAAACGCAAGTAGGCCTATAACACCCTCATCCCGCATACTTGAATAGAAATGGCAGAGCTGGAACTTTTCAGAGAGGAGAAACAAATTAAACTATCAAACTTTTGGAGCTGTTTGGGGCTTCCAAACCAGGTAAGTTGAGCTTTGGAATTAGATCATGGTGGGAACATGTACAGTATTCATGTATGTTAATGTTAGACAGTTCTTCAGCAATTATAATACTGACCAAACAGTCAGTAAATCTAGATTATAGAAACAGAAACCTAAGTCAAGCCTAATTGCAACATTTTTCCAAACATTAGATATGAGCTGTGCAATAAGAAAATCAAAGACTAATTAAATCATCTATGGAATTCGTACTAAGAAATAAAGCACGACAATGATATTCTGAAAAAGTGAATGTAATATTTTGGGTGATAGGCTAATACGCAAAATTATTACCACGGAATCTCACTGCCCATGTTAACATCACAGCTAAATTGGCGTAGCCTATGTCTTAATTCAAGAATAAACTAACGACGTTTTTAAGATAGCTTAGCGCTGTTGAAATACATGTCATCGTATTTCCCGTATTTCATAGGATTGTCGTCTAGAGAGGAAAATTTAGAGTAGGTAATTTTATTGTAAACTTAACGTAGGCCTAGTGAGAAGAACAACCCCAATGACAAACTTCGCCCTGCACGGCCTTGCACTAGTCTCAAGCCGGGACTAATGAGTATAGCGGCCCTAATGACCTCTGCTATCGCACAGTGGCTTTAAACTAAAACAACTCGTAAATCAATGACTGATGTGGTGGATAAATTGAAATTGCGACGAGTTCCTGGGTTTATACCTTCGTTGCTTCCTATCAAAAGATTTGCCACATGTTCCTGCTCAGCGTCTTTCATCACTTGCAAGAAGGACTCATATCTGTCAGTCGAAACTTCTTTCAACCATTGAAACAAGAGAATTCGTTGCTTTAGATGACTCTTTTCGGCTTTGAGATCAGATTCTTGCGCTTCATCCAGGACGTCTTTCGCTCTTAGGAAATCGATTACATACAAATTGATTGTCGTACATCTTTGGAGAACGTCGTTGTTTCGCTGTATAGCCTCAGCGTGAGACATTTTCAAACTTGAGTATCTGAAAACAAGAGCATACAGTTTGTGCTATGTGAAATATTTGTTTAAATCCCCAGATCGAAAAACCTATTTCACCTCAACAAATTTTGGCCTGATCTCCACATAGCCCTATTACAAGCAATCAGTAGGCCTATTCCTTACGCTAAGGCTGACGAAAGCAAGCTAGACCAGAAGAAATAGTTTATCTTGGTATAGCCTACGTCAGTGGCGTAGGCAAGGGGGGGTTTCGGGGGTTAAAACCCCCCATTGGCTCAGGAAAAAAGGTTTTTTAAGGTTATTTTTCCATTTAAGTAAGAAAAAAAGAAAAAAACAGGGTTTCCGGCCATAACCCCCCCCATAAAAAATGCCTGGCTACGCCACTGGCCTACGTCCATTATGAGTCAGATACTGTTTTCGGACGACATGCAGGAATTCGTCTGCCAACGATGCACACGATGACTTAAATATTGACAATCTACATTTTAGGTCTCTATTCAGGTTTCAAGAGATTACCTCCGACTTCTAAAAGCTAATGGACCGCATAAAAATTTTGTTCTAATTCCATCATATTTAGCTTTCTGGCAAAAAATTCTGAATTTGTCTCTGTGCACCGTATCCAAGTCTTCTCTGAGCTTTGTCGCTTCTTCAACGTAATTCCATGCCTTTACCTAACAGCGCCTTAACGCCAATTATCTCTAACATTTTGAAAGTACAAAACAAGTGATTATGTCTAATCTTAAACCAGACACACTAGGCTTTCGCCATAGGTCTTTTTGTCTGCCATATTCACACATTGTTTGTCCCACATCCCTCTTTTATGTTGCAACATTGCAGGCCTGCAGTGATATTGGTTGTTGCAAGAATTTTGGTTCATGTATTGCAAAGCTCGAGGGTACGCGTACCCTAAAATAGAATACGTTAAAATACGTACGTACCTTTCAAAAAATAGAATACGCGTATGGTACATCAGTGTTA
This sequence comes from Lumbricus terrestris, assembly GCA_949752735.1. NCBI lineage: Eukaryota > Metazoa > Annelida > Clitellata > Crassiclitellata > Lumbricidae > Lumbricus > Lumbricus terrestris. The sequence goes on from OX457037.1 coordinate 75,514,224, forward strand.
TTTCTATTAACTGAAACTGTAACTGAAATAGCAGAATAACTGAAAAATCTTTGCCAGTTAACTGTAACTGAAACTGAAACTGAAAAATGTTGAATAAATGAAACTGTAATAGAAACTGAAAAACAATAACTGTATAACTGAAGAATCAAAAGGAGTTAACTTGAAAATAAAACAAGTGCTTTTTTCATATTTACTGATTGTTTTCTTTTCTTTTTGTTATGAAATGAGATTATTTGTAACTGTACACAGGGTCAGCCAAGGTCAATCAGCTGCTCGCTACTGCACGGCTTCCTTCCTTGCTGTTTCTGCCTCCTTTTTCAGTCCTGTGAGTCTCTGTCCCCGACACGTGCTGCTTAATTTGCACCAGATAGCACATCCCCACACAGGTGTCATGCTAGCAGAGAAGATACTTGGCGGAAGCAACCATCTTCAGCAGTGACCCAGATAATGGACTGTCCTTCTGGGTGGATCGACAGAGCTCCTATCCATCTCTGGCCCTGATTGCAGAAGACTTCGTATCCGCGCCTGCTTCACAAGCATACGTTGAGCGCGTCTTCTCAGTTTGTGGGGACTTGTGTGCAAGAAAGCGAAACAGATTAAGTGTGAACCTGGAACGTCGTGTGTTCCATAAAGTCAACCGACAATATGTAAAATCAGATTGATCTCCTATTCAACTTTCTGGGAACTTTGCGCAATATGTGTGACTGTGATCAGTGTCTTAGTAGTTGTGACGTTCGTTTGAATATACACGTAATAACTGTAACTGAAACTGTAACTGAAAAATAAGAAATAACTGTAACTGAAACTGAAAAATCTCATTGCAGTTAACTGTAACTGAAACTGTAACTGAAAAATAAAAAAATAGATAACTGTAACTGAAACTGTAACTGAAAAACCATAACTGAAATAACACTGCGTACCATACACGAAAAAAAAATTTATGCATGGTTTAGTCAGCGACCCATAGCCAAACGTATAATATAATCTGACGTCAACTGTAGGCCTATGCGTCATTGAAACCGGTACTTCCGGTAGCGTAGCAGTAAATTTAATCCGATAAATTCTTTGGTTATAATTAATTTAATGCAAATTGTATTGTCTTTCTGATGAGAGCTAAGTAGGCTACACGTCGCTGGTTTGCAAATTGGTGTAGCCCAGAGCCGTATATTTCCAAGAGTCTGGCCAACTAGTGTCCCGGAAGTTGGCCAAGTCACGTGGTTGCTGGACGCCATTTTGATTCCAGGCGGCGATCTGCAAATACGTTGACAAGGAGACGCACAAACACAGGGAGACGCGTCTCCCTGTGTTTGTGCGTCTCCCTGTGTCTGTGCGTCTCTCTGTCTCTGTGCGTCTCCCTGTCTCTGTGCGTCTCTCTGTGTCTGTGCGTCTCCCTGTGTCTGTGTGTCTCCCTGTGTGTGCGTCTCCATGTGTCTGGACGTCTCCCTATGTCTGTGCGTCTCCCTGTTTCTGTGCGTCTCCCTGTGTCTGTGCGTCTCCCTGTGTCTGTGTGTCTCCCTGTGTGTGCGTCTCCCTGTGTCTGTGTATCTCCCTGTCTCTGTGCGTCTCTCTGTGTCTGTGCGTCTCCCTGTGTCTGTGTGTCTCCCTGTGTGTGCGTCTCCCTGTGTCTGTGTATCTCCATGTGTCTGGACGTCTCCCTATGTCTGTGCGTCTCCCTGTGTCTGTGCGTCTCCCTGTGTCTGTGCGTCTCCCTGTGTCTGTGTGTCTCCCTGTGTGTGCGTCTCCCTGTGTCTGTGTATCTCCATGTGTCTGGACGTCTCCCTATGTCTGTGCGTCTCCCTGTGTCTGTGCGTCTCCTTGTGTCTGTGCGTCTCTCTGTGTCTGTGCGTCTCCCTGTGTGTGCGTCTCCCTGTGTCTGTGTGTCTACCTGTGTGTGCGTCTCCCTGTGTCTCCCTGTGTCTGTGTATATCCATGTGTCTGGACGTCTCCCTATGTCTGTGTGTCTCCCTGTGTGTGCGTCTCCCTGTGTCTGTGCGTCTACCTGTGTGTGCGTCTCCCTGTGTCTGTGTATATCCATGTGTCTGGACGTCTCCCTATGTCTGTGCGTCTCCCTGTGTCTGTGCGTCTCCCTGTGTGTGCGTCTCCTGTGTCTGTGTGTCTACCTGTGTGTGCGTCTCCCTGTGTCTCCCTGTGTCTGTGTATATCCATGTGTCTGGACGTCTCCCTATGTCTGTGTGTCTCCCTGTGTGTGCGTCTCCCTGTGTCTGTGCGTCTACCTGTGTGTGCGTCTCCCTGTGTCTGTGTATATCCATGTGTCTGGACGTCTCCCTATGTCTGTGCGTCTCCCTGTGTCTGTGCGTCTCCCTGTGTCTGTGCGTCTCTCTGTGTCTGTGCGTCTCCCTGTGTGTGCGTCTCCCTGTGTCTGTGTGTCTACCTGTGTGTGCGTCTCCCTGTGTCTGTGTGTCTACCTGTGTGTGCGTCTCCCTGTGTCTCCCTGTGTCTGTGTATATCCATGTGTCTGGACGTCTCCCTGTGTCTGTGCGTCTCCCTGTGTCTGTGCGTCTCTGTCTCTGTGCGTCTCCCTGTCTCTGTGCGTCTCTCTGTGTCTGTGCGTTTCCCTGTGTATGTGCCCACCGTGCACTCAATAGAACATCTCCTAACCTCTGCTCTCTGTGATGTTCCTTCTTCTCAGCTCCCTAAGTCTCTGTTCCATTATGTTCCCTATGATGTTCAATGATGCTCCGTGTTCCTTGTTCCCATGTTCTCTGTCCTGTGTTCAATAAAAAATTATGTTCTATAATATTTCCAGTTATGCTCCGTGTTCCTGTTTTTGTATGTTCCATGTGCTCTGTTCTGTGTACAATAAAAAAATATTGTGTTCCACGTTCCATGATATTCCCAATGATGTTCCCTGTTCCTGTTTTATAAATAACTTAGCAACGTAAACTAACGGTTTAATGTGCTCACCGACCCTGCTAATATAGTGATGCTAGACTCCATTTCTGTGCGACTGTGCAGTGTGCACGTTAAAACCGCTTGTAATTTAAATAAATAAATAATACTGTCATTGGTGCAAGGAATCCAACAGACCGACTGGGAAGACTATATTATATCTTAGGCTTCTACTCCTTTTTACACAACACTATCAAATGGAACGAAATCTTAAATTTTATTCAATCGTGACAAGCAATGCAATCAAACATGACAAACAGGATCATAGCAGTAAGTCTAATATATAAGAAATCAGTATTCGGTCCAATCATGTTGAATATTAGCAGTATCAACTTCAAATAGTGGAATGACATGTGATTAAAGTCAATATTGCAAGTTTGATAGTAACAGGATAGTAACAGGATATTAAAACGTTTACATAATAGAAAAAAGGATAAACCCGAAAGAGACCTAAGCTTATATCTGCATATTGGCATCATGGTGTGCCAGTAATATTGACAAGTTTATTTCCTAATCTATGCAAGAACTATGCACAGCAAAGTTACAATCGTAATCTCCAAATTTATTGAGTGCCACTCGAAAGCCAAGTGCAGGGCACAAGCTTATTCATGAGCGCTGAGCTTATTCATGAGCGCTGATAAAATACAAACGGAATAAATTGCATGAACATAGCAAATATAAGGCTATGTAACGTATCATATTACACTCTAAATGTTATTATGTAGGGCCTAATGTAGACCTATATGCAAGTATTGACAAACACCAAAGAAGAAATTAAGGGAAACATAAAATAGCTTGTCCTAGAAAAGTTTAATTATTCATATTGAAGGAAAGATCCTTGAAACAATGTATTAATGTGTCTATGATGCCCGTAATGCCTAACTAGTAGGCCTACAAAATTAAGGAACTTAGAATGCATTCAATAACACCAAATATAGCAATAACAAGGGTTACTACTTGATTTTGCTAACACTTTTGCGCATCTGCATGCTCTTACTGGACATTTCGTGGCATGATTTCTTAGCAACTTTCTCTTTTCTCAGAGATCTTTGCTTCATAGCAAAGAACTGTAGCCTAGCTCCAATAAACCGGCGTATGAGCTTACGCTTAATCCCGTGACATTCCGGTAAATTAACCTCGGAAGTTCGGGACATGATTTCTCGCAAAAGCTGATCACGTATATCATCAGATGAGGATAGAAAAGATTGTTCACACTGTCGGAAAGCAACTTCTGCAGACATTAATATACTGAAGGCGGTCTCATTACACGGTGTTAGACAACCCGGCTTATATTCTTTAAGCGTAAGTAAACGTGTTATTTCTGTTCCAAGCTCCTGAGTATAATCTTGAGCTTTAACAGAGGCAATACATGACGAACAAGTGACATCATTATTGTTAACACGAGAGAGAATGTAGCCACCAAAGTAATATAAGCAGCACAACTCTGTAGAGTCAAGTTCCACAGTACACATGTTACCATAACCCAAGAGTGGCTGGCATGCAGCAAAGAGTGTATCGTTAACAGGGTCGTCAACTTTACATTTCACTTGCACTGCAAGGAAATCAGCTGCAAGACCACCGTCAGCCAACTCATAGCTTCCACTGTCAGCACCCTTGAGGTACTGGGATACTGTTAGCAATCTCAAGTTATTCTTGAACTCCAGTGATGTTGGGACAGCATTTTTGCTGCGTACACATGAAAACAAGTTTTCTACACAGTCCTGAGTCAGTCGTGCAGTCAACAAGAAATGAAAATTCTCAGTATTGAGCAGCCTGTCCTGTAACTGCAAAACCGACAGCGTAGACAGTATAACACCACTCTGAACTGGCTTCCAAGAAGCCGTCATGCCTGGCTTGGCAATAGCTATACTTTTAAATACATCAACAACCGAATGCAGAAAAGATAAAGTGGATTTGTACTGATTAACATCAAATTTGCTAATTGCAATGATGGGATGACGCGATGACATCAAATCAAACCATTTGTTCATCATGTCAAGAAACCAGCACGTAGTCAATATGTTACGGTCCCAGTTGTTTGTTTCAACCATCAACCTTAGTGCTGCTGAAACAGAATGACTGAAAATATTCAAGGCCTGTGACACTTTCATTTTATCAAAATGTGAAGGATCAATATGTTTGGCATGAAGATTTGGAGCAGGTTTTAAATCTTTGTCTTTTTGGTATTCAACAAGTTTTTTTAGAGGCGCTATACAAACTGTATCACAGGGCAAATTAAATTTCTGCACAAAATGCATAGGCAACACAATATTTTGACCATTGACCAGGTGATTTCTAACATTCTTTATCACATGTGGCACATCAGCAAGAACACAAATCTTGTACTCTGGGATGCATGGATGAGGAAATGAGTTAATGGTAACACCCTGTTTTCCACACACTATACCAAGTTTTTTCCACATTGCCCGGTTGGCACTGCCCATATCGCAGGTAACAGCAGCAACATTCAAACCAATATCGTAACAGTGTTTAATAATGCTTAACACAATCGGAGAAAAGACACTGCCATCTGTAGAATTTCCAGTGAAATAATAGGCAACAGTTTGCTTCCAGCGTGTAGTAATACCACCTAACATAAAAACCAAACTATGTGTAGCAATACCACTGTGATCAGGCAACGTTACATCACCAATGAAACGGCCAGTCCGGGTATCAAATTCAGCACCTGCTGTTATCGACATCTCATCCAATGTCAAACAACATTCTCTCTCATGAACGCTCATGTCACGAACTTTAATAGCAAGAAATTGGAAAACTTCTGTTAAAATTCCACTTTCAAATTTCACAAATTGGATGCTACGTCTCAAAGTGCGCAGTGATGGCAGCGGATACTTCTGAGACAATAGCACACGGTAGCCAGTAGAACCACATGCAAAATGCAGTTGCAGCGCATTTTTTACAGTCACTGAGCTCCACTTAGAACCCCTCTGCGTATTTTTGCACAACGCCTTCTGCTGATCGATGTTCAAAAATCTCTTAACTGCAAAGCCAAAAGCACATTTCGCTGTCGAAATTTTCCTTACTTTCCTCAATGCTGCTTTATGCCTAACACGTAGAGCAGCAATAAGACGAGCCTGTATTAAAAACTGCCTATGCAATTTCTTGATACGACTGTTTAAAGTGCGACAACCTAAACAATCAGAAGCAGTGACAGCTGCTGACAATGTTGAAGCCGCAACGGAGTGGGATGTAGAGTCTGCGTTGGTTTTTGCTAAGTTTCCAGATGTAGTCAGGTACTCGTCTGAGAAAGCAGTGGCGTTCTTGTTAGAAACTGAAACGACAATAATCATGTCCAATTAGTGCCTTTTGAACTAAGTAAATAACTCAGGCTTTCATGGAGACAACAATGATTGCATGGAATTAACATAATGATAATAATAATTATGATAATAATCTTCGTTTATTAATATTCAAACTGACCAGCGCATTGTGATTACAGATACAGTAAGAATGATTGATCACAAGTTAATACAGGAGTCAAATTTAGCTATATGGCAGCCACGCAAGGCTCCATTTGTTCTACATCTCACTACATGACACTAACAAAACATGACGCTAAACTTCCTTAAAAAGTTGGTACAGACAGACAGACATAAAGTCCTTACAGACACACACACAGTCACCAATTTATTACTTTTAAATATTTCTATTGTCATTATATAAATTTGTCACGCGTGCAAGGTCACACAGAACATGTGAATCTGAGGCGTGGATAGATTACTAACATTAAACACTTAGAAACCTACAAGCATGAAACATGTTGTCATTTAACGTAATGTCTTCAACTTCAGAGGTCTTCACCCTGTTCCAGACACCACCTGATTACCCCCTTGAATCTTAGATTTTCAGCAGACCAGCATTGATCTAAGTTATCTTTTAAGTATGATATGGCCATAAAATTTGTTAGCCACTGCACAAGCTTACAGCACTCTGTAACGTGCTGCATTTTCTAGATGGGTTGAGGGCACCAATTTGTGCATGAATTCATGTAGGTGCTGCATACCTCTGCCTCCAGCACCCTTTCAAAAATCCAGACTCTGCCCCTGTATGCTCAGTAACAACATTGTAATGCAATAATTTAGTGACAATGAATTACCATCGTGAAGCTGACATGCTGTGGACGACCCAGAGCTTGCCGTGACAGTAGTGGTAGCGGTAGAGAAGTCTGTCGAGGATTTCCTGCTGTAGCTGTGTTCGACACGCAATCGCTTCTTTGCAATAGTCTTCGTCGGGCTTTCTTCTGGGCTGCGTTTCAGTGGCGGCTTTCTGACATGCACCACAGCACTGTGTGTGAAGAGTGTGGGAACAGCATCGGGTCGTAACTTTCTCCATCCGTCCTTACGATTTCTTTCGAACTGATTTTCATCGAAATGTGCCTACAAAATAATCACCATCTTTATAGATTGCACAAAAATTTAATTAAGGTGGCCACAAAAATATAGAGTGTACAGCCTCTGTTGTCATAAGCCCTCATCAAATCTGGATCCATCCATCCAGGAAACAGCCAGGCATGGTCTTATCCACTTCCAATCCAACGCCAAAAACAGTTAACCCAATCCTTCGTAACAGGCGCCATTCAATCGGATTGCAATGACTTTGAAGTAATATTAAGGAATAATAATAATATTAAGGAATTAAGTAATAAGGAAGAAGGAAGACTAGGAGGGGAAGAGATATCATGTGTTAAACCTTCTTAACTTATAATGTGTATTTATGTCTCAGTTTAAGTTAAGCAGTGCTACTGTGCTAGTAAACATTATCTGAACGTTGTGGCTATTTGCAATAGCAGAATCACATAACGTCTTCAAATGCGGTAGGTACTTAAGGCAAATCCCGCCAGTATCAGGCCGGGTCAAGCGTACGCTTCATGATCGCCATGGTTCCCGCGACTTGGCTTTTGTGGACGCTGTAGAAATTCCGATTATTTACGATTTGACTATTATACAATTTAGTTTTATGAAGTTAACTGGGAAGGCCAAGAGTAAATGCTGCTTACCTCGCATAGAGCTGAACACGATGTCGGCTTCCAGTTGTCTCTCTTCAATTTCGCGATCCACAAATCACGACGCGTCTTGTTGTTCGAAAAACGAAACAACCGAAATCCCTTTTCGTGTCGATTCGAACAGTTAACGGCAGCGCAACAAGGCATTATTTCAAATATTTCACACACAAAATTTAGCGTAAACACTAAACACAGCTCATCCAGTTGCAAGGAGAGAAAATGGAGGCCAGTAACCACGTGATCCACAACTAAGACCCGGGATTAACCGGAACCGCCCGTTAGCTGCAGATGGCCAGACTCTTGGAAATATACGGCTCTGGTGTAGCCTAACTCGAAAGTTGCAGTAGGCTATATCTATAGCCTACGCATCAGTCAGCGATGCCCAGATAACCTGGGAAGGAATGGACGCACGTGAAAGTTTTGAAAAATGCGAAAAACAATTATTTGATTGAATGCAATTTTTTCGACAAGCAGTTCTGGGTTGGATCAGGCAATCGCACAAGAACACATCTTTGAAGTGCTGCAGCAGAACTGAGACGACTGACTGACATTAGTGCATTACGTGCAATGTATGCTGGATAAATATAGACCTACAATATAGCATTGCAGCAATTAAATTTTACTACGCCGTATACTGGGTGGTGAGTGTTTGCTTAAATTAAATTGAACATTCTTATTATGAGCAATAACGTGGTTAACGTATTTTATTTATTGTTTACGTACCCTAAAATAGGGTACGTTAAAATACGTACGTACCTTTCAAAAAATAGAATACGTATGGTACGTACCCTCGAGCTTTGATGTATTGTAAGATACCGCGCTATACATGTAGGCTAATTAGGTTTTGTTATGCAGGTCTATGCGTGCGAGCCATGCGTTCTAACACAGATTATATGACCTATATAATAGGCTACATGTAATAATGGTCTCGTACAGAGGGGGATAGGCTATAGTAAGACCACACTTACAGCAGTGTTTGTTATGTGTGCGTCGTGAGTCTATTATAGGCTACATGTAATAATAATAGGCCTATAACGTAGCTGTTGGATTAATTTAATAAAAACCTATGCTAATCCACAGGTCAACATCTGAAAGCCAACGTCACGCTTAGCGTAGGCTAATAGGCTATACACTAGTATACAGTCATGGCTTGTAAGCTTGGCCTAGATTGGAGGTTCATCTTTGTCCATTATGCCACGTCAATAAAGGAAATCCCAAGCGTTATCTACCATATAAATGCCTCCAACATAGGTCCTATTACAATTGAAAATTGCGTCGAAAGGATAAATTGGCTTTGAATATTAATATATTTGTCTTCCGACGCATCAACTTTGTGTATTTTAAGATTGCTGCGATACAGCAAAGATGGCTGCTTATTTGCAGGCAAACAACGCGGTGATCACGAGGTCACATTAAACAAATACTGACAGTTTTCACATAAACCTACTTACGTAAAGTGAATATTTCCAGAGCAGCTTAAATCAGTTTGGCAAGAAATGATTGCCACATCGTTTATTTCGTCCATTTCAACTTAGACGTCTCCATGCATGAGAATATCACTGGCTCTGATTATAAATTATTATGCTGGGTATCTTTAGGCTGCGGGTATTTTACAGCATAAGACATCATTGCGCATAATAATATTATTATCGTAAGTAGGCCTATAATGAGGACAAACCGAAAGTAGAAACTGCCATCATAATCGACATCGTAAAGTGAAATTTTCAGACTGATTTAGGCCTACAAGCTTTCGTCATCATCATGTAAGTTCAAAGATGTCAAGCGAAACTGATCTGATTCGAGTCGAGTTGTTTGAACGTACAAGTAGGCCTAGTTGGATAGGAGTTTCTAGGACGACTCACTCAGCCTAGACGAGAGAAAGTGCAAACTGTAAGGTTGGCCTACTTCTCTTTCCTGTGGAAATTGCATAGAGCTCATTTTCTAAGAATCTGTCGAATGAGATCAGTGACAATTTGTTTAGCCAGGGCAGAGGCCGGGCAGGTGTAGGACAATCTCCCTGGACATATTCCCCCGGACATATTTCCCAGGACATATCCCCCGGACAGTTACCTCTTACGTTTCTCTCGATTTTGACTAGGACATTTACCCCAGGACAGTTCCCCGCCTATATAAATTACCACCTCAGTTGCTCATAAAAGTCAGAACCTGAAATCTAGACCTACAGGCCATAATCTATTATCTATCGTAGCCTTTAGAAACGGATGCTTTGAAGTAAACGATAAGAAATCCATACAAATAGATAAACGTGCACACCGTTGACACATAATTATTATTGGCAATGAATGTACAAAATAAACAATGACCGTAGGTTACCGTTTTAAACCGCTACTGTTGATCAAACTTAACGTGCGAAGTTCATAACCGATGCTTTTGATCAAACATTATGTTCGATGACTATTTATTTTAGGTTCTGACTCGTAGCGACAATTGAGGTGATGTTATGTAGGTTATCGACGCTTTTGAAGTCGCCTAACTGATCACTGAGTCTTTGCTAATAGATTACAGTGAAGCTATTCGAACGGACTAAAATAGTCATCTCACGTTATGTTCCAAGACGGATGCTTTGACGGCATCCATCAATGAGCTACTAGGTCGACCTTCCAATTAATTTATCAATACTATAGGCTTAAAGTTCGTTTATCGAACGAGCGTTGCTGGGGAAATGTCCATCTTCGGGGGGGGAACGTCCGGGGGTAACTGTCCGGGGTAATATATCCGGGGGAATAACACTGTCCAGAGGTAAATGTCCGTTCCCCAGGCCCGGTAGTTACACAAGTTGCCAGACCAGGTAACAGATGCTATAATAATATAGCAATGCTTTACTTATTTAGAACATACTTACATGTAGGCCGTCCCGTTCAGGTCTGCACATCGGGCAACTCACTTCCTCCACTCCTCCCTGTCCACCGCCAGTTCTTTAGCCTTTTCTCACGATATCTCCAGACACCTCGAGGAGTCACCTTTGATAATGTCCTGCCAGTTCTTTCGAGGTCTTCCTCTCTTCCTTCATCCATCTAAATATTCTTTCTAATGATGTTTTCTATATCTTCTTGTCCCGTCTTCCCTCTTATGACTTTGTTTGTTATCTTGTCCAGCCACGATACATGTATACTATTCCTCCTCAGTCACCTATGGTGCGCTGCCTCAAGTCTTTTTCTGCTCGTCACCGTCATGGGCAATGCTTTAGCGTTCTTATAAAATTATAGCAATAAAATAACATAGGATAGGGATATTTTTAATAGACCAATTGTAATCTCCATTTTGGTGTACAGACAGGGAATAATAAACCTCTATCATCTAAAGTCAATAATATGTCAAATGTTTTTAAAAGCACACATAGTCCTAAATTTAAATAATAAGCCTATGTATGTTCTTATACTGAATAACTATTTTCACTGTGATGTAGCGTAGCCTGCATGTCATGACAGAGCCTATAAATAAGATAGAGTATCCTTGATAAAAATAATTTCCTTTCTAGGTTGTTCGCCCGAGGGATTATTCGATCGTGTAGTCTTGGTTCCATGGAACAAGGGTGTGGCCTCAACGGTGGTAGGGGTGAGTTGAAAAAGACTTAGTGTCCGTGATTATAATTATAATAATAATAATAATAATAATAATAATAATAATAATAATAATAATAATAATAATAATAATAATAATAATAATAATAATAATAATAATAATAATCCCTTGGTCACGAGGTCGATGCCTGGCATGGGATGTGACAGTGCCCGACACCTTCGCCCTGTCTCACCTTCCACACACATCCATCGAAGCTGGCAAAGCCGCCGAACGCGCAGCTGCATCGAAAACTATCAAGTATTCCACCATCACCAGTACTCACGCGTTTGTTGCGGTCGCCTTGGAGACCGGCGGCGCTTGGTGCAAAGAAGGACTGGATTTCATTTCTGAGCTGGGGAGGAGAATTGCTGCTGCTACGCATGACCCTATGGAAACGTCTTACTTATTCCAGCGGATTTCGGTGGCTCTTCAACGGGGGAACGCCATCTGCCTCTCCGGAACATTGCCACCGCTCCCCGATCGACACGAGAAGGAGATTTACAATCCGGCAAAACGAGCCGTGGAACGACAGATGGAAGCGACCTGCAGCAGATGAGACTGTGTGGCACATTAATATGTCGATAGTAGCCTAGACATTAGGGTTGTTCGAATGTAATGGACATAATAATAATAATAACAATAATAATAATAATAGCAATAATAAATAATAATAATAATAATAATAATAATAATAATAATAATAGTAGTAGTAGTAGTAGTAGTAGTAGCAGTAGTAGTAGTAGTAGTAGTAGTAGTAGTAGTAGTAGTAGCAGTAGTAGTAGTAGTAATAGTAGTTATAGTAATCAGGCGATTTCAATAGTGCCGAGGTGCTAATGCGCCGCACAAATCGTCGAATGCATTTACACATTTCAATATAAACAAATTGCATTACATTGCATTATAATGGGAGAAACAAGACGCGATCAAAGGGTCACCCTGAAGACGAGCGTGTCACCGGCCACCAGTCCAACGTACAGAAACCCTCTTACAGGGTCATAGTGCAATCGTTGAGGGCGTTTGATCCAATGTCCCGGTCCCATCAGATTCCTAACGAACTTTAGTTCAGAGTCCAACAGTTTCACCCTATCGTTGCGTCGATCAGCAACCATCACGTGACCGGTGACGTCAATCGCCAGATGACGTGGTTCGTTCAGAAATATGTCACCAGATTTCGCTGGGTTGCCATGCCAATGGACGACGCGGCCTTCCCTGTGATCGATGTCATAGACGACGTGTAGACCACGTGACGCGTCGGCGGGAAAATCGCAGACGACAATTCGTCCGTCATTCGCCTCCAGAAAATGCGTCGGGTGTTGCATCGACGGCCGCCACTCCCTGACCCGGAACAGGGACCACTGCGGAGACGTGCTTATCGTCCGAACAAGCTTCCCGCTGGGCTCGTACTCCCTGACGGCCCTACCGCTTCCGACGAGGACCGTTCCAGTCGTGGTGACGGACAGACCGCGGAGGTTGTCCACCATCCACCAGTGGATCAACTCACCACCTGGGCTGAGGCGGTAGACGCATTCGTTGCTTTCATCGGCGACGTAGAGGGTTCGGGTGGTGTGGCAGGCGGCCAGATCAACGGGAGAGGGATCGACGATGGCTTTGAGGAGGTTGAGAAGGGAGAGGGAACGAATGTAGTCGTTGGTTATCACAGAGTAGACGGAGATGTCCACGGAGCCGTCGTGGGTGATGAAAATCTCTCGGTCGAGGGCTGTTACTCCGGTCACCGCCTGATGCCCTGCGTCTGTATGGATCGAACCGATGAGGACTGGAGTCGACAGAAACGACGAGTGGTCTGAATTGAATAATGCAGCAACCGACACACCGTTTACATTACGAGTCAAAGTCTTTTACGTCACGAAAGTCCAATGCTGTTTATTGGAATGTTACATTACTTCAGAATGTGTTGTGAAGTTATGGAGGGTATACCAGGCGTGACCTTAGAATTACACGGTTGTAACTAACATTTTTGTCAAATCGGAGATTTCAATGTGACGGAGTTCTAACTGCACCCCTTTACCATAGTAATAGACGCTTGTACTGAATTGGATTCATATTGACCAGTATTTGACAGAATTACAAAGTTCTAAGTACGAAAATAAATTTCTGCCAGTGTTACAAGGTTCTAAGTACAGAGCCAATAGGCGTCTGCAATTTTCACACGTGACCTATAGATAAACAGGCGTGTAGTTCTATGTTTACTCTAATTATAAGAAGTAACGAAGATGGCGGACGGAGACGATAAGCGAAATATCGTGAGTGTTAGAAATCGATATAAAACTATTAAATATAAAGATATAGCTGGGATGCTGGAGGGGTTAAGTGACGATGGGCATTTGACGGAGGAAGGATCGGAATCCGGCGACGACCCAACGTACGACCCACGTATGGATCTGGCTAATCTTTGCGACAAGGACATGATCCTGGACATCGCCTGCGCGGCTGTGACAGTCGGGTAAGATTATTACTGTCGTTGGTGTCTCCCATAATATCTTCCCTCATGCGTCCCTGGTTGTCCGATTTGTCCCAAATTTGGTCAGAACGTATAGCTTGGGCATAAAAAATCTTTGGCCAAGAGTTTCAAAACTGTAGGACTTAAACTTTTACTATTTAGAAATAAAGAGTGTGAAATTGTGAAAAAATGAGTAGGCTAGAATATTCTATTCTATATTGCATTCTCACATAAAATAATTGTTTAGTTTCTTAGCGTTATTTCAGTCATTTTGCTATTTTCAAACAATCTATAATCCCCACTGATAATTTGTAATTCATAATATTACGACTGCAGGCACGCTAGACACTACGTTAAATATAATAATACGTCGGCCTATTAATTATTTTCATGATCTTTTTAATTGCTTGCTGTGCACAGGATGGATACCAGAAAACGGAAAAGAAATCCTACAGAGGCTAACATAACATCAAGGAACGACAACACGACTACAGTAGCTGCGACAACGCTTACCGTAGCTGAATCGAGCAACAAACAGAGTGTCAGAAAACGGAAAATAAATCCTACAGAGGCTAACACAACATCAAGGAACGACAACACGACTACAGTTACTGTAGCTGCGACCACGGTTACCGTAGGTGAATCGAGCAACAAACAGAGTGTCAGAAAACGGAAAAGAAATCCTACAGAATGGAAAGCTAACAAGCGTAAAAGCCTCTGTCAGGCTGGAAAAGAATACTTAAGTCGTAGAGGGAAGTTAGTTCCAGCAAAAACTGTGGGAAAAAGTAAAAACAAAAGTAACTGTAACAGTAAGAGTTGTCTGACAAAGTGTCGTTTCTTTTGTGAGAAAAAGATTAGCGAGTCAGAGAGGGAATCAATTTTTAATCGTTATTACAAATTACAGCAGACAGAGAAGTACCAGTTTTATGGAAAGACGACGGAAAGATTCGAAAAGACTCGATGTACTGTGACGAAAGGACCTGGTGAAGGAAAAGATTCTAGGAGACGATACACATTCCAATACTACCTAGACATTGGAAATGATAGACATCGTGTATGTAAAGACTACTATCTTGGTACATTGGCCATCAGTCAGAAACCTATATACAATTTTCACAACAACAAGAAAGATCCAGTAACTGGAGTACCATCTCCAGACAAGCGTGGGAAAAGTGATATCAACTCAGCAAAAGATAAAAGTAAGAAATCACATCGAATCCTTTCCAGCAGTTGAATCGCACTACACTCGTTCATCTTCAAAGAAGCAGTATCTAGAGGCTAATTTAAGCATATCGAAAATGTATCAGTTGTACCTTGAGTCTTTAGAGGTAGATGAGGTACCGGTCAAAGAATCGTACTATAGATATATGTTTGTAACAGAGTTTAACCTAGACTTTCATATGCCAAAGTCAGATAGGTGTGATTTGTGTGAAGAATTTAAAGTACTGAAATGGAACAGGGAAGTCATTGGAACTGAAATTAGTGTGAAATATGATAGGCACATTGCACAGAAGGATGCAATGCGTGAAGAGCGTAAGGCTGACAAGCAGTCTAAGAAAATGGTAGTTTGTTTTGATCTTGAGAATGTTATCACCTTGCCTAAGGCAGGAACTAGTAATTTCTTTTACAAAAGGAAATTGAATTTGTACAATTTAACTGCTCACGCTTCTTCTGGTCAGGGCTATTGTGCTATTTGGCCAGAAACACTTTCTGGTAGGGCAGGTATTGATATAGCAAGTGCCATAGTCAAAATTCTCACAGCAGTCGTGCGTGATCACCCAGATATTTCTGAAATTATTACATGGAGTGATAGCTGTGTGCCTCAGAATCGCAACTCCATCATGGCTTATGCTATGGGAGACTTTTTGCAAAGACATAGTCACGTTACAAGTTTAACAATGAAGTATTCTGTTCCAGGACATTTGTGGCGTCCGACCCTCAACAGACAACGCCTGCGCCGCTTCTCTCTTGCCCTCGGCCGCAAGCGCCTCTGCCTGACCGGGTCGGTCTTCCTCGGTGGCCCCTGCACCATCAAGAGTCTCTGACAGCCCAAGACCCGAGAGACCCGCGCTCTTACCAGGATTTCCTGGATCTCCTGAGTCGCTGTCTGCGCCGTGCGCGCCGTTGTCACTTTCACTGACGGTCGAAGAAGCCCCTGACACCGACGCCTGCGACCGGGTGTGCAGCGCCGTATCGTCGGACCCGCTCTCTGCCGAGCCCGCGGTCGCCGAGTAGGCGACGTCCTGAGATGGAGGATGGCCGACTCCCAACACAGGGTCCGTTGTCCCACCGGCAGAGCGGCCTCGCCGTGCGCCACCCGTCGCGCCTTCGGTCTTTGTCTTCTTGCCCTGTTCGTCTTTACTCTTGCGCACCATGCTGCACTTGGCGGCCACTGAGCCCTCGCCACCAACGGGGACTACTGAGCGCATGCCCTGTCCCGTCGCCCACAGTGACTGAAACCATGACCATTCCAGCGGCCCGAGGCCGAGGATGCGCCACGACCGATTTCCCATTTCGGTAACCAAGACTTCCACGGAGAGACGGCTCACGCTGCTCACACCGCCGGGCCGAGTCAAGCTGAAGCCCGGGGAGCGATAGAGACCGGCAGCGGCCGAAACTCCCAACTTTGCACTTAGCCTGTCAACGGAACACGCGCCGCTACCGTGTCCAAGTTACGCGGCGCGCTTCCCGAGTGCTTGCCTCACTCGTCCACCAGCCAACGGCAACAGCCGCCTTTACCGAGACCTGCCTTCTCGGACGCTCGGAAGAGCGTCGTGGTGGTTGCTGGTCTGTTGTGCGAAAACGGAGGTAAAAATAAAAGACCTGGCGGTCTTGGGGGAACAGGTATCGGGAAGCCCCGTCTCCGAAGAGACTTATTAATTGTCGTATATTCTACTGGCGCCGTTCGCCCTAACTCAGCAGTTACGGACCTCAGGTAAAAACCCTCAATAACACTTGGTCTTTACTCTCAAAATTTACTCTGCTTCCCACGCTCCTAGTTTGCCAAAGCTACAAACTATCCTCTACCCGAGGGGAGCAACACTCTCTACTGTACCACTTTAACTCTGATCAAAACCCCAAAACTTGGTGCCCCTGCTTTACTAAATCGAGCGTATATCACCGAGGCGTCGGCTTCATGCGCCCCGTGGAGTCACCACTCTCCACCCGTAACCTTCGCGTTACGCTCAAAAGACTCTCAACGATCGCTAAGACAGCAAGATCGTGAATGCAACACGTAGATTCCCTGGCAGGAAGGAGCCCAACCCAAGTCCTGCAGAATCACCAACACGTGTAGCCAAACAGTAACCGGATACTTCACCAGGGGATTTCACCCTATACAATGTAACACTTCCGCAGACCAACGGAGCTGCGGCGTCTCCGGCCTTGTAACCGTACCCCTGAAACAGAAGATTGAACCCCTAGAGATCGATGACTGAGTAACGAACCCCGACAGATCGTCCACCTGAGCTCTCACAACTGCGTATATCAGGATCGCCCAATCATGTTCAAATGGCTACAGCCAATCCTGTCGAGACAGTAGAACACAACCGATTTAACTATGAACGAATTCACGAACACAGTACGTATGGAGTAGTCGGCAACTACTCCACGTTATAAGCAACGCACCGTGTGGCAGGCTTTATTCCACCGGCAACACGCTATGCTTTGGCTTAAACGTGGACATCGGTCTTCCGTATACAATGACCGAAACCTAAATTTTAACGAAACCGGTTTCAGTTTCTTTTCTACTAAGCCAAATGGCTACCTAACGAGAGTCAGGGTTACTCCCGCTATTTACCCACAAGTTATATTTTACGTGTACTTGTCTTGTGGCCTGTCCGCCACACTCTCCCCACCTTTCTTTGATGCGGAGCATCGTTAGGAAACATGGACAGTATTTATCAGGACCCTCCCATTTTTATGGGCCCGTCCTCTAACCTACCTACTTAGGTTCTTGGGAGACAGCACTACCCCCTCTGTCTCCCGATCACAAAAATGAGTGTCACTCATAACCCATTCACACACCAGATATGCTCTTTATTATTTCATGTGCACCAGTCATACTCAACCACCATCATCACAGTGTCAAAGATTCTCTGTCTGAATCTCGTTGTCCAGTCACGACGTCCAGCAGCGTCGTTCGTTGGTCAGTTCCCGACCAAATCTGTAAATAACAACTAACCCAAATACATAGGCACATCGGAGTAGA
This sequence comes from Lumbricus terrestris, assembly GCA_949752735.1. Classification (NCBI taxonomy): domain Eukaryota; kingdom Metazoa; phylum Annelida; class Clitellata; order Crassiclitellata; family Lumbricidae; genus Lumbricus; species Lumbricus terrestris. The sequence goes on from OX457037.1 coordinate 75,532,407, forward strand.
CTTTGCAGTCAAGGATCGACCCTACGACAGCAAATCGAACCTCCGCAACTAGCTGGTGCTAGTAACAACAGAATAGAACAGACATATTATTTGTAACTGAAATTAAATGGAAGTTTGCGTGCCGGCAAAAATCCAAGAATCCGCCGCAGATTCACGAACAGTCTTTCCTTTATCCAGCATATACTTCACGTACCGTTCATCGATGTAAACATCGGCTGCAAGATCAGGGAAACATAAACGTAACAGGAACATCTCCAACCCAGGCTCGATTAGAGTGCGAGGAACCGTTAACCACCACGGTTATAGAGTGACGTACTTCACAATACTAACAAGGAACTTCGGCTTACATAAGAACCCCGCCCATCGCTAACTCGTAGCGATAGCTCGATCAGGTGCGATTTCATTCCTCCAGGAACCCCGTCTCCTCTCTACAACATCACACCACGATCGCCTACACGGCAGGATCGCAAAGATGCACAGGACTTCGACTTAAAGGAACCCCGCCCATCGCTAACTCGTAGCGATAGCTAGAACAGGTGCGACTAGCGTCCTCCCGGAGACCTCGACTTGGTTACCCCGCCCGAACGTTAACATGTAGCGTCAGCCTGCCAGGTGCGAGTCTGTTCCACCATCAGTTAAATCTCGGCTCAAAAACCCCGCCCATCGCTAACTGGTAGCGATAGCTCGAGCAGGTGCGAGTATCTCAATCCCGCATCACTCTACCCGTATCTCGTACCACTTGCGATACCACCATCCTCATAGGCACTCTGTCTCTTACCCGAGCTCCACTCAACCCGAAGCCGAGGGACCTTAAGGAGAGAAAAGTTACCAACTCTGTCCACTGTCCTGGGAATATCCGTTGTTCCCACACATCACCGTCTGATAGTGATTCTACTCAACAAGAGTTATTCGCGAATTGCGTGGACAGTCCCACCACAATTAAGCGGTCAGCAAATCAAACGAAATTCAAAGGAACTTGACCAGTATCAAGAAACACTCGCCATCACGCGAGTACAAGAAAACGCAGGGCGCGTTCTCAATACGATCAGGTACCACTTTAACCCGTAACTGAAAAAGGCTACATCAAAAGGACATCAAGCACAAAGTCCACTGGCAATATATAAAACCCACCACATTGAAGCGGTGTCGAGACCCATTTCAAGTCTCGCAACCCACAAGTACCACTGTGGCGTTCAACAAAAGGAAACCAGCAAATGTAAACAGAAATCTTTCTCGACCCCATCCAGAAACACATCGCCATTACGCGATGGTTTTGGCTAGTCATCCATTGGAGACTGACTACCACTTCGTCGACTGGGACTTTCGACGGTATTGTCCCTCATGGACGTAGGTAAACCTCCGAGGTGTTCACGTATTGACGGAAACCTCCGACACACCCTCTCAAGATCGAGGTCAAGAGAGGAGTCATTGTCATCCTTCTCTTCCTGCAGCCAACTGTCACCGCTCATCACAGGCCAGATCTTGTCCTCAGCCTGCTGCTTCCGCTCCACCAACATGTCTTTGTCCAAAGCGTTCCCGGTGTTATCTTTTTCCGCCGGCCGTACCGTGGGTCCAACCACGTCTTTTTCCAAAGCGTTCCAGGTGTTAACGTTTTCCTCCGGCAGTACCGTGGGTCCAACCACGTCTTTTTTCAAAGCGTTCCAGGTGTTAACGTTTTCCTCCGGCAGTACCGTGGGTTGACGTGTCGTTCCTATCCTTGACGGGATCTGTCGACCATACTCAGCCTTCTGTGTCATCAGATTCTTAGTGACTTGTAATACTGTCACACGTTCCAACAGACATTCAGTATTTCTGCTCACCGTGGTGTCCTTGTTTCCCACGTTCACCATCCTGACCCAAACCATTGACTCTTTTCCAGGTATCAGGGTTCGCCCAACTACCAATCCCTTGGATAATTCCTTAGGAGTAGTTACCCAGTCCTCGGTGTCCACTCGCAGATGCGGATACACCACTGCAACCAGTACATCCATTTCACATCTGGCCGGTATTACTGTGTCGTGTCGGATCATAATTTTCCTGCACCTGAGTTCTGCAGATGTAGTTTTCAGCGGTACGTTCAGTTCACCCAGGCGAACACAATGACCAGCGAAGTTCCAGCTCGCCTGATTGGCTTCGAGCCACGACAGCCCCAAGATGACTTCCGTCACTTGGTCCGTCACCAGACAAGGCAGCGGAAAGGATTTCCTGCCAATGTGAATGGTCAACATGGCTTCACCTTCCACTCGGATCTCGCTCCCGTTCGCGGCTAGCAGTCGTTGCTCTGACGGTACTACTTTACTCCCTGGCACGAAGCACTTCGGCACCAGCGACATCTCGCTGCCTGAGTCAAGAAGACATTGACGTCTTACTCCATTCAAGCGTGTGACGATGTACGCCATACTGCTTCCTTTCACCAGTCGGTTTTGTGATGGTTCCGGGAAAGGTTCAGTGCTCACCGGATCTTCAGCAGCTTCTGTTCTCAGCTGCGGACAATTCCTGCGGATATGTCCTCTTTTGTGGCACAGGAAACATTCGCGTTTGTCGGTCCACCAACCACCTGGTTGAAATCCTTGCCTCTGGAACGGTCCATTGTTTGTCCGGTCCGAACGATTCCATCGCTCGTAGGGTCTATTCGCAACAAACCCCGACTCTGACTTCGGTTTGAGCTGACCGAGTTCCTTGGTCAGATTCTCAAGTTGACGTTCCAGGTCGACCATCCGCTGATCTTGTGGATCCCCGACTACCGGAGTCGTCTTATCGAACCTGGTAGCTTTCACTCTACCATGTCTCTGTTCCACGTTACCACCAGACGTTGACTGACGACCGTATGCTTCCAACCGGACAGCATGTTTGTACGCGGTCTCAAGATCAACCGGTTCTCTCTCTCGTACCTTCTGAGCCAAGTCCTGATTCGTCAAAGCATCAATGAAGGCATCACAAGCGATCGACTCGACCACATCGTTTGTCGGTCCAGGATATGCCAAAACCATCAATCGCCTGATCTCCTGCACAACATTGCTCAGCGTCTCAGACTGCCCTTGTCGGTATGTCCGTAGCTTGGTTCGGAAGAGATTCGTTTGATTCTCTGAACCATACCTCGCCTTTAACTTTTCCACCAGACCCTGCCAAGACACGTTCTGCTGGGCACCCATGTCCCACAACAATTGTGATGCCGGCCCTGTGAGAGCACACATGAGCTGGTCAGATTTTTCGCGGTCACTCCAATTGTTGCATCTGGCGCACACTTCAAACTTAGCCAGAAAAGCAGCGATCGCTGTCTTCCCGTCATACTTTTCAAGTTTAATCCGGATCCCACGGTCTACTGGAACTCTGGTTCTCGTCTGACTGGCAGAACGTTGACGTGTTCTGTCGTCAGCGGAACTCCGTCGAGGTGAATCGCTATCATCGCTCGATTCATCCTCTGCCCCGATCCTTGATCCGACGCGTTGCTTCACACGAGTCTGTTCTCTGGCAACTCCTCTATCCTTGTGTCCTCTGACCTTGACGGGAGACCGAATACGTTCACCCGACGAATTGCTATCGTCGCTGGTCACCACTGCCACACGTCGTTGTCCTTGGTCTTTCTTCTTTAGAATAGACCGACTTGACGACGGTTCAGTACGCTGTGTCGGCACCGTGATTCTCACTTTTCGTTTTGCCTGACGATGATGACTTCCATCATTCGTCTTTGTTCTCTGCTCATCCGGGTCAGTCTGTGTGGATGCATCGTCAGATGACACCACTTTTCCTTTCACCCTGACCTCCGGCGGCACCAAACGTCTGACTGTCCGAGGCTCACCATGACCTGACGTTGACACCTTCAGCTCCGGTATTTCATGCAGTCTTTTCGTGTCTTTACTGACTTTATTTTGTTTTGCTTTTTCAGGAAGTCTTACCATCGGCTGTGGCGACGACTCCTGCCTCCGTTCACGAGAAGCTGACAAGGCCTGCACTTGCTGAGTGAGCAGAGTCAAACATTCCCGGAGGACTGACAGTTCATTCTTCACGTCGACATCCACACCATTCCCTGAGACGCTCTCAATCGTCTCCAGTCGAGGAACATGCCTGCGAGATGCACCAGCACTTCGACTCGACCTTTCTTTCACGGAGAGTACCTCCGCACATCGCTCAGGTAGCCGATATGCGTTCCTGTCAGGATCAGATGGGACTACACGCTCTGAAAACATGGGTCTGCTGTCTCGAACAGCTTCGGAAACTCGTGGAACAGAACGGAGCCAATGCTCAACACCAGCAACAGAAGAAGAAGTCTTAAAACGGTCGCGAACCAATTCAGCTTCAACTTCTAGATCAACAAACTCCCTTGAGTCACCAGTACCCAGATCAACAGGCACAGCCACATCAGATTGAGCAAAACCACCAGCTACGTTCAAATCAGGCCAACAAATTTTTGGACGAGCGCCAAAGTACTCACAATCAGGTCGAGAAACATTCATGGAAAGATTCCCGGTTGAAAAGTCAACATTCAAAGGCGGAAAAGGGACAGTGCGTACCTCAGAAGTTTTGACCCCACTTCTGGTACCACTTTGTGGCGTCCGACCCTCAACAGACAACGCCTGCGCCGCTTCTCTCTTGCCCTCGGCCGCAAGCGCCTCTGCCTGACCGGGTCGGTCTTCCTCGGTGGCCCCTGCACCATCAAGAGTCTCTGACAGCCCAAGACCCGAGAGACCCGCGCTCTTACCAGGATTGCCTGGATCTCCTGAGTCGCTGTCTGCGCCGTGCGCGCCGTTGTCACTTTCACTGACGGTCGAAGAAGCCCCTGACACCGACGCCTGCGACCGGGTGTGCAGCGCCGTATCGTCGGACCCGCTCTCTGCCGAGCCCGCGGTCGCCGAGTAGGCGACGTCCTGAGATGGAGGATGGCCGACTCCCAACACAGGGTCCGTTGTCCCACCGGCAGAGCGGCCTCGCCGTGCGCCACCCGTCGCGCCTTCGGTCTTTGTCTTCTTGCCCTGTTCGTCTTTACTCTTGCGCACCATGCTGCACTTGGCGGCCACTGAGCCCTCGCCACCAACGGGGACTACTGAGCGCATGCCCTGTCCCGTCGCCCACAGTGACTGAAACCATGACCATTCCAGCGGCCCGAGGCCGAGGATGCGCCACGACCGATTTCCCATTTCGGTAACCAAGACTTCCACGGAGAGACGGCTCACGCTGCTCACACCGCCGGGCCGAGTCAAGCTGAAGCCCGGGGAGCGATAGAGACCGGCAGCGGCCGAAACTCCCAACTTTGCACTTAGCCTGTCAACGGAACACGCGCCGCTACCGTGTCCAAGTTACGCGGCGCGCTTCCCGAGTGCTTGCCTCACTCGTCCACCAGCCAACGGCAACAGCCGCCTTTACCGAGACCTGCCTTCTCGGACGCTCGGAAGAGCGTCGTGGTGGTTGCTGGTCTGTTGTGCGAAAACGGAGGTAAAAATAAAAGACCTGGCGGTCTTGGGGGAACAGGTATCGGGAAGCCCCGTCTCCGAAGAGACTTATTAATTGTCGTATATTCTACTGGCGCCGTTCGCCCTAACTCAGCAGTTACGGACCTCAGGTAAAAACCCTCAATAACACTTGGTCTTTACTCTCAAAATTTACTCTGCTTCCCACGCTCCTAGTTTGCCAAAGCTACAAACTATCCTCTACCCGAGGGGAGCAACACTCTCTACTGTACCACTTTAACTCTGATCAAAACCCCAAAACTTGGTGCCCCTGCTTTACTAAATCGAGCGTATATCACCGAGGCGTCGGCTTCATGCGCCCCGTGGAGTCACCACTCTCCACCCGTAACCTTCGCGTTACGCTCAAAAGACTCTCAACGATCGCTAAGACAGCAAGATCGTGAATGCAACACGTAGATTCCCTGGCAGGAAGGAGCCCAACCCAAGTCCTGCAGAATCACCAACACGTGTAGCCAAACAGTAACCGGATACTTCACCAGGGGATTTCACCCTATACAATGTAACACTTCCGCAGACCAACGGAGCTGCGGCGTCTCCGGCCTTGTAACCGTACCCCTGAAACAGAAGATTGAACCCCTAGAGATCGATGACTGAGTAACGAACCCCGACAGATCGTCCACCTGAGCTCTCACAACTGCGTATATCAGGATCGCCCAATCATGTTCAAATGGCTACAGCCAATCCTGTCGAGACAGTAGAACACAACCGATTTAACTATGAACGAATTCACGAACACAGTACGTATGGAGTAGTCGGCAACTACTCCACGTTATAAGCAACGCACCGTGTGGCAGGCTTTATTCCACCGGCAACACGCTATGCTTTGGCTTAAACGTGGACATCGGTCTTCCGTATACAATGACCGAAACCTAAATTTTAACGAAACCGGTTTCAGTTTCTTTTCTACTAAGCCAAATGGCTACCTAACGAGAGTCAGGGTTACTCCCGCTATTTACCCACAAGTTATATTTTACGTGTACTTGTCTTGTGGCCTGTCCGCCACACATTCATGTATTCAAGAAGTAGATAACATGCATAGCCAGATTGAGAAGGCTATGCAAGTTGCCGAATTTTTTTCACCAGTGTCTTTTCTGAGAGTTCTATTAAATGTTAATCGAAGTAAACCGTTTAAAGTTATTCAAATGAAGAACAATGACTTTAAACAATACAATGTACCAGCAAAATTCTTGGAATACCAAAAGATTCCTTTCAGTAAAGTAGTTGGGCTGAGGCTTACTAAGGTTGAACATGAAGTTTCATACAGAACTTCATGGTCCGAGCCATGGATAATTGAAAATATTAGATATGTGAGCAAGAGCCGGAAAGGAAGCAAAAAAGATGGACAAGTCTTAGATAAAGGCTTAAATACTTTGAAAGTGAGTAAGTTTGTGTGCAAAATAACTGCAGAGAAGAAGAAGGATTTAGCTAGTATGCTGAAGTGGCTACCACTTGAAGACAGGCAGTTTTATGAAAAGACTGCGTTATTAAAGTGAATATCATAAATATATTATTATTAATGAGTAGCTTTAATTTTGTGTTTAGGACGAAGACAGACTTAGTCTAGACTAAGACTTAGTGTCTAACCCGTGTTAACACGGATATAACTTCATGATAGACGTTAAAACGAAGTTATTTCTTATTTTATATACATATTGTATTGTGAAATGATGGCAAATATCATTGTTTTAAATGTCAATTTGTGTTGTCCTTAATGTTTTGTAGCTCCAGCCAAAGCACTTTAGTTAGAACCTTGTAGTCCTTTACTATATTTCCAGCTTCAGAATAACAAGGTTCTAACTAATTTTATAGTGTAGTTATTTACATAAAACTATGATACACTATAGTTTATAAAGTATGCTAATTTGCTAAATGATGCAGTATTGTGATACTTTTGCTTTGTTAAGATTTCGAGAAAAAGTAGCTGCTAATTTCATGCTAAAGTACTTTTAAGCTTTCATCACGAATTATCTCCATAAACACTTCTATGCACATAGAACCGTGTAATTCTAAGGTCACGCAGGGTGCAAGATAGTAGCTGTGAATGATGAACATGATGAGTATAGTAGCCTAAAGATGATTCAGCAAAAAACAGTTGTGGCGTGCTGAAGAAAGTAGATGGTCAGTTGTACCGGGCGTCACTTATGCAGAGGCAAAATATTTGGTGGACGCAATTTTAAAGAAGAGTGAAGGGCTGAAGTCTTTATTTTAAAACTTTGAAAGTAGGAGTGATAGTAAACTTGATAGAAAATGTAGGAAGCAACGAAATAAACTCTGACTTCACTTTTGTCAAGTCAAGACGACTTGATTGGCCTTCATTGCTCGTTAAACTAAGTCTACCGCTAAGGACGGTGTCACGAAATAAAGTCTCTTCCCGAAACAGAGTCTCCCCCTTGCTGATACAGAGTACAGAGTCTCGGGGGGAGAATCTGTATCGGAACAAAGTCTCCTCCATTGAAATAGATTCTCCCCCTCTACGATAAAAAGTTTCCCCCTACTAAAATTCGCCCCCCCACTATATTTCCGGACTTAACGAGTATATTTTCTTAAATAAATGGCTTTGTGTCCATTAGTGGAATTGGACATTAATAAATTTGACGTACAATGTAATAGGCCTAATGATAATCTCATGAAGTAAGTTAAATGTTTTGTACTGAGGGGCGCAATTGTAGCAGAGTTATAGGCCTAGCATCACGGGATGTCGGGCCACTTATGTCAATAAAGTGCAGCGGAGAGATTAGGCTCAAATAGACTACCCATGAATCTAATTAATAGTTAAGCGTATGCCTATTTCTTAATTAGATGCATGGGTAGCTTACAAACATAAACCAGCCGTGCTATGACTAATAACTATGCTACGATTGCGTCCATTAGTATGATACATTTAAGCTTACTCTGTAAGATAGTAGGCCTGGGTTATTAAATTGTCTCGTAGTGGAGCTTCCATTTAAGAAAGGATCAATCCAACCTCAATCTAAGCAAGAATTAGGCTACCTCCATCAATCCATGCTATTTATGCAAGAATTCTTGGTAATATAATTATCACTGTAGCGTTCTAAATTATTCACCATTGCATGGATTGACGAAAAGAATTCCTGCTAAATAGAAGTCGGATTGGTGAAAGTATTTTCACTTAAATAGGAGTGCGAACGATGAATAGATTCTTGCATCAATTGGAGCTGGATTGATGAAAAACAATTGCCTTTTATATGTAAGTTTGATCGATCGATCAAAAAAGCAATTATTGCTCAAATAGAAGCTGGATAGGTGAAACGTATATAGGGCTATTCAATTTATTCATGCCAAGGTAGAAGTGTAATTCATGAAAATAGGCCTAATAATGCTAAATAAATAGATTACCGAACAATCTTTTTATTTATCAACTTCCATTTTACCTTGTACCGCAAGTAATTTCCAGAAGCCAAAGCTCAGCTTAACCCTCGGGATACCATGGGGTAGTATTCACCCCCAAAGGTTTAAGAAAATCAAACTTGTTTTTTCATGGAATAAAATTTTGACGTTTTATGTAGCTGTAGAGGGCTCATTGGCACACATTTTGAGGTAAAATCTGTGACGATACCTTATACCGTTCAAAAGTTATGTCCGATATACCCGAGATACTAAGCGGGGTGGATACCACTCCTTAGATAATCGACTATATATTATCCGTAATTTATTATGAAGAGAAATAAATTATACCATTCTATAGAGGGAATGTGGGGCTACATTTCCAATTTACCATGCTAAACAATTTGTGTTTTGATAACCGGAAGTGCTAAAAATAAATAAAAATGGGTGAAATTTTCATAAAATTTGCATGTTTATTCGACTATAACGTATCAAAGAAATTTTTTTGGGAAGTGCAATAAATTATGCCATTATATAGAGAGAATTAAGGGTATTTTCATGCTAATTAATTTGTCTTTTGAAGTTTTGATAACATGATGTAAGCTTACTTAAAATAAATACAAATATGTGAAAATATTTTTTAATACAACGCATATGGCTATTTCTGCGTAAACGTCTGTAATCGGCTAAAATGGACTTATATTAGCTGAAACAGCTATAATTGAAGATACATACATACATACATACATACATACATACATACATACATACATACATACATACATACATACATACATACATACATACATACATACATACATACATACATACATACATACATACATACATACATACATACATACATACATACATACATACATACATACATACATGGGGGGGGTAATGGGGCATGCAAGCGACTCAAATAGCCTCTGCTGCTCAAATGTCCACCCACGCCACCTTCACGGGGTCCCTCCTGTTTCAACGGAGTGCGTGGTGGACGACCGAGTACTCGCCGGTATAAGCGAGTGCCCCATAGGCGAAGAAACCGAAGGACGGACGATGGAAGGCATCGACGCTGAGAGATGGTGTCTCTCTAAAAACACCGGGCGGAAGGCAACGGGAAACCACCTCCCTACTTTTCCCGAGGAATATGTAAATGACGACAAAATTGAATATAGACAACAACGTGAACGACTCAATCCAGCCACTGGAAAGAGTCGCGTTCGGCAGAGGGAGACAAGGCTCCCTAGGTCGTCATCAAGCGAAATCCTTCCAGGCAAAAGCAATGCAGAAACAGGAAAAATTAAAAATAGGGACCTGGAATGTAAGAACAATGAGGAGACCAGGTAAATTGGCTAATGTGATAAAAGAGATGAGGAGAGCAGACTTGGACATTCTAGGATTGTCTGAGGTGAGATGGAAGGATGGTGGGGAAATCACAAGTGATGGTATCAAAGTAATTTATGCTGGAGGAGAGAAGAGCCAAAATGGAGTGGCCATCTTACTATCAGAAAGGGTCGCCAAAAGCATATCAAGAGTGGAGAGACACGATGACAGGCTGTTAATAGTGACGATACAAGCATACCCAGTGGATGTAACAGTGATACAAGCGTACATGCCAACGACAGCCCATGATGATGAAGAGGCGAATGACTTGTATGAAGTGATAGAGGAAAACCTGGCGAAGATCAAAGGCAAGGAGTACGTGATTGTAATGGGCGACTGGAATGCAATAGTTGGAGAAGGAAGACAAGAGGGTATTGTAGGAAATTTTGGACTGGGGAACAGAAACGAGAGAGGAGAAAGGCTGGTGGAATTCTGCAAAGGACAAAAACTTGTAGTGACAAACACATGGTTCCAACAGGAAAAAAGGCGCAGATATACATGGAAGGCACCAGGAGATGGGGAAAGGTATCAACTAGATTACATCATGGTCAGAGAAAGATACAGGAACAGCGTAAAGAATTCAAGAACCCTCCCGGGAGCTGATGCAGATACAGACCATAATCTTGTAGCCATGACAGTGCATCTGCAACTTAAGTTAGTCAAAAAGAAAAGGATGGCTAAAAGAAAATGGAACAAGGAAAATATGAAGTCGAAATGTAACGAACTGTCAGAAAGGATAGAGGAAAGGGTGGAGGAGATAAGTCCGGATGCAACAACAGAACGCCGCTTGGAAAGTATAGTGTTCTATGCGACATTTTGGCGAAACGGAGAAAATCGAAAAAGAAAGTTTGATGACTTGGCATTTTGTACTAAAAACTCTTTTGTGGGACAAAATAGAACAATAATGTTTAGAAAACATTTATGCAGACATCTGCAACTTTAAAAAACCACAACGATTGTGGCTTCTGTCATAAGAAAAGACAATTTGAAGGACACTTTCGTAATTTGTTCAGATAGAACAAAATATTACGGAAACTGCCATAGACTATTAATTGTTATTATGATTCATCAGTACATGGAACATTATAATTGTTAGCCAAGCGAATTACGACTGTTGTTAAAATTGGCTATAAAAGACTATAATTATCTAATAAATTTAGCAAGAAGTTGCTTTTTTTCATAGGTTTAGAACTGTCATAATCGCTCTGCCTGAGTATTTGCAATGGTACAATGTAAACTTCTTGTATAAAAAGTTATTTTAAAGACCTTTTCATCATCTGCTCAAATAGAACAATATATTGCTGAAATTGATGAACATGGTTAACTGTTAAAATGATTTATCATTACATGGAACATTATAATTCTCAGTGAAATGTATGCAGAATTAGGGATACCCATTTATTTCTTAAGTGAAACAACACTACAATACTATGTAATTTTAAATCTTAAGTACCGGTAGTAGGAATTATGCAATATACAATCACGGTTACTGCATTGTGGCATTAACCTGTTGTAACGAAACAAAGATAACTTAGTTCAGGCAATTATGGTCTGAGTTCGTAATGTCAGCACTGTTAAGAAACGGTGTTGTAAAACTTTAACATAGTAACTCAAGAATTAGTGCAAGTCAGTTACTTTGCACGGTGCAATGCACACCCTTGATACCTTGCTATTTCTTTTTCCTGCTTCGTTGCGTTGCATCCACTGGGGTGCTTCTTACATCAGTGCTTGGAACCGCGTCAAAAACATTCGCAGTGACAGACTCGCCAACTATGTACTCAGAAAATGCTTGAGATTGATTGTTAATGTTACCAGATAGAGAATTTACAGATCCGTCAGTGTAAAGGATCAGGAGATGGACATCATTATTTTCTAGGAGGACGGCTGCTAGGAACTCGTTTTGTGTCGTCTGCTGATCATTAACAAAATTCTCCGGGGTGAAACGATCAGTGCCATTCTGGTTTATCAGAGGACACGATACCATGTTATCCCTTTGTGTGGTAAAACTTTCCAAGTCAATGTCCTGCATGACTTCATACATCAAAACAGTACCTTCCAACGATACACATGAGTTCGACAGGGAATGCCCAGCTTCATCCATGTTGGTACCATTACCTTGAATACCTTTCTCCACCTCACCATTGACTACACTGGCTTCATCCATGTTGGTACCATTACCTTGAATACCTTTCTCCACCTCATCATTGACTACACTGGCTTCATCCATGTTGGTACCATTACCTTGAATACCATTGTCCACCTCATCATTGACCGACCTGACTTCATCCTTGTTGATAGCATCTTGAATACCTTTCTCCACCTCATCATTGACTACACTGGCTTCATCCATGTTGGTACCATTACCTTGAATACCATTGTCCACCTCATCATTGACCGACCTGACTTCATCCTTGTTGATAGCATGATCTTGAATACCTTTCTCCACCTCATCATTGACTACACTGGCTTCATCCATGTTGGTACCATTACCTTGAATACCATTGTCCACCTTATCATTGACTACACTGGCTTCATCCATGTTGGTACCATTACCTTGAATACCATTGTCCACCTCATCATTGACCGACCTGACTTCATCCTTGTTGATAGCATGATCTTGAATACCTTTCTCCACCTCATCATTGACTACACTGGCTTCATCCATGTTGGTACCATTACCTTGAATACCATTGTCCACCTCATCATTGACTACACTGGCTTCATCCATGTTGGTACCATTACCTTGAATACCATTGTCCACCTCATCATTGACCGACCTGACTTCATCCTTGTTGATAGCATGATCTTGAATACCTTTCTCCACCTCATCATTGACTACAATGGCTTCATCCATGTTGGTACCATTACCTTGAATACCATTGTCCACCTCATCATTGACCGACCTGACTTCATCCCTGTTGATAGCATGATCTTGAATACCTTTCTCCACCTCATCATTGACTACAATGGCTTCATCCATGTTGGTACCAATACCTTGAATACCATTGTCCACCTCATCATTGACCGACCTGACTTCATCCTTGTTGATAGCATGATCTTGAATACCTTTCTCCACCTAATCATTGACTACACTGGCTTCATCCATGTTGGTACCATTACCTTGAATACCATTGTCCACCTCATCATTGACCGACCTGACTTCATATTTAAGCTGATATATCTTGTTTCAAGAAGGAATTATTGTTCACATGAAACAAAAACGGTTTTCGTATAAGCATAACAATTAACTCTCAATAATGAAACAAATGATATTGTTGTGTCAAGTTGCAGACACACTAAACGAAATTATAGAAACTTAACTCGACCTGTAGCAAAACAGTGTTTATGAAACACAGAACTATGGCATCACGAGGCAGTGTTATTTCTATTAACTGAAACTGTAACTGAAATAGCAGAATAACTGAAAAATCTTTGCCAGTTAACTGTAACTGAAACTGAAACTGAAAAATGTTGAATAAATGAAACTGTAATAGAAACTGAAAAACAATAACTGTATAACTGAAGAATCAAAAGGAGTTAACTTGAAAATAAAACAAGTGCTTTTTTCATATTTACTGATTGTTTTCTTTTCTTTTTGTTATGAAATGAGATTATTTGTAACTGTACACAGGGTCAGCCAAGGTCAATCAGCTGCTCGCTACTGCACGGCTTCCTTCCTTGCTGTTTCTGCCTCCTTTTTCAGTCCTGTGAGTCTCTGTCCCCGACACGTGCTGCTTAATTTGCACCAGATAGCACATCCCCACACAGGTGTCATGCTAGCAGAGAAGATACTTGGCGGAAGCAACCATCTTCAGCAGTGACCCAGATAATGGACTGTCCTTCTGGGTGGATCGACAGAGCTCCTATCCATCTCTGGCCCTGATTGCAGAAGACTTCGTATCCGCGCCTGCTTCACAAGCATACGTTGAGCGCGTCTTCTCAGTTTGTGGGGACTTGTGTGCAAGAAAGCGAAACAGATTAAGTGTGAACCTGGAACGTCGTGTGTTCCATAAAGTCAACCGACAATATGTAAAATCAGATTGATCTCCTATTCAACTTTCTGGGAACTTTGCGCAATATGTGTGACTGTGATCAGTGTCTTAGTAGTTGTGACGTTCGTTTGAATATACACGTAATAACTGTAACTGAAACTGTAACTGAAAAATAAGAAATAACTGTAACTGAAACTGAAAAATCTCATTGCAGTTAACTGTAACTGAAACTGTAACTGAAAAATAAAAAAATAGATAACTGTAACTGAAACTGTAACTGAAAAACCATAACTGAAATAACACTGTCACGAGGCCTGCTAGTCCGGCCACAGAAATAAGTATTATTATTTTTCAGTCAAATTTCTTTCTCTTATACTTCCATTCACCGGCAAAGAGGTGTTCTAATTTACCTTCTGTTGTAAACTGATATAAAATCCGCGTCATATTTTGTGTTCATTTTCTCTTTCGCTTGTGTCTCTCCATTTTGTCTGTAATATTACTTGTACGGTAATAATTATGATGTTATCTTTCCATAACGGAACGCGCTTACTGTAATAATGTTCTATATGCATGTGCGAATCACAATTTGCCGTTCAGACCACGTGACCGTCATAGAACAAAATAATTCTGAGTTATACTCATGAACGCAACTTGTTCTATAATATCCACGTGATTAAATCTTTGCTATATAATTGGTTGATTCACATAGAACATTGTAATACCTATCAGTTAGTAAGAATATGCAAAAGGAATAAAATACTTCTGTTCTTTTCCTCGTATAGGCACCATTTCAAGATACGGGATTTTGTACCAAGATAGAACAAGTTACTCTGAATCGGCCTGTGCACTTAACTCCAATGTAAACAAAAACGCATATAGAACACTATACTTTCCAAGCGGCGAGAAGTTAGATGGAAAAACCTAAAGGAAATTGTTATTAGTGAGACGACAGAGATTGTGGGATTTCAGACGGGTATGGAACCTCGTAAACCATGGGTAACACCGAAGATGCTAGAGGACATGGAAGAAAGAAGAAAATGGAAGCACCAAAGTACCGAAGAGGCAAAGAAAGAGTACAAAAGACTGAACAACCAATTAAGGAGAACAACGGATAAAGCAAAAGAGGAATGGTGGGAGGAGAGATGCAAGGAGTTAGAAATGCTTCAGGAAAAAGGACGCCATGATCTAGTCTACAGCAGGATCAAGTCACTGGGAAAGAAGCCGAATGTAGGTAGAGGAAATGCAATCAAGAACAAAGATGGCAGACTGCTGGAGGAACCAGACGAGATAAGGAGTCGATGGAAAGAATACGTGGAAGAGTTATACATGGGAAACAGTAGTCTGGAGAACGAAGAGGAGGAACAGGCACAGAATGAAAACGACAGAGGAATGGAGCTGCTTAAAGAAGAGGTCATGGCTGCAATCAGTGATATGAAAAACAACAAGGCAGAGGGAATAGATAACATCCCAATAGAGATACTGAGGAACCTTGGAGAAAAGGCAATGGGGGAATTGGTGCGGCTGTGCCAAGACATATACAATACTGGAGCGTGGCCGGAAGATTTCTTGCAAACCATAATGATTCCAATCAAGAAAAAACCGAACGCAACAACATGTGAGGACCACCGCACTATAAGCCTCCTTACCCATGCATCAAAGATCCTACTTAGAGTCATCACGAAAAGACTACAGTCAAGAGCAGAAAAAGATAAATGCATTGGAGACGATCAATTTGGCTTCAGGAAGGGAAGAGGAACAAGAGACGCAATTGCAGCACTGAGAATTCTAACGGAAAGAAGCATCCAGCATGGACAAGACATATATATATGTTACGTTGACTATGAAAAAGCGTTTGACAGGGTGGACTGGAAGAAGTTGATGAATGCGCTAAGACGAATAGGTGTGGAATGGCAGGAAAGGCGATTGATTGGTAATCTATATATGGGACAGAAAGTGAAAATAAGAATTGATGGAGAATACTCGGAACCGGGAAAGATAGGAAGAGGTGTGAGGCAAGGATGTCCACTCTCCCCAATACTATTTAATATCTACATAGAAGAAATTGTAAGAGAAACGTTGGAAGAAGTGAATGAAGGGATAAAGGTAGGAGGAAGACTGGTAGAAGCTCTGAGATTCGCGGACGATCAGGCAATGTTGGCAGGAACTCAAGAAGGATTACAAAGAATGATGAATCGACTGAACATGATATCAACAGAATACGACATGAAAATAAACATAAAGAAGACAAAGGCTATGAGGATAAACAAGAGAGGAGAGAAAGCAATTAAGATCACAGTAAACGGAGAGGAAATAGAGCAGGTGGAGAAATTCTGCTACCTAGGAAGTATGGTCACAGAGGATGCAAGATGTCATGTGGAAATAAAAAGAAGGATAGCCATGGGAAAAGACGCATTTAACAAAAGAGGGGAACTCCTCAGAGGAAAGCTAAATTTGAATCTAAAAAAGAGAATGGTCAAGACGCTGGTATGGAGTGTAGTTCTGTATGGGTCAGAAACATGGACAATGAGAAAGGATGACATAAGAAGATTGGAAGCTTTCGAAATGTGGATTTGGCGAAGAATGGAGCATGTCAGCTGGACGGAGCACAAGACGAACGAAGAAATACTGCGAATGGTCGGAGAGAGAAGGTCAATGATGGAGACAATACGGAGGCGGCAGAGAAACTGGATTGGCCACGTCCTGAGGAGCGACTCCATAGTAAGGGACATTATAGAAGGAAGAATGGAGGGGGAAAAGACAAGAGGAAGACCAAGAACAATGCTACTGGACTGGATGATGGCAAAGGATGGTTACAGAAGACTAAAGGAGGATGCACAGAACAGATACGCGTGGCGTCATTGGACATATGAACCTGCCTGACGGCAGAGAACTAAAGAAGAAGAAAGAAGATACATACATACATACATACATACATACATACATACATACATACATACATACATACATACATACATACATACATACATACATACATACATACATACATACATACATACATACATACATACATACATACATACATACATACATACATACATACATACATACATACATACATACATACATACATACATACATACATACTCTACCTACATGCCTCTGATGAGTATGCAGGACAAAATTTCCAATGCAATTGAAAATAACCAGTATGCAATAGGAATCTTTTTCGACCTGGCAAAGGCCTTCGACACCGTCAATCATAATATCCTACTACAAAAATTAAGCATTTATGGGATCCGGGGTACCCAATTAAGTTGGTTCTCTAGTTATTTTACTGCCCGATCTCAATTGGTCTCCTGCAATGGCACTTTATCTAATCTACGGGAAATTAACTTTGGAGTCCCCCAAGGATCTATTCTCGGTCCCTTATTGTTTCTAATCTACGTCAATGATCTTCCTAATGCATCCCCTCTGTTGTACTTCATACTCTTTGCTGATGGCACTAATGTATTCTACTCTAACTCATCGCTTGATGCTCTAATTCTCGACGTTAACTCTGAATTGAAAAACATAGCCGAATGGTTTCATGTAAATAAGCTATCCTTAAATCTTGACAAAACAAATTACATAATCTTTAAATCTCATAGAAAGAATTGTCCAACAGGAAATCTGAGGGTATGCATTGAAGGGGTCCCGCTCACTCAGGTTATATCTACTAAATTCTTAGGAGTGTATATTGATCAACACCTAACCTGGAAAGACCACATAAAAATTGTATCTAATAAAATCGCTAAAAATCTTGGAATATTATCCCGTACCTCCCAGCTAGTACCTCCTCATATTCGTCTCACATTATATTATTCACTCATTTACCCTTACCTCACATACTGCAACATAATTTGGGCCTCTACCTATAAATCTAGTATACTGAATTTACTCAAGCTCCAAAAGCGAGCAATTCGATATATAGGATACTTGCCCTATGGGACTTCGACCAAATCTAAATTCCGGGAATATAACCTTCTCAATGTTTATCAAATTAGGCATGTGCAGATAGGCGAGTTCATGTTTAAATATTTTCATGGTTTATTACCCTCGGTGTTTAATAATTTTTTCCTCTCTACTACTGAGGTACATTCTTATCATACCAGACAGGCCAACTCTTACCATCTGCCTTACGCCCACACCAATATCCGTCGCTTCTCTGTTAAATACAGTGGGGCTCAAACATGGAATGAAATTCCGCTTCCCATCAGACTACAACCTAGTCTTAGTCTCTTTAAGCTAAGATTGAGAGCCCTGATACTTGATAAAAGCCAATAAATTATCTTAACACACCTTGGGTATTCATTGTTGCTAGCCACTTAGTCGTTAAATAGTTTATCTATTAAATTACCTCCCTTCACTCTTTCTGAATTAATTTGGTGAAGACTTAGGTTATATTCAATTTCAACCTATTGTGCAATATCCCGACCATTCAGTAAATTTTCTGCCTAAACATTTTTTCTTCGAGGCCCTATGACCTTCGAATGTGTAACCGTGCTATTAGTTAAGGTGTTTGATGTTTAGTTAAGGTTTTTCAGAACATTTTCTTTTTCAATGTTGTTTGTCTCGTTATATATCATATTGAGACCATTTTATGGCAACCTAATGGCCATCTTCATCATGGTACTTCCGCCCAGGGGGCCCACCTAGCGGGGTTGCAAGACCCCTTCCGAGTCCCCTGTGCAACCAATTGTAAAATATCAGCATCATTACTTAACCCTGCGAGTACCAGTGGGGTCAAAAATGACCCCAAGCCCACTTTGACTGTACACTGCGCAAAATCTGTTCATGCAAATTTATTAAAAAGTTGTGACTTTCAAGATGTACCTAGTCTCTAACGAAATATCAATTAATATTTCCCTTGTTTATCACCAGAGGGCGCTGGCAATCTTTTATAGCATTGAGTACCAGTGGGGTCATTTTTGACCCCAATAGCTTTTTTGAATACTTTCAATGGTATCCTTTGAAATAATTCATAATTTATAAATCCTTTCTATACTATTATCTGAAGAAAATCTGTGTTAGATAATAATTTATATACACATTTATCCCGACAAATCACCACAATTACGAAGCCCCACAGAAAGGAACTTCCGACTCATTTTGTTACCACAAAAGGTCGCGAAGCCCTCACTTCCATTTTTGGCTTCCATGACGATGCAGCACTGGTGTCGTACTGTCCAAAGAAAGGAAAAGCTGTAGTCCTGCTCAGCAGCATGCACAGTCAGGCAGAGATAAACAACAATATTCCAACAAAGAAGCCAATCATTATTATGGACTACAATTCATCGAAGGGTGGAGTAGACACCGCTGATCAAATACTGAGAATGTACACGATGTCTTCTCATATCCTGTCGAAGAAACGTGCACGATGTTCCATTTGTCCAAGGGAACAGGATAAAAAGGCCAGCATAATCTGTGCAGCCTGTACATGCAATGTGTGCAAGGAACATGCCCAGTATACATGCATGAACTGTAAACTGTTACAGTGCAATGATCGGATTCTATGCTAGTTTCGGACATTGAATACTCGAACACTTTGAACATTAAAACATACCTATAACTATGAAAAATTTAATTCATTTCTACAACCTAAACAATGTTCCAATTGCTTTACTACTATTTCTTTTTTGGCAATTAATAAAAATGCAAAAAACAAGAAATTTATTGAAAAAATTGTGTTGGGGTCATTTTTGACCCCACTGGTGTATCAGTGTACCCCAGTGTATCAAAAAAATTCTGGTAATCTGAGGGTTAAGCACTGTTTTATTTTATTTTGTTAACTTTGTTTCGATGATGTTTCATCTAATCTATTTTGTTGCTTTGTTGCTTTGGTTGCCAAATAAATTGATTTGATTTGATTTGATTTGATTTGATACATACATACATACATACATACATACATACATACATACATACATACATACATACATACATACATACATACATACATACATACATACATACATACATACATACATACATACATACATACATACATACATACATACATACATACATACATACATAGTACATACACACACATACATACATACATAAATGCATACATAATTATCAACACACATGTTGATAATTATCAAAACACATAGAATATAATATTTTGTCCATGCATACTTGCATAGGCCTAGGGCACGTTTGTGGAATCGATGGATCCCCATGTATAAAGTTGGTCGATTGATATATTTCAAACCTAAATATTTCATTTTGTGCAGAAATGAATGCTTTATACATCGGTGTATTGCAAGTTATGATATCTCAGAAAAAACCCAACATTCATGGGCGGTGGTAACCCCCAGTGTAGTCTATGTCACAAAAAGCTTTGTAGCTTGAGGGTTAAGCGATATGATATAATAAACAGGAAATAAAGAATGATAAATAAAGATTCATCCTTTTATATCCTTTCGGAGACTTTTCGCAATTCACGGTATGTTGTTGAAACAATTCCATGTTTTCAATCTCGTACGTCACTAAATGAATAGGCCCAGGTCTACTATGGTTTCAATCAGGTAAGCTTACTTTAGTTCACAGTTCTTATGACATTGAAGGCCTATGGTAAATAGCCTATGTACGTTTTTGGTGAAAACAGTGCTTTGTCCGATATAAAGTTGATGGATGAAAACAATTCTTAATTAAATCAAACCTGGATTGATTATTTTAAGCATTTCGTGATCAAATCATGAAAATAATTCTTGACGAAATAGAAGCTGGATTGAAGAAAACAGTTCTTGATGATATAGCAGTTGGATTTATGGACAGAATTTGGACTAACCAATAATATTTTTAATAATAATATGACCATACACCCTGCTTTGAATGACCACCACTCCCCAACGGGCAAAGTTATTGTTTACGTCTGCTCTTTGTCTATACTCGCTGCCTAAAATAGTTTCTCTTAAAATCTTTTCCCCGGTGTCTATGCACCGAGATCGCCTCTGAATAGTTCATACGGCGAAGAGCGCTTTATAAATGTCTAGATACGAAACGATATTTATTATTCATGACTATTTTCATTATTTTTTCTTATTTTGCGGTGATCCATTCATATTATCATCATTTTTATGATTATTGTGATTCCGCTTAAACACGTGCTTAGACCCGCCTCCGTTAAGCCAGATGACGTCAACAGCAATGGCGTCGTGATATAACGATGAAACAACGTCTTAATTAATTTTGCGGTAGTAATTACCACATCGACTTTTTAAATATCCGTATCTCGGGTATTAAAGTGAATTGTGAGATGAAAACAGTCGCGTTGAGCTACAAATTTGCAAGAGTACGTTTTGCAAATTGTTTCAAAAGAATATTCAAACAGATGGACAAACTTTCAGACATATTTGGTATAGATAAATGTGATGCGACTGTATCAAATCGCGCGTTGAAATAAAGTCTCCCCGGGGGAGACTTTGTTTCGACAGGGAATGAAATATTCTCTCCCCCGGAGACTTTATTTCAGAATAAAGTCTCCGGAGGGCGAATCTATTCTGAAACATATCCTCCTGGGGAGAATCTGTTTCGAAATAGAGTCTCTGGGGGGAGACTTTTAGAGGGGAGACTCTGTCACGCGACAACTGCACCACATAATTACATGTATAAGCTTAGATATATACAAAAGTTCTCTTTCGGGTTCTCGTTTTCTTGTATGTTAGCCTAAACAGATTTGCATAACAAGAAGCAGTTTTTGCACTGTTTGGTGAATAATTTTGTGCATTCTGTATTTCTGTCATTCTGTAATCCAGATGACCCAGTAAATAAAATACATTGATAGAAACTTCTACAGCGCTATTGAGTCTTATTTTACTTGGTTGGTCAGTTACTGTTCAACGGAATAACGATTGATAATCTTGCTATAGCCTAATGCAGCTGTGTCGTGCCTTCTGGGGACATCCTACGCTTGATTCCGGACAAAGTAGCAAAATAATATGCATGTAGAACGCTATACAGCTACCGCTTGCATTCTGTTTGTTAGCTTGTAGGTCTAATGTAATGTAAATGTAATCGGATTTTTATATAGCGGCTGTCTTATGGCCTCGACCCTGAGGGTGAGATCCTTCACCACCGCTCACCCGTTTGAATGGACGCCACGCCATTTGGGCCCCCGTGGACGGACCGTGTTAGCCCGAGATTTTGAATCTCTGAAATAGCCACGTACGTTCAGGATTCGAACCGCGGCCCGCACGCTCTCTTCCACAGACGCGCGGCCGCCAGCTCTCTTACCAATGTAGCTAACGCAGACTACAATGAAAAATTAGCAAAATGCTAATGAGCATTTTAGAACATGTAAAAACCCGGCAGCCATATTTTAACCTAATTGAAGCATTGAATTTAATTTGCATTATCGTGAATCCACTCACTCAAACAAACCATCGCCAAACTGGGTATCTTAGAGGGAATATCTTCGTTTAACCAGTAAATCTACCAATAGCCTAAGTTTGACGCTTAAATCATGATGATGAAATTGGAAATTGGTAAAAGAACGGACTTGCCAGCTGTTGAGCAACGACTAAGAAACAAACGAAGGAATGAATGAATAATTGAAATCAATGAATGAGCAAAGGTCAAGTCAATGATCGTATGGGTCTATATATTGTGAACGAATGACTAAACGAATAGATGAAATAAAGAAGCAATGAATCAACGAGTAGATGAATGATGGAATAGAGAAAAGGATGATCGAAAGAATGATCGACCGATCCCTGAACTCTGACCATTTTTGGGTTCGATCATCAGTTCTCCGACGATGTTCCTCTCGTCTGGTGAACAGATGATGTTCAGATAGACGCCGATGTCCGTGAACTGAGTGGTGTTGATCCTCGTCGTCATAATCTGTTCCAACTCACTCGTTCCTTCCACGTCCCCCTCATCTGCTTTCTCCAGCCTCCGTATCAGACTCCAGATGCTGCTGATGGCTGCCGAATTCTCGCTCATTGTGGCGTCCATCATCTCATCAAGCTTCTGCAGCAGACACTTTTCATCTCGTTCGACTAGCGCTAGACACAATGTCATGTGTGCGTGCTTCTCGATTCCATTCCGGATGCGGATCCCTTGTTCCTCGAAGGCCTCCTCGGCCGCTTCGAGCTCATTCTTCTTCTCACGAAAAGTCAGCGCCAAATCAGCGATGGCTTTTACCTTACCGCTGTCTTTTGTTGGCTCTTTGTCAACCGACGACCCTGCGCAGGAAAAGCAGATTGATTGACTTGTTTTGTTCAAACTCTCCAGACAGTCCTTACACAGGACGTTATGTCATCAGTCGAACACTGACCGGATGCGATGTCTTTACAGTCTTAATATGTCTTTATATCGCCGCAGCAACAGCAACATATTACGTCTGATGAAGCAGGAAGTAGAACACACCAGGATAAGGAAAAAGAACTAGGGCTGCTGTACGATTAGAAAATTGAATCGAAATTAATCGCACTGCTAAAATTTTTATTCGCAATAAATGCGAATTAATCACAACACATTTCCTTCAAATATATTAGTCTTAATATCTTTCTATTAACTCCTGGACCATAAATGACTGAACACATACATGAACCTTTTGTTACACAACAGTTTCGATAGCCATTGTCTTTTATGCACAAATTGCACTTTGAATTTCTCCATTTAGTTTTTTCAAATGTTTTGTATAACAGAAAGAATTAAAGCACTGATAAAGTTAATCAGCTACTAGAAGTCAGTTAATTTTTAGTCTACCATGGCATAAAGGTGCGAGTGGTGTTCGAAAGCTCCTTTAAGGGTGCAATTGGGTTGTCTCTACACCAACGAAAGGCAGTGCCACGTGGAAATAAAAGGAAGAAGAGCTATGGGGAAAGCATTTTACAAAAGAGGTAGGCCCTAAGCCAAATAGGAACCTGAAAAAGAGAATGGTCAAGACGCTGGTGTTTAGTGTAGCCCTGTTATGGATCATAAACATGGACCATGAGGAAGGATGAGCTAAGAAGATTGGAGGCTTTTGAAATGCGCAGAATGGAAAAGGCGCAGAATGGAAAGAGTCAGCTGGAGGAAACATAAGACGAATAAAGAAATTCTACAGATGGTGGAAGGGAAGAGGTCATTACTCTGGAGATAATACGAGGACGGCAGAGGAACTGTATTGACCACATCAAAAGAGGTGAACTCATGGTAATAGACATCATAAAGGAAGAATGGATGGAAAAAAGACACGAGGAAGACCAAGAACGATGCTACTGGACTGAATGATGACAAAGGAATGCTGGGCAAGGGACTGAAGAGAGAGGCACAGAATAGAGATGAGTGCGTCGTAATACATACGAGCCTGCCTGAGGGTATATAATATAATGAAAGAAGAAGAAGAAGATGATGATGAAGAAGAAGAAGTAGGAGCTCTCATAGTTACCAAAGTACGTTGCAGCTTTTCTGAACTCTTCTACAGACCAGGTAAGAGTAACCTTCAGAGCATCTCCTATCGAGAGCAGTTCCGTGAAGACCTTCTCGATGATCCCCTTCAGTCTATCCGTTTTTAGCAAATCTGTGAGTTGCAGCAGATCATCATTTGTTGTGCAGTGGATGTAGATGACGATACTTTGTCCCTTTCTGACACCAATGATTCTCTGCTGGGTGAGATCCAACAACCGACTGGCTTCTTCCGGTGAATGATTTTCTAAAACCCTCGTTAACCTGGTGATGACATCCTCTTCTAATTCATCTACGTTTCCAATGGCGCCTTCTATAATCGAGTGAACTCGAACAAAAACTGAACACATAAATAGCAGAGACTCATTTCTAGTTACATGTATAGACTATACACCTGCACGATATAGAGCTGCCAATTTTGATTTTGCCATTCCGGGACGCCCGCTGTCATTCGATATGACATTGCCAATTTACACTGTCCACATAGGCCTAATGCAAAAAAATTGTGTCTCTCCTATGCAGAACCTACAATCTACTAAAAATGTTCGTTAATAATTTTGTACATAAATCGTCATAAGACAATAGGCCTAAATTTAAGATAAGAATCGCCTTCAAGAAGTTTTTTTAAGCTTAGGCTACATGTAGACCTATCAGAGCATAACCAGACGTATATATATATAGTTTATGAGTCCAGCACGAGCGATGTTCATTAGATAGCCTAAGCTTACACAATTATAGGCGACGTCGTCCATGCAGCTTACACATTTTGATATAATTTAGGAAATTATTAGGTCGGTGACCGGACAGTGCTCAGGACTCATCTCGAAACTATACTTCTGCTGAGCTTTAAGCAGTTCCGAAACACTGCATGGGCATCTAGTTGTAGAAATGAGCACATGTCATGTATGTCATGTCAAAATTTATATTTAACATTTTTTCCAAGAACACAAGGTCGGTGCTTAATTGCGATTGTTAGTCCATAATGCTAAACGCTCTCGCATTAAAACGGGCTGACTCACGGTTGAGTGTAGTCTTACGTATAGGGCACAATATTTTATAGGCTACTGAGTGTCAGTGGTTTGCAAAGTTTTTACGACTTCAACACAGCGCCATCCAACATTCGTATGTTCGGCCAACAACGTCAAATTCATCGAACAACTTATTGAGTTTAGTGTGCAAAATATGAAAAAAATTGGAAAGTGAGTCTACTGCGCGATGATCCGAACTTTAGAGCAATTTCGGAACAATTTGGGATCAATCCGGGACACGAGGCGCACACGGCTGATTCCGAGTCTATCCGGGACGGTTGGCAGCCCTAGTATCTAAAAAGGCATGGTGCAGTTCTTTTAATCAATAACTTATTACAAGTTAGCTCTGCGGTACAGGGCCTACATGTTTTACAACTGTGTTCGCTATTTATTCATGATTAATTAGGACAGGGGTTCTCAACCGGTGTGTCGCGACACACTGGTGTGTCGCGACTTGACCGGCGGTGTGTCGCGTAAAAGTGGTGTGTCGCTGGTGTGTCGCGAAGAATTGGTGTGTCGCGAATTAATAATAATGATAATAAAAATTATCTTGGTTTCTTTTCCAAACTGACACAACGCAGTAGGTCTATGATTACATGAAATAATCCTAAATAACACCAGTCTACTAAATTCTCACAGCACACGTCCGTTGTCCGTTATACAGAAACAATTGTTGAGCTGCAATGTGATTCCAGAATGAAGGACATGCAATTATCAAGAACTCAGTTCTGGGCAAAGACGTACGAGGAAGAACATTACAAATCACTTGCAAGCAAAGCTATCAAAGAGTTGGTCTCCTTTCATAGCTCCTACTTATCTGAACAGGGCTTTTATCAGGTGATCAACATAAGAACAAGAATAGGAACAAACTTGTCGGAGGTGCCCTCTCAGTTTGCTTACGAGTTGCACTTACAAAAACTGTGGAACCGCCTTTTAATATGACCCAAAGAAACATTCAAGAACAAAGATCCCATTAACTGTTAGATATACATGTACGAACTACACGGTCTTAGTAGGGGAGAGTTGCCATGAATGGACCACCTAAGACAAACTTAGGTGTGCTGCATAAATGCTAGTAAATTTCTAAAAGGAAAGCACGCCATATGCTTGGTTGGTTGTTCATCTATGTTATTAATAAGCAAAAGACAAAAAATATTCGTGGATTTATGAGAAATAACTAAACAAATAGGTACCCCTAAAAAGTCCAATCAAGGCAACCTGTTTCCTTGAATGGACCGCATGGTGTCCTTGATTGGACCATTTGCCCTGAATGGGACACAATATTTTAAAGACGTTTTTAACAGGTAATTTTACCCAAAAAGCAAGGGAAACGCTTCAAAACTCTTAGTGTCTAACCATACAGTTAAAAATATCAATGCACAATTGCAGTAGCTGAAATCAACTGAATTTATGACTGGCATAGCCTCTGCCTGCAGACCAATTAGGAGTACTTTGCCATAATAACCAGTGCAGGTCTACATAATATAGACTATATAGGCCTCTATATAGTGAAATAATATGGCCTAGCTAATACTGGGAATAAATGATTGTGAAGTATTACATTAGTACTCAGTTAAATCTATTTGAATATATCTAATACAAGAAGAATTGCGCGCAGTTCGCACAGAGGAACATTATCTTCATCTATAATAGCAGTGTATTGCTTCAGAGCAACTGTTATGAAACTATTAAGCCTACAACTGACATTTATTGCATATTTTTGAAATTATTCGTTCTATGCTTGTCAGATGCATCGCCAAATCCCATGCCATGACTGTTGTTCCATAAAACTTATGCCAAAAGAGGGTATTGTAATTGGTTAAAGAATCACATGTTCAGGACATTGCAAGTACCGGTTTCCTTAAATGGACCGTACCCAATAACATTGCAAGTACTGGTGTCGTTAAATGGACCGCACCCAAATTATCGGTCCAATTAAGGAGACTTCATGTGGTCCATTTCAGGCAACACGGACTACTTCTACTCACACTGTCATAGTTTAACAGGTGTCAGTTTCAGCGCTAAATCGAGTATTGTTGCTTAAACATGAAACCTGGCTATGATTAAAACAAACGTGACTGCAATTTTGAAAGCTTGCCTAAATTACCTACACTCATTGTCTGGTAGAGCAAAAATTAGATCAAAACTACGTGAAATATAGTTTTTACCGCAACTAAATAAATGTTTAGAATTCCGTAAAACTGATTGCGGCGGTACGACCAATATTCAATCGCGCACGAATACAACAATTGAAAACGAAGCAAAAAATTCGTCTAGGGTGTTAAATGGCTGCGGTCCAATTAAGGCAACGGTCCATTCAAGGCAACTCTCCCCTAATTAGGTGACTAAATTGACGCCGAGTTGTAGAAACGACTAAGCTTATAGATTGGGATCAGAAGAATAATTTAGAATTTTAGAATCATCAAAATTGGGCAAAAATTCAATATAATTATTTTCATTTATTAAAAATATCAGCAGTTTAGCATTTTAGAAGGATAAATAAGTTTGAGAGCAAATTTGAAATAAATAGACATGTTTAACTTTGACACTTTTTATATTTTTACGACATTTACATATGTAATGTAATGTAATTAGGAATTTCTATAGCGCCGCTCACAACCAAGGCCATTCAGTAGCGCTCCCAGTGCGATAACCCCTAGAGAAAAAAATAGATCTTAAGAAGAGAGAGAGATGTAGATAACGATCCTGAAAGTAGAGTCCCACGCAGAGTGGAGGGAAGAGAATTCCACAAGGAGGGCCCAATGATGGTGAAGGAACGAGTTTGAGCAATAGTGGTCCTAGCTCGTGGAACAAACAAGTCAGCCCTGTCCAGAGAACGGAGAGGTCGATGAGAAGATGCTGATAGAGGAGAACGAATGAGATCACTGAGATACATCGGTGCAAGACCCAGTTTGGATTTGAGTACCAGAGAAAGGACCTTATATTGTATGCGGGCAGAGAGAGGAAGTCAGTGTAGTTGGTTAATCATAAACGATGATATATGGGAGTACTTAGGAAGGCGCGCAATAAATCGAGCAGCAGCATTAAGGACAGATTGAATGGGAGATAGGCGGACCTTTGGAAGACCAATAAGAAGGGAGTTACAGTAATCAATTCTGGAACAGACAAAAGCATGGACTATTGATGTCATGGTTGAAAGGGAGACAGATCTGCGAATGGACCTGAGACGACGGAGGTGAAAGTAAGAGGAGCGTATGACATATGACGATTGATTGGTGTGTCGCCAAATTTGATATCAAGTTTAAGTGTGTCGCGGGACGAAAAAGGTTGAGAACCCCTGAATTAGGATACCAATCAAAAAATTCTCGTTAATTCGTCAAAGAATCGCTCCCTTTATTGTCTATTTGAGCATTCATCTATACGTTCACTCAATCAGGCACTGATCGTTCACTTACAGTCGGTGACTCAATAGGTCATTAACCAGCAGCTTAATTTCGCGACCCTAGAATTACATAGTTCTATGTCCACTTTTTGCAAAACTGAGAAAAACGAATTTTAAGATTTGGTGACGAAAATGTTTTCCCCCGTTTCATTGATGGCGATTAAATTTATATTTTCGGACAACACAGTTTTTCCCTAGTATGATCATAATGTTTATTTTGATCATAATTTAAATTTAATATGAGTAATTTATATAAAATTATGGTAGGGGTGACAATTTTTGGACATACATGTAGAGCAGTATAGAATTAATAAATTCGCGATTATGGACACAGAAAACTATACGATTGCGTACTATGTCCACTAGCGACTCTATTACACAACAATTTTGAAGCGACGTCGTACTGTCATGTTTCCGTTTGGATGGAACTTTTTTACAGAATCCTATAATATTTCTTAAAAGCTATCCTTTTAATCTTAGATTCGCACTGCCGGTTAAAACAATAGTCTACATTTCGGGTTTTTTGCAAGTTGCCTAAGCGTCACCATTATTTCGGGCAACAAGTTCGGGTCCCGTGTTCTAATCTCTCACTGCTATTGGCCATGGACATAACGCTGTATAGAAATATTTCACACATCCATAAATCGCTGTTATGTTTGAGGACATAACCCATGTCACCTAACAAGCACGTGACACAAATTACACTTTCTATTGGTTGTGGACATGTGCCTTAAGGTGGAGTGAATGCAATGGTGAAAATTTTTATGTCATAAATTAAAAATGCCTGGGTGTGCAAAAGTTGCATTTTGATATGGTTAGTTGTTTTGCAAAATATGTTGAACTAATTCCTTTGTTAAGAGGTGCCCCAACTATAAAGAAAATCGAAAATTTTTGACAAAATTTGCAATTTTTCGTTAAAATGTGCTTTTAGCCATGGGCAACTTAGGACAACAAACCATTGTTGCAATGCTGCATAATGATGACAGAATTAACTATCATATTCTGTATTCTAAAATACACTTTCATTTAAGAGGTTTCTCTTAAGTCAAAATTATGCAAAACTCTGATTTAGTTTATGTACATTTTACACAATTTGCTACATCCTTGTCTGCAACATGTTTCATGAGAGGTGGCTCATATCGATCTGCTATTTGCCATTCGACTTGGTCAATATAGGCTATATCTTCAGGATGAAAGTCGAGTAAGAGTAGCTTAGTCCTAAGCCTACTCGAAATAATTTCATGATTTTTGATAATGATGCTTTTTCAACTCTTGCAGCAAGAATTTTGTCTGCATTCTAGCTCACGGATATGAGATCTTTCGTTGAACAAACATTGCAAGTAGTATATTTTCTGCATGGCGAAATATCCATTTCCTTTAATAACTTCAACTACAATGTCTCGTAAATTATGTTGCAGTATCTAGATTATTTTATCATCCTCCGCAGGTGCTTGGAAGCCAGACTGATGTATAGACTCTCACACTAACAGATTATCACTTGGACTTTCCGTTCCTATAGTCTCAAAATTCTATTTGGGATTTGCTGTTATCAACCACCTTCAGTGGCTAACAGGAGCTGGCTTTTGAAAGTAGAGCTCTATTGTAATTTTTGTAATTGTAATTGAACATTTATATAGCGCCGCTCACAGATTCAGTGGCGCTCCATCTATGTCTGGTGAACAAATGCCACATGATGCAGCTTTGCATAATTTAGTAATTGTATTGTTCAAATGTTGCTGATCGGTACTTAATTTGATTCCTTCCATATTTGGGCAGTTCTCTAACTCAATTGCGTTGCAATGTTTCAGATAATGAATCACAGTGTCCTAGAGAATTGACTATGTTTACTGAAAATAATGTTGGACCTTGTGTTCCACCAGTTAGCCTTTGAATTAGATGCCGCAGAGTCTATTCATTGGCATTCAACATTCAATTAAACCAATGTAGTGGTCTACCAAGTTGTATTTCCAAAAGACTCATGATCCCACCAACTGCACCAGTATTGCCATTAGTTCAGTCGCAACCAATGGCAACTAAATCTTCAGTAACTGTTGCTATTTTATTATCTAACAAACGCTTGGTGATATTTGTATGAATATTTTTAGATGATCTACTCTCAGTCCTGAGTAGCATGACCCAGATATTGTAAAATGGTTTCAAGCACAAGTGCTATGTGATCTTCAGGAATGATTTTAAAACACGATTTATTGCCATTTTTCATTTGCACTCTGGTCCTATCTTTACGCACATCGAGGTACAATCCAGATAGTTGTTTTACGGAATTACACTGTGGACGTTTTTGAACTTTTAACCATTCTCTTCGAACTTTACTAATATCGGCCTGTCCTATAGATCGCCATAGATTAATCTATGTTGTGCACAACACCAACATCTTGTAAAATTGACAAAACTGCTGTTGCCAGAAAGCAGCACAACGATTAGAAATGCCATGTATGACTTTGTATGTATCATTCCCGAGCCAAAGAAGGTCAGCCCTAAATCTGAACGTATTAGTGCACTTTTATATTGTTTGGAGTTAATTGTAATTGGTTCATCTTCCGATTCTTTGTTGTTTAACACTGTTGACAATTATCAGCGATGATTGTCTGTTGAAGAATTTGATACGTGTCTGATTCCTTATTATGGCTTGACATTTCTGAGTCCAAATAACTGAAAATACCAGATTGTACTTGAGCGAAGGAAAACTTAAGACACTTATTTGCCATTTGAACTTTGGTACTTTTTGCACACGTGCAATTATTTATCTCCATATACTAATAGGCCTACATGCCACAATATCAAGTAGGCCTAACTGAATGTCAGATTGCTTCGCAAATTCTTCAATGTTAGATATGTATTTCTGGTCATATTTCCGCAATTTATATGGCTTGAGCAAGTTAGTTTTTATACTTGTAGTGATAGAGTTTTATCTTGTCCATTAGGCCTACATTTTGATGAGCTGGGCCTATAATCGCTTTCGAAGACTTCAACCACAAACCAGCTATTCGCAGTCTGATTGTGATTGCCACTTGCTGCAAACTTTGGTTCCTTTGAAGTCGGAGTAACTTTTAGAAAACATTTATAAGATAATATCAAGAAATTAATTTTTTGAAAGATTTTAATACAAATCTTAATTGAAATTTATGTTTTCATTTAAATTCAAATTTTATTTCAATCACAAACATTTTAATTGAAGTTATAGATTAAAACGCTCGAGAAAGTAGGCACATTTTTACACTTAAGCATTTTAGAGTGCTCGAAAATAGCAATATAAATTATTTAAGCATTAGACAAATTTCGGCAAAAATAATGTATGGTGTAGATTTTTATGACCAGTCTGTAATCACCTAAATATGACAATAAAAAGAGTTTAGGCAGGTATTATCTTTAAAAGCGTTATTCCATGTTAAAAACTTGCTTTGCAATATGGTTAAGAGGTTGACAAACATTACTAGGAAAAACAAGAAATTTCGATTTTTTCAAATGATAGCAAATTTATTATATCGTTGGGGCGCCACTTAAAGAAGGAATAAAATTTAAAAAAAATTCATATGAACTTCTTAGATCATAATGCAACTTTCCCGCACCCAGGCATTTTGAAATTCAAGAAAACAAAATTTCACTCCACCTTAATGTGCCTCTATAGCCTTGAAGGACCTTCCAAATTTATGGACATAGAACTATTCTTTCCTGGCATATAGAGCTTTACAAAGCGTTTCCAGTTAAGCTAGACGGCTGAGGACATAGCCCATGTCACCGCCATAACGGATATAGCGTTAGGTTGAGTTTTCAAAAAAGTGGACATAGTACTAGGCTATATAATTCTAAGGGCGCGATTTATTCAATTAGCTAGAAAGTGTTGTAATCTCCAACAATGTCACGGGGCGCGGTGGTGCAATGGGTACGTTCGTTGCCTAGCAGCTGGAGGGTCGCAGGTTTGAATACACCTCAAGACGCCGCGTAGGAACCTTGAGGAACTCCTTCACTCACAATTGCTCAGCACTTTGGCGTTAAACTCCGATTCAGTGTAGGCCCTATGCATTGTATTTAGGAGCGCTTCTGAGCAGCCATACAGAAGGGCGCTATCAAGTGCACATGCATACATACATAGTACTTAGAGAACGGTTCACCTCCTCCTTCTGAAAGTAAAGCAGAAATATGACTTTGATTGGAATCTTTCAAACAATCTATTGTCTTGTTGTATTGTCGAAGACTGCACTTTGTCAGAATATCTAACAGTGCCTCGTTTTTCTCAGCATCTGTCGGCTTTGAAGAGATGAATTGTTTTTGCCTATAATTAATGACTCCTTCAGAAAATAATCTGCTGCATAGATCTCTCGTATCAAGAAGATCCACCAAACTCTCGTGACTGATGTCCAATCTTCTGATGTCAGATTCACTAAGTGGCCAATCGTCTCCATAAGTAGACTCATGGATTCTAGGACGATTGATCACCGGACGGTTGATCACCGGACTGTTGATCACCGGACGATTGATCACTGCGGACGTTTGATCATCGACCGATTGATCACCGGACGATTGATCACCGGACGATTGATCACCGGTCTAGTGGTCACTACAATTTATTAACTGCGGATGAAAGAAAAATGTCGTAATTACCGCTAGTAAAGATAAACATCGTCGACTTCTGTTAATTCTTAAATATACACACAGCAAATAGCACATCAGAATATAAGCACGCATCTGTTTATCTGATTAGTTACCAGTTTAAAAACGCTTGCCGTTTCAGCATATTTTCACATTTCACTTCTTATAATTTCATTACAAATTAAATACGGTACATTGAGTCTGTCAATATCGTTTCATACAAATGTTTATCTTTACTAGTGGTAATTACGACATTTTTCTTTCATCCGCAGTTAATAAATTGTAGTGACCACTAGACCGGTGATCAATCGTCCGGTGATCAATCGTCCGGTGATCAATCGGTCGATGATCAAACGTCCGCAGTGATCAATCGTCCGGTGATCAACCGTCCGGTGATCAACCGTCCGGTGATCAATCGTCCGCGCACCGACTCATGATCTGGAAGAACAACAACTAGGTTAGTTACCTTCGATAATTCCAATTATTACGGAATGTAGCAACAGCAGCTGCAGAGGTAATCATTATATTTTGCAACACGCTATGAATAAGATAAAACTAGAAATTTAACGGTTTCAAAGCATATTACATTCAACACGATGCTCGAAGTCGCCAAACACTTTCTGTAACTCATGTAGGCTATAGTCATGCTACAGTTCTTGAAGAAAGAGCAGAATAATTAACATAACTACGCTTCACAAATTTTGTTCTCTGTAAGTGGTAATTGCTTGTAACTTTCATTTCCTTCTGAATTGCAAAAACGTTCATAGTGACCTGGCGGATTTCTCCAATAAGATGGCGCAATTGGACATAGGCCTGCCGCCTACAGCTGCTACTATAAAACTACACAGTCGTTTCTTACGCTTCAACGCTTGTTAGCCTACTCTGTCAGCAAATGACGGTGTGATCCATTCAATGCATTTCAAATCTTTCACTTTTTATTCGTCGGTAGACCTAACTATACGTTTTCGAAGATCACTTCTGTCCCATTCACTCTAATTTCACTGGACAACAGTGATTTTGCTTCCTGAACACCTTCAGGTGTTTCTTACGCAGTTTCTGCTGCTGATCACGAAAATCACCTTGAGAATTGTCCCATCAAGTAACGTTTTTGAGCAATCTTCAAATTTTCTATTATTTGCATGTTTTTCAGATGTAACCTTATAATAAGCTTCATAAGTAACTGAGGTATACGTCCGTCGTCCAGGCATGCACTTAGGACAGTTTACATCAGCGGTTCTCAACCTTTTCAGACTCACGGACCCCTTTCTAATTTTGGGTCTCGGCCACTGAAATTTTTTGCATCTGCGCATGTCGTGATTGTAGACCTATGACTGTAATCCAATATAATATTAGGCCTCTGTTATAGCCCATTTGCCCTGCACTGCTGTAGTAGAAATTTATTTAACTAGGTTCTTTGAAATTTATTAGAAAAAAGCCTGTATTTTATTTTAATACAAGTTTTGGGCACGCATATTCGACCATAGTTTATCTGTTCGATGTGTAAGCGTAATGCTCGGTTCGAGGTGTAAGCTTAATGCTCGAAACACTCACTCTGAACCCATTTCAAGACTCAAGTCGTGAACGATATCCACATTCACAAAGACAATTATGATGTTGCAAAAGGTGAAATAATGTTGAAAGCTTTCTCAGACAGTTTTGGATATTCATGTGAAGCTTGTATCCAAAATAATGCATCAAGCTAACTCTTGCATAGATACAACATCTGCAATGTAGACCTACTATCAATTCATCATCATCATCATCATCATCATCATCATCATCATCATCATCATCATCATCATCATCATCATTCACCATGAGCCATATGCTCGTAGGTGTCAAATGTCAACTTCGTCTTCTTCTTCCAATCGCCTCTGTCCTGGGCCAGGTGGAACAGCTTTGTAGTATCAATTATTTCAGTTCAATGATTTGGTTTAATTCCGATGTTTGTAAATTCCACGAATCAACGTTTGCAAGAAACGGACTGGAGACCCACCAAAACTGGGAACGTTCAGATTACCAAAGTAGAAGTTGAACTAATCCAGCTATGTTTGAATAAAATTATGTCCGGAAACTAAAGTAACAAACTTTGGTTGAGTGATCTGTGCATTTCCTCATTTCAATGTGAATTCAGGCAATTGATCAAATGTGTCAAAGTTACCTACGTTTTGCACCAGAGATCAAATTTTTTTAAGCAGACACTTTATCACTTGGCCTAAGGGTGATTAGATTTGTCTGCTTCACTTGCTTAGAGGAATTAAGGTAGTGTATTTAGCTGATCAAAAACAGAAGAAAAAACAGTAAAACAGAAATAGTTCCCCCCTCTAAAAAAATGAAACAGATCCATCATCACCCAACACGAGATTTCAACATGATGACTAAAAAATGTGGAGGGATGAAAATGAAAAAATTCCGTGAGGGTTCAGCCCCCCACAAAGCTCGAGGGTACGTACCGTACGTATTCTATTTTTTGAAAGGTACGTACGTATTTTAACGTACCCTATTTTAGGGTACGTAAACAATAATAAAATACGCTAGCCTCGTCATTACTCATTATAAGAATGTTCAATTTAATTTAAGCAAACACTCACAACCCAGTAGGCCTATATACGGCGTAATAAATTGCTGCAATGCTATATTGTAGATCTATGTTTATCCAGCACACATTGCACTTATAATGCACTAATGTCAGTCAGTCGTCTCAGTTCTGCTGCAGCACTTCAACGATGTGTTCTTATGCGATTGCCTGATCCAACCCAGAACTGCTTGTCGAAGAAATTGCATTCACTCAAATAATAATTGTTGTTCGCATTTTTCAAAACTTTCACACGTGCGTCCATTCCTTCTCGCGTTCTCTGGGCATCGCTGACTCGCTGACTGATGCGTAGGCTATAAGCTTATAGATATAGCCTACTGCAATTGTCGAGTTAGGCCTATACCAATTTGCAAACCAGCGACGTGTACCTAGCTCTCATCAGAAATACAGTACAGTTTGCGTTAAATTAATATTATTATAACCATAGAGGTGTATTATATAATGAATATATCACTAGAGAGAGTATCAAGTCTCTATATTGAAGTCGACGTCTAAATTCGTGCCGACCAATCACATCATATCCGTCTAAATTTGTGCCGACCAATCATAGGCGATTTCTCATACCGACCAATCACAGTCTTACAACATCGATCAGGAAAAAAACTAAAATAATATCAACATTTTTATTATGATTCAAACATGTCGATGTTTTCTTGTGAATATTGCAGTTTTCTTGCAATATTCACAAGTAAACATCGACATGTCCGAATTATACAAATGTTGATATTATTTTAGTTGTTTTTCTAGATCGAAGTTGTAAGACTGTGATTGGTCGGTACGAGAAATCGCATATGATTGGTCGTTTTGAATTGATCGACGTTAATTTATGACTTCACATCTGACTGCAGGGCAGATACGGCATACTCTCTCTAGCGTTATGTTATAGCCTACGTGTAATACATCTCAATGATTATAACCAAAGAATTTATCGAATTAAATTTACTGCTATAAGCTACCGGAAGTACCGGTTTCAATGACGGATAGGCCTACAGTTGACGTCAGATTATACGTTGGCTATGGGTCGCCGAGTAAACCATGAATAAAATTTTCGTGTATGGTACGTATCATACGCGTATTCTATTTTTTGAAAGGTACGTACGTATTTTAACGTATTCTATTTTAGGGTACGCGTACCCTCGAGCTTTGGCCCCCCAAAACCTTATATCCTGGCGCCGCCACTGCATGTCGCCATTGAAAGTAGAAATATTGACAAATTGGCAAAAAGTTACTCTGTTTCCATGTTTTTAACTAAGAAATATTTAATTTTCAGGACTTGCTCGCGGACCCCGTGGCAGATGGCCGCGGACCCCCTGGGGTCCGCGGACCCCGGTTGAGAACCGCTGGTTTACATAAATGTTTGCCTTCAATAATAAATAAACTTGACTAATGCTGGGTAGAACCCTCCTGCAAAAGATCTAAGCACTATTAAAGTCGCTTCTCAGCATAGGTCTCCTGTATATATATGTAGGCCTATATCCCACTGAGGAAGCTGACATCAGTTTGTTTGTTGTCTAATTTCGCATTTCCAAAGTTTAGTTCTGTCTACATGCATGTAAGATGCTTAACAAGTTAGCCAGCTTATTTTCAGACAAGCTATAAACTATAATATATTTTGGCAGCAGCAGAAATAGGCCTACATGTATTTTGCCAATGTTGCAATAAGCGTGATACACGTTCTGCAACATTTTGTGGTTAGTAGGCTATGCGATATGATGAAGCGTCAGAGACTGGACTTGTCAATAAAGCATATGAGCAGTACTTCGGTTGCAAGACCAGAGAGAAGACCAAGGAATGGGTGACTCTGTCTTGCTGTGGAAGATGTGTTGTAGACCTTAGAGCAGTGCTGTCCAACCTTTTTGGTACCACGGGCCGCAAAAGCAAGATTCTCGAAGCCGAGGGCCGCAACAGTATAAAGTCAAAATTTAGTGATATAATAATTCTATATAGCCTATGGCTATCTGTTATGAAATTTATAGGCTATACCGCCGGTTCAAGATAGCTATTCAGAGATGTTCCCGACCCAGGAATGGTCCAAGAGGACAGTATTGAGCAGTTTATCGAAAGAGTTCGACGAGTACCACAGGAATAATAGGTCTACTAATGAATAATAGCACGCAGACTACACAAACCACGATTGTCATATTCACAATAGTTGAGTACCAAAATGTGCACGGCAAAGGTGGCGTTTAACCCTGTCTCGCACTCAGTTTCGTCGCCCAGACACAGTTTGGCCAGCTCATCTCTTCATTACGTCGCCCAGTCAATTTTATTGGTTAAGATCCACTATATGACTGGGGCGAATTTCCATCCTCCTGCCCTGACTTTCTTAAAACAAAACGTCGAAGCTAGAGTTTCGGTCAAAAGAGCTAGCACCATTAGTCGTCGGACTAGACAGAGTCAAGACATCGACGTTCGTCATCCCTGGTTCCTGGGTCTCTTATCGATGGTTTATTTCTAATCCTTATAACTAGACATGGGCAGAGTTTGGTTTCCGTTCTTGGAGGGGCTAAAGCCTTCTTGGGGGGGGAGCGGGGGCTAAGCCCGGGAAAAGATATCATTTACACGGTAAAAAAATGAATCTGGCTCTTCTTGGGGGGCTATAACCCCCCTTAGCTCCTGATAAACTCAACCCATGTAACTAGAATCAGACTTTCACTCGAAAGGAATGGTCATATACATAGGCGCCGAGTTTACCCGAAGAGTGTGAGTGCCCAAACGAATGTTGAATAAACCCGCGCGTGAGCGTGGGAAAAAATTTAGAGCTTTTTTGATAGGAGAGTTATTGAAATTACATCCGTTCATAGGCGGAGACTTGTTCATGGTTTTATGGGACGAAGTCGCTGTCAAAGGACGATCGCCGAGCAGGGAATTAAAGGCCGAAGGGGCTTGGGGAGGGGATGTGCTCCTAGCGATTTTCTAAAAAAATTCTTGCCACACTGCGATGGTAGCATCATAGGCTGTCATTTTTCGACAATGTCGTTGTTTAAGACTTGAATGGCTCCCCGGCCGTTGTTTAAAAAAATTTACACACAACATGAAATATTGACATTTTAAGCTGTTATCTCGTCAAAATTTCCCATTATTTTATTGTTTAAAGTTACAATTTAAGACTTCAATAAATGTTATTCCCAATTGCTTGAAAAATTGTGATCACTCTTTTGGTCAACATGTAGCCTACTTCTCTTGAAATCCACACAGATTAAAAAAACAATCTTCGTTAGCATGGGCATCTTGGAGCACTCTCCCCTAATTAGGTCAACACTCAACAGACTCAAATTTTGCACTAGAAATAAAAAATTATGTCTACATTAACCACAATTTAGTGAGTCAATATTAACATTGTGGAGGACAGTTTTTCAATTAGTTTTCACAGTCACCAAGGCTGATTTGTTAATTAACGCCGACAAAAAATATCCAGCTTTTGCGATGCTGCGAGGTGATTCTCTTGCAGTGAGGATCATTATAGACTAGCATGTACAACAAAAAGAAACAGTCATTCAAATTGTCGCCTTCGTCCGTAATAAAAAAATTGCTGAAGTGGATCGAATGAGCAGGATATCGAGGTTTCCTCGTATTTGTATGGAGTTCAGACTACCGGTCGGCGTAAAACTGGAGTGATAGTAAGGTAGTCTAACTGAGATAAAAGAAAATATGTAAAAGACGCAATGCTTTTTATAGATAAGCAATGCCAATAAAGAAATAATATCATAAAAAGCACATCTTGTTGGCTGATTTCTGGTGGTGCCCATGCATAGGCGGGCCTCGCACGGCCAATTTCTGGTGGTGCTCAGCACTCACGGGCCTCGCAGAGTCGGCGCCCATGGTCATATATTCACTGGCAGACGTGCTGGAACTCGTGCATATCTCAGAAATTGACCAGAAGTGAACGGATTGAGACGGTTTGCGAAGTGAGTGCAGTTGAGTACAGTAATGAGAATTGTTATAACCAGAAGTCGTGGGTCAATCTCCAGATAGACTATACTGGAACCTAACCACAGGAAGAGAAAGAAGAGAGTAATTTTGGTTTTCAGATTGACCTTCCTGATAGCATTCCAAATCGGCAACTCACAAAATCAATAAAACTCAAGTCGACCAGTGACTTTATCTTTTACTTCATTTACACAATAAAAGTGCAAAAATTTAATGAGCCCAGGCGGGCCACTTGAAATCATCTCGCGGGCCGCATGCGGCCCGCGGGCCGCACGTTGGACAGCACTGCCTTAGAGTTTGGCTCCGTAGTCCTGCGAAAGCAATGCCGTTCGCCGTTCCGATGATCATGGTGAAAACAGAAATATCATGTGACGGACTGCTAATTTTGTCTCACTAATGTTTCTGGTTTCTCGGGCAAGATTAAGAAAGGAGACTGAATAAACAGATCTTCTTTTGACAATGATACCAGTGCCACACAATGAAAGTCTTCAAAATACTGATTTTCTACGGACTCGGATTCGGACTTGGACTCGAAGCCCTGGACTCGAAATTTGACTCGGTGACTCGGTTTCCGAGTCACGAATTCTCCGTGGAACAGGCCACAACCTGTATTGCCAAAACCAATTCAGATATTTCGTCTGCTTTCTTCATGACTCAACTCAAACAAAGGAGCCCTTGTAGCCTACGGGTTTAAGACACAGGATCGTCCGTTGAACAACCTGACATTGAGGTAATGTGACGGATGGTTGGGCACCGCTGACCACAGGGCGAGCGAAGTTAATTAGCCTACACAGGTGTATTTGATGTATATAGTCGGTGTGGGGTTACGGGAGGGGCGATTGGATATATTTGAACTCGAGCTTATAGATAGGCCACATATACACAAACATTAACCAGGCATCCATGGCATGCACACGGTCGAAATCGAATTTGATATTTCGACACCTCAATAAACTTGGCATTAGGGCCTGATACGCTGAGACTTCTAATTTATCTAGATGTTTATGGATAAGACTATTCAGGATAGTGGTTGGACGTGTCTATTGGCTACTTGTGGCTGGTGGCTATTAGAACTTCTATGATCATGGAACCGGGCGCAGAAGTTTATTTACATCTTCATTAGTAGATAAGATTGACCTACTACATAATTGGTCGATTGCAACATGTAGGCAATGTCGTACGTAGCACTTAGTTGGTATGTGCTGGGGTATTGGAGGGCAGATGATATTGACACAGTGGATGGACCCATTTCCCCATACCAAAGACTCCGAACATTTACTTTAAGCGTAGAGGCATTGCTTGATATGGGGGGGGGAGGAGCAAACCTCAACATAAGATACTCCACAAGATGCGCCTGTTGAACTTGTGTTTGGCAGTAGAAGAATTTGCATCAATTACACTTCGCCAGATTATCGAAGAATACTGTATTTAATTCAGTGTTCTAAAAGTTCAATTTGTATAAATTGCATTATTTTTTGCATTATAGTATCGATATTTTTCTATGCCATAATAGGCCTATTGAGTGTTTCAGTGGACTTGGTGTTACTGGACTCGGACTTGGACTCGATCCTTGTGTCCATTAGGGATATCGCCGCCTGAGAATTATAATGCTCTATCATGAATTTTTGAAAAAATCGAGTTTGGTATCAATTTCATCAGTGGAGCATTTGCTCTATCATTAGACAAAAAAGCTAGCTGATTGAAGCGGTCGTTTCTTAGTTATAAGTCAGTATTTAAATGCTCTATCATGCGAAACTGTTTCCAATCTAGACTTTGTTAGTATTATAATGCTCTATCATTGGCATCCAATCACAAGGCTGGATTCGTCATGTTACAGCAAAGCGTTACTGAATAGACTTTGTTAGTATTATAATGCTCTATCATTGGCATCCAATCACAAGGCTGGATTCGTCATGTTACAGCAAAGCGTTACTGAATAGACGTTTTTAGTATTATAATGCTCTATCATTATTACGACTACATGTACTTTGTCGTTTGGAATTATATTGCTCTAACATGCATTTTTTGGACTTTTTTGCTATTTTCTATATTTTTCCAGTTGTTTTCATGAAAATAAACATTATTTTTGTAGGCAAGTCAGCAGCGGGTACCTAGAAATGATGATACTATTCTTCAAAAGAATCCAGTTTAAAATTCTTGGCTTAAAACAGTGCCAAAACTTTGAAGTGGTTTTTCTCGGTTTCGCAAAAATGTATGATAGAGCATTATAATTCTAGGGCGACGATATGACAAAAAACTTTTTTCAGAATTTCAAATTCCCCATAGTATCATGAGTGGAGCTTTTGCTTTTCTAAAAGAAAAAGAATAGTGGTTAGTGTCAACTCTTAAAAAATGTCACCCACCCGCCAAAAAATTGCTTTATTGCTATCTTGCTTCTTGAATCTTTTCTTGATGTATATAGATTGGAAGTTGAAAACTATTTAAAGGTCTTACACCAGATTTCTTGCAATTGCAGTTGAAATAAAAAATCAACTGAACTTTACAGACACTTTCAAGATGTCTAAAAAGGCACCTTCTGCTACAGAAAGAAACAAGAAAGTTTGGTCTTCAAATTTGGTACAGTTTCAAAAAGCTAAGAATTCAAGGAAACATAACACTGTTAGCAGTCTTGACACGATGTCAAAAATGCCTATGGAACTGCATATCTTGAATAGATTCAAGACTTTGGC
Organism: Lumbricus terrestris; assembly: GCA_949752735.1. Lineage (NCBI taxonomy): Eukaryota > Metazoa > Annelida > Clitellata > Crassiclitellata > Lumbricidae > Lumbricus > Lumbricus terrestris. The sequence continues at coordinate 75,575,254 of OX457037.1, forward strand.
TTCGACACTGAAAGGCAAAAAAGAAAGAGTTCTGATAATTGCTGAAGAGGTCAAAAACTTATGGAGAAAGCTTAACTTTCCAATCCAGCAAGGCAAATCTTCAGTTGAAAGAAAAATCGAAAATGTAATTAAGAAATACGAAAAACATTGTCGAAGACCTGGTAATCAAGTCTTTACCAGTTTGTTCAATGTGACAGATGAGAATGGAGAATGGTTTTGCCGAGAAGACAGAGAATTCTATGACCTTCAGACGTCGACTAAAGGAAAAGTTGGTTATTGTACCTTAAAGACAGATACAAAAGGACTTCACCCTAGAAAGCTACAGTTGATTAAGTTAAAAGTTAGTCAAGACACCAATGTTGAATTAAGCAGTGAAGAAGAAGAAGAAAGTTGTGGTACTGAAGAAGAAAAACAGGATTCCAGCAGTGCCTATGAAGATTTGGATGCTCCAACAACATCTAAAAGACAAAGAACTGATTCAGCAGTACAGTTAGTGACATCAGCAAAACTTAGTACAAGAAAGGCGCACACAGTCTGCAAAACTCTTGCAAAGAGTGGAATTTCTCTTCCAACTCCAAGTCAAAGTGGTGTTTACAAAGCGACAATGAAAGCAGGAGAACAATTAAAGCAACACTATAAGGAAACTTTAAGGAACGAGAATTGGAGCTTGCACTTTGATGGGAAGCGCATAAAGAAGAGAGAGTATCAAGTTGTAGTTCTGAAAAATGAAAATAGAGAAGTTAAACTATCGGTTCTTGAACTAATCAATGGAAAAGGTGAGACTATATTTAATGGAATAAAGACTGTGCTTGATGAATATGAGCTATGGCCTGCAATTAAGATAATTATTTCTGATACAACCTCTGCAAATACAGGAAAATCTATTGGTGCAGTCACACGGCTACAGAATCATTTTGTTCGGCTTGGATTACAGAAACCTCTTTATATTGGATGCCAACATCATGTTCTCGACACAATACTGAAACATGTTATGGATGATTGTTTTGATGGAGCAACCACCTCACCAAACCTCAGTTATTGGTTCATTACGAAAGTAACAGAAGAGTACGAGCAATTGAAAGCATCGTTTGACAATTCTGGAAATGCTCTGAAGAAAGTAGAACAAATTGACTGGCGAGATGACATGGCTTTCCTTCACCATTTGATTGCTTGTTACAAGGATTTTAAGAGTACAGGAAGCTTTCCTATGGTAGAATTCAAAACACTGCCAAATATAAGCAATGCAAGATGGAATAGCAGAGCAATTTTTGCCTTGCTAGCTTACATTTTAATTCCGCAATTCCAGCAGTCACCTGAAGGTCAGTCAGCATGTGACTTTATTTGTGGTACTTGGAGTGACATCTGGTTTTCTGGCCAGTACCATAATCCTGACAACTTTGATAATCTAGCAGAAGTGTGTCAAAATCATTCAAAGGCATTAAAGTCATTGAGGAACTTTTGGTCTGTGGAGCCAACACCGATTCCAACACAACGGTCAAATATATGTGCTGAAAGAGCAATTAAAGTTATGCAGGACTTACTTCCACTGTGTAAAAGCATTGACAAACTGAGTATTAAATTTCTTTTGTCAAACGAACACTAAAAAATCTGTACTTTAAAACGTTT